>JAVLUX010000018.1:27217500-28417500 GCA_032164185.1 Moxostoma hubbsi | reverse complement strand
GAGACTGTTGTGCATGAAAATCCCAGGTGCTGCCACACAATTGGTTGATTAGATACTCGCATGGATGATTGTTGGTGCCAGACAGGCTGGTTTGAGTATTTCTGTAACTGCGGATCTCCTAGGATTTTCACACACAACAGTCTCTAGAATTTACTCCGAAAGGTGGCAAAAACAAAAAACATCCAGTGAGGGGCAGTTCTGTAGAAAGAAATGGCGTGTTGATGAGAGAGGTCAACAGAGAATGACCAGACTGGTTCGAACAAACAAAGTATACAGTAACTCAAATAACTGCTCTGTACAATTGTGGTGAGAACAATAGCATCTCAGAATGCTATTCTGAAATGTTGGTTAGTGCAGTGTTGGCGGCACAAGGGGAACCTACACTATATTAGGCAGGTGGTTTTAATGTTGTGGTTGATCTGTGTTTATCTTCTTAATGTTATTGGGAAGTGAGTTGCCATAGAATAAAGCACATTGAACAGCCATGCATGTATGAACACACCATTGTAAAGTGATCTCAATTCTCCCCCACTGATAATTCACAGAACTGGTCCAATAACCAACCTGATATGTAGTTATAGAGAATCCCAGAGGTCACAAAATGAGAAAAGAGTGAAAAAATCCCTCATAAACTCTGTTTGCTTTGCAGAACTGCTCAACATAGGATGTTTTATTTATATATTCTTTCATCTATCTGTCAGCTTATTCTTTTTTCAAAATATCGCACATGGTATTGTGGTTGTTATACAGGAAGCACAACATGGGCAATGGTCCTGTAGTATTTTGCTACAGAAGGTTTTACGACATTAAAATCAAAGAGACTAAACAAGTATAAAACAAATGTTCTTTTACAACAAGCATGGCTTTTACTATTATAGCAATGTAGTCACACCATTTGAACATTATTTCATCCCTTCTGTGTTCTGACAATATTAAGTGTCAATCCATTATTGGTACAGAGAGGGCATGATTGTTTTTTTTTTTTTTTTTATACGGATTCTTGAATTATCACTGATTCAAAAGCCTCCTGGTAAAGCATGTTCAGTCTTACCTTCCCAAACCTTTGTTGCTGTTGGTACAGCATCCCTCTTTTTCTAATGTCCTCCTCCATTTTTTCTCTGTCCAACCCAGCCCCTAGAGACCGTTACATCTATTGTGTCATGGTTCTTATGCTGTACTTACTAGTGACACAAACAGCATCTACAAGTTCCGCCATATCTACTTCCTGTATAGCCCAAAAGAGTTTACACTTCACTGCAAAGCACTCGTGTGTGTGTGTGTGTGTGTGTGTGTGTGTGTGTGTGTGTGTGTGTGTGTGTGTGTGTGTGTGTGTGTTTGTGTGTGTGTGTGTGTGCGCGCACGCACAAGTGTGCCAAAAACCACAATGATTACTCAAAATCATGAATTTCCTCATGTTGTTTTTCCCAAATGACCAAAAGAAATAAGTAAATCCTCACAGATAGCCCACAAAAGTAATTAGATACTTTGACCACAATTAAAAAAGTAAGAATGCCTTTGCATATCAACCATAAATCCAAGTGTCATTTATCTATGAACACTAGATATATCAGTAACATTAGTTAACAACATTAGTTAACATGAACTAATATTGAACAATACTTTTAAAGCATTTAATAATGTTGGTTAATGTTAATTTT
This sequence comes from Moxostoma hubbsi, assembly GCA_032164185.1. Taxonomy (NCBI): domain Eukaryota; kingdom Metazoa; phylum Chordata; class Actinopteri; order Cypriniformes; family Catostomidae; genus Moxostoma; species Moxostoma hubbsi. The sequence continues at coordinate 28,415,842 of JAVLUX010000018.1, read as the reverse complement.
AACATATAGTAATTATTTTAAATGAAAAGTATTTTTATTTTAACTAACATTAACAAAGGTTAATAAATGCTGTAAAAGGATATTGTTATTTGTTAGTTCATGATTCCTATTGCATTAATGTTAACAAATGGAACTTTATTGTACAGTTTTACCAATATACATTTTAGGACAAAATGTATATAGACACTTTTTAGTTGTCAAAAAAAGTTGTCATGTGCATAACCTATATCTGTATCTGGTTACTCTTTGTGATTTTGAAAAAATAAAAAATAATTATATATATTATAGTGGGATGAGGAAGATTCTCTTCATATCTCATGTTATTTTTCTAAATAATTGTTAATTCTTCCTAAACCATTCATCATTCATTTCATGTAAATATGACCATCACTGATTTAAATTTTTCACATAACAGCCATTTTAAGACCTGCGGTCTTATTTTGTGACTCTGTGGTCAACTGCAAACTTCCTGTACTATAGTGTGCCGAGTTTCCATCACACACAAACACACACACACACACACACACACACACACACACACACACACACACACACACACACATACACACACTGTAACATGACTGTTATCATTACAAAACAGCTTCTTTTAGCTCAAAAAACTTTAGTATACCTTTTTAGTAAAGGCTACTATGACAAGGATTAAAATGGGAGGAGGCAGGAACCGGATGAACCATCAACATTTATCCTACATGCAGAGGGTCCACACATGGAGGCTGCCATGTTAGAATCACATGACCAGCTGAATACTACTCGCTTAATCTCAGATACCACCCTTTTATTGGAAACTTTCAATCATGCATTAAATTAATAATGGCTGACTGTGAATTGTGAATTTTCACATACGCATCTGTAACTTAAAACTATTCACATGTCGCTGCTACAATGCTTAGGGTGTTGTAGGTGTTTGCCAATGAGTTGCTACTGTATTGTGCTAAAGAATTTTGTGTTGTTTTAGCAGGTTGCTATGGTGTTCTGGGTATATGGTAGGTTTATTATGCTTACTGCCCCGAGTCAAAAGAGCCCATGTCTAGATATGGTTCGGGTCCCTCCTTTAATGTAGTCTATGGGATTTGTTTCACATGTATTTTTCATTCCCCAGGCAATAAGTCATGAGTCTGGTTCTTTTACAGCAAATAAATATCACACCTCTGTTCAACAAGCTGCACAATTTAAAGTAGGGCCTATAATTAGTGTCTATAAACAGTATTTGTTTACTGGAGTTTAATACCCAACAACCATAAGAGGTTTGTTCATATCCATAACCCTAAAGTCTTTGAGCAATATGGATGCTTGCCTTTATGCACCAGTATGAATACATTGAAATGTTTAAAGTGTCTTCTCACTGCCCTCTAGAGCCTTTAAAAGTCTACTGCATAATATGTTGTACTTGACTATATCTGCTGCATACACTACGGTTCAAAGGTTTGTGATCACTGAGACATTTCTGTTTTTTAAGAAATTGATGCTCCTGTCCTCCAAGGTACCATTTAATTGATCAAAAATACTATCAAATATACTGCTCCATTTTTACTTTTATTTAAAAAAAAAAAAAAAAGATCATTATAAACGCTACACAGCATGGTGTATTCAGAATAATAATCTTGGTATCTAAATTAATTCACATAGGCACAGTGATATAAACACCACACTACTACCTCTTAGGTTCAAAGTAGGATTTTAGACAGCAAACCACATATGTTTGAGATAGAAAAGTGTAAAGTTGTATTAATTCATTTTTTTAAAGTATCTGCAGAATGGAAGAATAAAAAACATATAATCAGGCCTGCATTTGGAGAAAAGAAAAAAAATTATCTGTCCTTTGCATTCCAGTGAGGGGAAAATACTGTACTACCTGAGTATTTTTAAATCTTGTGATTAGTGAAATTATTCAAATTGTTGATTGAAACTCTTGGATCTCTTATCTGTTCACAAAGCACACTTGTAACCTGGATGAAAAGCTCCACTCCCCTAGGTGGCATGTTGTGATGTCACATGAATCTTGCTGACTCACCAGATCCAGAATCAACCTTGGAACTGTAAACAATCAACACTGCCTTGGAAGCACACTCATAAAAAAAGGAGGAGGATGAGATCTCAATAGCAGCATTGGGGAGAAGGCTGCTTCAGTTCGATGCAGAGGACTCTGCTGGGCTTCCGCTTTGGTGTGGTTGCCTAGTCTGAGGCTGACTGCCATGCTTGCCCAGGCTTCCATGAGCGTTGGGCTGGAGTGGAACACTCCACCCCACCCTGAACCCTCGCGGCTTGATGATTGGTTCCTGGGCTTGGAGCGCCGCTACGGTCCCTTTCTTCCCGGAGGTGGATGAGGATGTCATGAAGTCGTGGCAGGCACCTTGCCCAGTCACGATCTCCTCCGCTCTCATTTGCCTTGATGGTGGGGCTGTCTCTATGATGGCGCACCTCACGAGCGAGCGCATGCAGTCAGTGCTGAACGGCCTGAAGTTGTTCAGGCGGAGCACGGCAGTCCCATGAAGCATTTTCAGAGGCTCCTGGGGCATATGACGTCCTCGACACTTGTCACGCCACTAGGGTCGATGCATATGAGACCGCTTCAGCTCTACCGTCAGACTCGAGTCATGAGATGGGCATGGCGTTGTGGCACACATCATGTTGTCATCACGCCAATCTGCCGCCACTTGTTCAGCCCTTGGACAGGCCTTGCATTCCTGCAGGCAGGAGTCCCCTCAGTGCAAGTGTGTCATGTGCAATGGGCACGCAGCCGCGGGCACCTGGACAGGGCCGTGACTGCATTGGCATATTAACTTCCTCGACTTGCTGGCAGTGTTGCTTACCCTGCGGAGGCTTCGACAGTTGATCCAGGGCAAGGATTTGTTGGTCCAAATGGACATCACGGCGGCGGTAGCATACTTTAGCTGCCAAGTCGGCTTGTGCTCGCATCACATGTCACAACTTGCCCGCCACCACCTCCTCTGGAGTCAGCAGCGACTCAAGTTGTTGCCAGCCACTCACATCCTGGGTGACCTGGGCCAGCAGACGCACTGTTGCAATAGGTCACGCTCAGGAGAGAGTCCAGACTCCAGTCCAGCTGTTTTGGAGTCGATTCGGTCATCCTCCCACTGCCTGCTCTGCAACACCCTGAACGAGGCTCATCTTGGCACAGATGAGCTGACACACTTTTGGCCTCGGGGGCCACACTAGTACGCATTCCCCCAGTGAGCCTACTTGCACAGACCCTGTGCAAGGTCAGGGAGGACAAGGAGCAGGTCATCCTAGAACCACCCTACTGGCCCACCCAGACTTGGGTCTCAGACCTCACACTCATTGCGACAGCCTCTCCCTGGCGAAATCCCCTGAGGAGGGATCTCTCAGGGATGGGACACCATCTGGCACCCGCAACCAGACCTCTGGAATTTCCATGTCTGGCCCTTGGACGGGACATGGAATACCTAAGTGGCCTACCACCCGTGGTGATAGACATGATCTGTCAGTCTAGGGCTCCCTCCATGAGGCACCTGTATGCCTTGCAGTGGCATCTATTCGCTAAGAGGTGTTCTTCCTGATGCAAAGACCCCCACCCATTGTTGTTGCAATTCTTTGAATTCTTTGAATTCCTCTCATTCTTCTGATCATTCCCTATATTTCCAACAGCTGTGTCTCTCTCCCTATCCTATTACAATATTGCTTCCAGAATGCATGTTAAGTCGTTCTTATATTCTTCGTACTACTGCCTGTGATCTTTTGTACTGAATTAATGTTTCTAAAGAATGGTGTTTCTTTAACTTTCTAAATGCCCTGTTCCTTCTTTTTACAGCTTTCATCCCACCATGGTACACTCTTTTTACCTCTGTTCCCTGATCCCTTCAGTATTGTTTCCTCTGCTGACTGTATAATGACTGCAACCAATTTTTTTTATTGAACTCATTCCCATTTGACATATCTTCTCTAAGTAAATGTTAACATCTGTCCCTAATCAGTGCTTCTGTATTTTGAATACTGTTATATCTAGTACCTCTCCCATCATTCATATATACTAATCCCTTGTCCTTTATAAATTCCTCCATTTGCATCTATTCACTTACTCCCCCACAGTACACTATGTGCATTGAAGTCTCCACACCATATCACTTTACCCTGTATTTGCCCACCCACATTATTCAATGTATCGAGGCACATTCTATTACATGGATTATAATGAATACATATAGTTATTTCATCTTGATTACTATTTATTTGTGTTCTTTTCCTAAATTTATCCGTGTCACAGTCTGTCTCCCTCATGTTCTTCAAGGACTCATATTTTGAAGTTTTCCCTGGACTACATCTCCCAGAATCCACTGCCCTCATCACTTCCATCTGTTTCCAATCCTCCACACCTGTCCTCCGTTTCATCATCTGCTTTTGTTTGTATAAATACCCTCCTGTTTTGTTCATTCCTGGTCAGTCCTTGAAGTGTTACATTGTGTTAAGTTTGCATGTTGATCTTTATTGTTTGTTTCCACTCCAGCGTTTGTTCTACTCCAGCCATTGTTATGAAAGGATTTAAAGTATTTACTCCTGTGTCTCCTGTCTTCCTCTTCCACTCCAAAAACCAACATTACAGCAGGACTGACTGAAAAAGAATAATTATCCACTTACCTATTCCTCCTAACGCTCCTCACTACACGCCTTCCACGGCTCCTCCCTACACGGCTTCCACGGTCAATGAGCCAGCACCCACACCTGCCTCGGTCAATGAGCCACTGCCCACGGCTGCCACAGTCAATGAGTCAGCGCCTGTAGCCTTGACCGACACAATGCCAATGCCTGTCACCTTGACCACCCCTGAGCCAGCTCTCACCAAGTTAGTAGACCTGGAATTGCTCCCCGCCCTAGATTCCACCCTGACTACACTTCATATTCCGCTGGTTCCAGCCAGCGTAATGTACACCCTTGTTATGTCCAGTGCCCTGAACCTTCCTCCTCCGCTGGCTCCACTCAAGTCATTTGCTGCTCCTCCTGGTCAACTGGCTCCTCCCACATCACCAGCTCTACCTTCGCTCGCCGTGAAACCATGGTCAAGGGGAACCTCAAACCCTCGGACTCCACCTAGACCCTCGAGCCTTGGACAAAACCTTGGCTCTTCATTCCCGCTGTCCCACCTCGGCTCTATGTCCCTTTGGCTCCACCAAACCAGGACCCCGGATCCATTCCCAGCCCTGAAGCCACCCCCTGGGCCTCCTGATAATCCACCTTGGCTCCTTCTTCACCTTCTGCTTCACCCTACCTATAAAAATTTAACAGGATTAAATATTTAAAATACAAAATATAAGTTACTGTATTCCACTACAGTTACAATTTAAATAATTAGTAATTAGAATAGTTACTTTCAAAAAAGTATTTTGATTACTGAAGAGATTACTTTGCATTTTATTCATTTATACATTTCATTAATATTTAGTCATTTCAGATAGAAAATATATAAATTATGCGATCCAAAGTGCATTTGAACAGCATTGAAACACTTTCTTATGATGTGTTACATTCATACGAGCATATGCGAGTGGCATACAGAGTATGCCAGTAAGTTTGAAGTAATTTTGTAGCAAATTTGGAGCAGAAGAAATAGAAATAAACCTTGTGTAAATTGTCAGTTTTACGCTAAGCTAAAATGCTATTTCTAGCCATTTTACATGCACATTACCAGACAAGATCATATTTTTTATCACGAAAATTCACATTGGATCTTAATTCCTTTTTTACTAGTAAGACCTTTGATATTAGGGCAAAAATGTTATTCTTGATAATAATTTTTGTATTGTTTTCCTGTTGTTTTCCTTTTTTAGAAACAACACTGTATAAGATATTTAGGTTTCTCAGAGAATGTATTTTTTAACATGTGCTTTATGTCTTACTGTACAGGCAGATTTTTTTATTGTCAAAACTAGTGAAGAAATTTACCAGTGCTGAAGAAGTAATTCAAAGTATTTTGAATACGTTACTGACCTTGAGTAATCTAACAGAATACGTTACAAATGACATTTTACAGCATATAGTCTGTAATCTGTAGTGGAATACATTTCAAAAGTAACCCTCCCAACCCTGATGTTTCTCACTACATCTTCCACATATTTGTTTGCCTATGCACATTGCTGCTGCATGGCCATACTTCTGGCATTTAAAGCATCTTAATGGTGGGGGAATATAGGGCCTGACCTCAGCTCATATACCCAATATATATTTTAGCCGGTATTCTTTCCTCATTGAATTTCAACATAATTGACAGGCTGTCAATTCTCTCGCCATTACGAGTGGCTTTCAGGCATCTTGCTACTGCCAATTTCCCTCCCATTATATTTTCTTTAATCTGATCTATCTGTACACCCCGAAATTACTCCTCATACCATCTTTTTATCATTAATCATTGTTCCTTGCACACTCTTCCCTAGGATCTTGTTTAATTTGATAGCCTTTCCTTGTTGATTATTGTCCTTGCAAAGAATCAATACTGATCCATTATGCAGAATTCTTGCACTCAACCTCACCCATCAGTTTGTTTAATGCTTTAGTTAGCTGAAGTGGGTTTCATTCACCAAATGAAGCGCCTTCTTGAACCAGTTTAATTACTATTTTGTATTCATCATTTCATTCTCCTGTTGCTACTACGTTTTGCTCATTATCAGTTTCTTCTGAAAGAGAACTTGTTTGTTTTTTACGCTTTTATCTACCATTAATCTTCTGCACATTTAATCCACCCTTCATTGTTCCTGCCACCTTATACCATTCCTCCTAGCTCACTTCCTGATCCATCACTTCCCTCTGCCATCTTCTGTCCATTCACAGCTTGACCGATTGCCTGCTGATTACATCTTCCCATGAGTACCTCTGAATGTGAACAAGTCATGTGTGCTCAGAAAAAGATCACCCTCTAGAAGGCAAGAATGCTACTACATTATTTTCATCTAATTTATTTTCAATACCCTGTTAATTTTAAAGGGGTTACATTTAAGTTTCAAATTTCAGTTTTGTACCTGTGATGGCAAAGCCCCATTTTCAGACATCCTAGTTGCAGCCTACCATAAGAAAACACTGTTAACTAACGTTCCCCGTCTGTCGCTAACTTCGACGTTGTGTCGAAGAAGCGACACAAGGGGTCTCTCTTGCGCGCCGAATATGCTTCTGATCTATGAAAAATGGCCAATGAGAGTTGGCGAACAGTATTTGCATACCCTGCCCCCGGACATACAGGTATAAAGGCGAGGGAAATACGCTCGTTCATTCAGTAATTTTCTTCGGAGCCGATGGTCATGTATGCAGCCAGCTGCGAGTGACACAAATTATCCTGCTCCTATCCTCTGACACTCTGCTTTGCTGTTGGATCTACGGCACACTTCAGCGGCTTTTCTCTTCTCTGCACGGTGTGCAGTTTGCCACTGGGCGCTTCGACAGCGCAGATTTAAAAGAGTTTTTCTATATAAAGAGCAATTTTCTCTGTAAAGAGTTTAATTCTCTAAAAGACAAATACACAGCGGCGTTGAACGTCCTTTTCAGGACACATCTTTTTAAAGATGCCATTCAGCCCCTGTGTAGATCCTGGATAAGGTAGAGTGCTCTCTGCTTCAGATGGCCACAGGCGTTGTCTCGTGTATCTGAGCGCCGATCACACCGAGGCAGCATTTGTGGATGGTTCATGCTCTCACTGCGAGAGCATGACCATGCCATGTTGCGGTCGCGGCGTGCTTTCAATAGAAAGGTGGAGGCGATTTGGGGAGAGCAGCGCGTGCAGCTCCGCCGGGTAAGGCCCCTTGGATCACCCGCCCCCCGACACGCTCGTTGACCCCCGTCCGTGCTCGAGGCAATAGCGACTCGCCTCCGGGCCGGTCTGCCTATCCTCTGGAGCTTGAGGTGGATGAGCTCGCCGCTCCATCGGAAAGCGCGGCATCTGACGCTGACGCCTCCCCTGGGCTGCAGCCTTCGGGCCAGCACGCCAAGGCTGAGGCTGATGCGCAGATGTCCAACATGCTTGCCCGGGCCGCCGTCAGTGTGGGGTTGGATTGGAACCTGGACACGGACCACCCGTCCCCAGCCCCACGACTGTTCCCTGGCCGGCTGGTTCCGACGAGTCTAGAGGACGCCTACCCGGACCTCCTCCTCAATCGCCAACCTGCCCCCTGCCGGGTGTGTGGAGCAAGGTGAGTGCTTTGAGACTTTTCTCAGCACCCCAGCCTCGGGTCGCCCTGTTGCCACCCGACGCTGCCCTACCTGCTCCACCCCGCTGCGAAGCTCCGCCGGGTATGTCAAAATTAATCGTCCCTTTGGTGCCCCTAGCGCAGAGGTTGGACGTGTGGCTCTCACTTCCCAACCCATCTCGCTGGCTGGCCCGGACCATTCGACTCGGTTACGGAATTCAGTTTGCCAGGCCCCTGCCCCCCTTCATGGGCGTCCATTTTTCCGCAGTACACGGCGAACATGCTCAGTCCCTGCGCACGGAAATCGTTACTCTTTTGTTCAAAGACACGATAGAGCCTGTCCCTCCAACCGAGATGAAGAAGGGTTTCTACAGCCCTTATTTCATCGTACCCAAGAAAGGCGGCGGCTTACGACCAATCTTGGACCTGCGAGTTCTCAACCAAGCATTGCACAAACTCCCGTTCTAAATGCTCACGCAGAGACACATCTTAACCTGCGTTTGGCATCTAGATTGGTTCGCAGCGGTACACCTGAAGGACACGTACTTCCACGTCTCCATTCTGCCTCGACACCACCCCTTCCTGCAGTTTGCGTTCGATGGCCAGGCATATCAGTACAAAGTCCTCCCCTTCGGCCTGTCTCTGTCCCCTTGCATCACGAAAGTCGCAGAGGCAGCTCTTGCCCCGCTCAGAGAAGCCAGCATCCGCATACTCAATTACCTCGACGACTGGCTTATTCTGGCCAACTCGCGAGAGTTACTATGCGCTCACAGAGATCAGGTGCTCAGGCACCTCAGCCGTTTGGGGCTTCAGGTCAACTGGGAAAATAGCAAGCTTACTCTAGTTCAGAGCATCTCTTTTCTCGGTATGGAGTTAGACTCGGTCAGCACACCTCACCAACGAGCGTGCCCAGTCAGTGTTGAGGTGCCTCGCCGCTTTCAGGCCGGGCACAACGGTCCCCTTAAAACTTTTCCAGAGGCTCCTGGGGCATATGGCATCCTCCGCGGTGGTCGCGCTGCTGGGGTTGATGCATATGAGACCGTTTCAACACTGGCTTCAGACCCGAGTCCCGAGACGAGCATGGCGCCACGGCACGCATCGTGTGACAATCACCCCCGCCTGCTGCCAAACATTCAAACCCTGGACAGACCTCTGTTTCTTACGGGCAGGAGTACCCTTACAGCAGGTGTCCTGACGCGTCCTGGTCACGAACGACGCCTCCAGATCAGGTTGGGGCGCCGTATGCAACGGGCACGCAGTGGCAGGCCGTTGGAAAGGGGCCCAGCTGCATTGGGACATCAACTGCCTTGAGTTGTTGACCGTCCTTTTGGCCCTGCGGAAGTTTCTCCCGTTAGTTCGAGACAAACATATCCTGGTCAGGTCGGACAGCACCACTGCGGTGGCGTACATAAATCGCCAAGGCGGCGTACGCTCCCGCCACATTTCACAACTCGACAAATCGTCTCCACCTTTGGATCCAGCAGCGACTCAAGTCACTCACATCCCCGGCATCCTCAATGTGATAGCGGACACACTGTCACGACAATGGTTGCCTGGTGGAGAGCCTCACCCCCACTCTGTTCAGCTGATCTGGGAACGGTTCAGCAAGGCCCAGGTAGACCTGTTTGCCTCCCGAGAGACCTCCCACTGCCCGCTCTGGTATGCCCGCTTAGAGGCTCCCCTCAGGGCAGATGCACTGGCACACAGCTGGCCAGTGGGGCTGCGCAAGTACACATTTCCCCCAGTGAGCCTACTTGCACAGGTGCTGTGCAAGGTCAGGGAGGACGAGGAACAAGTCACTCTTGTGGCTCCTTACTGGCCCACCCGGGCCTGGTTCTCGGACCTTGTACTCCTCACAACAGCCCCTCCCTGGCGAATTCCCCTGAGGAAGGACCTTCTTTCTCAGGGACGGGGCAAGCTCTGGCATCCGCACCCAGACCTGTGGAACCTCCACGTCTGGCCACTGGACGGGAAGCGGAAGATCTAGCTAGTCTACTACCCACAGTCATAGCCACGATCAACCAAGCCAGAGCCCCTTCTACCAGGCAACTCTACGCCCTGAAATGGCATCTGTTCATGAATTGGTGTTCTTCCCAGGCAGAAGACCCACAGAGTTGCGCAGTTAGGTCAGTGCTCCTGTTCCTACAGGAGAGGTAGGAGGGGAGGCTGTCCCCGTCCACCTTGAAGGTGTATGTTGCCGTTATCGCAGCTCACCATGACCCAGTAGACGGCAAGTCTCTGGGTAAGCAGGACTTAATCATCAGGTTCCTAAGAGGTGCCCGAAGGTTAAAAACCTCCCGGCCAAACCTGTTCCCCTCCTGGAATCTTTCAGTGGTCCTCGCCGGTCTTCAGAGATCCCCCTTCGAGCCGCTAGAATCAGCCGGACTCAGGGCCCTCTCCTGATTGCGCTCGCTTCCATCAAGAGGGTCGGGGACCTGCAAGCGTTCTCTATTAACGACACTTGCCTGGAGTTCGGTCCGGCAGACACATATGTGATCCTAAGACCTTGACCGGGCTATGTGCCCAAGGTTCCTACCATGCCCTTCATAGATCTGGTAGTGAACCTGCAAGCGCTGCCTTGGGAGGAGGCAGACCCAGCCCCCTCACTGTTGTGTCCAGTATGTGCCTTGTGTGCCTACCTGGAATGCACCCAGAGCTTCAGGCGCTCTGAGCAGCTCTTTGTCTGCTTTGGGGGACAGCAGAAAGGGAACACTGTCTCGAAACAGAGGCTGTCCCACTGGGTGGTGGACGCCATTCTGTTGGCCTATCACACCCAGACTGTGCCACCCCCCCTGCGGGTTCGAGCCCCCTCTACCAGGATTGTGGCATCCTCATGGGCACTGGCTAGGAGCACCTCCCTAGCAGACATAGTTGAGTCAGTCTCATCCCGTGTTTTCTCAGGTCTGAGCCGGTAGAACTCGGTACACGTCGACGGTCTGACCGGGTGAATCGCTTGCGTCCAGCGCCCTTTCCATCTGCTGAGGTAAAACAGTGCGCCTTCTTCCCAGGAGATCTCCTTAGGTCCCTGGTTGATTCCTCCCTAGACCTCTTGGGTCCGCAGTTCAGCGGAGGAACTCACCAACCCAGTCCACTACGGGTACCCCAGGCTACCCCTACTGGAATAGGTGCTCCACAGGTCAGGCCTCCTACGCGGACTCCTCCTGTGTGTACTTCCGTGGTACGGTCACCTTACGAGCTGACCTGCGTCTCCCTTAGGCAGTCTTTCGCTGCCCTCCGGTCACCGTGTTGTAGGAACTCCCCCCTCCTCGAGGCTAGATCTACCACCGCGCCATTCTTCCCACATGTGACCGAAGAGGTTTCACATTTACCTCCCCTTTCGGGTGGGTGTGGCCTCCGCAGGGTTTCTCCCCCTGATAGAATAGGAATTCGGGTAAGACCTCCTTCCCATGATGCGGTAAGGGCCCCGGCTGCTCTTGCTCTATGCCAAGAAAACATAGAGAGAAAAGAGGCCCAGCCAGGCTTTGCCCGTTCCCTAGTTGGAAGCATCGCCTTGTTCCCCTCTAGGTTAACCAAAAGGATTCCGACGACTTTTTTGGGGTATTGGGGAAGAGTACATGCAGTCTGAAACAAAGTTGGTCACTTGTGCACGTGAAATACCTGCCCGCTTCTGTGTCAGCAGTACACGTACACGGCTCAGCGCATGGCGTGATTTGAAGTGGACCCCTAGTTTCGCTTCTTTAACACGTCTCATTCCCTCCATCAGGGAACGGAGGTTACATACGTAACCGAGACGTTACCTAAGGCTTATGAAATAATTGTAATGTGCTAATTTGGTACTTCAGAAACCTTTAAAACAACATTTGTTTGAAATATAAATAACAATTTGTAACATAAAATACATTTCCAACCTTGCAAGGGTTTTTTACAACAAAAAGAGTTGCGCATCAAAAGGTTTACTGATATAGGTGATGGAAACGCACATTATCGCTAAAATTTCACAAGTGTATACATATATTTTTCAGTTTAACTCTAACGTATAAAATCTATGTAGATAAATGTAAAAAAAAGAAATTATACATTTTCACTATGTCGATAACAAAGAAAAGTGGATGGAAACTAGGTTATAGATAGTGAGCCAAAGGCAGCCAGAACAGTAATGTATACTGTGTGCTTACTATATTGTGGCAGGGCAGAGGGCTGGGCCGGGTCGTGATCCTACACACCCGGTCCTGTATTAGGCTAATCAAGCCTCCGCGAGGGATAAAGGCCGTCTGCAGAGGATGGTGCGGGGGAGAGAGATCATTTCCGGACATATCTGTCATGTGTGTATTTTGTCTTTTGTTTAAGTTCCTAATTAAAATATTATTTATATTGTCAAGCCGGTTCTCGCCTCCTCCTTTCCCTTCTTAAATCCCTTTACACTGGTGCCGAAATACGGGAAGGAGGAGGGATACGCCGTAGTACAGTTCTAGCCACTACCATCCACCCCAATGGAGCAGCCTCGGCCATCTGCCGGGGGACTAGGAGCCCAGCCGCCTGGAATCGGAGGAGTCCCCTTCCAGCTGCTGAAACGCGGCGGGGTCTGAGACCGCCGACCATGAGTGGGGAGGGGCTTGGAGACCGAAAACCTGGAACGGGAGAACCGCTGCCAGGGGCGGGGGAGACCCCTTCAGCTCCCGGAGAACGCGGCGGGGCATTCTGTCTGCCAGTGGCTGGAGGACTGCCTCCGATCCGCCTGGAGAGGCATGGCTGTCGTCCGTTATAGTGTGGAGGAGTGGATGAGGAACAAGCTACGGCATATCCACTCTGCATTGGCCTTTTCCCTCTCTTTTAAATTTTACAGTGTTTTTTTTTGGGGGGGGGGGGGTACTACACTGTTACAGGAATTAACACCTCCCCCCCCAGTTTTAATTTTTTCTGTTTCCCTCCCCTTGTCCCCTCCCTCGTCCAGGTAGACAGGGATGACCTGCTGGCAGACGGGACTTAGGGCATGCCCTCCCCCAGGGAAAGGGGGGGGGGGGGTGTACGTCATGCCGGGGGCTCCCCAGCCTGAGAGAACAAGGGAAGAATGTGGCAGGGCAGAGGGCGGGGCCGGGTCGTGATCCTATACACCCGGCCCCGTATTAGGCTAATTGAGCCTCCGAGAGGGATAAAGGCCGACTGCAGAGGATGGTGCGGGGGAGAGAGATTGTTTACGGACATGTCCGTCATGTGTGTGTTTTGTCTTTTGTTTAAGTTCGTAATTAAAATATTATTTATATTGTCAAGCCCGTTCTTGCCTCCTCATTTCCCTTCTTAAATCCCTTTACATATACATATGTATATGAGTGAGACAGACTAAGGCAGCGAAAGAGAGGCCCATGGATTAGATATTTTAGATGATACAGTCATTAGGCTACTGGAATTATATCTGATGAGTCAACTTTCTCAATTCTAAGATGCAATACTTAATCTCTAATGAATTCTGAAAATGGCAACTCAGTAGAGGTCTGCACGGGCCTTAAAATAAAACCTGAAACCAACCTATACAGAAAATCTCTTACTATCTACTGTTGCAATAGGCTGTGTTTTATGTAAGTATATGGGCAACATTCGTAACAATACTGAAAAAGTATACATACACAGTTTTAACAAGGCAGAGCTGCCCCTTAGTACACTAAAGCAGAAGGGAAAAAAGCATTGTCTTACAGTTTATTTGCTGAAACTTCACTTGGTGCAAAAAATCTGGAATAATATGAAACACTGTAACTGTCCGTCTATGCAGCCTGAACTTGTTCAGATTGTTGAATCTTTGTGACAACTGTGCTAAAAACATGAGTTCATCAAAATTTTTCTTTTTTTTCTGTTTTTGCAGTGTTCTCTGTTCCTTATTAAGGTCCAAGCACAGCAAGTGCAAGGCCCTATTGCTTTTCTAAGGATTTTTCTTTATTAGGGCCCAAGCACTGAAAGTGCGGAGGGCCTATTGTTCTTCTAAGGATTATTAAGGCCCAAGTACTGAATGTTCGAAGCACCTATTGTTCTTCTAAGGATTATTATTTTTCATGGTTTTTCATGGTATTGGGGTATTTAACATGCGTGAAAACTCTTGTAATTTTTCACACATCAGAGTCGTCGGCCATTAGGGCTGGGCAAAGTTGCAGGGGGCAGGGGACTCTGTAGAGCCCCCTTGAAAATTGGCATGTAAAATTGGCAATGTAGCACACCCATTTAACCTACAATCACCAAAATTGGTACATGAAGCAGAACAACTTTCATACTCACAGTCATTAGCTCCGCCCTACAGGTAGTCGGCCAATTTGGATTTTCTGAAAATTGCAGACTCTGAACTTTTAAATACTCCTCCTACGGGATTCATGTGACTGGCACCAAATTTGTGCAACATCATGCCAAGACACTGTAGATGCTAAATTGCAAACTGATTTTTTATATTTTGAACAGTGCCGTCATTTTGAACTGTTGCCATTGTAATTTATTGTGCAAGTGAAAGCAGTTTTTAAAGTGAAATAAAAAAGCTATAGAAGTCTAAGTTTTGGATTGAAAATGTACAGCACAAACTTTTCATTTTTTATATAAAGAAAATTTGATAAAAATATCAACTGAAATGCCTTTTAAACATCCTGCAATATTTGCCAAAAACGCCTAAAAAAGGCCTACCCAAATTAAAATGCATGCTGTTCTTGAACCTTTTGGAGTATATGCATGCTTTTGGTCTCTTTTGAAAGGGGAGACTTTGAGGTTTGTTCCTAAATATAGAATCACTGTAAGTCTTACTTGTATTGAGTAACAGAACTTTGAACACACTCAAAAAGGGGAAATAAAATTCCGCCTACATTTTTTTTTTGTAAAAAGACGCCTGCAGATAACTACAGCTGGGAGGTATTAGCTGGAAAACACAATTAGATCACAGCATGAAGCCTTACCAAACCCAATTTAAAATTTGATAACAATACATTAGAAAATGAGTGTTTTACAAGGTTTTATGTTTATCTAAGTGTATGTATAGGCTTCAAGGATATTGATACCTGGTCACACCTCTATCATGCACCGACTGGCTCAAATGACCTGTCCATCTAAAGTTCAGGGGTCAGCGGACATTTTGACATAAAAATATCTGTAATGTTTACATGTTCAAGGTAGCTTCATCAAAGAATGCGTTGAAGTTGTGTTAGCTCTGTCGGTTAGCTCGAAATGCTACGTCTATACTACGTGGGTGTTTATTGATATATAAATGTGTTATGGACCAAATACTTCGCTGAATTGGATTGTATGGACCCTTTACAGTGTAACTAAACCATTTTTGATGGAATGAAGTGGATCAGTAGAGTAAGATGAGCTTTATAGGTGAGTTTCTACCATTTTGTATTTGTTTATTTTGCTGTAAGTGGTCTGAGAAATACACCGATTGTACCTGCTGTGTTAAGTGTATATTAAAATGGTTTACATCGTTCGAATCACAAGAGTCTCAGCTTTCCAACGATGTAAGATATGTTTATCTTTTAATTTTTGAGTTTTTGCATATCGCGAAGTTATTGCGCAATAGACCCGCCGGGCCTTTTAAAAGGTTAAAATACTAGAAAATCATAGTTCTGTTCCAAATTTTATGTTGAGTGGAAAAGTGCTCAGACGCAATACCAGAAAAGCCAAGCTCCATTGGTCAGAGAACACCCAAGCTCCAAAAGGTCCTCACTGCAACCTGTAGCATGATGTACTGGATTAGATCCAATATGTACTGGATGTTGTAAAATGCATACGTCAGAGTGGATTTTGACGTCATGATTGTATGACCGTGCATGTGCTAACTCAATGGCACCGATGAACTGTTATTATATGTGTTTTTAGCACTTGTGTTGTCTTTGTTTAGCAAAATTATCATTGTTTATGTCTGGATTAATGAAATATATACGTATATTTCATTATGGATGTTAGAATATCCATGCACAAAATACTATTAGGTTGGCCATGTTGTCATTTTAGAAAACATGCAACAGAAACTCTGACATGTTACTTGAGCATAAAACCAATACATGTCCCTTTTTCTCTGGACAAGTGAATGACCAATATACTTATCCGAAGGACAAGTACATCACAATGCTTAATGTCGAGTACTGCATGTCATCTGTAGAGAATGCCATTGTAACACAGTTCATTTTCACGGACAAGGAAGAGGCGAGAAACCGGCTTGACATATAACGTAAAGGTTTAATGTAAAACTCAAAAGACAAACACATAAGACGACGGACATGTCCGTGAACGATCTCTCTCTCTCCCCCATCACCGTCGGCGAGTGGCCTTTATCCCTC
Organism: Moxostoma hubbsi; assembly: GCA_032164185.1. Classification (NCBI taxonomy): domain Eukaryota; kingdom Metazoa; phylum Chordata; class Actinopteri; order Cypriniformes; family Catostomidae; genus Moxostoma; species Moxostoma hubbsi. Next base: position 28,399,416 of record JAVLUX010000018.1, on the reverse strand, counting down.
TTGACGGCTTAATTAGCCTAATACGGGACCGGGCGTGCGTAATCACGCCCCGGTTCCGCCCTCCACCGTGCCACATTCCTCCCCCGTTCTTTCAGGCTGGGGACCCCCAGCCTGACGTACATCCCCTGGGGGAGGGGGGGGCGCCTCCCGCGCGGTCTGCCGGCGGGTCATCCCCATCAACCTGGACGAGGGAAGGGGCAAGGGGAGAGAAACAACAACAATTAAAAATGGGGGGGAGGTCCTTCCTGCACTGGGCAGTACCTCCCCTCCCACGAACACCATAATTTAAAAAAGATGGAAAAGGCCAACGCAGAGTGGCAGCGAGAGAGAGAGAGAGGAGAGAGAGATTAATAAAAAAAAAAAACTTACTCGCCGGTTCTCTGATATGCCGTAGCTCGTTCCTCAGCCACTTCTCCACCCTCTACCGAACGGCAGCCGCGCCTCACCGGGCAGATCGGAGGTAGTCCTCAGCCCCTGGCGGACGGAACGCCCCGCCGTGTTCCCGGGGAGTCGAAGGGGCCTCCCCCCGCCCCTGGCAGCGGTTCTCCCGCTCCAGGCGGTCGGCGGCGAGCCCTCCCCCCGCACGCGGTCGGCGGTCTCCAACCCCGCCGCGTTCCAGCGGCTAGTAGGGGACTCCCCCGCCCCTGGCAGCGGCCCTAACCGTTCCAGGCAGTCGGCCAGGAGCCCCTCCTCCCCTCGCGGTCGGCGGCCATTCCTCCGCGTCCAGACGGCTGGGCTCCTCCGTCCCCCGGTAGATGGCCGTGGCTGCTCCGCTGGGCAGTGGCGAGAACTCCGCTACGGCGCATCCCTCTTCCTTCCAGGGTTTTGGCACCAATGTAACACAGTTCATTTTCACGGGCAAGGAAGAGGCGAGAAACCGGCTTGACATATAACGTAAAGGTTTAATGTGAAACTCAAAAGACAAACACATAAGATAATTAGCCTAATACGGGACCGGGCGTGCGTCATCATCTCCACCGTGCCACAGCCATAAACAGTTTGCATCCAAAAGTGGAAGCACTTCATATCTCTTCCACCATTGACAACAGCACCATAAACTGCAGTATGAAGAGTGTGTTGAACTTTGTGCTGCTGCAAACCGAAAAGCCTTCTGTCCTGAATTAAAGCACGATGCAAGCTTCATTTACCATCTTACATGTGGCTTTAACTTACAACTGAACATTTAGCTCACTTTGTAGAAAATACAGAGATATAGTGCATCGCCATTCAGCCTTTATATGAATTTTGGTCCATATCGCCCATCCCTATTACAATGTAAGTGCTGTTTGCAGTTGGGGCCAGCAACTATTTTCATTTTCAACAAACATATTATATTTTTTCTGCCATAAATGATACAAGATAATTTCTCTGGATCGCTCAAAAGAAACTGAGAAAGGCCAGCCCATGTAACTATGGAAACCTCACACAATTGCCTACATGACCTGCCTGGCAAACCATTACTAGAGATCTATTGGCTGGATTGATCAAGGTAAATATCCAATGTGCATTTGATAATACCGCTGTGTGACTGATCTGTGTTGAATGAGAGCTCTGGCTGTGAATCACAGATTAATGTGTGAATGGGCTCAAAATACTCGGAAGAGTCCACATAATAGGGGAGACACCGATTGTGATAGCATAATAATGTATTATTATCAATATCTTTTTGAAATGAGACATTTTTTATTACATGATAACATAACAATAGAGGATCAGTCAGGTTTTTTCCCCATTTTCCCCCTATTTTCCATATTTTGGATAAAAAGGTTGAGACCATTTTCATCAATGGGCCCTCACGTTTGGCTCCTTTGAGATGTCAAATGCAGAAAAAGGTAGATGAGAGCAGGTAGGTGCAGGAGATCGCTGGGATTGAGATTACTTTGGAAGTTAAGAATGTTTTTTTTTTTTTTTTATGATAACCCTTTGGAAAAGGGTTTTAACCTATTTATTATGTTAAGTAAAAGCACTATATACATAAATGTAGATGGTCAAAGAAGACGCACATTTTGGAAATTTTAATTTGAGCTCTATCAGTATCTTGATACGTACAAAAGCTCTGGACTGCTGTAGAGCCTTGAACTTTTATCCATGTTAGACACCCCTGCAGCTCTTGAATATTGTAATACACCTTTGTACGTAGTTTTATATATATATATATATATATATATATATATATATATATACATCCATCCATCCATCCACCCATCCATCTTCAACCGCTTATCCGAAGTCGGGTCGCGGGGGCAGCGGCTCCAGCAGGGGGCCCCAAACTTCCCTATCCCGAGCCACATTAATAATATATTAATATATATATACAATTCTTTGCTTGTTTCTCTTTTATTTTCTTTACTTCTGTTATGTGAACTGTTATAATAAAGCATTAAAAAAGAGAGACCAGACTGATGCAGCCAGGGGAGGAGTTGACAAGCCAGACAGTTTTCACTTCTCATAGTGGGTTAGCCGCTATGAGATCAAAGGCAGATATCGCATGATTCACGTTCAAGTGTTTTGTTGTTAATACAGTGGATGCAATTTAAATTCTGCTGCTTTTATATGAAAATTAATAAGATGAACAAAACGTGTCTTTCCGTACATTTTTAGTTGAATAAAGACACGTATTTTAGATATTTCAGAAATATGATAGCAATCACATATCTCATACAGAATTTTGTGAATATTCACTTGTAATTTATACACATAAAAAATGAAATTAAAGTTAAAAAAAAATCAAACATTATAAAAGAGCGCAAAACATCACTGTTATTTAAACCAATGAGCATTAATCCGTGTTGTCAGCAAGTCGTTTTTAAGCTTTAATTTGATACCAAGTATGTGAACATTGATGAAGTTTGTGATATAAACAAAGCATTTGTTTTATAGCCACACTCAAATGGCGCACCTGTTAGCCAGGGACAGTTAACAGTTAACAGGTAAGGGTGATTTCACACTTGAGTCCTTTAAAAAAAAAAAAAAGAATGAAAGAAAGAAAACTCAGACCCCTTTTAGTGGATGAAGTGAAAAAGGACCCAGTTCTCTTTGAATTCACACTGTGAGCTTGTAGTTGGGCTCTTTTTGGGGTCCACTTTCCCAGGGTCTCAGTCCTTTTTGCATTCACACTCTGTGTCATTTGTCGGACCGAGCCCACTTTAAAAAAATATTGTATTTATTATAATTATTAGGGCTATATTTAATGTTAAGAGTACAAATAGCTCTACATATTAACTTATAAGATAATATAAACATATGTAATGCTCTCAGAATGAATAAGGAGCATAATAATGTGTGTCTATATTCAATAAAACTTAATTTATTGATTTTTGGCATTAATATTATGTAATTGTAATGTAACATAATTTAATGTATTTTATTTTTATATACAAATACTGGATTTAGAGGCAAAATTCAGCATTCAATCATGATAAATTAGTTGTATTTATTACAAAAGAAAAGTAATGTAACAGAATTTAATGCATTGTATTTTTAGATAAAAATACTGGAGTTAGAGGCAAAATTCAGCATCCAATCATGTTAAATTAGTGTTATTAACAACAAACAATAGGATTAATCACAATTTGTTTAATTTACTGACAGCCTCAGGTTACTTCTAATGATCCCTGAAACAAGACAAGTGTGAAAACACCTTAAGACTGTCTCTGTAGCACACCCATTTTTACCTACAGTCACCAAAATTGGTACATACATAGTTTTCATCAAGTCAGACAACTTTCATAATTATAGTTATTAGGTCCGCCCAACAGGAAGTCGGCCATTTCGATTTTTGAATATTGCAGTCTATGAACTTTAAAATACTCCTCCTAGGGGATTCATGAGACTGTCACCACATTAAGACAACATAATGGCAAGACATTGAAGATGCTAAATATTGAACAGAGTTTTGATATATCGAACAGTCTTACCATGGCGAGGCATTAAATGGATGTCGAAAATGGGAAACAGGAAGTTTCTCATATCTTCTTTGTGCAAAGGTTGATTTAGATCAAAATTTTTATTTTTGAGGGCTAATCACATGGATGTATTTTAGGTCATGGTCATAGCACCACCACCTGGCAGCAGGAAGTGTGGCTTTTACAGCAGACTTTAAAATAGTCCTCTTATATTTGTCCAGCTTGCTTTAAAAATTGTTTAGAATAATGTAAAATGCCAAGTGCATGTGTTCACCTTGCACTTTTTTCCGAAAGCCACCTGGTGGAAATGGACCCATGGTGCTCTGGCCCATCATCGCTGCTTGCAGCTATATTTTTGTTTATTACTCTTCCTAAGTCATTAACATGAACTCTTAGTGTTCATTCACTCCTCTCATTCCATTTTATAGATTACAATAAATTCAGCCATAAGAGTAATGATCTTTGTCAGATGGATCTCATTTTCCTCAAGATTGGAAGGGAAACAAAAGCATGGAAATTACTTGTTCAAGTGACCAGAGTCTGGAACTGCTTTCCTTTATTTAAATGCTTTTGGAGAGCAAAGAGGTTTTTCTAAGTGTCTATCGTGGTTTAGATTTAGCTATGCAGCGAATTCTACAGGGAAACATGAGTGCCTGTGGTGATTTGCTATTTGATGGAGACCAAAATGGAACAATTAATGACAATACTTTTGTGTTTGTTTTTTTAATCAGAAACTATTATCTTTCATTCAGCAAGAAATAAGGCCAGACACCAATATGAATTCATACGTGCCTTCAATTCATGCTTTCATACAATATATATATATATATATATATATATATATATATATATATATATATATATATATATATATATATATATATATATTATTTATTTTTAATTTTCTTTTTTTTTCCTATGCCACTGCATTTCTCAACACTGCTGTCTTTTTTCATTTGTATTTTAACATGCATCTTTTCAGTCTATAAGAATTCAGGCTTTTACCTCAGTCTGTTTTTGGTCTCAATCCTGTGCCAGTAATGTCTTTTCATGATACAGGATATTAGCGGATGCTCGGGCAAAGATGGGAAGCCCCTCGCTTCTGGCTCTGGACTTTCACTGGAAACAATTACATGTGGACTGTCTAGATGGGAACAGTCTACAAAAATAAAAAGCATCAAGAGTTAAAATACTTAGCCACCTGTAACTGTCCTGGGCCCTGTGATGGGATGCCCCATAAAAATTCTCAATGGCTTAGCCTCATTTTGGTGAAGTACAATTTTTTGTCCTAGGATCCATGATTTAAACAAAGGAATAGTCTGAAATTGTAGAGTATGTCCCCAAAATATTCAAAATGTCTAATAATATTTTATACATCGGTAGAGGTCTGTTTCAGGCTCTGGCTCTTCTGCGTTTGCAGTGTTTGGTTGTTTAAGTAGAGAGGAAACCATCGTGTCCCAGGGTGCTCACAGTTTGGAATGATTTAGTCCTGACTCCCGGGTAATTGCTTTAACAGTTGACTGTTGTATGGAAGTCATGAAAATGGACACTCAGGGGGCGCTAGGGGTAAACTACAGTGGCTTAAAGCTGTAGTTCAGCCAAAAATGTAAATTCTCTCATCAGTTACTCCCCATCATGCCATATAAGATGTGTATGATTTTCTTTCTTCTGCTAAACACAAACAGAGATTTTTTAGAAGAATATCTCAGCTCTGTAGGTCCGTACAGTGCAAGTGAACGGTGACCAGAAATTCAAAAGCTCCAAAAAAGATATAAAGTCAACATAAACATAGACTCTATCCATCAGCTTGAAATCATGATAGCCAAGGAGAATGCTATCAAGATATTCAGTTAAAAGGGAGTTACACTTTGGTTTTACATTTGGTTTATTGGCCTACACATACACTGTTTTTAAAAGAAAATGACTCCACATCAGTCTTTACAGATTTATTTTATTCACTTTTACAGTAAAATTACAGTAAAGTACATGCATGTAAAAACATCCTTACAAGTTTCAACAATTCTCTAATTAGAGGTTTTTTATGTTGGAATCAACATCGCAAGAGCCACATTGCATGCCAAAATGTTAATCTTTTTCACACTTTAAATAACGAGGTATCAAAACCTAACCTAAAATTACATAGCTGTTACTGAGTTAAAGACACCAAAGAACATCATGAGAGGGAAGGCCTGAAGAGAGAATTGAGATTATTCACAGCCTCCCCGCTAAATACAGGTCTCCTCTGAGACGAGTTCAAATTAGAGAGCTTTATATATCAATAAGCAGCTTGATGGTGTTTGTTGTATTTTCATCAAAAGAAGACCTCTCAGTGCAACTTGTGAGCACATGTACAGAATAGGATGCCTGCATTTATGTCCAAAGACAGGAGATCATAAAGATATATTAAAGCCAGCTGTGGGCTCAACTGGCTAACCCAAATCTGACACACACACACATTCAAAGGGAAACCTGGTAAAAGATGGATGCCACATGTGGAAACATACATATACTCAGAGGCTGATACACATTCCTCTTCAAATAGAATAAAGAAGTATTTTGAAATTAATCTGAGTTGCCACTTGGACAAAACCCCAACAGAAAGTACCAAAAAGTGCTGATAGGATTGTGCACAAAGCATAATGCTTTTCAGAAGACTTGGAACACTCTCAAAGTTTTCTCTTCAGTTCCTCATGTCTTTCTCACTTTGAGTGTTCTGTTATCCAACTGGTCACAGGGGGATGAAACAAAAGAGACATTCATGCCCAACTCCCTACTCCATTCGTCTCATTCTGTGATTTTCACAGAATTTTACAAAAGTCACTCAGGCCTCTACCCCACCACTGCCATGGCTTGTATGCAGTTGTTGCCTGAGTTTGCCAAGTATTAAATTGTAAAGTCGTGTTTGTCTTGGGGCTATTTTTGGATCTGAAGTTTAGTAATAATCACTGTCATAGTCCTGTAATTGTTCATAGCCCATCATTGCATTCATGTTTTGTTCCAAATAGGCAACCATCTCATCTAAGACAGAAAGAAAGACAGATTATACATAAAGTGGGGTTTGTAAAGGCTGAGTGATCAAAAATGTAGTCTGTGTGTGTGTGTGTGTGTGTGTGTGTGCGTGTGTGTGCGTGTGTGTGTGATTCAAAAATTAATTTACAGTAAACCTGGAAATAAACCATCCTGAGCTAATGTAAATTGCATTAATGTTGACATTTTTGCACAATTATATTATTTGGTTCCTTACACATATTGCCAAGGTTCCAAGGTGAAATGTCCACTGATTGGCGCTAAAAGCGAGTTGTTAATGCTTCATTGAATTTTAAATCAACAAATCCTACCTACCTCTCAACATTAAAATTTATACCTAAACCTAACCATTCATAAAAAACAAATGTGAGATGAAAACACAATTGCTGAAGCAACAACGTCATGTTATGGTGCTTCTACCTTTTCGGTTTAGATGTCGCAGGACTCTAATGGATTAGGACTTTGGATTGCAAGTGCAACGCTCTATTAGTTGAGCTACCCTGCAATTTAATTTTGCTTGAACAAGTTTATAAATGTAGTTGGTTACTGTAGGTAATGCAAATGTTAAAATGTATCACCTTTCATGTCATGCACTATAGTAAGTGTTTTGATAAACCAATAATCTGCTGTTTTACTTGTGATTTGTGTGTAAAGGAATAAAAGTAATTGTTGTTGTAGCGCCTCTATAGTGTTCATTTCACTTGGAAACTTGTGTGATGTGTATAAGCCATATAAAACTCATTTTGCAATAATGTAGGTAGAGTAACATGATTCTGAGAGCAGGTTGAAAACAGAAAGTATTAGGATTTTGAAAATTATAATAAAAAAAAAAGTTATTTGTGATTTTGATCATGTTAACTCCATCAGGTCAGATTTCCTTGCTTCTTTTGGAGCACACAATATCCTTGTTGGAACATTCTCAGATCATTCTGGGATAAAATGGATTACCAGCCTGTGTTCATGTTGTCAGTAAATCCAAAGGGGTGATACCAAATACCTGTACTAAGAAATTCTGAAATGCATTTGAATTTTCACTTAATTTTTTTTTGCTGATAATGTCATTTGTATTGGTAAAATAAATATCTAAAAAGAAGCATTTAACATAACTGTAAAAAATAAATAAGCACAATAATTATTGTGATATTTTACTGCATATACTAATATCTTTTACCTGGTGGCAGCACCCCTAAAATTGCAGTGGCGGAGACGTGGCCAAGCTCATTTCTTGCAATGCACCTGTATGTGCCAGAATCCATCTGACTTGCCTCTTCAATCTGCAGCCAGCTGGAGAGCTCATACTTCAGAGGGCCACCTCGTGACTACAGGAAAAATAGTAAAAATGGAAAGGCAAAGGTGGAGCCCGAAAAACAAAATTTTTCCTATCTGTTAAGACAGGCAAAGACCAATATACTGTATAACATTTATAGTCCTTGACATGTTCATTAAGACATATAACCCAAAATGTCCACCACATCCTAACTCTTGGAAACCTGCCGTAGATCGTTAGACATGAATCATGGAGTTTCCATTCAAAACAAAGCTTTCACTTTTGGTAGTACTTTACCTGAACAGATATGTGGGGATCATCGCCAGGTAAGATGACCTCTTTTCCATCTTTCCTCCATTCCACTAGTGCCATGGGATACGCAAAAACCTCGCAGAGAAATGCTATACTGCTGCCTGTGACGTTAACCAGATTATGTGGAGGCACCTTGATGATGGGGACTTAACCAGAGACAGACAGAAACAAACAGAGAGGGAAAGAGGCCAGGGTCATATTCAGAATCCACTTCCTTTGTCAGTCTGACTTTAAGAGCTGTTTAAAGCCACTGGAAAAATTATAGGGCCCAGAACCGAAATTCCCAAGTGCAGACAGCCAGAGAGAAAAACATTCCTCACATATCACTTACTCTCTTTTCTTTCTTTCTTTCTTTCTTTCTTTCTTTCTTACTTTCCAACTGGAAAGGAGTCTCTTAGCTGATGAAGACTAATTTTATAATGAGCTCATGCTACTCATAGAAAGACAGAAAAGAAAGACATAAAAAGAAAGAATGAAAGACAGACAGACATACAAAAAAGAATAAAAGACAGACAGACAGACAGACAGACAGACAGACAGACAGACAGACTGACGAAAGAAAGAAAGAAAGAAAGAAAGAAAGAAAGAAAGAAAGAAAGAAAGAAAGAAAGAAAGAAAGAAAGAAAGCTTTTTGAAACTCTTTTGTGTGTTGGGTGTTTTATTCATACCTGTCTTGCACGGCCCATCACTCACATTAAGTCCAGGTTTTAGGAAAGCCGCTTCTTTGAACTTGCAGAGGTTCCTGTAAGTCTCTCCATCTGACCCACACAGAGCTTTCTGAGACTCACATACACACTGAGGTTCTTTCTCCTCTTCTTCGACTCCATCCGACCTGTCCACCTTGCACTCCAAACCGTCTCCACACAGTCCATAGTAGACGCTTCTCTGTCCGAGATCACAGGTTTGTCCCTCTAGATTTGCGCATTCAGAGCAGCAGCCGCAGCGGTCTTTCACAAGCCCCGCTCTGCAGCCCTGCGTGAGCGGACACAGCTCCGGCGCACACTCGTCGCACTCCTCCGTCCTGTTCCTCTCATCAAATTCATCCATTCCTTTGTAATAGTCGAAGGTAGCCAAGTCCTCATCCATATAGTCATATTTGAAGTTAGGAAAAAAGTCGCCTGGTCTGACGCTCAAGACCAGCACAGCACAAATACCCATATGCATGAACATTATGAGAGCTTATGAGGCATGTGACTTTTTCCCCTCAAATTTTTTTCCCTAATGTTTAAGCAGCAAGAGCTGTACTCGTTTTTTAAGTTGTTCGCATCAGCCCATATAATCCTTTCCAAATGCACATAGGCATTTGACGACTATGTAGACCAAAGGGGCCGTTTACAAGGAACACTTTGCTAAAACGAGCACAGGTGTCTCAAGACAAGTTCGGTGTGAACGTCCTCTAAGACTGACCCAAGCGACGCGACATAAAACGATGCGACATTAACGTTAAAACTGCGAATAACACGCGAACTTCGAACTTACACTTTCAACTATCTGTGGAAAAAAGTATTTTTAAATAAATCACCCTGTAAACAGCGCTCTCTGATGTTGGCAAATCTGTGGCGTCCTCCCCAACTGTTTCTGTGTGTCTCTACATTGAGTACAGCCTCTCAAACCATCTGTGGCGGGACGAAAATACACACAGGATTCCTCCCCCACTCCCGCGAACTTACTGGTTTGTCCTATTGGATGCCAAGGCTGCAGATACATTTATGGCCGATGTTTGTGGTTTATTACACGTTTATGAATCAATATCGAGTTTATGCGAGTGTACAAATATGCAGCTAGTGAAAGGTACTCATCGGCACTAGATGGCGGTATATCCACTTGGATAACTTGAACTTTAAATTGGATTCAAGTTAGTGTTTTTTTTATGCCTATATTTTTTTCATTAATTTAAAAATAATATTTAAAAATACTAATTTTCTTTACATATTTTAAGGAATATCATTAACCCTTAAATGCATGGGTGTTTCGGCAAACAGTGTATTACATAGCCGAGGTTGGGAGGGTTACTTTTTGAAATGTATTCCACTACAGATTACAGAATACATGCTGTAAAATGTAATTTGTAACATATTCCGTTAGATTACTTAAGGTCAGTAACATATTCTAAACACTTTTGATTACTTCTTCAGCACTGGTAGATTTTTTTACTTGTTTTCACTATAAAAACCAGTACAGTAAGACAAAATATACATGTTAAAAATTACATTCTCTGATAAACCTAAATATCTTATGCAGTGTTGTTTCTAAAACAAGATAAATCAAATTGATCTTGTTTTAATGCTTTTAAAATATTTTTACAGGACAACAATACAAAAATTATTATCAATAATATGATTTTTGCCCTAATATCAAAGGTCTTACTAGAAAAAAAGAAATTATGATATAATGTGAATTTTCTCTATAAAATATATATATATACGATCGTGCCTGGTAACATGTGCATGTAAAATGGTTAGAAATAGCATTTTAACTTAGTGTAAAGCTGACAATTTACCCAAGGTATATTTCTATTTCTTCTGCTCCAAACTTCAAACTTCTCTGTCTGCTGGTATGAATGTAACACATCATAATAAAGTGCTTCACCACTGTTCAAATGCACTTTGGATCGCATCATAAATATGTACACATTTTTCCATCTTAAAGGACTAAATATTAAATGAAACAAATTATAATAAAATGCAAAGTAATCTCCTTAGTAATCAAAATACTTTTTGAATGTAACTGTATGCTAATGACCAGTTATTAGGGCCCAAGCACTATAATTGCGGAGGCTCTATTGTTTTCCTAAGGATTACTGTTAACATTATACTTTTCAAGGTTTCAGGGGCTTTTGGGTCCCTTAACATGCTCAAAAACTCATGAAAATTTGCACACACATCAGAATTGTTGGCCATTAGAGCTTGGCAGAAGTTCACAAGGGGTGTCTCTCTCTGTCGGCCCCTTGAAATTTAGATTTTTGGGAGGCTCTGTAGCACATGCCTTTTCACCAACAGTCACCAAACTATGTACACATTTAGATCTCATCAAGCTGGACAACTTTCACCCTCATAGTCATAGGCTCTGCCCAACAGGAAGTCTGCCATGTTGCATTGTTTGAAAAAAGCATTGTCTGGAATTTGAAATACTCCTCCTAGGGGATTTATGTGACAGGCACCAAACGTGGGCAACATCATGCCAAGACATTGAAGATGCTAAATTGCAAAAAACATATTTTTGATATTTCAAACGGTGTTACCATGGCGTGGCAATAAATTAATGGTGAAAAATGAAAAAAAGGAAGTGCTCATCTATTCGGTTGCATTGTGCGATTTAGATCAAAATTGAGATTTACATTTGGGGCTGATCACATGGATATGACTATTATGGGGCATGATCATAGGACCACCAACTGCAAGCAAGAAGAGCGAAACTTTTTACAGACTTTGGAATATCACTCTTATTTGTATCTGAACTGATTCACATTTCTTTATAATAATTCCAAGACAGTACAGATTTAAAATTAAGAAGGAATTTACAATATCTTATCTACTGTTGCCATGGCAACACATTAAACACTATTATTCCCTTTTTATGTATATTCATTTGTTTTGATGTACTTGGCATGCTTGAAGTTTTATGATCTTTGCACACACATCAGAATCGTCACCATTAGGGCTGGGCAAAGGTTCATTCATGGGCATGTAGAGGGGGCTCTGTAGCGCAACCCTTTTCAGCTACCAGTCACCAAACTTTGTACATACTGTATGGAGATCTCATCAAGCCGGACAACTTTCACGCAAAAGACATTAGCTCCGCCCAACAGAAAGTCAGCCATTTTGGATTGTTTGAAAATGGCATGCTCTGGAATTTGAAATACTCCTCATAGGGAATTAATCTGAATGCCACCAAACTTAGGCAACATCATGCCAAAACATTGAAGATGCTGAATTTTATATGTCTCAAACAGTGTCTCCATGGTGATGCGATAAATTAACAAAAAAAATTGGAAGGAATTGTCTCATATCTTCTGCGTGGATCGTGTGATTTACATCAAAATTGACCCGTATATTTTGACTTGAGAGCTGATCACATTGATGAATCTACTGTGGGCCACAGTCGTAGAGCCACCAACTGGCAGCAGGTAGTGTGGCCCTTACAACAGTCTTTGAATAAATCAATTTACATTTATACAAATCGCTTAAAAAAATGTTATGCATTGTTTTACTAAAGCCGCCAGGAGGAAATGGGCCCACAGTGCTTGGGCCCATTGATTGCTGCTTGCAGCTATATTTTAAATTGTAACTGTAGTGGAATACGGTTACTTATATTTTGTATTTTAAATATGTAATCCTGTTACATGTATTACATTACTCCCCAACACTGTACATAGAAATATGCAATAGACAATTACAAAATAATAGAATTGAATACATTCTGATATATTTTTATATTTTATTTTCCACACTGAAATTTTATGAGACGCAACTGGCTGTCAAACACATATTGAGTAACACATAACACATAAGCTACACATAAATTACACAAAAGGTAAACGTGTATTTTCTCAGAAACTTTTTGAGTCTAAATAGAGGCACAACTTGCATAATTTCAGTAGCACCAAAATAACAATAGTCATATCATACGGTTCATGTGTTACACTTGCTTTAGTTTATTCTATGTTGCTTCTTCGTCAAAAGGCAATGTCAAATGTAAATCAAGTCAATCACTGAAACATCAGCGCCACCTTGAGTAAGAAATTGAATGTATAATATGTATGTGTACATGCATATTGAATACTGATATTTCACCATTGTCACACAGAATATCAACGTGATATTTTGTCATTTGTATTAACATAGTTATCATAAATACATCAATGTCTTGTAAAAAAACAAAGAAATATCCTGTGATAATAAACTTATATAGATGTGAAATAATTATAAAAATACAGTTTATGGAAGCGCAAAAAATAAAATATAAAATGACACTATTACAGTAATGTAAATCTTTCTCATTATTTTGTTTCAGCCATTTTTGTTAACCCTTGTGTGTAAATAAAAAAAAAGATACTCAAAGGTCTTTCGAGGACAAAAATGTCTGTGTAAAAAAAATCTGCCATGATAATAATATATATTAATAAATTATTATTTTCTACTTTCAATCAGTCAGTTTTTTTAACCGACGTCAGTCTTGATCATAACTACGAAGTATTCGTTAATTTTCAGGATTTTAGCCCTTTAAATGACAGTTTGTTTATATAATGAATTCTTTATTAATAAAAACCCACAACATTTTTCATTATTTTCTATATACAAAATGCTATTTTTCCCTTTCTTTTTGGAGTATCACATTCTGGGATATGTCAATGATTAGCAACAATATTGATTTTGATGCATTATTATTTTTTGTGCAGTGTCAGATTAAAAAAAATAATAAATTCTGCTTCACAGAACTTCCATAAAAATATTATATACTAGTATTATTTTCCACTTTCACTGGCCAACATCAGTCCTGATCATAACTACCAAATATTAATTTATCTTCAGGATTTTAACCCTTTAAATGCCAGTTTGTTTACATAATGACACTGTTGTTTTTTTTTTTACATAGGCCTACACATTTTTCAATACATGCATACAAAACACCCTCTGACATCCATAAAAATACACCCACACAATTTTAGCCGCATCATTTATTCAATTGGCCTGCAGTGCTATATAATACAGAAAACAGAAAATTGGAAAAAAAAATAATGTATTTGCACCATATAGTAAACATTAAACATTTAAAAATTAAAATAGGCTCCGGATGGAAAGCATATTGTCATAGAATTCATGATGCTTTAATAGCACTGGGATAAAATATTGCAGTTTTAATGGGATTCAATGGGGACATTTTTGTCCTTAAGGACCTGAGTGTAACTATTTTGTGCACACAGTGACAGTGTATTATAGATTTATTATAGGAATTGAGGTTTAAATATCAAAATTCCCCCCAAAAATGCACACCTTTGGCAAAATGTATGCTGTTGGCATTAACACAGCCAAAATGATTGAAAAAACTAAAATGAAAACTAAAATAAAATGTCCCTAAGGTCGCAAAAGTGGTACATGCAGTCATTATATCTGAGTAATGGATTTTCCAAAAATGTCTATTTATTTTTTTGGCTTGAGAGGTTGAATTGTTATAGAAATAGAAAAGTTATAGAAACATTCAGAAGATCTTGTGATCAATGTAGTATAATGCTCATCTGAAAAGTAAGTTGACACTCCTGGTGAGTGTGTTCCTCAAACAATAAACAATTGTTTTAAAAAAAACTCATGTAATATTGCATGAAACAAGAAGAGTCTTATGCAGCTGATTTTGTGACAGACACATGCATATATATATATATATATATATATATATATATATATATATATATATATATATATATATATATATATATATAAAATATAAATAATCAACTCTTTTATTACACAAACCAAGTACAACATAACATCTAAAATTTAAACCTCACAGGATATCATAAACACATTTGTTCTGCAATATTTCTGAATAGATGCTTTCTCTCTTTTAGTACCACAGTGTGTCATACTTGTTGTAGGTCCTGGACTCTTGGCACAGGTTGTGCTGAATCATGGGATATGGAACAAAGCATGGCTGGGAGAAACTGACAACTAATGAAATAACTTTGTGGGGCATCAAAAGAAAAGGGAGGTAAAGATGATGATGATAATGGTGTGTGTGTGTGTGTGTGTGTGTGTGTGTGTGTGTGTGTGTGTGTGTGTGTGTGGCTGCTCTTTCTTCACCCCTCCCAGTGCCAGCCAGCCAGCCTATTAGGATGTGACTATGAATGTGTTCTGGTCATAGAAATGTTTTGGCACAGTTCCGCCTCTGAGCTGGCAATATATATTGAGCCCTTGATGCCACCACACAGCGACTGGCACACCCCGGATCTGGTAAGACAAATGTATATCATATTCATGATATATCTCTTACATAACATAATATATCTCTTTATGCATGCTTTGCTATTGTTATTATTTTTTCTGCTATGTGTATATCTTTATGTAACATCAATGTTATGTATGTAGACCAGGGGTCGGCAACCTATGGCATGCGTGCCAATGGGGTAATCACTGGCATTCCAGCAATGGTGAGAGTGGAGTAGACTATTCCGCACCTGCATCCCAATCTACATCTCATTGTAATAATTAATCGTGATCAATTCAGCCTGTTTTCATGAGCTGAATGGAATGCTAAACAAAAAGTTAAAATGTTACGAGACTGCAGTATACCCAACAGACTCGTGCAGCATCTGCAAGCCATTTGTGCATCACGAGTCTATCCAAAAGCCAAATCAAAACCTGGAAATAAAGTTTTAGGATTTTGCAGGTGCGAAATCCTCTGCACAGCCATTGACCAGGAAAATAAAAAAAATGGCACTCTGTGTCAAATAGGTTGCTGACCCCTGATGTAGACTATTCAATGCATTTGCTATGTCCTTTATTTACACTGTAATTGACATTCATATTTACAATCTGTACAAAGCTCATCACACCCATTCTGGTTCACTATGGCAACTGATCACCAGAACCCTGCAACCAAGCAAAAGCAACCAGCTACCAGTGCCTTCAAGGTACAAGCACATTTTAGTGATAGTGTGTGTTACTTATCTGTTATTCCTGCTTATCCTCTTTTCTACTCTCTCCCTCTCCTGTTTTATCCCACAGTTGGTGATCTATGAACAGGAAAACTTTCAAGGCCGCTGTCATGAGCTGACTGGGCCCTGTAACAACCTCCAGGAGGCGGGCATGGAGAAAGTGGGCTCAATACTGGTGCTGTGTGGACCGTGAGTGTGTTTTTCTGTGTGTGTTGAAGAGGAATAGAATAGAACAGAACAGAATAGAATAGAACATTTATGTTTGGGATTCCAGAGATCCCAATGCTGTATGTGTCCAAATGATTTTACAAAGTGTTTTCTAAATATTAATACTTTTCTGTTAAATTTGTTTTAGTTGTTCCTCTGGCCTAATCAACACCCATGAGCCAGATATTATACTTTATTTCTCTTTTGTATCACAAAGATGGCATGCACTTTTCATAAGGGTGATTGTTATGCAGCATAATAATGTTGCTTCTGTTTGGGGTCAATTTGACTTCTGCAAAAACACATCGTTGAAAGATAAAATTAAAAACAAAATAAAATATAAAAAATATAAGAATTATTCCCAGTGTTGGATGTATCTGATTGCAAAATAATTAGTACTGTAATCTAATTATTTTTAGTCAAAAAGTAATGTAACACATAACATGTTAAATACTTAAAATCTGATTACAGTTACTGACTTTCAATTAAAGTAATTACTTTGAGTACCTTACTTAGTAAATAACATGCACCAGAGTTAAGAGACTAAGAAATGTTGGTCCCGGACAATGTGAAAAAAATTCTGTCATCTCATTTCAGTGTTTATTTTGCGCAGTAAACGCGATGGACAAGCTAATTTATGACAAGTTCAAGACAAATTAAAATTAACGTCTGTTCGTTATAACTGGTTTTTCCTAAAAAATAAACAAATACGTAAAAAATCGCCCGTCATGGAATTAGCCTAATTAGTCTAATAAAAAAATACATATAAAAAAATCAACAATGGGGCAAAACTAAACTAAACAGCTTCTGAAAATATTTTTAAATAACAAATCTTTAGGTCATGTCATATAATTTCTCACCTTGGCTAATTTCCTCGGCTCTTTATTTTTACAACTGTTTCTGTCCAATGTTTCTTACCACAAAAGTGTTTTACTGGCAAAGTGAAGTCAAACGTGTCAAATGTTTCTCTAAAACTTCCCAGCAAACACAGAACGTTCCCAGAACGTTCCCGTATGCTTCCCATTTGGTTATTTTTTTGGGAACCAAACAGGAACGTTCTGGGAATGTTCCCTGTAGGTTATTTTAGGTTTTATTTTTCTTAAACAAATTAAAAGGTTGCAAATGTTTGCTTTAACAGCAGTGATCAAATGTTTAATTACATGACCATTATCAGGCAGTAGAGAGCGCTCATTGATTGGCAAAGTCTTTTTTTACATTCCCATAAAGTTTCCAGAACGTTCCCCTAACCTTAAGGGAACGTTCTATTTACGTTAAAAAAACTTTCCTGGATCACCAATAGGGAACTTTCTGGGAACGTTCTGGGAACCAAAAACTAACGTTCCCAGAACGTTCCCAGAACCTAAAATTGTTTGCTGGGTTGATGCAAGTAAACTTGGTGTCCTTCTCTCCATAAGATGGCAGCGCAAGGTTTTAATGCGATTCTGAATTGAGAAGCTTCACTGCAAGTGCGCATGACAGGAATAACGCAGTCTGCTTATGTTAGTGTGCGAGATAGTCGTGGTTTAGTGCTCTGAAAGGTTCGGGAAAGATGAAACTTCTGTTGCAAGCGAAGTGCTGTTATCAATGCATGGTGTCACACTGTACACTTGTGGCATCAATAAAGGGGTTGCTAATATTTTACCGGACATTGTGTCCGATAATGTTTGAATTGTTCAGGCATTAGGATAAGTTTATGGTCAAAAACGTGTAATTACCAGTTAACAGAAACCCTGATATGTACTGTGTAATATATTTAAAATATGAATTCATATGTATGTCTGTTAGCGTTTCTGTGACAGCTGAAGTGTGTGCGACAATGAACGAGGAGGAACTACATATTTTAAATTTGAGCGGGAAACCAAACACGCTTGGAAAAGTGAAGTAAATTAAGAGTAAAATAATGAGTTATGTGATTACTCTTTAGATTAAGTAATAAGTTAAGTAATATGATACAATTTTAGAGAAGTGATTATTAGTGTGTTATTTATTTTGTGTAACTTACTCAACACTGATCATGCCTGGAGTCTCTGAAACCTTAAACACAAGTCATTTTATAAAGTCGCTTATAGTCCTACACACACTCACGGCAAAATTGTAAGGACTCATACAACTTTTATAAATTTGGCTAATTTGTATGATATCGTATGATATTTGTATGATCGGTTAGGTTTAGATAAGGTGTTTGGGTATAAGGACATAATATTAATAAGCATATCCTTAACACCTCATGCACAAAACTCATTAGACATCTGGGCATTTGCACATAATTATACTAATTTATAATTTATACCAACTAACTGGTCATGGTAACCGAAATCATGCGAAATAGCCAACTCGAAAAATAAGTACGAAATTGCATGAGACTGGGTTGTATAGTCACTTCTCATATGATTTATTAAGCCATAAGTTTCAATCAGATACGTCAATGGTAATTATTTTTTTAAGCTTGCAAAAAGGGTTTCAGACATGAAATAGAACATGAGGGCTAATATAAATGTATGTGAGAGAGATAGAAAGGGAATTACAGAAAGATAGAAAAGGATGATGAAATGAGTGCATGAGTCCAAACGACAAAAGACAGACTGACACGTGAAGTTTTTTGTGTAGGTGGGTGGGATATGAGCAGCCAGACTGTAAGGGGGAACAGTATGTGTTTGAGAAGGGTGAGTATCCTCGCTGGGATGCCTGGACCAACAGCAGACGCAGTGACTGCATATTCGCCTTCCGCCCTATCAAAGTGGTACAGTAACTAACAACTTACTACAGTGTTTTAAAATGTCTTTGAACTGTATATACAGTGTGATCTAAAAGTCTCAGGCCACTGGTCAAAATTATATTTTGTTGCATTATTTTACAAATTATACACTAAAAAATGCAGTCAATGCAATTGAATTTGAGAAAGTTTTTACAAGTAATTTCATTTCGTTCATACAGATTAAGTCATTTTCATTGAGCCAACATAATTAAGTTAAATTAGGTCAAATCAATGTACTATAGTAGTTTTAACAACTTTATTAGTTCATTAATTTAATTATGTTTTCTTTAATTTTCTTATGTTGGTCCAACTTAATTTATTTTATTAATCATTAGTATATGCCAGGTGAGCAAGGATAGTTATAGTTGCACTGTCAATTTGCAACTGAGGTAAGCAGCATTCAAATCAAACATCCCTTGAACATGAAAATCCATCCTCAGCCTAAGCACAAGCACCAATCTTTCAATGGTAGCTCCCAAAACTTGTTTTTATAACAGAAAATTAAGGATTAACCAGTGTCCTCCTATTCTAATCATGCCCAAAAATGCTTAAAATAACACTTATTTTCAACATTTGATCAACCATCCAGTCCCATAAAAAGCATGCTGGGAAATGGAAATCCCCTGTCCAGTTTCATCAATGCTACAAAAATAATTTACATAATCCAAACTCAAATGGATTAAGTAAACTTAAATTTGACAAATTTAATTTGATAGAATACAATTAAATCAAGTGATGTCAAAATGTTCTAGAACCTGCAAAAATCCTTTTTTAAGTCTATTATCAGCGTAAAAATATGAGTGCAAAGTTGAATATATATATATATATAAAAAAAAAACAGGAATTTGAGAATTTCTATGTATTTGGTAAGTGCGACGTGCACGCAAGCATTGATTCCACAAGTTAAACCTGGGAATCCATGTTATTCCAGTTTGGTTGGAGAATATTCAAATATCACAATAGTCTTGTGTGCTTCATTGCATGCAATGATATCTGACCTTTTGTACAAATTAGTTAGCATGGCCAATGTAACAAATTTGCATATTTCTTTGTCATAACTTTTCTTTCTTTAAATGTTTTTAAAACCTGGAAAAAAAAAAAAAAATCTATTTATTTCCAGGTTTAAATATATTTAAAACAAAGGTCACAGACTTTTGTAATCAACTGTATACCGTATTTTAAGTTGTCCCAAATGGGGATCGTTCAGTATATTGTTCTACACATTGCAGGACAGCCAGGAACACAAGATTGTGCTGTACGAGAACCCAAGCTTCGCTGGGAAGAAGATTGAGATCATAGACGATGATGTTCCTAGCTTCCACGCTCATGGATACCATGAGAAAGTCTCCTCAGTTTGTGTGCAGAGTGGCACGTGAGTAAAACCTTCAGAATCACTGACATCCACACTTTTAATCTAATTTTGCTACATTTAACTCACATTTAGGATAATTTCTTATTCTATCCCTCTTATCTTTAAAGCAGTCATTGTCCTCCTGTTTAGTAACTGTTTTGATTTATTTCTTATCTACATAATAGCTGGGTTGGCTATCAGTACCCTGGATACAGAGGCTACCAGTACTTGTTTGAGAAAGGAGAGTATAAGGAGTGTTCTGAGTTTGGGGCTGTGCTGCCTCAGATCCAGTCGGTGAGGCGCATTCGTGACATGCAATGGCACCAAAGAGGGACCTTCCACCCCTCTATCTAAATGGCCAGCATTCCCAGATTCTGACATGCCCCTTTCTTTCCTTTATCTTCACTTTTGAATGCTAAGCTTTTACACCCCTTACAATTGTGTCAGGTATTCAATTTGCTACTGCAGATAAATAAATATCTGATTTTGCGTTATTAGTGACTCTAAATGTTTCTCAGCTTGTATTTGTGATTTTTTAATTTAGGAATTTATTTAAACCTATGGTCAATCACGTCGATCCAAATTATCTGAGCTGGATACCCACACATAAGCATAACTACACTAGACACTTTATCGCTATAGGGACAGTACTTTGTCAAAGGGGATCAAGAATATCATATGTGAAGCAAAAGTTGAATGTACATGTTCAGCAAAGCTTAATGTTTATTTTTTCACCAGTCTGAAAACAAGTTAGACTGGTTTCCGTCACAACACAAGTTTGTGACCTCATTCTTTGTAACAGCAACAAACACAATTGACTTTTCCCCTTCAAAGGAAAGATTTTAAAGTAATATAAAACAAATCACAACCACAAAGATATACTAACAACATAGTATGCAATTATTGTTGTACAGTATGATTATTATACTGTGCAGGGTGTAATATATGATATTGCACCATCAAATAACTAGCTTATCATTCAGTTATATAGGCCTATATACACCTCTACAAGACTTATAAAAAAAATATATAGCTACAGTAGCTGCCTAGTGTAGTTCATTTTTATTTTGAGATTGTTAAAAGGGTCATGAGGAACTAAGGAATAAAAATTGCCTTGATCTTTTGACATACAGTTTACAGTGAGAGGTCATTCTACTATAAAAAACAAATAAACTGTAAGTTCCAGAACTCAAAACATCCTCAATAGAAAAGAACATTTATTTAACCAAATTGCAAAATAATGGCTCATTTGGAATTTGTGGATTTTGTGACATCACAAGGAGCAATACATCAACAAAAGACTGCCTCTACAGTGTCATCAACGCCCACTTTTACCAAGTTGCACCCTTGGCCCTGCCCACTGACACTCAGTCAGACAGGTGAAGAGGAGAGATGGGCCTCATCTGTCATGGGAGCTTTATCTACACCAAAGTGGACTTGGTTATCAGAGTACATTTACTTTCAAAAGTATTTTGATTACCGAGGAGATTATCTTTTATTGTATTTCTTTACCATATATAAATTATGCAATCCAAAGAGCTTTTGAACAGTGGTGAAACACTTTCTTATGATTAGTTTCATTCATACGAGCACTTTCACACTGTTGTGAGTTAAAGGTGGATATGGCATCATTGAGGAACTTCCCTTGGGAGCTTAATAGAGTAGCTTTATCGTGTTTCTACAGCTTAACAAAAAACAGTTAGAAACGCTTTGACAGATGAAACATAGTACCAATAAATGCCTTGTCATTGTTTTTTATGCAGTTAAGGTATTTTTGACAAGAAATGCTAACCAATGTAGCCTTTAACATTGTATAAAAAGCATCAAATTATATATTTTTTTGTCTCATTCTATGGACAGAATCGACATACGATCAGAAAAGATATCGTTGTGTACACTCGGTGGAGTTTTGAAGTTTGGAGCAAAAACAGTTAACCTTGTATAAACTGTCATATAAAAATTTAGCCTCATGCTAAGCTAAAATGCTTTTTTTTTTGCCTTAACATACCCCTATTGCAATGCACAATTCGATTTTATAATGAATTGGGTGAAGAAAATCTATGTTAGAGTATAACCATTTTTTCTCTTTGGTATTACTGCAGACCTTTGGTATTACTGCAAATATGTACTGCAAAAATGTTATTCTTAATGATAATTTAAATATTGTTTCACTGATAAATATCTAAAAATCCTTAAAACAAGATCAATTTACCCAGGTAGCAAAACTGCATAAGATATTTAGGCTTTGTTTTTTTCAGAGAATGTATTTTAACAGTGAAGTGTATATTTTCTTAATTATGTATAAACAAAACATGTCAAACAAATCTCCCAATGCAGAAGTAAACCGAAGTATTTAGATTATGTTACTGATCTTGCGTAAACTAACTAAATCTATTACAAATATAATTTTACAGCATGTATTCTGCAAACTGTAGTGGAATATTTTTAAAAGTAACCTTCCCAGCCCTATAGAAACATGGACTAGATCGTTTTGAAGCATTTCTGTCTATGTGTGGCACATTTTAAGAGCAGTGCAAGTGCAAATGTTAAAAAAGCTTCTGTTCTTCTGGGGCCGGTTAAATAAGTTTCAACTTAGCATAGTTGTTGCGTAAATGGGCACTAAGTCACAATTTATGCACTACTAAATATGTGAGTGTTGCACCATTAAACTTAGGTAGAACATAAACTAAATATTTACAGAAGCCTCTGACCAGGAGTAACAGATGGAATAAAAAGCAGGCTCATTTAATGAACTTCATGTTTTGGTTGACAAGCTTCAGTCCTTTCGACCTAGCCTATATGATGATGTTGCATTACACTCATTTACATTTACAGGAGAAAACATTATGTATATAAAAAAAAAACAGAATTCTTCAGCATCTAACGTGCACTTTCCTGTGTATGCCGCCCCGTGTCAAGTTTTAACATATACGAAATAAGATATTAAAATGAATGTCTATTTTTTCAGCCTGTTGTAGTAGTATTTATTTATTGCCCCTTATTCATTTTAGATACAGTAATTAAATATTATTTACATAGGCTAAATATACCATTAATTAAATCTTGTTTCATTACGCAGTATATTTCAATGGGGATATAATTTATTACAGCTAACATTTATTAGAGTAAACAAGGTTAACAAGATCAAACTGAAATACATGGCTTTTATCACTTTTTTTTACAAATTTGAAGGCTGTTTATTGGATCAATTCAAGTTAATGTCATATTATGTGACTATGCATTATTTTACAGAGAATTTACGACCTACCTTAGGTGCAACCCAATTAAACACTGACTTAGTTACAAATTAACTAGAAGTTACTAAACCCTTAGTGAGAACTTCCACACAGATGGTGCAACCAAATCCTGGTCCATTCCACTTCTGCTTTCGGCTCATATCAGCATGGATTGCTTCTGAACCAATCACAAAATGGCTCAAGCCTTGTTCATTTTCTTCCGATTGAGTTTCAAATGTGGCTGTGTTTGAGGGGCTGCATGATGTTAGCCAATCAGAACAGTGGGCATTTACGTTGAAGTGCAAAGGAGACACTGAGGCCAAAACCGAGTGTTTCAGACAGAGCGCCAAAGACAGTTTTGAAAATTATCATATATTCCTGAATAATGATGGTTTTGGTGGAAAAAAAAAAGAAAAGAAAAACTTTACTGACATTAGCAGTCGACCTCAGGAAGATCTGTTTTGAGTGACCTGCCCCAACAACGTTACTCAAGCAATGGCGTAAGTTGGGGGTGGTACTATCTGACCGATTGAACAACTGCGGACAAGGAGCATATTCAGATTTCATATTTGTTTTTAAAAAATTGTTTATATTTGCAATGCCATTCGGTAGTGCTAGTGTAGCAGAAATTACATCAGCTTTACATTCTAAAATGTTTACTTTTTGCTCATAATAAAAAAAAAGGGAAACATTTTTTTCAATTTATAGTACATTTTATTAGGAATTTACAGCCTTGGACACTGGTTTACAACACAGTGCAATAAACATCTTTACAGTCAAATTTAAAATAAAATGGTCAAATTACCCTTAAACAGACTATAACAATTTTAGGCAGACAGAAAAGCAGCTGATATTAGAAAAAAACAAAACAACCATAGGACACATTACTCGCATACCTTTAGCATACCAACATCACAACATTGACATCACAGGTGAGGACTCGTGCATTAAAAAAACTGACTATTTGACAGCACGGCTGTTTGTTCACAGATGAAAAGTGCTTGTTGAAGGAACTTTAGGTGGAAGTGGCACCATGGGCCTCCATTATTTATTTTTTTTAAATATGGTGACAACAAATGTGCAGTGTCATTTGAACAGTGCTTATAGTACTTTGACATTTGCAAACTTCCCCTGAACTAGTAAACAAGAACAGAACAAGTTTCAAGATACACTGTGTGTTTGACCAAGAGTAAGGGACACAAATGAAACATTTTCCCTTTGTATTCATTCTTCATTCATTATTACAAACATTGTAGGGAAGAGAATTGGTCAGTAGGACAGAATCATTTTGATTGTGCAATTTTTCACCTTTCATTTTTGGACCATAATTAAAGCAAGAAAAGTCTTGGGATGAAAATAAGAATATGAAGTGAACTAAAGGAAATGATTGATTGTTCATGCGCTGGAATTTTTTCAATCATGAAGTTGTTAGGGCATGCTCATTCAAACAAAACATAATGGAATACCAAAAGCTAAACAAATTGTGAAACAGACATCCAATTAGACTGAAACAGCGCTCAGTCCTTTGAATGTGTGAGAGCCCCAAATCTGAATCTATGGGTAAAGACAAATTATAAACTACATGCATTCAGTGGCCCATCCAAACTGGAAAATCCAATCCTAACCTTACATTCACAAAATAACACACATACTCTCATAGGACTTCGGTTCTTCTTAAATGAAGAACAATCTGTGTCCAAGACTTGTGTGGATCGTTCATGTTGATTTTTAAACATTTTCCACTGACAAAGACTCTTTCAAACCGGCATTAATACAAATATAACATTTTGTGATTGCATTAACAATTTTCATAACTAAATACACTTTCTATACAGTCTGTTTTACAGCTAGATTTGTTGACTATAACAGTTGAGAAATAAATCATGTTGACTATGAAAATGCAGTGCAACTGATGCCTATAAGTATCAACTGAACAAAAACAATGGGTATTAAACAAAAAACAAATGAAAGCTGTACTTGCATGAACAGATAAAGTGTAAAAATTAACCAAAACTATAATCGGCACATAAAAAAGTTATATGAAGCACTTCAGGTTACTGTAGGTGAACTGCAAAGAAAATAATTTCCTTATCTATTTTGTATTTTTTTTTTGTCTTGTTTTCCAGTAAAAATATCTAAACATCTTTAAGAAAAGATTTTAAAGCATAAGTCTCAATAAATTAAAACTTATGTTTAAAAAAAAAAATCTAATTGGGAAAGAAACACTTAATTCAAGATATATTATCTGAAGTCGCAACTTCCTGTGCTATTTTCTTCTCATGAGAAATGTTTCTATGATGTTTATATATTTTTTTACTGGAAAACAAGACAAGATTACTGATTTAGACAACATTTTTGTCATGTGTGTGTGTGTGGTCCTCCTTACCACCGTCAGTTCCACCAAAATTCTGATCTCTTGCTCACTAGAGTTTAAAGTGGCTCTATGCAAAATAATTATCTCGTATGAAAAAGGGCTTAAGATTTAATAATCCAACACATACACACGAACACACTTACACACAGAGATCTCGGCTTTGCCCTTTTTGTTAGCCAGAAATCTTTTAGAAAGGCACCATGCACATGTACACAACTCAGGCCAGAGGAGTAAGATCGACAAAGAAACAAAAAAACAAAAACAATGATGTCTCAGTCAGCAGCAGCAGATTCCCGTCAACTCCAGGTCAAAGGTTAAGGCTTCTGTCACGTGCTACAGCTACAGATACTGCAGTTATAAGGCATCCTGAAATGGTGGGGGGGGGGGGGGGGGGTTGTTATAAAAGTATTTGAAAAGCAGTATCTTTATACAAGTGAGAACATAATTAGAGATGTTAATAGCACCAGTTCTTCAATATTAGGTGAATAGTAAAATGTACAAGCTGTAACAATACAAGTCTTTCTACAATATTGGAAGTAGTGAGTACTGATTCACAACTGATTCACACTTTTTTATGCTTTAAGTGAGACTATCAGTGGCTATTGTATGAAAATCCGTGATTATTCTTTTAAATAAATCCTTTTGCATTTCTGCAGAAGAGAGTAAGTCATATGGGTTTTGAACGACATGAGGATTAGTAAATATAATTTTCATTTTTGGGTGAACTTTTCCTTTAACATAAACAGTGCATTCTAATAATGTTATGTTTTAAGTGAAAGTCAGCAGGTGCAATCAGTGCATTATGGCTTGCAGTATAAATGCAGCCTATTATGTCATTAATATTATTCAATCAACAATAATGACAAGAAGAAAAGAATACTGCTAACTGTTACAAAATTGTAACAACACAATAAAAGGTAATAAATCATGCAAACTGTCAGAACAATATTTTTGTCAATCTCATATTACTTTTTGCTGTGATATGGAACTTGATATGGAGAGGCGTGACACATCTCTAGTAATTAGATTGACAAATGAAATGTTGGTATTGTAACAACCCCTAATTATAAATTAGCTTTCATACAGACACGCGAGACTGAGATTTACCTGCTTGTTCAGGCTTTACTATCAGTTTCATACTGACTCAAACGTTTCTTAGTCTTTAGTTCTTGAAGCCACTGAGGTGAGGACTCTTCTCTGAGAGAGGACGTAAAGAAAGGAATTCAGATGCAAAAAAACACAGTCATAAAGTCACAACATGCACAATCAAAAAATACACACTGGACAAGGCAGCAATTTGAGCTCTACCGACGTTAAGGCACTCACTGATTCTCCTTGCCACCAGCAGGGGGCAGCACACGAGCAGCTCGAGGCAAGAATGGAGATTTGGGTGCACGTGAGGACTGAGAGGGTGAGGGGCTGTCTGTCTGATTGTCTGACTCTCCTCTTTTCCTTAGCTGGGCCTGAAACAACATATAATACTCAGATCATGAGTATAAACAGTTTTCAGTCTGTAAGACCTGAAACTATGAAAAATGATGGGAAATCATAGTTTTAAGACTTTTGGAACTAAAGGTTGACCAACAATGGATTTACACCAGGCTGATAACAAAAGTGGGGAAAAAGAGATGATTTCAGATTAATTGGACAATTTAAAAACAATATATTGAATGTGTTATAACATTTCCAAAGACCTTCCAAAGCCTTACAGTACATGCATGTGATGGGGTAGCCCAGACATAGACTCAAGAGTCCAAATGTGTGAACGTGTGAACCCCAGGTGCAGTTTATTGCACCAAAAACAAAGACCCCCCCCCATCCATTTACACTATATAGCCTGAAATAGATGATTTTATTTATGTCTGTGCTCTGGGCAGATCAAAAACATGTTGTAGATGATTGATATTTTGTTTCCCTTATATATTACAGTTAAACACTACAAAGAAAATATATAAGGGAAACAAAATATCAATCATCTACAACATGTTTTTGATATAAATATGTAAGGTATAATGAACAGTCAGCCAGTCAATTTTACAAATTATTACATGGCTCTCTGGAATACTTACAGCATCAATCGTCATATCCATATTCTGATCAGGGGAAAAAGTTATATTTCAAAAGTCATCCGGGTCATCTTTCCTACTCATATCACTCTGTGATCTTTACAAGCTAATAAAATCATTTGAACTCAAATCAATATTTTATGTCCATTTCCTTATTTATTTGGTATGTAGTTGTGTAATAAGCAGGATAATGAGCAAACAAATGGTCTATTTGGCAAACAGGAGCTGTGATTCTGCTGTTTCTAGAGACACTGCGATTTCTTTCACCTCATGAATTAACATAGTTTATATGTAAATTATTATTTGATGTCCTATTAAATCACTTATTTGGTGGTTAGTCATGTAAAAAGTTGGATAATCTACTCTCAGCCAGTCATTATCGCAAAATAAACCCTATATTTTGTCATAAACCCTGACAGGGTGTTAAGACCTCATTATAGAGTGGAAATTAAAAAGCACTGCTACAGTATGGACAATGTTCCGTTAATGGTTCCTATATATACAATTTTCTGCCGATGCGGACCTAACACTGCACTAAAATACTCTGACAGTGTTTCATGCAGCGCAATTCAGCATCAGCGCATCCCTCTACTGAATCTATGGCGTAAAACCCTATCAGCGTATTTTGATTCTCAAACTAATGACTCTTATGAGCTGTATCTTTTTAATTTATACAGCACGAAACAAAGAGTGCTTCCAGTATAGTCCGATTGTCGAACGAATGACTCTAATGAGCCGTTTCTTTTGAATCTGCAGCACGAAGCATACGACACTCCCTGTATAGTCCGATTCCCAAAGAATTGACTCTTATGAGCTGGTTCTTTATAGTGAATCAAAAAATCGTATACATCAGTCTAAGCGGTTCTTAAATTATTCTTATTCTGATGCACAAGTTATGAATGTGCAACTCTAAATTAAATAAAACTGTTGAAGTCTCACATACCTGAAGCACAACATCAGAATACAGGACACAAATGTCTCTGGAAATGTGTTACTAAATGCTTGTTTATTTGACAATATGTAGTAAAAGATATACAAGTTTTGATGTAATACTGTAAGTGGATTTTTAAAAAAAGAATAAATGCATGAATTAAATATACACAGCAAGTATCGACAAGCCATTTCCCATATTCTGTTTGTTTCATGAGGCAATAAATGAAAATGCAGCAAAAACCTGCATGTACATTGTGTGCCTTGGGGGCAATCATTTTCACATATTACTTCATGAAACATAAGCAGAATGTGGGAATTAACACCGTTACCTACAGCACAGCACTGTGATTAAAACAAGTCCAAACACAACCTAACACATCTGAGTGACTGGAGATGGCTAAAAACACTAGTTTGTGAGTGAAACTAATGTGTTTGTTGTAATTTACGAGTTGTGAATTTTGTAATGTTATATGACACATGACTCTTCGATCTGTATGATGTTACCTATTCCCATTATGATTGTTGTGTTCATATTTAATAAGTAATACAGCAGAACTGTCATAGCTGTGCATTGTAACAAGCATCTTTGAATGAGACGTGCATAAGCACACATCAATAACACACACAAACCACTGCACTCATAGACTGGCTGCTTGCATAAATATGAAAATACGTATACAGAGATTAGGGTTTGCATTATATGTTTTGTTGTTTAATGTTCATTACATGCAGTTTATAGCCCCATCTTTCTGTTAGCGAGTCACCAGGATTATCGTAAACACTCATTTAAATATAACCATACAATTTATGTGAATTGTCATTTCTTTGTCATTCAAATCAGCATACATCTGTAATATAGGCACATTTCTGGGTCAGGTTACATCTGCCAAACCTTAAATAGCAGCAGGTCCAAATTCCAAGCTTTTGAAAGACACATATTTCTCAAATAGAAGCAGCTGTTAATTAGATAGCAGTTCCAGGATAAATTCTACAAAATTAATATAAAAATAAATGAATTAAAAACTGGTTATCGGTATCGGCCACAATGGGCTGTGAATTATCAGTTATTTCGGCCCAGGAATTCCATATCAGGTGCATGAACTCCTGAAAAGCTCACTCACCTTCAAGACAGAAGGGTCCATGCCAGGAAAGAGAGCCACTCTCTGAGGCTGAGAGGATATAGAGGAGGTACGGTCCTCGATTCCCTTGGCCTGCTCCTCAGAGTCCGATTCCTCCTCTTGCTTAAAAGAATCAGCCTTCTCCACTGGAGACAGAGGGAGGTAGAGAACAAGAGAAATAACTGAGTGTTGAGGACTACATTGTATTGACTTGAACTACAGTTGAGAGACAATTAACTTTGGTTAACCTAATAGGGTAAGAATTCCTTGTAGCAATCTATAAGCACAGGTACTTAGCTGCTAAGATCCGTATAGTACCTGTCGAGTCCCTGTAGCGCCACTTATCAGTTCCTACTCCACTTTCCTCAGGTACTTGTGATAAGAGGGCACTGTGACGGGCGGCTTGAGAAGGCGGGGCTCTGCGGGTCTTTTTGCTTAACTGAACCCGGGACCGAAGTGCACTAGAGTCTAATAGTGTAGTGGGCATCTACACAGAAAGAAAGAGACTCATCCATCAAATATCTTAAGTGTTTACCTTATAATTAGGTATCTGTCCAAGCTTTACAATCCACCCATCCTGTCACCTTTTTATGGATTATAAATCTATTAGATAAACTACAGAAAGTAGGTACTGTTTTAAGGTTTGAGTGCTTGGTCAAGACTAACCTCTGGAAAAGGGGCTAGGTCCATCTGCTTGTGAGGACAGGCTGTCGAGCCATCAGGTGCGTCAATGAGGTGGGGTTGTTCTGATGTGTGAAGTGGAGTGGGTTTCCGTGGAGATGGGGTGAGGTTGCCCTCTGATGGAGGTGTAGCTGGAGTGAGGCTGAGGGGGAGTAATAATAAAGGGTCATTTAACAATTATATGGTGTTTATGCTCAATATGTGTAGAAAATACGATTAGCACTGTAAAAGTGAGAATATATATATAGAGAAAGAACTAAACTTAACTAGTTTTTTAACATGTAACAACAAGTCTGACGACCAGACAGTGGCCAAATACTTAATCTTAATTTTGAACATTGTATCTTTTGTTTTATATTGTATAATTTAAAACCTAACTAAATGTTTTTTGAGAAATGTTTGCTTGAAAAGTGTACTTGTAATTCTTAATTTGAAATAAATGACACTTGGTTTGATATTTTGTTTTACCACTTATACACAAGTTTGGCTGCAGTGCCCAAAAACATTTTGGGGACACTGTATTGTACATTCACTGCTTACTTAAAGCCAACCCCAACCCATACAAAGGTCATTTGAGAGTACATATGTATAAGAAAAAAAATACAGTTCAAAAATCAACCTCAGTTCATGAAATCCATTCATATCAGCTCCACTCTCATTGCATCTGAATCTCTCTTGCATTAGTCTCTGTGAACCCCAGTCTATTCTAAAATGAAGATGCATCTCTGTGTCTAGATCCATGAGGTCATTATAGCAGGAGACAGAGCTCTGTTACAGACTCAATAGATGCTATTGATCTTGGTGTTGAGTTGAAAACAGTAGTTGAGTACAGTTTTGGATTTGTTCAGGTGCATATGTGTGGGTTTAGACACAAAGAATGGTTTAGCAATGTACTGTATAACTGTTTCACTGCACTTTTAGATCCTACTTTAAGTATACAATTTGACAAATAAACATGCGTATACAAATCTGAGTATATGTGATGTAAAGTGAGTCGTGACAATCAGACATTGTGCTGAGCGATCATGAGCACTTTCAGCTTCACTCCCTTCAATATGCTCACTCGTGGTGTCAATCAAACATGCGGCTCTCCAGGTGCTCTCATTATCTCATCAGTCACTCGTCTCAGCGCTATTCTGAGAGGATCCCAATTTAAATCAGGTTAATGTTGGTCACACTACCACTAATCACAGCAATTACATTTTAATGTAATTTTAATAAATCAGTATCGGTATCAGTCGATCGTAGTGTTAAAAAAATCTGAGATCGGTATCGGCCTCAAAAGTCCTGATCGGTGCGCCACTAAAAAAAAAAACACTAAATTTCAGAACTCAAAACTTCCTCCTCACTACAAAAAGAGCATTTGTTGAAACCAAGCTGCCAAAACAACCCATTCTATACTTCCTCCACATTGTGATGTCACTCTGTGTTAGACATATGCATCGGACCGCCTCCACAACAACACATCAACCACTGATTTACCTTTAATCACTTCCATAGCATGCCCAGCAGCGGTGAGCAATGAGATGGCAAATAGAGAGCAGGTCAGTCAAGAGCAGAGAGCCAATCAGTGTATGTTTACTGTCAAGTCTTAAATTAGAAGCAGCATTAAACCGAGTGTTTCTGACAGAGGGCCAGAATGAGGGTGGAAAAAGTGTGTTTGATAAATATTTCTAAAAAAATATAAATAAGTACTAATAGTATATGTGAATCTTCAGGAACATATTAAAATAATAAAAAAGGGCATGTCATGACCCCTTTAAAGGAATAGTTCAGCCAAAAATTAAAACGATGTCATAATTTACTAACCCTCATACTTATAAGACTTTCTTTCTTCTGCAGAACACAAAAGGAGATATCTTGTCTGTTTTTTCAATATAATGTCAATTAACAGTAAAACTTAAGCACGCACCCAAAAGAAATCTATGCGATTCATGCATCAAATTCCAAGGTGAAGGAAAACGTAAAAATATAATTTTTACGAATATCAAAAAGTCATTTTTCATTGAAAATTAATTGAAAAAAATCTCATATGTGTTCGGAAAGACAAAAGGGTGAGTAAATTATTTTTAGGTGAACAGTTCCTTTAACTAATTTGAACCTGGAACATTTGTTTAAGATTAAAATGCCATGTGCTGCAATAATCAGTTCAGAGAGTATCTGACTTTTTCAGATTAAAATATAATTTGGTTATATTATGTTTTGATAGGGGTGTGTGTTTATGCGTGTTTACCTGTCATCTGTGTGAAGTCCCGTCTCCCATGTGCCATACTGGCTATCTGTCTCTTGCACCAAATTCTCTGTGTCTTTATACTCCTCATGTCCACTAACACACTTCTTTACCAGCTCCTGTGGATGCACAAAGGGAGGGTGGGGGGTGCAGAACAGATTTGAAACTAAAGTGATTCTTATAAATCAATTGATTTTAATCACACTGCAGCACTGTGACCAACCATCAGGTGGAGCTCAAACGGCCGCAAAGCAGCCTATTCATAAAAACCCTGCCACTCCCTTTGGGTGTGACATTACAGCACTCAGGGCTGGACATTAGTCAATCAGAGAGTAAAAAGAGACTAAATCTGCCCAGGGGAGCAGAAAACCATCTTCTAAGAAATGTGGTTTTAATGTTGTGGCTGATCAGTGTATGTTTGAGAAGAGTACAGCAGAGACATTAACCCTCACTGCATTTCAACTACAAACTCACCGCTTAAAAACAACATACATCAGTTCACTGCCCTGTAACAAACTGCACCATAAAACCTCAATCAACTGGAACTGCTTCAGAAACAGCATATATCTCCAACCGTTTACCAACCTTTTTTTCTGCCATGGCACGCTTTTTACGACTAAAAAAATTCTATGGCACACCACTATCCCACATAGGCAAATCATCATTAATATTTTTAATGTTTTCTGTCCATCTTAGTAGCGTGTTTACTTGTAATATTTGAAATTTGGCTATGCAAAAAAAAAGGCTACGCTTTGTGAGGTCACTGGTGGCAACAGCGCAAAATGCGTAATGAAAAAAAAAAAAAATTTGCTTCTTTTCTAATTTGTAGATTTGTACTTGCAATGCCATAAGAAATTGCAGAGATGCCAACTCATGAGGGGCAAAAAGGTAAGACAATCACTGGTTCACAAACATTTGTTCTGGGGATGTTATTTTTAAAGAATAAGCTAAAAGCACCAATTCCAGCTATTTTAGTGATTTAAGTTTATTCAAGTTTACAGTTGTGCAGAATTAGCTGCAAAATAAAGAGTATTTTGGTGAGGCTTGCTTCTGTTTCACAAATTTGTTACATTTTATTAACTGATTAGTTCAGTGACCCCTTCTGGAAATGTCACTAGGTGGTGACAAATGAGTGTCTTATGTGCTATGAATGAGTCAGTGAATCATTTTGAGTTGTTCATGACTGAAATCTACCAAGAGACTTTATAATGTTTAAGCATTAAAAGAACAAAGCAGATCTATAGACTTCTTTCAGTCGGAGCATTATTTTTCATAAAAAAAGACAACAATAATAGTCTAATAATAGTGAGTTTCAATAACGTCCTTATCTTCTCCTTTATTAAAACTTGCATGACTACAAATCTACTGACTTTTGTGTAAGAATTATAAACACAAAGCAGATCTACAGCATTATTTCCCTACAGTAGCCTATTTAAAAGCATAGCTTTTATCAGAAAAGACCACAATAATAGACAAATAATAATAATTTTGAGTTTCAATAATGTTCTATCATCATTGTAAAGGGAATTTCACACGAGTTGAGTTGCTGAACGCTCCATTCTACGCCAGCGTCAAGCGCTGCATCACCCTCCACATGACAAGAGTTGCTGAAAGCGTCACAGACGGGCGATTTTGCCACGTAAAAAAGCAGGAGGTGTGCAGAATAAACATTGAAAACATGTATTTGGAAGAGAGAATAAAGCTTGCAGTTGCTTTGACAGCAGTAAGTAATAAAAGGACTCGTTTATGTTTAGGTCTAAGTGTTTTCTTGGTGAATTTAAATGAGTTCAATTACTGGGGTCTCTGATATTCATAAACGATAAGGTCATATTTAATTAAAAGAAATTTGGACCGTTTTTAAATATTTCTTGTTGCTTAGTATCTCAAAGACATTATTGGTGAAGTAAAATTGTGTGTTTGAAAAACACTTTGGTGTGACGTCACTTCATAGACGTCAATGTATTCTGCAGCGCTGACGTGAGTCATGTGATGCCCCTTAATGCATATAAATATCACTCACTTTTGCACATTAATCATTGCTCTTCACAATCACAAAAGTGACTGATTATGGTTTGAAAACGGCAAATATCTCCAAAAGGTGAGAAGTTATAATCACAGAAAAAATATTTTGTGGAATTTGATTATTTTCCACAGCATACCTGACATTCTTGCACAGTGGTTGGGAAACAGTGATTTAACTAATGCCACTGGACAGAGTCCAGGGTTTAGGGCTGAACAATGGCACCCAAAGTGTTAAACACCAGGATATTTAAAAAACAAAAAAAACATCTAACATCATCTAACTTTGGGCCCAGATTATATTAGGTGTCTTTATCTACTATGTACTTAAGCATTTGATACAATGTTATGTGCATACATGTTGTTACAATATACTTAAATTTAAAGTACCTGCATTTAATTACATCTGTATTTACAACCCTTTACTTGCCAGACTTTTAAACATAATTTAACTAAAAAATATATTAAGCAAACTGAGAGAGGGGGCCTCTTCATATATATTCACGCAATATAGTATATTGTAATTTTTTTTAATATATTTTGCTTTATGATTTTAATCACATTTTAGCTTTTAAAATTGTTTATTTTTTTACATTCTATCAATGTATATGATGTCATGAAATCGCATTTTTAATAATGATACAATCTGTTGTCACTGTTTGAAATGTAAATTTTTTTTTTTTCATTTTAACAAAACAATTCACAAGTTAGGAATCCAATAATGAATATTAGGGGTCACGATTGTGAAATTTGGCTGACAATTAATTGTCAAACAAATAACTGCAATTATGACGATTAATTGACTGTTTT
This sequence comes from Moxostoma hubbsi, assembly GCA_032164185.1. Taxonomy (NCBI): domain Eukaryota; kingdom Metazoa; phylum Chordata; class Actinopteri; order Cypriniformes; family Catostomidae; genus Moxostoma; species Moxostoma hubbsi. The sequence goes on along the minus strand of JAVLUX010000018.1, from coordinate 28,363,474 downwards.
AGGTGTTACACGAATATGACGATTAATTACAAAAACTCACTATGTGTGCTTCATTTAAAAAAATTTGGGTCATATAATAAAATAAGGGTATATTTCCTTTTCAGGCTTCAAAATCATATGAATGACAGTCAAATATAAAAGTATAAAATGTACATTTAAATTATATTGTAATGATCAAAATATTTCTAAATAACTAAAATATATCTCTTATTTGTCAGATTTAATTTTGATCCATTGGACTATTTCAATGTTTTGTATTCTTTTGCTTCTTTTGTAGCCCAGCCAACCAGATTGGCTATTATATTATATTTAAGCAATATCAGACGAGCAAGAGTGCGATATGGCCCTATATCCGCACTGCTGTAATTACCTACGGCACTCTGCCTGCAGCTGAATCACAGCAGTGCTGATGCAGGGCCATATCGCACTTTTGCTCGTGTGATATTACTTAAATATAATATTATGCAATAGTAGAATATTTCTGCCTTAAATTCTTCACTATCACACATTATTTTAAGGCTCTCTGATAAACTCACAAGCCCTTATTTTTCATGAATGAAGACTTTGAGATTCTGTTTCTTGCATTTTACCATCTCCACATAAATAGAGTAGGGCATCTCCTCTGTCTCACTGCATGTTTTGGATGTCTATGTAGATCAGAGCACTCAAGCTGCTCTAGTGACGTCTGAGGTGCTGTTCCCTGAGATACTCGGAGTTCAACTGAATGAGACACAAGTACTTTTTCCTGCACGCTCATGAGACAGCATGCAGGGAAAGACAAGGCTGAATCAATCAACTGCTTTTTATTCAGTAAAAGGTTCTCAGTGCTTCGACACTACACAACTCTATCACTGGCGAGTGAAATGTAAATCTTTACTTGCCAGTGGCTAATAGCAGACATTTTTTGGTCGAATAATGTTAAATTTTCTCGCATATGCGAGTGATTACTCACCTATCCAAAACCCTTACCCTAAACCCTAACTAAACCTACACCTCAGCCTCAGTGGCAGCAAATGTGAATCTTGTGAGAATTTAGCAGAACAACATGTAGCTACACTTTAAATACATTGTATTGAATGTATTTTAATGTTAGAACACAGTAGTTAAATACACCTAATATAAAGTGTCAACCTAGTTTTGGGGTTAGAATGAGTTGAGTGATGTCTTATCGGTCTCAAAAATGTCATTGTTATGTGAGGCTTAATCTAACAGGTGCAGTGACACAAATTTTGAAAATCAAAGTAAGATGTTTTTGGAGAGAAAGAGAACAAGATCCCATGAAAGTATTGTGATGACCTCATAGAAATACATGTATACTGGTTGAACTGGTGTCCATTCAACCGTGTCTCTTTTAATGAGAAGACTACAGAGGGTACAGTGTATCTAACACACACAAAAACAAAGAGTTATCGGCTCCCTGATTGCAAAAAGAACTGATTGTGATGAGTTTATCAGGCTGTCCCAATGAGTTTGACTGTGAGTTTAAGATGATGAACATCAACCTGAGCTTTAAGACTGTGTGTGTGTGTGTGTGTGTGTGTGTGTGTGTGTGTGTGTGTGTGTGTGTGTGTGTGTGCGAGAGCGAGAGCGATATGGAGAATGTGTGCTGAGGTTGTTTGCATTAGAGAAAACAGTACAGGATGTCATTCATCAGCTCTGCATTTCCTGATTGGAAGAGTAACAAAAGAATGTGCTTATGTTTACTTCTTTATATCAATCCTGATACTTTCTAACAATAGAATATATAATTATAATTTATATAGACTAACCTACAAACCTTAAGAGGAAACTTTAAGCATTTGTAGGCAAAATAAAAAAATATATATATTTATGTAAAATGTTCTCAATGAGGACATCTCCAAATGTCCACAAAGGGAGGTTTTGTAAGATTTAGCTAATTTCTGGAAAAATTTATCCCCAAACTATAGTTACGTACATCACAAACAAACACACGTTTATCCAGCTATACAATTGAAAACATGCCAAAGACTTCGAAAATAAAGGTAATTTATTAAATACAGAATAACCCTTACCCAAACCCAAAAATGTCCATAGTGAGGATGTCTTCAAAAATAATGCCATAAATAGTTTTCATTTATCACATAATGCCATACAAAGTCCTGTTAACATAAAAAATCTAAATCAATATTCTGTGTGACCACCTTTGCCTTTAAAACAGCACCAATTCTCCTAGGTACACTAGGTAGGTTTTTCTTGGTTGTTGGCAGATAAGATGTTCCAAGCTTCTTGAAGAATTCACCACAGTTCTTCAATCTATTTCGGCTGTCTCAATAGCTTCTGTCTCTTCATGTAATCGCAGACTGACTCAATGTTCAGTGGGGGGCTTTGCAGGGGCCATGACTTCTGTTGCAGGGCTCCCTGTTCTTCTATTCTAATCTTTTCTATTAGCAAAAGTAATGTTTGAGAGTCTAATATTTATATTTCCTATTGAAACACTAAAGCTGAAGATATAAATAACCATCTTAAGACAGATGCTTTTGTGAAACATCTTACGTGCCTAAAACTTTTGCAAAGTATTGTATACATCTGGGTTTCCACTCTTTTCAAGGCACATTTTTTCAGAACATTTGCAGGACATTTTATGTGCCAGACAGGTGTAACATTTAAGCAAAAACACCAGAGAGGTCATTTAATTTAACTTTATTATCTACATAATTGTATGACTAGATTCAGTTATTTCATCCATGTTTTCTGAATCACGGAAACCACAGGGCTCTACAGGTGGTCATATATATATATAGTATGTGCAAAAGGCTCTTGTAATTTACTTTATTAATAATTTTTTTTACCCTTGAGGGTCCCCATTTCGTCAGATTTATTGATTTTTAGACTGACAATTTTGTCTATTAAGAATCCTTATCCTGTGTCAAGTAAAAAAAAAACAAAAACAAAAAAAACAATGTTCTGAATAACTAATCCAATACCAAAGCACAGGCTGGTATTACACTGTTTATGATTATCACATGACCAGAAAAGCCATGAGGAATGTCACAAACAGCTGCTGTCCTACAGCTTTTAGAATGCATTTCAGTGCAAATTCATCTTACCTCAAAGACTATTAAAGCAGTGTATTTGGTTATACATATTTAATACTTAATACAGGCAATTCAGGTTTATTTGTAATAGTCAGCTCTTCCAAGTCTCATAAATGATGCTTGATATTAACAGTAATCCATTTAGAATGAAGACACACCTGTACTCCCTGATTGCACAATCTTGGAAAGAAACTGATATTCTGTGCCTGCCAACCACACATAAATAAACACAAGCACACATACACTCACTCAGAGGGAGTGGTGTTTAAGATGTACATTATTTGTAATCACTTAAAGGGCCACATTGACAATATATGGGTGTAGGCTCTTGATTAGGGCTGGGCGATAGGACAAAGATCCCGATGCCGATTGTGAACAGATGATGCTCGACAATTTCGGGAAATAGCAAAACCATGGATCTGGGAAGTCACCAAATATATTAAACAGTGGCAAAAGTGTGAAACTAGAACCTGCCACCTGCCGAATGTGACGAGGTTGAATCCAGTTTGCAAGTTCCTCGTCCAAATGTATTTCAAGGGTGGGTAATTTTGCTCATCTAACCACAACAGGTGGGCGACACGTCTCGGAGTGACACATGACAAGAAATGCTTTTAGTCACAAAGACATGCGCTTGACGATACACACTTTATTATATTTTTAAGAACAAATACAAGCCATCAATGCTTGTGTCTGATACGCTGTTTGTTCAGAGGCGTGCAGCACGACCCTGTCTCGTGGAACAAGCGCTTGTAAAGCGTTTGCACTCTTTTTATCTCTGTTTCAATCATCTGAAAACTGTTTGCAAGAATAATTATCTCCGATCATCTCAGGAGGTGCTGTTAGTTTAGATTGCATTATTTCCACTCAGTTAGCATGCATTGTGAATTCAATTCTGCAGGTTCAGTAATATATATATCTTAGTATTAAATAAACGTAGACGAAAGTGATAAAATCATAAAGTAATGCAAGACACATTCACCATGAACCTAAAATTGAGTTTTATTTTCTTTTTTAGGCAGCATTATCTGTATTAAAATAATGCAATACAAACACAAATTTGATAAGAAAGCACATTTGGCAGCATTATTTTTTGGGAGCACAAGGGAATTTATTAGGCTTATTTATTTTGATTATTATTGTCTTTATATTCATAATCGTCTTTAGTTCTTAATTTGTACGCTATTAGTAATTCTCCATCGGTGTTCATGGACGCTTGCATGATGGCAAATGGAGCCATTGGAGACGGTAAATGTTTGGATTTGGGGATGTGGTTAAATAAGATTTTTTTTATCACTTTGTAATTTTATTGCATTTTTCATATAGTTTAAAGTGCAATTTGAACTTAGAAATGTCTTTTATGTTTTTCATGTTTCAATAAATTAAGTAAATTTTTAAAGCAACATCAATAAAGCAAAAACATTCACCGACTCCAGCAGGGGGATTGATGATGTAATCGGATGCCGTGATCTTTAAGCCAATTATCGCACAAATATTTTTTGCATATCGCCCAGCCCTACTCTTAATGGAACAATATATTAATATTATATTAACTGGATAAGAACACTCTAATCTAAAACTCTCATATACTCAGAGAGAGAGAGAGAGAGAGAGAGAGAGAGAGAGAGAGAGAGAGAGAGAGCAAAACTTAAAAGTTTGCAACGTGAACAGGAAGACTGCATCAGGGGAAGCAAAGAAACAATGAACGGATAGGGGAAAAAAAGATGAGAAAAGGTAGTCATCATTTTAACACCAGCACACTGATGTTTATCCCATGACAGAGTGTAAAGGTGTTGTAGATGGTGTCTCCATTCAGACTACTGTAACAGAAATCCCTACAGTCTACACAAGCAATTATTGAGCCTTTCTTTAAATCCAACAGTGCATGTATGTTTTTATTGGCATGTATTCCCAGATGTTCATATTCTGGCATTCTTACAAATACATTCTTCTACAGGTGTGGCTACATTTACTTCAGGGAACATCAAATATTCTGAGAGGATTGTAAAATGTGTTTAAAGGGAGTGGTCAACCAAAATTTCTGAGACTAAGATCTCTTGCCTGGCATCTCCTTTCGTGTTCCAAGGAAGAAATTTTGGTTGAAACAAGATGAGGGTGAGTAAATTACAGAATTTTCATTTTGGAGAGAACTAATCCTTTAAAGTATGTCAACTCCTGTTAGACACCCACAACTTGGCATCTCTAAATGAATACAAACATATCACAGCCTCCTACATAGAAAAACAGAGGCAAAGCTCAGAATCCTCTGGCAGAATAGACTTTCATCAAAGTAGACACCATATTTATGTGACACAAACAAAAACGGTGCTGTGACAGAAATAAGTACAATACAATCAATATGCTCAATATAATATACTATTTTGTAAGGGAAGTTCTGCAATGCTTGTCAGAGGAAGCAACAATTCCAAATTTCTATTTGTCTTTCTCACTTCCTGACAAAGATCAGAAGGTTTTCCAAAATGGAAAGCAAAGGGTGCATACCGGTATTTATTGATGATTTTACATGTAAAGTGCAGCACAAGCATGTGGTCTCAAAAAATGGCTGATTGAGCATTTTTTCCAGGCAATCTTTTTGCTAATCTTTGTCAGCAGTACACAAGATGTGTGCAACCTAAGTTGTACAGTTAACATTGAGAATTACAAAGTATATCTCCCAATACAATTATGATTCTTCAATTGACACCACTCCAACTCGAAAACCGGGGCTAAGAGCAAACCCAGAGTTTCCCCACTGGTGATTACAACATAGTGGAGGCAGTCATGAACACAAATACGATAGTTGAGACATGACTTGAAGGTGACATAAGGTCTGGACTGCAATGCTGGAGAAAGAGCATCTTTCAGCATGTAGGTTAACCTAATACACTTAAGTTATATTATTCTATTATCAGCCATGAACTACAGGGTTATGTTTTGTTTGGATTTAATCAGATAACAATCATCATATTCATTGAGTACCGCCTCTGTAATTATGTTTAAAGTGCTGCTATTGTACATATTTATCTTCAAAACACACACAGGTCTGAGACTGTAAACCCTGAGGCATGCTTACAAAGTTCATATAGCCCTATACCAAATCTAAGCTCATTCATGTGTTCTATTATATAGTACAGCTAAAGGGGAAATGGAGAACTCTGCCTGTGTGTGCCACAGGGTGCTGACGGGTGAAGGACACAGGAAATGTCCCATTATGGTAAGTTAATTCAATTACAATGATTAGATACCGGTTTTTGACCGATCCCTGTGACACAAAACTATGGACAGATTTACAGTACAGTTCTTTCTTTCTTTCTCTCTCTCTCTCACACACACACACACACACACACACACACACACGCACTGTGATTGAGGAAAAACTCTTGACAGACAGGGCTGAGTGAATCCGTATAATGAGATGTGGCATGACTGAAATTCAACTATTAGAGGGTTTATAATCTTGTTGAAAACCTGCCCAACAGAACTCCCCACTTTCACTCTCACTGTCTTTGGCAAACAATGGCTCCTTGCTTTTGAGATTACTCACTGTTTTGTTAGGACAACTCCCCTTGCCCTTGGTTTACACATACCTAAACAATAACAATGAACTTTGATGCTCTTATTCTTTATTCACACAAAACTGTTTGCTGAGAACAGAATGTAAATGTCTGAGAAATTGACTTTTAGGGGCAATATGTGCACCCTAGAATTGATTTTCAATATAGTTAATAAAAATATAGTTTGCACTACTGTGCAAAAGTCTTGTTTCAAAAGATGTTTCACTAAAGCATTTGTCTTAAGATGGTTATTTATAAATAGAAAAGATTAGAATAGAAGAACTGGGAGCCCTGTTGTCATGGCCCCTACAAAGCCCCCCACTGAACATAATGTCAATCTGGGATTATACAAAGAGACAGAAGCTATTGAGACAGCCGAAATAGATAGAAGAAATGTGACGAATTCTCCAAGAAGCTTGGAACATCTTATCTGCCAACAACCAAGAAAAACTGTGTACCTAGGAGAATTGGTGCTGTTTTAAAGGCAAAGGTGGTCACACAGAATATTGATTTAGATTTTTTATGTTAACAGGATTGTATGGCATTAAGTGATAAATGAAAACAATGTATGGCATTATTTTTGAAGACACAGTACTGTATACATATATATATATTTTTTTTTTCTGTAAAGCTGCTTTGAAATGATGTGTTGTGAAAAGCACTATACAAAACAAAATCACTTGATTTGCCTTTACAACACACACACAAACAACATTTCTGTGTCAGTGATAAAATGGAGAAAGGACCTCTTCAAGCTAATTGATGTAGAAAACAAGCCTAGATGGGACTTGTGATTGAAATCAAGTATTTTTCAGCCTAAATAAAGTGCATTTTAATTACCACAGAAGCATACCATCTTAACTATCATCAAAAAGCAGAATGAGACGTTTTTATCTGCAAGCGCTTTCATGTGCAAAGTGGCGCTTGACACTGGCATTGATGCACTGACATGAAAATCGAACATGTTATAGCCACAGTCTACTGAATGAGAGTATAATATATGTAATGCCCATTGCAATGAAAATTAAACCTATGGGGACTAGTTCTTTTAAATTAGTCAAACTCCCACTTAGACTTTATTATATTAAAAAAATGTATCGACTGACAGCACTAATTTAAATATATTGTCAGTCTGAAGAATTATGGCTGTTACTTGTAAAATCAAATCAACATCAAATACAAAAATATAGGCAAGAAATGCACAAATTCATTAATTGAATAGACCAGGCCAATTCAACTGGCGGCCCGCGGGCCAAATCCAGCCTGTTTGAAATTTTCAGTGGCTCATGTGAGGTTGTCAGTTGTCTTAGGGGCTGTTCAAACCTGTTTTTCAATTGTTTTTTTTAGGAAAATTTGTGCTAGATGGACATTGCGCAACATCTCGATGTTTGTACAGTGTCTCCTGCAGGAGCACCAGGTTTTTTTTTTAGACACTTTTAAAGGTTGCGCTACAAATAATCATGATTGGTCCTTCTGACAGAAGGGAAGACTAAAGACCTAAAATAATGGACAATGGTCTCGCATTACTTCAGAGAAACAGAAAAGTTATATTAATTTAGATGGTCAAGAAATTCGATTTGAAAAATCAAACTTTTAAATTATTGCATCTATAACAAACTTCACTGTTGTTTAATAAAACATTTTATATCAGTCTTATTTGCTCTCTCTGTTATGGACAAATTTTGAAAGCACTTTTAAACATTTAGTTGATCTTATTTCTTTTTTGTCACAAGTTAGCTGTATTATTTATATATATATATATATATATATATATATATATATATATATATATATATAGTATATTTCCTGCTAGGTGTAAAACAAATGTTTTTTTTATATAGTGAACAAAAATAATAGGCATACTAGAACACAATATCTGTAAGTAGAAGCTTTTTCGATAACAAAACTTTCTGGCTTGGCCCGCGTACCCTGAAGATTTTTTCCCATCTGGCCCAGTTGTTGATGAAGTTGAATAGCCCTGGAATAGTCTAACAAAATATATTGCATTTAAAACAACAAAGAAAAGATGAATTCACCACATTCTTGTCACTTTTGGTGACAATTTTGCTTCTATCCCTAGTTAGTTTATGACCAGCCAGAAAGGGTTATGCAAAATTAAACTATCCTCATGCACTGTACAAGGCTTCACTGTGCATGAAATAGTACCCATGCTAAAGGTCCCTAATTTCATGTGTATTGTTCTGACCTAACTTTACCAGAATGCCCTTCTGAACTCACAGTGCATCTGGTCTGATAGAGTTAGGGCTGGGCGATAAAACGGTGTTGGTATTTACAGACGGTACACCTTTATCGATAATGATAGATTTTTTTTTCTATATAACGCTTGATGGTAAATAGACATGAAGTTTGGTTGCATGAACAACCCTCAAGCATGCACCGTCCCTGGATCATAATCAGCCTATCAAATGGCTTGATAAAGGAGCATGCTATGAGTGACAAGCAAACCGCCAATAACAAGTTGCATTGCGTTGCTGTGGGGTTCAGTTGTGCTATCGCCAGTTGAAGTCTGAACACACGAATGCATGCGAAAATGAGTGCCGTGCCTGCCAGCGATGAGGAGATTATGAATACAAAAAAGAAATGCCAGCTCGACAGTGTGGCAGTTTTTTGGTTTCTTTACGTCTGACCAACATCAGAACACCGTTGTGTGTAAGCTTTGGGAAAAAAAAACGTCCCGGCCAAGTACGGAAACACAAGCAACTAATTATTTCAGCACTTTAACCGCTTCCACCCTTTGGAATATGCAGCATGTCGTCCACCACATCCAACATCTACATCACCTCAACAAACATCCCACAAGCAGTCGGTGATGGAGAGGTACTCAGCAACAATGCCCTATGAGAAATCCTCCAAACAATATTTGTAAAATTGTATTTATTAAATTCAATAGTTTCTTTAACACTTGTGTATTTAATCTTCATAAAAGATAAAAGAAAGAAGATATTTGTTTACATTTAATTTTTTTTTTTTTTTTTAATTTGTTTGCATTAATAAAGTGGGTAAATTACAAATACAGTTAAATTCAAACCATTTTTCTACTGGTGTTTGTTTAAAAAACACATAAGTAAATGTACCAATAATTATCGATACCGAATGATATGAAACATTATACCGTGATACATTTTTTAGCTGTATCGCCCAGCCCTAGATAGAGGTGCTCCTCTTCTATCACTGTAAAAGATCAGACTGCCAACAAACACAAAAACATAGTACAAATGCAAGTGTGAGATGGGAGGACAGAAAAGGTACAGAATATAAAGAACAAAATGTATATAACAAATAGAATCAGATTGTATAAAAGCTTGTGGTTGCTGGGGCTCTAGATGTGAGAGAGAGGTCATCTAGACAGTATAACATAAATATTAAATACATCTTTTGTAAAAAAAAAAAGTCACAAACAAAGTACACACACACAGGATGGCTGACCAGTAATCAGAAAGCCAACTAGTCTCTTAGTGAGGTCGACAACTTTAGATTTATTGTTGCGGTGGTCCTTTAAAAGAAATGAATTTAGAAACCCAATTCCTCTAAGAGGGCTTTTTAGCATACTGACAGTCTAACAGTTACAGCAGCTGTGAGATGTTAGTATACTTAAACCTTCTCCAAGAAGTTATGCCTCTAAATTAAACCCTTTTAAAGCAATGCCGCTACAGCCGTCAAAGCACTTCAAAAAGGGGGACTTCAAATAGTCAGCTAAGTCTACTTTTGTGTTCTAAGGACTATAAAATTTTTGTGCAATAAAAGGTTATAGTTATTTAACCTATTTATTTGTTGAATATCTGTCAGTTACAGTAATGAAGGCTGTGCTTAGCACCCATATTACCAAGACAGACAGATTAGCCAACTTGTTATTCAGACGAGCCACCAGCTTGTCATTTTTGAAAATATGTAGTTTTGCACATCCCTTGAGCTACAAACTATAAAGGCAAACTCAGTTTAGAGACGTAAAGCAGTTTTGTTAGGAAATTGGAATGGAAAGTGACCACCTACACCATTGTTGAGAACTACATTACGCAGCGTGAGAAATCAGTATGTGTGGTGATGTGCATCTGAGGTAATATTGGCTGTTTGAGAAATGATGATGTTGGTTAATTAAAGTGGTAGAGAAAAGAGCATAATTTCTCTTACAGAGGAGGGAGTGCTTGGTGAAGCCAGTGAGGAGGTCCTTCTGCGCATGGACAATCGCTGTTGGCTGCGTAGGCTAAATCTGCGAAAGGATTCTCGACTACGACTGGCCAGGCTACGTAGGGAGGCGGTCCTCTTAAAGCCACCTCTGTCCTCTCCACCTCCTCCAGTTCTTCTCTCCACGCTACTGGAGACCAAGTTGAGGGCACCTTGGAGGGAACGGCGCACATTTCCCACCCAGCCGGATACCTGAGAGTGGGCCACCGACAACTTGTCACCAATGTACTCCATTACTTCCCAGTTTAATAGGAGCAAGTAATCTCAAATTTGGCTTATGGTCTGGTGAGATTTGTGTCCCTGTGGAGGGCAATGTCAAAATTAGCTAAATAAATGTTTAAAAGCTTCTGTAGACACAGTTTGGATCCAGTGACATCCAAAACAACAGTCAAATGGAAGAGATGTCAAATTTTCTAAAGTTATTTGTATCTCAAGAATGGTGTGTGGTCAGGTGAGAATTGGGTCCTTATGTAGTCCTTATTAAGTCAAGATGAGTTCAATGGGGTATGTTCAGCTGGAGACAGGGTGTGGTTAAAGTGACATCCAAAATGAGACTCTCAAATAAGGAAACCAAGGTCTCCAAGCTTAGCGCCTTAACACCTCATTTTAAATCAGAATTCACCAAAAAGTCATGTTTAAAATGTTCATCTCGCTTTAAATTCCATTGTCAGGTAAAACCATGCAGAGCAGTCTTCACCCATTTCAGGAAGCTATCCACTTTATGGTATGGAGGACCTTACCCTCTTGCCCTGCTGAGTGACTAAAGTGGTACACTGTGTTTCCAGAGTGAGGGCAGAAAAGAATGTGGTCCACTCTCTGCAGTACAGTACAAAGCAAACCGCCACCATACAGTCAATTGCAATTTAACTTTCCAGCATGCTTGACTTGAGTTTGCAGTCCATTTGCAACATCTTTAACTCAGTGAGTGAAAGATATGTAGTAATGTACAAACAGTTAGACATATGCACTCAGTGATAAAGCAGTTAGATAGGGCTAACCCATTAATTCATGGTTCTGCACTGCAGTTTTCCGAGACCCGAGATATCATAGTAGTAGTAAAAGCAGGTCACAGCATTGTCCACAGCAGCCCTGCGATGCCACATGCTCATGCAGTTACAACTTGAAATGTAAAATAGAGGGGTGTGATGTCAGAAGCTGACTCAATAGGCTTTTTAAAGTCATGTTTAGTCTTGTTGTCCGATAGTTACATTTAAAGTGGATAGCTAAGCATTTGAACATCCTCAAATTGAGTCAACAAACAAACGGTAATCTCATTCACATTTAAAAGAGAACTAGCATGCCATTTACAGCTGCATCACTCAAGAAGGTCTTTGATTAGCAGCGAACCACTTCTACATAAACACTTTTGAGGGCTCTTTGAGTGGAACTGTTAGCAGAGTCACACATTCAAACAAAAACTAGTCAGAGCTGTCAAACACACGCACACTCACACACACTTTCCCAGTCACGTCTCAAATCTGTCAAGCAGCGAGAGCTACTTCAACACAACTGCAGCTCTTACACATCCCAAAAAGCTTCTCGCCATGCAAATCCACAACACTGTCCAGCTTTCAATTCAGAAAACATTGTCCACAAACAATCTTAAAGTCAAACGAATTATTGAGACTAAAGCACGTTCTTCCTTATTTCGTCTAGGACATTCAGTACAAGGAGGTCCAGGATGAAACTGTCTTTAAAACATTGAAGTTACAAGCCAAAAGTATCCAGTTGGTTTTGTAAATGTCATCTGGGAAGTCCAAATGTCTCTTTCTCTGGTTCAGCTGTGTCCTTTTATGTGTCCCTGCAGGTACTGGCAGGTAGAACACAAATGCGTCAGCTTTCCTGCCACCGATCCCTTGTGTTAGATGACTTGTGCTCAAGGAGAAAGCAAAGTGGAGAGAATGAGAGCAGAGAGAGAGGAGGAGGGGTGAGGGAAGCCAGTGATATGAGAGAGAGAGAGAGAAAGATATATGCATTGCAGTGTTCCCTGCTTCCACTCCAGCTTACAGAGAGAGAGAGAAAGACAGATGGAGAGAGGTGCATTGGTTATGCAATATTGTCAGCAGCTCATTTTGCTGAGAGCAGAAGATTGGCTTGATGACAGGATACAAAAGAAAAAATAGGTGAATGGAAAATGTCATATGTGGGTGTGGATACCTGCATGTTATACAGAGTAAATCACTCAAGGCAAGTTTATTTATATGGCACATTTTATAGAAATAGTAAATCAAAATACTTAAAATACTGTAGGCAGTAAAGCAAAAGATGAATAAAGCTCAACCTTCGCATATCTTCCTAAGGGTTTGTAAGGGGCTGTCACAGCACATTCTACCATGAATAAGTTTGTTTTGCAAATGGGCACCTCTGTCATGCAAACATCACAAAAGATCAACCAAACCCTGCTATAGTTTCCTGACCTGGACACCATACCCCAACCCCCCCCCCCCTCCCCTCCATATCCACATCCACTCACCATTAAGTGCAACAATAAATGTACTTAATACTACATTCTAATATTGATTATATTAGATTACATTTTGATAATGCTACTAATGCTAAAGTTACTAAGTAAATATTACTTCAAATGGGGAGAAAGGAGGAACTTTCTGAGGTGTATATCAGCATCCCCTAGTGGACTGAGAGGGTGTTACACTACTGTATATGTAGGAAAAACTGAAAAAAGGCAAACTAACATAATTTTCTGTTCCCATACATTATGAATACCCAAAAACAGTGTTTCTCAACTGGTGGGTCATAATCAAAAATGTGTCAAAGGTCTGATCTGATAGGGTCATGTAAAGCAGGGAAAAATAATGCTAATTGCAAATCATAAAATGGAATTAATATAATAATGCATAGGATAGAAAAATAGATAAGCTGATTAACAGCTGGTTAACATCTAAGACGGTGCATCCAATCAAACTACAGCATTTGAGAAAATGTTGTCACTTGGTAGAAGCTATACAACATGGGCAGGTTGCATGGCATGCCCTCATTCTCAAAAACCATGAGCAAAGTAAATGAAAATACAAACCATACTGTATTAAATGTGTTCACTTGCAACAAGGATAAACATATCAATTATTCACTTTGAATATGAACATCATTTTACTTTTTTAAAGGAATATTCCGGGTTCAACATAGGTTAGGCACAATCGACAGCATTTATTGCATAATATTGATTACCCAAACATTTATTTCAACTAGTCCCTCCTTTTCTTTAAAAAAGGAAAAATCTAAGTAACAGTTAGGCACTTATAATGGAAGTAAATGGGGCCAATTCATAATCATTCAAATACTCAGTTTCAAAAGTATAGCCACAAGACATAAACAATATGCATTTTAACATGATTTTAATGTGAAAATAATCGCTTACTAACCTTTAATATGCAAAGTTATAGCCAATTTTACAACTTTGTTGGCAACAAACTCGAAAAAGTCTGTAAAAATGACAATTTAAATAAGTCTACAGCTCAAATAATACACGAGTTTTAGCAGAAGAATTAATTGTAAGCACTTTTATAAAATTATAAGTCACATTTCTGCCTTTGCACCCTCCAAAAAAAAATGTTGTATACAGTGTTGTTGTACATTGTTGTATACAAAAAATGGCCCCATTCATATCCATTGTAAGTTCCTCACTAACCTTGATTTTTCCTTTTTTTAAAGAAAAGGATGGATGTGTCAAAATAAATGTTTGTGTTAATCAAAATTATGCCACAAATGCTGTCAATTGAGCTTGTATTGAACTTGGAATATTACTTTAATTATTTTCAAACCAACATTACATTATTATTAATAATATAAAAAATAGGGGGCCTGGGTAGTTCAGCAAGTATTGACGCTGACTACCACCCCTGGAGTTGCGAGTTCGAATCCAGGGGTGTGCTGAGTGACTCCAGCCAGGTCTCCTAAGCAACCCAATTTGCCCGGTTGCTAGGGAGGGTAGAGTCACATGGGGTAACCTACACATGGTTGCAATTAGTGGTTCTCGCTCTCAATGGGGCACGTGGTAAGTTGTACGTGGATTGCGGAGAGTAGCATTAGCCTCCACATGCGTAGTCTCATGTCATGCACAACAAGCCATGTGAAAGATGCACGGATTGGCGGTCTCAGAAGCGGAGGCACCTAGATTGAGGTGAGTAACCGCGCCATCATGAGGACCTACCAAGTAGTGGAAATTCAAAATTGGGAGAAAGGGGGATAAAAACAATTATAATAATAATAATAATATAAAAAGATATATCAATGTTTAATTACATGTTTGTTTATTTTTTAAACTTAAACTATTTTTGTTATTTTATGTCCAATATAAAAACTTGGGTCATGAAGCAAAACCAGCTAAGAACCACTAAAGCACAAAGACTGATATACATTATTATGCCATTAGATTGAGTCAAGTCAATTGCATGCATGTATCAGATTTCTGTTTAATTGAAATCTACAGGTTTTCTGTCCCGCTGGTACAGAACACAAAAATCACTTTAAGAATAGATTTAAGAACAGCAAGATAAGAGTCTTATTAATGTTAAAAGCCAAATCAATGACAAAGTTGTTTCCTTTCCTTTTATAGAGACAGGGGAATAGTTATAAATGAAGACTACTTTTCTTCCTTTGTGACAAACATCACAAACACATATCTCATCACAAAATATCAGATTAGAGACAAAGACTTGCAAAAAAGCTTCAACATAAACCGACATTAAGAGAATCTGGCTAACTTACAGATGCCAATTAAGTGCATGCATTAGCTATGGTGCTGAGTGGTAAAATGACAATCTTTTATGAAGTCACATCATATCAGCCTGGTTTTCTAGTGAGTCATAATGTCATAAGACTGGTCTTGAGTCATGTCATTGCAATCTGCCTGACGGTAAAGCCAGCCAGAGAACTGGAATCTGACATCACTCAGTTTACACAGCAAGCATATTTTTTGATAAGACAGAATTCATCTCTCATGGTGTTATAGTTTTTAAAAAAAATAATGGAACTACAAGCCTATTTTCAAGTTAATCACTAGAACAATCTTTGCATGATCAATCAGATTTGCAACAAAAACAAAAAGCTCAATACAAGGCGGAAGGGGTTTTTCTTTCCTGTTGGTGCACACTGTATACAACAAATCACAGACTAGGACATATATACAAATATCTCCTTGACTGTAAGACAACCCCCTAAATTCTGTCCTTACACAAACTCATGCACATGGCAGCATGATCGATGATTCTGAACATAAATATACAACATGGAGGAGCTTGCGGTAAAAAAGGCCAAAGTATATGTGGAGACTGGGCAGAAGTTTGATTTTATTTTTTTATTTTGTCTCCTGCTTCCCTATGCTTTACCTGTTTTGTGTATCATTTGCAGTTGCTCATTGCTACTCCCTCACTAGTCTGGAAAGTGCACACACCTGAAGACTGGTAGGCAGATTTAAAACATGAAATGTCTTGTAGTGTAAGCTTGGCTAAACAGAGAGGCCGACCAAAAATAGTGGTAAAGCACAGAACATACAATGAGAAACATATCTAACATATGCATCTCCTTACGGTCACCATTGTTGAAATTATGTGGTCATAATATCAGTCTATTAAGGTTGAGTCCAAAGAACAACATTTTTGCTAGAATAAACAGTAGAAAGTAAAAGAGTCCAAATCCATAATGACCATAACAGGAAATCTCCACAGAGGTAGCTATAAATACTGTTCCAGTTGTGTAGAGCTTATGTTAATGAGCTCTGTTGCTGGCTTTAAAGTCTCCAGGAAGTTCTCACACATCAATAGTTGATTAATGAACAATAAAAACAATTAATTCTGTAAATGCATTTACAGAAGTAAAGCTTAGAGGTTAAATACTAATATTATATATATATATATATATATATATATATATATATATATATATATATAATACTAATTTTTCCAGCTGTAGTAGGGTTTCACATAAATATGGTCCTGTTATGACACTCATGTGTCATCTGTGCTTTGTGTGGGTCTGTGGAGGTATATCAAACCTAAAATTACATGACACCAGCCTGTTCCAATATTCATATTACAACATCATACTCTCAAGATTGATATGAGCTACAGTGGAAGGAATTACTAGACCTGTTATATCCTATTAATTTGGTTGTATCAAGAAAACAAAAAGTAATTCAAAAGTTAAACAGAACAGGTAGCTAAATGGTTTGATGTTCCTCTTAAAACCACATGTCCCCAAACAGGAAGGGTTATATTGACTGATAATACTTCACCTCCACACAACAATAGTGTCAATTACAGAATACACAGACTTTGGCACAAGTTGTAGTAATACAATCACAATAAATGGTTTGGCTGTGTGCATGAATTATTAATAGCAGTAAGCAAAATGATGACCAAAGATATAATAGGTCTCATATGCTAATGAGTCAAAGTACTATGAAGTCATAATGCTAACTTGGTCCTCTGACACAGTAAAGGGAAAGCAAAACATTTAAAGCAACAGATTTCTTTGCACAAGATTTATTTAATTATTTTCAAAGGTGAACTGTTAAAGTTCTGCACCACTAACAGCACCAAACAGAATAGCAAAATAACCGTAATGACTGCATTCAAGCAAGTTTCAAACACTGCCTATCTTCCATTGTCTGGACAACCAAGCATCTCTATTATACCTGGAAAAAGTTATCCGTTAACATTACCATTCATCACAGCGGCAGTTGCTCGGCTGGTGCATGTGATTTACAACGATGAGCTAAAACATTAAGACCACCTGCCTAATATGCAATTGGTCCTCAGCGTGCCACCAAAGCGGCGCCGACCCGCTGAGGCATGGACTCTACAAGACCCCTGAAGGTGTCCTGTGGTATCTGGTACCAAGACATTAGCAGCAGATCATTCAATTCATTTAAGTTGCGAGGTGGAGATGCCGTTAATTTGGACTTGTTGGACCAGCACATCCCAGAGATGCTCAATCAGACTGAGATCTGGGGAATTTGGAGACCAGGACAACACCTTTAACTCTTCATCATGTTCCTCAAACCATTCCCAAACAAGGTAAGCAGTGTGGCAGGGAATATTATCCCGTGAAAAAGGCCACAACCATCAGGGAACACCATTGCCATGAGGGAGTATACCTGGTCTGCAACAATGTTTAGGTAGTTGGCATGTTAAAGTCCACATGAATGGCCATACCCAGGGTTTCCCAGCAGAACATTGCCCAGAGCATCTACCAGCTTGTCATCTTCCCACAGTGCATCCTGGTGCCATCACTTCCTCAAGTAAACGGCGCACACGTACACGGCTATCCACGTGATATAAAAGAAAATGTGGCTCATTGGACCAGGTAACCTTCTTCCACTGCTCCAAGGTCCAGTTTCGATGCTCGTGTGCCCATTGTAGGCGCTTTAGATGGTGGACAGGGGTCATCATGGGCACTCTGACCGGTCTGCGGCTACACAGCCCCATGCACAGTAGGGTGAGATGCACTGTGTGTTGTGACACATTGCTCCCGTAACATCATGACAATTTCTGTGATTTGTGCCTCTGTAGACCTTCTGTCGGTTCGAACCAGACGGGACAGCCTTTGTTGCACTCGCACATCGATGAGCCTTGGGTGCACACAAAGGGGTTTGTGGTTTGTCCTTCTCCGGACCACTATTAGTAGGTACTCACTACTGCTGACCAGGATCACCCAACAAGCCTTTCCATTTCAGACATGATCTGACCCAGTCGTCTGGCCATACAATTAGGCCCTTGTCAAATTCACCCAGGTCTTTACTCCTGCCAATTTCTCCTGCATTCAACATGTTGACCACGAAAACTGATTGTTCGCTTACCATCTAATCTACCCAGACCTTGACATGTGGCCTTGTTAGGAGATGATAAACATTATTCTCTTCACATGTGACCTCATAATGTTGTGACTCACCAGTGTATATGTTGCTTTCAAAAATGTGTCATAATACATAGCCACCTCTAGATTGGTTGTCAATAGAGAAAGATGCTTTTTTGCAGCCAGAGGGTGTATTTCTGCCACAATAGTAGTAGAATTTAACAAATCATAAGTTTGATTTTCAAACTGTACAAACCCAATCCAAATCCCATGTCTGATTCTTTCAAGGAAGATAGAGAAGAGAAATTTTTTTTTTACTAGTTTTGTTAATTTTTGGAGCCATCTGTTCTCCTGCACAGAGTCAGACACAACCCGATAAAGAATGAATTATCTGAATAATTTCCAGGAAATTAAAAGAACACAGTAAAAACAGTCTCTTTAATTGGTCTGACAACAGGAAGCATCTGCACTGCTCACACCTTGGTCATGTGAAGGCAATAAAACTGAAAAGAACAATACCCACATCACACAGAGGAAGAAACCACTTCACAAACCCCTTTGTTAAAAGACTGCAATACACTTATGCCATCAAGACAATCTGCAAAGCATTAAGCTACATACAAAATCAGACTTCTTTATTTTCACTTCGCCTGTGACAAAAGCAATGTACAGTGGATATAAAAGTCAACACACCCCTGTTAAAATGCCAGGTTTTTGTGATGTAAAAGAATGAGACAAAGATAAATCATGTCAACTTTTTCCACTTTTAATGTGACCTATAATGTGAACAATTCAATTGAAAAACAAACTGAAATCTTCATGGGGGAAAAATGAAAAACCTTACAATAACCTGGTTGCATAAGTGAGCACACCCTCTTATAACTGGGGATGTGGCTGTGTTCAGAATTAACCAATCACATTCAAACTCATGTTAAATAGAAGTCATTACTAGAGATGCACCGATCAACCGGCCAGTTACCGGAATCAGACGGTTTTCCGCGTGACCGGCCAGTCAGTCTCACGTCTTTCCGATTCCGAGCCGGTCCTTTTTGTTGGCAGCAGCGCAGGCAATAACGTCACAGACGCATGGAAACATGACATTTGCGTGGAAGATCTTCACTGTGAGTGAAAAACACAAAGTTCAATTTGTAATATTTATAAGGCTAAAGTAAACCGTGGGGGAACCACCACGATAACGTTCGGAACAACAAAACTAATTAGACACTTAAAACACCCTCACCCAGCTGAAAATGCCCATTTTAAAAAAAAAAAAGCTACAAAAGCTAGCCAGAGCTCAGAGCCAGCCAGAAGTCAGCAGACTCTCCTATCTTTCCTTGGTATGAGAAGCGAAAAGACAAAAGGAATTACGAGGAAAATTATGGAATTCATGGCCCAGGATGACCAGTTGTTCTCCATAGTTGAGGACAGATGGATCAGAAATCAAACAAATTTGCTCGATACAGAGTAGGTGGTACTTTTCCCACGTCATATTGCCCGAGATGTTTAATCTCGTATCATGTCACACACGCAGCCTGTTACAAGCATACCCGTGAACATTTGGGTACATAAATCCGGGAGGTGAAGGGGGGTGTTGGATGGCAGAGGCAGGCTAAATACATACAAATTGTGCCGTTGTGATTTAATGTGCTGAGTAACGTACGTTTTTCCCACCGTGTCTATATTAACTTTTATACTAGAGTTATACAACTAAAGGTATCCAGCCAAGAGCAAGAGTGGTTTTCTTGTTTTCTTGTTTTTGTTTGATTAACACTCTGGGGTCAACGGACGCGCCGGCGCGTCCTGCTGGATATTTTCGTCATTACAGCAGAAACAACTTAAAATACTCTGTAAGTGTAAGACACCATTAGAGACTATAAAGGGTCTACTTTGATTTGTGTAAACTCATAATAACAATGAAACATTGTGCTTTTGTAAAATAAAGAAAATAAAATGTGTGACCTTTCAGCAGTCTCTGTGTTCACGAGCATATATCTGAAACACGTCACAAAGATGAACTGAAACTCCGCGAATACTTATCACACAAACATGAAACATATGTCTATGTCCAATTCAAATTTAAAACAAATATTCTCCTGCAATGCAATCTGTTTGAAACAAAGCGATTTTTACCGGTTCATCTAATTATCTGTAATGTGATCCCACCCACCAGCAGAGCGCACCATTCATACGCTAATGTGCTGAGACGATCAACGCTAATGTACACGCCCCAACTGTGAGGTTGTAAACACATTTCATTCATTTTTCTATGCGTTTGCAAAGATACACAGGTGAGAAAGCTCCAGGATTGTAAGGAAGAGATAACATTTTCCTCAGAAGAAGAGCGGGACTCCGATGAACATTTGTATTTTGAAGAGAGATTTGATCCAGCCGAGAATACAATTTCAGACAAGTAAGTCATTTAGTTTTCATTAGTTGACATGTTATTTTATATAAAAATGTACATATTGTACAAGTGGGACTGTTTCCAGACTTGCCAGCCAGAATTCAGAGTATTGACATTTGAAATATGTCCTAAAAAACAGGTATTTCAATTGTATGCTGTATAATATAAATATGATATGTAATATGATATAAATATAATATGAATGTTTAGATTATATTTTAACTAGTGTTTATGCTGCTTCATTATCATCAACAAAGCTTGTGCTTGCAAATATGTGTTCAGGTTAAATGAGTAAAATGCACTTTAAATATGCCCATATTAGAAAATCAGCATATTATAATGATTTCTGAAGGATCATGTGACACTGAAGACTGCATTAATGATGCTGAAAATTATGCTTTGATCACATTTTACAATATATTTAAATAGAAAACTGTTCTTTTAAATTGTAAAAAGAGTTCAGAATATCAATATTTTTTCTGTATTTTGGATCAAATAAATGCAGTCTTGGTGAGCAGACGAGACTTCTTTTAACGGTAGTGTAGGTCTAAAATTAAGTAAAGTCTTTATGTAAAGAAAATATATAGTCAGATATCTTCTTATAACTTAAAACTTGATTTTGATCATTAAGTCTCCTCACATTCATTCTCTTTCTGTCACATTCCTCATTGATGGGCCCAGGGGTGGGGTCATTGTCTCTCAGGTGTAAATCACCTTAATATTCATGATAGTTCACGCCTCCTCGCATATCGCCTTTCAACACTAAAAGTATCTTACAAAAGTTAAATTACTATATTGTTTTGCATGAATGAGTGATCAGGATGGTTGTAGCAAAAACTCTAGGCTACAAGATCCAGTTCTCAAAAGTCTTGTGGACAAATGTTTAGTATGTGTTACATGAACTTATTTCAATTACTTACATTTTTTGTTTTTTCAAAAACCACACATAAACGTTATTTTCTCAAAAATACAAACATGTACACACATGTTGCTCACATATTATTGTAGCCCTGTTTGTGCTGAATACAGTGTTATCAGACTTTATCCATTAATATGTTTTTAAGCAACTGAAAAAAGCACAAATGTCAAGGCATGTCAAAACTTCTCCAGGGCCCAAAATACCCTCAGACCCCAGAGGGTTAAAATCAGTGCAACACACTTTGCAAAAGGCGTGGGTATTGTTGATATGGCTTCGGGATATGAAATTAAATGCTTTCGTCCAGCTGTTGTTAAATTTACATTTACTATTTATAAATAAAAAAAAATATATATTTTTTTTGAGTCTCCTCCAATCTACCAGTGATGCTTGATTCAACTTCTCGCCTCTACTGCCTGCGCAGATTTCAACAGAGCAGCTGGGTTTTGGTTGCCAGGTTGAGGTCACAAATTATTAGAAATGTGTATGGTGCGTCGATTGTGTGAGTAGGATGCGTTTCATACGAGATCTGGCAACTGGACAACCTTGGAATAATATATTGATGTGATTATTCATATAACGTGGTTTGGGCCATACAAATTACGGGAGTTTCCCGGGAAAAATAACAAAACGGGAGGGGGGTTTTGATGGGTGTGAAATACGGGAGACTCCCGGGAAAAATGGGGTGAGTGACGACAGGTATGGTTACAAGCTGATCCCGAAGCAGCAATCAGTTTTACCTCTGATATTTGGTATCTAATGTAAGCTTAATGTCAATGTTGAGTGTATTGGACACTTCAGTTTTGTTCATAGGCTTGTAATATTTGGAATTGTTTTTTTAGAGGAGTAAAAAAACAGAAAAAGGTCCATTTATAAAAATAGTGGAAAATTACATCTGTTTTGTTATATAAACCAACTCATTTGCAGTTAATTGTTATTTCTACCTCTTTCCAGTCACAGAGCACTTTATATATCAGAAGTCAGAGAAGATCCTGTAACTTTGTTTGGGGGAAATTGTCATTTTTGATTATTTATTTTATTCTGAAAATTAAATTTTGCATTGAAGAAAGGTAGATTTTGTTTGTATATGCGGTCAATAGTTCTTAGAAATAAAATCGGAAAAAATGGTATCGGCAGGTCACACTTGACAAAAAAAATCAGAATCGGCCAAGAAAATTGCAATCGGTGCATCTCTAGTCATTACACACCTGCCATCATTTAAAGTGACTCTGATTAATCACAAATAAAGTTCACCTGTTCTAGTAGGATTTTCCTGACATTTTCTTTGTTGCATCTCAGAGCAAAAGCCATGGTCCGCAGAGAGCTTCCAAAGCATCAGAGGGATCTCATTGTTGAAAGATATCAGTCAGGAGAAGGGTACAAAAGAATTTCCAAAGTATTAGATATACCATGGAACACAGTGAAGACAGTCATCATCAAATGGAGAAAATATGGCACAACAGAGACATTACCAAGAATATCAAAGATGTTGATATCAAGATGGCAGCACGGTAGCACACAGCGGCCACTCCGGATCCAAAAACGGTGCTATTTTTGTTAAAAAACACGACTTTTGTGGCACATGGACATCGGAGCAACCGGTGTTCGTGTCTACCATCGCCAGACACTGCTCAAATATAGGATTCATGCAACAACCAAGCTGCATGATGACCTACAGGAGGCGTACGCGTACTCGACTTGCTGCGGAGACCAGGCCTCCAGTGTGCGAGAAAGGGGAAGTGCGGCAAGAGGGCGGGGGTCCATGCTAGGCTAAAAACAAACCCTAGCCGGCCAGCTTTCCCGTCTATCCTGCTCTAAAACGTTTGCTCCCTGGACAATAAACTGGACTACATCCGACTCCAGCAGGCTACGCAGCATGAGTTTAGAGACTGCTGCGTCTTTGTTTTCACGGAGACGTGGCTCAGCGATAGAGTTCCGGATGCCGCCATTCAGCTAGACGGGCTCGCCTCGCTTCGTGCCGACAGAAATGCAGCTCTCTGTGGTAAGACTCGCTGTGGTGGCTTGTGTGTTTACATCAACATGGAATGGTGCAAGAACTCTATGCTAGTTTCTAGCTATTACTCATCGCTGTTGGAGCTTGTGACCGTTAGATGCAGACCTTTTTATTTACCACGGGAATTCACCACAGTTATTATAACCGGAGTTTACATTCCCCCCAGCGCTAACGCTAAGGAAGCACTCTCTGAACTGTATGGGGCTATGAGTGAACTGCAGAACGCTCACCCCGACGGACTGTTTATTGTCGCCGGAGATTTCAACCATGCGAATCTCAAGACAGTGCTCCCTAAATTCCATCAATATGTGGACTTTGCAACGAGAGGGGTGAACACGCTTGATCTTTTTTACACAAACATCCCAGGCGCGTACCGGGCGGAGCCCCGCCCCACCTCGGCTACTCGGACCACATCTCTGTTATGCTAATTCCAGCATTCAGACCACTCGTCAGACGCACAAAACCGCTCCAGAACAGGTGAAAACCTGGCCAGCAGGAGCCATCTCTGCTCTTCAGGACTGTTTTGAGTTTACTGACTGGCACATGTTCAGGGAGGCTGCAGCATATGGCAACTCTACCAACTTGGAGGAATACACAGCATCAGTGACCAGCTACATCAGCAAGTGCATTGATGATGTCACTTTCTCCAAGACCATCACCACACGCTCCAACCAGAAGCCGTGGATGTCTGCGGAGGAGAGCACGCTGCTGAGGACCCGAGACTCTGCCTTCAGAGCAGGCGACAAGGCAGCCCTAAGAACAGCGAGGGCCAAACTGTCCCGGGCTATCAGAGAGGCAAAGCGTGCGCACGCCCAGAGAATCCACAGTCACTTCCAGGAAAGCGGTGACACGCAGCGCATGTGGCAGGGCATCCAGGCCATCACCAACTACAGGACAACATCAGTTGCCTGTGACAAAGATGGCTCCCTTCCAGATGCACTGAACGAATTCTACACTCGGTTTGAAGTGCAGAACGACATAGTGGCGAGGAAGACCACCCCTCCTCCCAACGACCAGTTGCTCTGTCTTCCCACGGCTGATGTGAGGAAAACTCTACATAGAGTCAACCCATGGAAGGCTGCTGGACCAGACAACATTCCTGGCAGAGTGCTCAGAGGATGTGCATACCAGATGGCAGATGTTCTTACCGACATCTTCAACATCTCTCTGAGCAGTGCCGTCATTCCAACGCGCTTCAAGGCCACCACCATCGTCCCCATGCCAAAGAAGTCTTCAGTGTCCTGCCTCAATGACTACCGTCCCATCGCACTCACACCCATCATCATGAAGTGCTTCGAGAGGCTTGTCATGAGGCACATTAAGACCCAGCTGCCCCCCTCACTAGACCCACTGCAGTTCGCGTATCATCCAAACCGCTCAACAGACGACGCCATTGCCACCACCCTCCATCTGGTCCTCAACCACCAGGAAAAAAAGGACTCATACGTTCGAATGCTGTTCATAGACTTCAGCTCAGCATTCAACACAATCTTTCCCCAGCACCTGACTGGAAAGCTGAACCTGCTGGGCCTGGACACCTCCCTCTGCAACTGGATCCTGGACTTTCTGACTGGGAGACCTCAGTCAGTCCGGATCGGGAACAGCATCTCCACCACCACCACATTGAGCACTGGGGCCCCCCAGGGCTGTGTGCTCAGTCCACTGCTGTTCACTCTGCTGACACAACTGTGCAGCAATGCACAGCTCGAACCACATCATCAAGTTCGCCGATGACACGACCATGGTGGGTCTCATCAGCAAGAACGACGAGTTAGCACACAGAAAGGAGGTGCAGCGGCTAACAGACTGGTGTAGAGCCAACAACCTGTCCCTGAATGTCGAAAAAACAAAAGAGATGGTTGTTGACTTTAGGAGAGCACAGAGTGAACGCTCTCCACTGAACATCGATGGCTCCTCTGTGGAGATTGTCAAGAGCACCAAATTACTTGGTGTTCACCTGGCAGAGAGCCTCACCTTGTCCCTCAACACTAGCTCTGTTACCAAGAAAGCCCAGAAACGTCTCTACTTTCAGCGAAGGCTGAGGAAAGCACATCTCCCACCCCCCATCCTCACTACATTCTATAGAGGGAGTATTGAGAGCATCCTGAGCAGCTGCATCACTGCCTGGTTTGGGACTTGCACCGTTTCGGACTGCAAAGCCCTGCAGAGGATAGTGAGGACAGCTGAGAAGCTCATCGGGGTCTCTCTTCCCTCCATCAAAGACATTTACGAAAAACACTGCATCCGCAAAGCCAGCAGCATTGTGGACGACCCCACACACCCCTCACACAAACTCTTCACCCTCCTGCCGTCTGGCAAGAGGTACCAAAGCATTCGGGCCTTCACGGCCAGACTGTGTAACAGCTTCTTCCCCCAAGCCATCAGACTCCTCAATACTCAGAGACTGGTTTAACACACAAACATGTCCTGAGTTGCACTTTAATTACTGTCACTTCATAACTGTCTGCTACCTCAATAACTGCTATGTCCATAGAACACCATCTCATAGTATGTTATGTTTACATTAAATTTTTAGGAACTGTCATCTTTTTGAACTACTGTGTACTGGTCGGCACTGCACTGTCTCTCACTGTGTCTTTTGTCCTGTTCATTGTTAGTAATTTATTGTACTGTCCCGTACTGTTTGCACACGTTTGCACATGCACTTTATTTAGGTACTTTATTTAGTCTGTGTAGTCTCATGTGGTTCTGTGTTTGTCCAATGTTGTTTTATGTAGCACCATGGTCCTGGAGGAACGTTGTCTCATTTCGCTGTGTACTGTACTAACTGTATATGGTTGAAACGACAATAAAAACCACTTGACTTGAACTGGACGTCCCTCCAAAATTGATGAAAAGACGAGAAGAAAACTGGTCAGGGAGGCTTCCAAGAGGCCTACAGCTACATTAAAGGAACTGCAGGAATTTCTGGCAAGTACTGGCTGTGTGCTACATGTGACAACAATCTCCTGTATTCTTCATATGAATGGGCTATGGGGCAGGGTCAGCTGAAGTTTACAAAAACAAACATCATGTCCCCCAAAAGCACGTGTTATGGTCTGATGAAACCAAGGTTGAACTTTTTCGCCATAATTCCAAAAGGTATGTTTGGTGCAAAAACAACACTGCACATCACCCAAAGAACACCATACCCACAGTGAAGCATGGTGGTGGCAGCATCATGCTTTGGGGCTGTTTTTCTTCAGCTGGGACCGGGGCCTTAGTCAGGGTGGAGGGAATTATGAACAGTTCCAAATACCATGCAATTTTGGCACAAAACCTTCAAGCGTCCATTAGAAAGCTGAATATGAAGAGGAAGTTCACCTTTTAGCATGACAACGACCCAAAGCACACATCCAAATGCACAAAAGCATGGCTTCACCAGAAGAAGATTAACATTTTGGAATGGCCCAGCCAGAGCCCAGACCTGAATCCGTGGGGTGATCTGAAGAGGGCTGTGCACAGGAGATGTCCTCGCAATCTGACAGATTTGGAGCGCTTTTGCAAAGAAGAGTGGGCAAATATTGCCATGTCAAAATTTGCCATGCTAATAGACTACTACCCAAAAAGACTGAGTGCTGTAATAAAATCAAAAGGTGCTTCAACAAAGTATTAGTTTAAGGGTGTGCACACTTATGCAACCAGGTTATTGTGAGTTTTCTTATTTTTTATTTTCGTCCTCAAAGATTTCAGTTTGTTTTTCAATTGAATGGTTCACGTTATAGGTCACATTAAAGGTGGAAAAAGTTCTGACATTATTTATTTGTCTCATTCTTTTACATCACAAGAACCTGGCATTTTAACAGGGGTGTGTAGACTTTTTTATATCCACTGAATGTTGCCTCAAAACTGGCTGACTGACTGTAAGAGTAACAGACTAGGTTGGTTGCCTCAATCAGAAGTCTTCAAAGACCTCCATCTATTTGCATTTGTCTATGCATCCTGGCAGTTAGTATTACATGGTGTAGTTTGTGAAGTGTTAGCATTACTACCTCTACAGTAATAAATAAAGTATGCTTACCCACGGCCACCAACAGCAGGAAGGACAAAGGTGATAAGCCATCTTTCTATGAAACAAAACCTAGTTTGTCCAACAGAATGCCTTGCATGTAAAAACTTTACTTTAAAAAAATTATTGGAATGTTCTTAATACCCAGTTCATTCTGCTTTTGTTTCTCACCCTTTCTCTCTCTTTGTATCTGTGTTCCTGTGCCCGAGAGCATACAGTAATGAAAAAATGACTCTTCCTCTATGATGACCAATACTGGTAGAAGAGAGTAAGAGAGAGAGACATAGAGATAGAGAGAGAGAGAGATAGAGAGAGTGTCAAAAGGCAAGAGACAGCTTCCTCTTTGAGACCACATGCAGACACCCACATAACAAGTTCACAACAATAATATCTAGCACTAAAATATGGAAACACATAACACGAGAATGTATTCAACATAATAAAATGATACACAAATTAGAGTAGGTTTTCTACCTACTCTAATTTGTTCACAAAACAATTATGCTGTGAGATAACAACTGTTTTATGTTCATGTTTGTCAAAGGAAATAGGGTATTCTCAGTGGCCAGAATTTACAACTACAGCTAAACGTGTATTTCCCAATCAAATTTGTAATAACTCCATTCATACAGCAGATGGCACTGCATTTATACACACAGGGGGACTTCACAAAGAAGATTGCCTTAAGGAATAAGTCAAGCCTCTCAGTGGAAACACTTTCCTCTCAGGGCATCCTGTACATATAATCTTTACATCACCCAGAAATCTATAAAAAGCAGACAAACCCAAAAAAATCAACAAATCTATTATAAACCATCTTACAATATGCTGAAAATATAGTGACAACTGGTTCCATTCACACATGTTCTCATATTATCCTACACCACACATTTGCTACATGATCATGTCTGTTTTTCCTTAAGAGTTACACAGTTTTATTCACTGCTTCTTGTTACAATTTTGGGAGAAAGTGTTAGACTAGTTCTGCCATTACACAGTAACATTGAGGCACTCCTTCTGCCATTAGACTGCATTCCTACACCACCCACTCAAATACACACATAAAAACACAAGCTTGCTTTAGCCTCCATAGCCAACAGTTAAAAAAACATTTAGCTTTAAAACCCTCAGCCTATTTAACTATTTAAATATATTCTATCTTTAACAATTCTATTTCAACATCATTAGCCAAGCTCCGCATACCTGAAAGGGTCATATGACGGCTGTTTTTCACATTGTCGGGAACTCCTCCAACATCTGGCCACTAAAAGCTGGTGGTGACATCATCAGAACACAAGAAGCAATCTCTCCATCCTTTGTTTTTCTTAAATTTCCATGAGAACAAGGTGAATAAATCTTGACTCTTATGTAAGATGGATGCTGGTCCATGTGCAAACTAGGGGTGTAACAGTTAAAATTTATCACAGTTCAGTTTGTATTACGGTTTCGGTATGGTTCGGTATTTGCAATGTACTGGGAAAAAGAAATATTACTAGTAAGAATATTCTATTTGATAACAAACACTACAAAAAAATGTCCCCGAATAAAAATCATTGTTTTACAGTAAACCTAGTTTAACTATGGTATTTGTAGTAAAAACATAGTAACCACAAAATCAACATGGTTACTATCATGTTTACAATATGTAGTATAATCATGGTTACTACATGTTAACTACAGTATTACTGTTGTAAAACCATGGTAAATTGTAACAAAACCATGATTTCTGCAAAGAAAACGTTAGCTACACATGTAACTGTGGTTCTGTGAATTCCGGATGACTGCTAGAGGCAGTGTAAACACTACTGGATTATCGCAGCACCAGCCAGATAGGTCGAGAGAATATACCAACAAAGTCACATAGTGACGTATGCTGAGCCCTGGGGGTTATAAACCACAGTCGCTCAGCACAATGGCCAGACCCAAAGCTGCAGGCGAGCTGGATCCGGGTGCCAGATGCTGGCCTCCAGCTGGGAGAGGAGGTCCTTCCTGGGAGGAAGCTTCCATGAATTGCCTGACAGAAGACTTAGCAACAATGGAAACCATGGTCTGGCTGGCCATCGTGGTGCCATGAGTAGCACTCTGTGCTTGCACAGGGAGATCCTGTGTAACACCTCCCATAACAGAGGGATAGGTGGGAACGCATATAGTAGGCAGTTCGGCCATTCGTGAGACAGTGCATCCTGGCCCAAGGGGCTGGACACTTCTGTCCTTGCGAACCATAGACGACAACAAATCAGTGGCTCGTTTTCTCACTTTCCAATTTTTCACTTGCCATTTTCAACTACACACAATGCCTGCAGAAAAGTGATGTCATCAAGCTGTCCCACATGAAACACAGGTGGAGCATATCCATTTACAAATCCATTCAGGTACATTGGAGGAGGTTGTAACTGTGCGTATATATTTGACACTTTATTTTCTTAACAAAATCTTGTGCTTCAGATGCGTCATTAAACTTGAGGTGAACAGCGGTGCCATTGCTTTCTGAA
The DNA here is from genome assembly GCA_032164185.1 of Moxostoma hubbsi. Taxonomy (NCBI): domain Eukaryota; kingdom Metazoa; phylum Chordata; class Actinopteri; order Cypriniformes; family Catostomidae; genus Moxostoma; species Moxostoma hubbsi. Next base: position 28,333,017 of record JAVLUX010000018.1, on the reverse strand, counting down.
TCGTGGGTGGTGAACCGTACGGTTCGGTTTTACCATTATAACACTAGTGCAAACCAGCGCTGTTTGATATAGCTAAAATATATCGTGAATTCCCTATATTCTTTAGTCTTCTGGTGATATTCAATATAGATACTAATATATAGATTTGCACTGAAATGACAATTAAACATTTTAAGTAAACAGCCATTGTTGCCAAGTTAGATGCAAAATGTTAAATTGCTGGAGTAATTCACAGTAATATTTGCCTACATACATGTATTTTACTAAACATTTTAAAGTAAGCAAAACACAACTGTGAAAAATGTAAGTGATGACAAAAGTAAATCGTTGAATAAATACTCCAAACTGATTCAACTGATTTTGACATTGAGGTATAAACCAAGAGATTCAACTAATATATCTGTATCCCAACAAGGAACTAACCAAATTGCACACTAATCACACTATAATAATCTAGGTCTAAAAATCACTTTCACTGGAAACTTCAACACAGCAGTGAAGGAACTGAGAGATAAAGCTTGCAGGGCTTTCTATGCCATAAAGTATTTTTTGGGGGGTACATTTTTTTTTTGAATCAGAACAACAGAGTAAAATGCAATGCAATCTGGGTTTAAATAGAAAATGCACCATGGCAGACTATCTGTACACAATGATTTTATCTACACAGGCACAGACTCGGTGGACAGAACCTCGCTATAGAAATGGGCAGACACAGGAATACATGGCTGCCGCAGGAAGAAAGGTTGTGTCCACACTGTTATCAAGACAAAATCGAGAGAGAGATGCATTTTCTAACAGAATGTGCAAATTACACCGACAATATTTTAATCACAAAATAAAACATTTTAATTTAAAAAACAATAAAAAACTGCCCTTCTTATTTTTTTTTAACATAAGGAGTGCTGTACTGGATAGCAGCACAATATGTGTCTGACTGCCACAGAATGAAAAATAGTGAGTGAACTGACCCAAATCTGTGTCTCCATCTTGTCTTTTTAAACATTATTTTTTTTTACCTTATTTGACAATTCTGCATTTTTTTTTTCTTATATGACATACTGTTTTATTTGTATGCAGCTCAGCTTTAAATGCTTTGGCAATACAAATGTACAAATATGTGTCATGCCGATAAAGCACCTTAAAAAATATAAACAGAGAGAGAGAGAGAGAGAGAGAGAGAGAGAGAGAGAGAGAGAGAGAGAATACAAATAAAATGCCTGTTATGGCCAGTAAGTCTGAGCATGCTCTTACTCACCAAGCTCTCTCCACTTCTATCTCTGTGTGCACTGCGACTTCTGCGGGTTCTCACGTGGACAGATGGGGCATCAGCAGAACTTTCTGTGGGGGCAGACCTTCGACACATACTCCTTGAACGCAGTGTCTACAAAATCAGATAGAAGGAGCCACAGTCAAAAGCAACAAACCCTCCAGTGGTAGAATGTGTGAATGTAAATATGTATGCAAAAAGATGTCCTTCCTCACCTGTTGTCCTTTGTCCCTGTGTGGTGCACGGTTCTCTCTCTGTCCCTGGGATGCCAGCTCCCAGTTTAGGCTACATATAGGATCAGTGACAGAGGAGGTAGCTACTTGACAACTGGGTACTGAAGACTCTTTCTTAGCTAATGGTGTCCCAGGAGAAGGGAACAAACCCCCACTGGACTCTTCGCTGAAAGGCAATGAGGTGCAGTATCTTTCTGGGGTCAGGATAAGGGCTACAGAAGTTCCAAGACTTGGTGGTACAACCAGCATTGGATTTTGAATGGGAACCATTGGCGGCGCAAGAGAGGGATGCTGCACAGGAGTAATGATGAGAGATGAGGTAGAGGTTGGCGTCAAAATGGTTCCTCTTTCTTCTTGCTGCAAAAGCTGTTTCTCAAAGTTGGAGGATCTGGTGTTAATGGGCCTTCTGGATCCTTCCATGGCTGACACCCAAAGAGGCTCATCTACAGCCAACTCTACTTGAGTCTGTCTCCAAACATCAGTTTGCGTGTTAGCCAAAGCTGAGCTGTGCTGCTGAGCCCCAAAGGCCAAATCGGAAGTCTCAATCAATGAGCGAGTTTGTGGTTTAGATCTTCTTGTAGCAAGAGGCAGTGAGTGAGGCTGGGCATGGTGCAGAGTTTGAGGTTGCAGAGGTGGCGGGAGTTGAGTTCTCACTCGTTCTCCTGGAGAGGGCTGGAAAAAAGTCTGGGATTGAAGGTGGAATTGGTACTGAGAAGGAGACTGAGCTTGAGGTGCTGGGTGGGGCTGGAGAAGATTCTGCTGTATGGCATGTGGACAAACTTGCATCAAGCCAACACCTCCTGACTCTAAACTTCCAAAGCCTGTTACAGGAAAGGTATCGGATGGTGTCTGACTCATGAACGAGTCAATGTCTAAGATGGCTGGTTTGTAAGGCTCATCAATACGAAGTGAGGGCGGATTCCATCGGGCTGTGGGGCTATTCTTGTGGCTGTCTCGTCCAGTCCAAACACCCAGAGAGACAGAGTCCAGATCTAGAACTTTGGGCCGAAGTGGAGACGTAGGTGTTCTCTTCTCTTGCTCTGCCTCCATTTGCTGTCGTTCTGCTCCTCTTTGACGTTCAGGCTGCTGATGTCTCTCCTCCTCCTGTTCCTTTTTATCCTTACCTCTCTGTTTCACTTGCTCTTGCTGGAGTTGTCTGTCTCGCTGTCTGTGCAGCTCAAAATCAAGAAGCTGTCGTCTCTCAAGCTCCTTTATCCTCTCAAGTTCCTCATGCTCTCTACTGTTCTCCCTCTTCTCTGCTTTCTGATGATTCCATCTCTCAATCTCCAGCTCTCTTTGTTTCTGTCTTTCAAGTTCTTTTTGCTTATCCAACTCCCTCTGTCTTTCAATCTCCTGTTTTCTCTCCAGATCTCGCTGCAACTCAAGCTCCCTTTGCCTGTCCAGTTCTCTCTGCCTTTCCAACTGTCTCTGTCTTTCCTTCTCCAGCTCTTTCTGTTTCTCCAGCGCTTGTTGCCTCTCCAATTTCCTCTGTCTTTTTAACTCCTTCTGCCTCTCCATTTCTCTTTGTCTTTCCAGTTCTCTCTGATTTTGTCTCTCAACTTCTCTATGTCTCTCCAACTCCAGCTGTCTCTCTCTCTCTTTCTCCATCTCTTTCTGTTTTTCAAATTCCCTAAGCCTAAGCCTCTCCTGGTCAAGCATTCTCTCTTTCTCTTGCTCAAACTCTATTCGCTGTTGCCTCTCAAACTCTATCTGCTGCTCAAGCTCTTTTTCAGCAGCATTAATTCTCTCATATTCAATTTGTTTCTGTTGTTCATTTACTCTTTGCTTCTGTCTTTCAATTTCTCTTTGTCTCTCCAGCTCTCTCTGTCTCTCTCTCTCTTGGTCTCTTTGTCTTTCCAACTGCTTCTGTCTCTTTTTCAGTATCTCCATTTCTTTTCTCTTCTCTCTCTCAATTTCCTTTTGTTTCTTGATCTCCAAGTTTTGCTGTCTCTTTATTACATGCTGCCTTTCCAATTCTTTCATCTTTTCATCCTCTAGTCTTTGTCTCTCTATTTCCATCTCCTCCCTGATTGCTTTCTGTTTTTCACTTTCTTGCAATCTGTGATCTATCCTCTGTCCAGTGTCATTTATATGTAGTTCTTCTTGCAAATCTCCCTGCATGGCAGCATCTAATGAAGGATTTCTTTTGAATGGAGCTATTGGACCTTGATGACTCAACTGCCCTGTTCTAACAGGGAATTCATCAAATGGCAACTCCTTTATTCTTCTGTCCTCTCCACCCATGATTCCTTGTTCACCTCGCCCAAAAATCGCATCCGCATCCAATCTCTCACTTTGGTGCACAGGCTCTAGAATCTGACCAGTCAGAGCAAAGTATGTGGCTCTAGGTTTGTTCATTTCATCGGAGTCTAGCATCTTAGGCCGCTTGGGTGCTGCAATGTCCTCTAGTTCCCTCTCCCTCACTCTTTGTGCTTCTATCTGTTTCTTCAATTCTGCTTCGCTCTCTTCTTCCTCTTGCTCCAATGCTGCTGCTGCAGACATGTGCAATTCCATCTGCTTTTGTATCTCTTCTCCCATCTTTCGCACCATCTCTCTCTGTTGTTCCCTCTCAGCTTCCTTCTCTTGGTCAACCTCTGTGACGGTCCATTTCTGTAAAGCCCCCACTCTGAGGTAACAAGGAATACGTGGCTCCATCGGAGAAGCAGCAGATGTACTCTCTTCATCCTTTATCAATTTACTAATTTCGGGAGGCGATCTATTCACGTCCCCTTGAGGAGCTGATCGCTGTGAACGCAGAGTGAGAGCTCTGTCCTCAAGCTGTGCAGTTGGTAAAACTTCACTAACAGCACAGCTTTCTCCAAACAAAGCCACAGTGTCAAAGACATGCTCCACACGTACAGGACTGGAAGGAGAAAATTGCCCTCTATAGGTTGCTTTGACCAAACTACCAGGATCCAAATCTTCAAGAGCTTTAAATGTGTTGTCGCGAATATCCAAAGAGTGGTTCCGTCTGGGCATGGGTTTAACTGTGATTTCCTGCTGTGTTCCCTGGCCTTGAGAGGCACTATCCTCCATCACTTGAACACTATGCCTCTCCACCACATGTTCAAACATAGCAGCTCGTACCGTTTGCACTCCATCAAAAGTGGAGTGGGTGGGCAAGTCCTTAACACCCAGGGATGATGTCTTGCAGTCCTCCTGTTTGTTGACCTGTCCTTCGAACTAAAAGATAAAATAATGTATTTTTACATAAACTAATAAATCACATTACTGATTAACCTATATAAAAACTTTCCTGAAAAGTTTCATGAATAGGCAAGAACCCAATACTTATATTGACTTTCAGTCAACAAGGTGTGCTCTGTCTACAACTGTGCTCCTTAAAGGGATACTTCACCTCTGGGAAGATGAATGTGTATTTAAAATTGGTCATTTATATAGTATAAATGTGAAATTATTTTTGAATTTGAAGCATTCTAGACAGAGAAAAGGCAGAAAATGTATTTTTTACACATGTGGCTGAAAGACAACAACTCCCAGAATGCACTTGCTTTGCTGCCCTTACGAGGCCACTCCCAAACCACCCCTACCGGTTACAGGCGGCAGTATCTGAAAATATGATACAACTATGCTTGCTTTGATTCATCGTGACTCTATAAATCGTGAGTTAGTTGATAAATTGACTGACTATGCGGGAAGAACATTATAATTCCGGGTGTCCAAACTCTGTACATGACGTCTTAGTAACAAAACGGAAAACAAACAAAATACTCACTTTACACTAAGCCGTCCGTTTGTCCCTGCGGGCTTTGCCTGGTGTTTCCAATTTATCTTCGGGATCCTAAAATAAGTTTCCAGGACTCCCCTGTCCATGTGTGGTACAAAACGTGGGTGCTCAGTTATACATGCTCAAGTTATCGGTGCAGTTTCATCAGGGGATTCAGCGATCTCGTCCAGAAGAAAATGGCATCGCTGAAATTCGCGACAGCAATAGGACACTCTATCTGTTTCCATAGGTGCACAGCGAGAGCACTGACACCACCAGTCCGCCCCAACTCGAGTCTGGCCGGGCTCTTCCTCCTGCCTGCCAAGCAGGTTTTGCTCCCCTGCTACAGCAGCTGCTCCGGCCGCCTCTTGTTCCTCCATCTCCCGCAACTGTTCATCGCTGTATTGCGGCTCGTACAGGTAGCGCGAGCATCAGATTCTCGCTACAGATCTTCGAAATCCCCTTCTGCCATTTCAACTTCAAAACTACCTTCCGCCATCGTGATTAGCCTACTTGTATACAAACTTTCTACACAGAGCAAGAGCCTGTTTTCTTAGCATCTACAGAAAGATGGCTGACACTATCTTCACATTCTGTGAGTGAGATCCCGCCCCATATGGGCGTGGTGAAAACATGCGGAATACTGGCTGTAGTTTTAAGCCTCTGGCCCAAAAATCCTCCGATGACGCAAAATGATGATTTTTGCGTCATCGGAGGATTTTTTGCAGACTAAAAATAAATAAATCTCTCGTCTCGGGGGGATATGAGGGGGGGGGGAGCTCGGTAATTCGAAAATACTACTGGTTTTCTACTGATACAAAGCTTAATGCTAAATCCTGAAGTAACCCTTTAAAGAAACAGCCTTTGAAAACCCCCATGTGTAATTATAGCTTTCACTGACAGGAATGACATTCAGAGGTAACATTTTCTTTGCACGGACATGAGCCATCATTACAGTGGGGCGTCAGTGTACAGAAGAGGTTAATATGTCATGGTTGATTAAGACATAGACCTTGAGAGGGAATAGAGGGCACTGTCTGCTCCAGTGAGTAGACCAGTGTGAATGCAAACAAGAAAAAAAATTGCAAAATGAAAATGAAGGGCAAATCAAGCATAGACAGTCTAATTTGAATAAACAAGCAGATTATCAAATCTTGCAAAATGCTTAGAGTTATTTCACAGAGAAGGGTATAAACAGAGAGAAAACAAAAAAGTGGGAAGTGTGAGATGACAGACGACAACTCTGTGCATATGACTGTATTGGAAAAGGGTTAATAAATGGAGAAAGGGTTAATAAATGGAGAACGTAAATAAAAAAAATCGAGACAGAAGCAAATGAGTTTGATGTGTGTGATTGAGAGCAGTGAAATGGGATCTCTATGCTCTTTGTCAAATCTCAAAGCAAGGTGGGGCCATAATCAAAGCATCCTCTTTACTCACAAAATGACCTTTCCCACCCCCCCCCCCCCCCCCCCCCTCCCTTCGAAGTGTGCATGTTTCATAATCACAATATGACTAACGTTACAACTCAGGTTACACGCCTTTGGACTGCCGCACATCCAATGACATCAGTGCCTTTTAGAACCTCATTTGTTTTTCCTCTCTCTCTCCCTCAAAGTAAAATCTTTCTCTTTCTTTTTTTTAAAAGAATCTGCAAATTGTGGCCTTTGACCACAGTAGGGTAGTTATTGTTTAAAATATTATTGTAACTTTTGAAAAGGATTTTACAATTGATTTCAACAATGCATTGTGTTACTTTATCAAACATATGAGGTGACCATCATAAGAATAATTGTATTAGGACAGGAACACATAAAAACATAACTCATACAATAAAGATTTTCTGATTTTCTGAACATGAATAAATCTTATTTAATCTGTTACACTGGTTCTTCAGTCAAAAATGTTATAGGAAAATTAGTATAATCAATTAAAATGAGTTCAATCAACTGGTGGTCCATCAACTTTTGAAAGACATATGATGACAAATATGACTGTGTATACTGTGCTGACATTTGAAAAAAAAATAATAAAACATTTATAAAATGTTGATTAGAATCTAACATTTAGATGCACTTTTGGAATTTAAACACTTTTTTACACAAAGTGTGCCTCACTGCAACTTCTAAAGATACGTGCAGTTTCCAGCAGTTCAGCAGCATCATAACTGGCAGTGTTTAATATTCCCATACCTTTTTGCTGAGATCTTCCTCAACCTCCTCAGAACCTTTGGACTCACTGGAAATAAGGCTATCATGCTCTGCTTCGAATCTGTACACAAATAAAGTTAATTAAAAACAAAAGCTGCCTTCAAGTCATGTCAGAATGACTGTATGTGCACAATGAGTAAACATGAAAGCCATTACAATTTTGTAATTAACAGTGAGAAACTCTCAGATAAACAACCCTTTCTGATGAAGGTTTGTGTTGCTACAAGCCTGCCAATTCCAATATAGCTGGAAACTGATTTGCCTATACTAGTGGATTTGGTTCAGAAGATAGCGTAGCATGGTCACTTGAGCTCAAGCAAAGCAGCTAGCCTAGACATCACGACCCTGTTTCAGGTAAGCCTCTAGCTGAGTGCTTTAAAGGGATAGTTCAACCAAAAATTTTAATTCTCTGATAATTTACCCAGCCTCATTACACCTGAGATGTGTAAGAAAATAAAGCAAAATAATTTTTTTCATATTTGGAATGTCCACTTCCCAATGCAATCCAACTCCACGTGGTGGCGTAGTGACTCGCCTCAATCTAAGTGACGGAGGATGAATCTCAGTTGCCCCCGCGTCTGAGACCTCAATCCACGCATCTTATCCCACGGCTTGTTGAGCGTGTTAACGAGGAGAGGTGGCGCGTGTGGAGGCTGATGCTATTCTCCACGGCAACTGAGCACATCTCGCCATGTGTCCCACCAAGAGAGAGAACCACACTATAGCAACCACAAGAAGGTTACCCCATGTGACTTTACCCTCCCTAGCAACCGGGCCAATTTGGTTGCTTAGGAGAACTGGCTGGAGTCACTCAGCACATAACTGTGGTGGCGTAGTGGGCTAAAGCACATAGCTGTTAATCAGAAGTTCGCTGGTTTGATCCCCACAGCCACCACCATTGTGTCCTGGAGAATGGCACTTAACTCCAGGTTGCTCCGGGGGGATTGTCCCTGTTATAAGTGCACTGTAAGTCGCTTTGGATAAAATCATCTGCCAAATGCATAAATGTAATGTAAATGTAGCACACTCTGCATTCGAACTCACAACTCCAGGGGTGGTAGTCAGCGTCTTTACTCGCTGAGCTACCCAGGACCCCAGTGAAACACTTTTGAAGATTTGTAGAAAAAGATCCAGGCTCAGCAGGTCCTTAGAATGGGAGAGGATGGTGATAAGTAGATCATTAGTAGAATTAGTATTTGTAGATCCAAAAAGCACAGATGGTCAGCATAAAAGAAATCCATTCTATCTCAAGCGGTTAAATTAATGTCTTCTAAAGCGAATTGATCAATGTGTGTGTGAAAAAGAATGATATTTAAGCACTTTACAAAGATCATTTCCAGTCAGGGGTTGATGAATGACCGAATTTACCTGAGTGCTTTAGTGATGCAAGCACGTTCCTTCGCTCATTGGTTGTGTGTCTGTTAAGTGTCAGTTAACGTGTCATCGAGTTTACATCCCAGGAGCGCTCGGGTAAATTCGGCCATTCATCAACACTTGACTTGAAGTGATCTTTTATAGTTAAAAAGTGCTTAAATATCGTTTTGTTCACACACAAAGCGATCGATTCACTTTAGAAGACATTAATGTCATCGCGGGAGACATGATGGAAGACTTTTATGCTGACTATCTGTGCTTTTTGGACCTTCAAATAACTAAATCACTATCCTCTCCTATTCTAAGGGCCTAATGAGCCTGGATCTTTTAAAACAAATCTTTAAAAGCAGAGATGCACAGATCGACCAGCCAGGGACCCGAATCAGCCTATTTTCCACATGCTCAGCCCGGACCGGTGACCGGCCCGGTCAGCCTCACTTCTTTCCGATTCCAAGCCGGTCTGTTTTGTTGACAGCGGCGCAGGCAATAACGTGGAAGTTCTTCACTGTGAGTGAAGAATACATAAAGTCCGCAATGTGTAATAATTTTAAGGATAAAGTAAACCGTGGGGGAACCACCACAATAACATTCGGATCAACAAACCTAATTAGACACTTAAAACACCCTCACCCAGCTGAAAATGCCCATTTTAAAAAAAAAAAAGCTACAAAAGTTAAGCGGCTAAAGCTAGCCAGAGCTCAATGCCAGCCAGAAGTCAGCATCATCTCCTTTCTTTCCTTGGTATGACCAGCGAAAAGACCAAAGTAATTACGAGGAAAAATATGGAATTCATGGTCCTGGATGACCAGCCGTTCTCCATAGTTGAGGACAGATGGATCAGAAATCTGATCAATTTCCTCGATACAGAGTAGGTGGTACTTTTCCCACATCGCATTGCCCGAGTTGTTTAATCTCGTATCATGTCACACACGCAGCCTGTTACAAGCATACCCGTGAACATTTGGGTACACAAATCCGGGAGGTGAAGGGGGGTGTTGGATGGCAGAGGCAGGCTAAATACATACAAATTGTGCCGTTGTGATTTAATGTGCTGAGTAACGTAATTTCTCCCACCGTGTCCGATATTAAAATCAGTGCGACACACATTGCAAAAGGTGTGGGTATTATCGATATGGCTTCGGGATATTAAATTAAATTCTTCCGTCCAGCTGTTGTTAAATTTACATGTGTATATATATATATATATATTTTTTTTTTTTTTTTTTTTTTTTTCTGCCGGAGCACCAGCTGAGTCTCCACCCATCTACCAGTGATGCTTGATGGAACTTCCCGCATCTACTGCCTGCGCAGATTTCAACAGAGCAGCTTGGTTTTGGTTGCCAGGTTGAGGTCACAAATGGGTTGAAATTTGTATGATGTGTCGATTGTGTGAGTTGGATGCGTTTCATTCAATATCTGGCAACTGGAGAACCTTGGATTAATACATCGATGTGATTATTTATATAGCGAGGTTTGGGCCATACAAATGACAGGAGTTTCTTGGGAGAAATAACAAAACCTCCCGTTTTGTTATTGGTGATGGGGGTGGGTGATGGGTGTGAAATACGGGAGACTCCCGGGAAAAACGGGAGTGTGGACAGGTATGGTCACAAGCCGATCCCGAAGCAGCAATCAGTTTTACCTCTGATATTTGGTATCTAACGTAAGCTTAATGTCAATGTTGAGTGTATTGGACACTTCAGTTTTGTTCATAGGCTTGTAATCTTTGGAATTGTTTTGTTAGACGAGTAAAAAAAGAGAAAAATATCCATTTATAAAAATAGTGGAAAATGACATCTGTTTTGTTATATAAAGCATTTGCAGTTAATTGTTATTTCTACCTCTTTCTAGTCACAGAGCACTTTATTTTGAGAGTTGTTTAAGTGAGAGAAGATCCTGTAACTTAATGCAGTTTGGGGGAAATTGTAATGTTTGATCATTTCTTTTATTATGAAAATAAATGTTTCCATTGAAGACAGGTAGTTTTTGTTTGTATATGCGGACAATAATAGTTCTTAGAAAAAAAAAACGGAAATCAGAATCGGACAAAAAAATTGCAATCGGTGCATCTCCATTCAAAAGTATTTTGCAGAAGAAAGAAAGTCATACACATCTCATGGCATGAGGGTGAGTAAATTCAGAGAATTGTAATTTCTGGGTGAACTATCCCTTTAAGCAAGCTGAGGAACAACAGCGAGTTGACTCTTTGCTTGGCGAGGCTTTTGTTTTGAGAAACAGTCTCTTGTTCAAACAGAAAGAGAGAGTGTTTGAAAATTGGATTACTGTACTGCTTAATTTTGGGCCAGTACATTGGCATACCCAAAGGACATTTTTATAAACATTGTAGACTCTATATAGTTTTTATTTTTCTCATTCTAAATATACTTTGGCACTTTCACTGGAACCATTTATAGCACTTTTTGCAGAATTAACACTCTACAGATCTTTAAAAGAATTAACAAAATGCAATGCATACAGCTGTGAGAAGATTAAATTTGTTTCTTGAAATTATAATAATAATAAATACATTCATCTGTTATTCACAGGACTATTTATACACAGGACCTGAGATATACACTTTAGGGCTGAAACGATTAGTCGACGTTATTGTCAAAGTCGACAATAAAAAAATTGTCGACAAAAATTTGACGAATAGTCGTTTGATCTCATTTAACATCACATGAGATCATTTGAAACTCTAATGATGACACGAGAGAGGAGCAGTGCAGCTCGCGCCTGACTGAGGAGAGGAAGAAAACACATGTCCAGATGCACTCTAAACTTTCCAAACAGCTTCAGGTGATGTAGATCACAAAATATAATGGAATTATAATGGAAAAATGCTAAATAAGCAAATACAGAAGCACTGTCATCATGAAATAAAGCAGAGCCGGATCTGGCATTCCGTTTAAGCAAAACCTGCATGTCAGAGCATCTAAAAAGCAAACAACCTGGCATTATATCTTTAATGCATCCTTTATTAAAGTTCAAATAATAAGGTGCATCATAAACAACAAATGGCATTTCTCTGTGCAGTCATCGCCACGTCGATGAGTCGCATGAAGGGGGAGAGATTGAAACTCACTCGTGTGCGTTTGCTGTAGCTAGATTAATTAACGTGATCGATTGCGACATATTGAATCATAATATACTGTAACCTATGTGTCACGTGTGTATTTTATTGTGAAGTAAATCAGCGATACGCAGCTCTATTAAGAATGGATCGAATTGAAAATAAGAGTGTGTAGTCTTAGCCCATTATACACTGCAACAAAGTTTCTGATCAGTCTTTTTTGGCTTGTTTTCCAATATAAATATCTAAAACGCCTTTAAAACAACATACATTAGCATTAGGAGCTATCCTGCAGAAGAAAAAATTGTTATTGGAGAATGTTGAATACAATATTTAATATTTAAATATTTTAAAATATCTAAACACAGCCTACTTAAAACAAGATACATTCACCTGAGAAGCAACATATAATATATTTAGACTTTCTTTTAGAGAATATGTGGAAAACAATAGAAAACAAGCAAAAACTCTTGATTGCAATAGGTTTTTTTGCAGTGAATTTTTACTGAATTTAACTTAAAATATTTTTTTTGTTGTTGGAATTCAGTGAATGTCATTTAGAGATATTTTTAAAAGATTTTCTACCTTTATTGTTAGTAAACATGTTTAATACAACCTTTTAAGTCTAGGCACAAGCTGAATAGTCAGTTAAGATCTAATGATTAATCATTGCAATAATCAACCGAATAGTCGAATAGTCAATCTAATAATCGTTAGATTAGTCGATTATCAAAATAATCGATAGTTGCAGCCCTAATACTCATTCATATAAATTTGAACCAAGAATCTTGATGTTGATTTGAAAAAGGTCCGTGGAGATTGCTATGTTAAGTGAAGTTAAATTTTAAAATTTATTTTGAACATGGTCGTTCCTTACCTTTCCATACGGTAAGGTACTAGGTTGTGTGGCTTATATTGTGGCTTCTGGGGCGGTGATGGTGTAGTAGGCATTTCTTCGGTCAGTTCTTTGATTAGCTGTTTCATCCCCACAGCTCCATCAGTGTCAGAGACTGACAGTAACGATGAATGAGGCTCAGTCACTTGAGTATCCACATGTGGCACTGAGAAGGGTGAGGAAGAGGAGTCCATGAGCAGGCTGATGCACCTCTTAATACTGCCTCCTCCTTTATCCTCATGTTTAGCATCCTCATCTTTTGACTCCATCTTTTGTCTAATTTTCTCAGGCCCAGGGGTCTTATTTAGCCCTTCTGCCTTTTCAGCACCATTTTCTTTTTCCCTTTGAGTCACAGCACCAAAACCCTTTGGTGTTTCTGGAGTGTTCTCTTTGCTGTCCTCTTTAGCAGGTCGCCGGTGTAGGGACAGCCCAATTGACTCAAACTTTGAGGTAAGGTCAGAGCAAAGTGGTCGCCTTTCTGCCCAACGAGGGACAGGTGAAGGGGTTTCCGCCTGAGGCTCAGACGGAGAGGTATTTGGGAGAAACACAGCTGACACTGGTCTGGGTTTTAAACCTTTAGATTGGGGCAGAAAAACAGTAGGAGAAGAGTCGTCCTTGGCACCAGTATCCGCTTTACTATCCTCATAATTCAGTCCAACCTCTGCTAGGAAGCCTGTTGATTTAGCACGAGTGATTGAAGTTCCAAGTTGTTTATTCCGTGAAGCAAAAGGCCATTCCACACCTGGAGTGGAGGCATGAACATCAATCCTGGGTCTACCTGGGGTGACTCCAAAACTTGTTCTTCGTGGTACATCCCTAGTTTGGGATGTTGTAGATTTGTTAGAATCTTTGGAGGCAATGGTAGATGCTGGTTTGAAGGACTGTGCCACTGGTTTGTTTGTTTGCCCTGTACTGGGCTTAGGGCTCGTTTTAAAGGCAGTGGATGCGGGCCGATTTTTATTTGTGAATGGTTTACCTGGCGGCTGCGGTTTAGATGTGCTGGGTGGGTCTGGCTTGTAGGAGGATGGCCGAGTGGATTCAGATCTAGGTTTTGGCTGTGGTTTAGGAGCTAGAATGGGTCTTATAGAAGGATTTTTCTCCACAGCAAAAGGTTTTGGGGTTAATCTGGGCTTGGGACCAGGGACAGGCTTGCTAGATTCTGAGGAAATGATAAGGGGCCCCTGGGGTCCACCGGATCCCTCCAACAAGCTCTTGTTGCTAGAGTCTATGAGAGGGCTGAGGTGCAGCCGACCCCGAACCACACTTAACCGCCCAGCATCAACCTCCACCTGGGCAGCCATCACACCACCTAAGGCAAGAAAAAAAATACACAGAGAAAACCGATTAAATGAATGGAATTTCATTAAGTGACAAGACAACTTGAGAAAATACCAACTTAAAGCAAATGACGAGCGACTTTCGGAAGTGGCTACCAATGAGAGTGACGACAGTGAAGCTCACGTCACCTGTGTGCTGCAAGTAAAGATGCACTGGAGACCAATGCAGGTGAGATGGAGAAGTTAAAAGTTTCTGTGGGTGATTTCACCATTCTATATAACTTGTCTGTAACCACATATATGGATATGAGCTAATAAAATGATGCGTGGGAAATCATTTCATAATTTGAGAGGGTTTGATTTATGCTTTGATATAACATTTATCTTGTTTAATGATATGATGCATTAAGCAATGCTGCAAATTATATAAAGTGCTCTCTCCTAGAGGATGTTAATTTTTAGAGACAAGAGAACTGATTCCTTGTCAAATTACAATATCTTAGTTTTATGAGAAGTATCATCTGTAATCAGCATTTCAAAAGGCACTATGGCCAGTTGTGCAGTCCACCAAAAACGTTAGAGGGTTTTTTTTTGTGGTTGGGCAAGTGAAAATGTTGGCAGAGCAACTAAAAATTTGAAATACTAGCACAATCTGACCGGCACAAAAAACACCTTATTGCTGATGATTTCTGTACATTTTATTTTATATACATTATTTATTTAAAAAAGTAATTCTTAAGACAAAAACAAAAATTCTGGATACATTGGACTCTATTTTTCTATTAGTGATTAAATTACATTCTTGCTTCAATATGTAATCCATCATTTTCCAGGGTTTACATTATACAATTAAACCTGGATCATTCTACATGCATTTTTTTTCCATGTCAAAGATAATATTATCAGATTATACAGTAACAAGTTTTTTGCCCAAGATTTTAATCCTATTTTTGGCCAGAAATTCAGTTTTTTTTTTAAACCTCCAATAAATCAGATAAAAAAAACAAGTGTCCTCAGAAATCCTTTTGTGGTGGGGTGTGTCTACAAACCCAAAGCACATTGCTCTCTTACCCACTTCCTCTCCACTGCTATGGACTTTGCCTTGGCAGATACAGAGCTCTCAAAAGCACATTGAGCACTTTACTGACATGTCATTAATCAGATGCAGTGTGTATGGCTGCATTAAATCAGGATGATTGGACATTGCCAAGGAGGGAGGGATCAATTTGCTGAATTAAGAGAGCAGACTGAGAATAGGTCTGTGTGTAAAAATCCTGCTCGTTTCTGCTACTAAAGGCACATACACATCAAACATTAGGATTTCACAGGAGGATCCAGTGAGCCATATGTGCTAACACAATACACATGTCAGCCTTGGAAGCCCTGTGCTAATCATACCAGCTTTTCCAGCATTTACCATCACGACTGCCCTACATCTACAGATCACCAAACAATCCAACAAAGGTTAGGTAAAATCTTAGTTGTATGGTTGACCAAGAGGGACAGAAGTAGTGACATGGAAGGAGGGGGACGGCTAACAGATAATCAGCAAGAAAACGAGGAAAAAAGACTCAGAAGGAAGGAAAGTAGGAGGATCCTGGTCAGAGTTTGTGGACTGGCAGCTGCTTGTTGACAGGAAATGCCTTTGCAAAGCTGGAATGTTTCATTTCTACAGATTCAAACCCAGTGTTTAGGGAAGTACAGTAGTTCTGACATTCCACAGAGATGTTTACACACAAACGCAATACAGCCATTGACCTAAAAACATTAAAATAATGTTGAACAGCCTTGCATTATAGTTTGCCTTTATTTCACACAATGTCCAAGAGCGTGAGATTCAGATGTAAGAATCTAGGCAGAGAAAAATCGAAGACAGCAAAAATGAAAATAAAACTATAAAAGAAATGTCTGGCCATATTTTACCTAAACCCTTACCTTAATATTTTGTATTAACCCTTGTGCTGCGTTTCATTTTTTTTTTCCTAATTTGGTGTTCCTGGTCAAATATGACCAGCCTAATAAAATAGTTTAATATATCTCTCATAATGCTATATTATCACCAAATATTGGATTAGATCTTTTTGCCAACTTGTTTTCTTTCAATTAGCACAGGCATTGCATTTCTTTTTGGAACTTATTGATCGTAGGCCTCAATGACCTGAGCTTATGCACCTGTTTTTGAGTAAAAAAAAAAACTAAACATTATTTGTGGATAATTTTGGCAATATTAAATAAAATATGAAAACATTCTGTACTATTTATCACACTTGTGAGCGTTAATGTTTCACCAGGAAGTTTGTTATGAAATTGCACAAAGTCACACTTGAGTTCCCAGTCAAAAACCACTGGACATAAAAAATGAACAGGGGAGATAAAAAATAAGAGAAAAATGTAATGTTCAGGAGCATGTTCATGTTCACATATGTGCATGCAAACATAAAGGCATGCACACAAATACATGAATGATGAAAATACATGAGTATTACGTGCTTTTTCACAGAGATGAACTTGATCCTACTCTGAACAGAATCAAACATCCATTCAAACCCCCGCGCGCACGCGCACACACACACACACACATACATACATACATGCATACATACAAACAAACAGTCTTTGCCTTACAGTGACCCATCTCCAATAGACTATCTTTGATGATCTTTCTTTCATCAAGAATTGTGTTTCAAATGCAGAGCACGTTTGCAAGGCACATAAAAACAAGCTATTGTCAGTCATGAGCATGAGGACACAAAACCACCAGGTGTTTATTGATTTGGTTTGTTGTTGATTAGAAAATATAACAGAAATATGAACAGTATTGATATTTCTGCTCCATGAAAAGTTCTTTATATAACAGTGCTAATGTGTATATGGGCTAATGCCATTTTTCTTTGTAACGATGGTCAGATTTGACAGGGAACACCACAAATGTTACTTTGTGCCCCTTTTTAGAAAATGTAAGCATTTAAAAATAAAATTCCTGATTTTTGTGATATTCTCCACTCATTTTCAATGGCCTGTCATCTTTGAACACCACAATTCTATTGATTCAATTGGAGAGGGATCACTGTGTGGCAAAGACAGTTCTTGTGTGTGTGTGTGTGTGTGTGTTCATTTTGGATGGATGAATGGATGTTGGATGCAGTTCAGGTTGGATAAAGTTAATCTCTGTGAAAAAGAAAGCATGTAACACAGAATATGTGTGCGTACATTTATGTTTGCAAGCTCACATGCCCATATATGAAAAACAACATGTAAGAAAGCATGTAACACTCAAAGAATTTGCGTGTATACGTGAGCATGTGCGTGCGCGCGCATGTGTAGGTGCACGCACACAGATCAAGGCCTTTTTTTGCAAGCACACATGCACATATATGAACATGAACATGTAAGCATGCATGTAATTCTCAGAATTTGTGCGTGCAAATGAGTATGTATGTGTTCATGTGTGCACGCATGTGTGTGTTAGTGTGTGTGTATGTTACAAGTGTAGTATTGATTTCACACCGAATAGAAGGCAACTCGGAATCCTCATTAGGGATCCGATTTAAGCAGTTCACGTTGATAATTCACTATGAATCTGTATGGTTTTATTCTGTGGAACACAAAAAAGAGATGATGAGAGCATTCTAAATGCATATTATAAGTGAACCGAACTATTGACCATCTACATCTGAGATGCTGTTCTTGAGTAGCGCTCAAATATTGAGTACCACGTTAAAGCTAAAAATAGCCGCAAGTGTGTGTATGTGTGTGTATAAACAGAGCAGCACCATTCACTGAAGCTGGAGCTATCACACGTCTTCAAGTGGCTTTGAATAAAATGCACGAGTCATATGAACTGCTTTGTGTTTTTATGGTTCTTTAATAGGGCTGGTATCGTTCAAAAAATTTCGAGTATCTAAACGATACTTTTCCCGATACCAATTTTAGGAAATCCGTTTTAACAAGATTACATGCATTACCTCAAAAAAACGTTGCTTTTATTTTTTCAGTTTGATTTTTTTTTTTTTTTTTTACAGACTCAAAGACTTCTGATCTCCTAATGCCAGGGTCAGCAGGGGCAGAGGCTATAACATTAATTTGATGAGTAAAAAAACAAACAAAAGCAAGCTAAACTGTTAATTCAGCCAACCCTAAGGATAGGAAGGATTAACAAAATAACTAGTTTAATGTGAGTTACTGTCAACCTAAAAGCAATTTTAGCATTGATTTAGCTAGCTATCTATTGCCATACATCCAAACAATATCTAAAGTTAAAATGAAACGTTTGTGTACTGTACTATTAATCTACAAGTCATGGCAAAACAGTGCAAGTTGTGAAAAAGTCATTATTTTAGTTCATGGCAGCAGCTTCTCAGTCTACAACAGGCACAGGCATCTCAGTAATAACGCAAGATACAAGATGTGGTGTAATTTATTAAATATCTCCCATTTAAACAGCATTAACAATAGAAGGCACCCATTGAGTTCAGAAACATATGCTCTTTCTACTCTTTCCTTTCATCTCTTGCCCTCATGAGAGTAATAAGTGAAAAGTTAACTATTACTACAATCATCCAACTAAATGAAAAGGCAGGGAAAAAATTATAAATATAATATAATGTATTAAATATAATTCAAATATTAATAATAATTCTATGAAATAATGACAATGAATAATAACTAAAATGTCACATACAGTGCACCTATGAGTTATCAGTTTGTCTTCAGCTTAACTCTAAGCTTCATTTTTATAGAGCTGTCTATCTTAATTTAGAGAATATTTTGTTAGCCTATACTTGTTTTAAACTCTTATTAAAATGCTTTTTACACTTTTTTTGTCAACAAAAACTAAGCCAAGTTCAATTAATAGTAACTGTGGGGATGTGAACGTGCACAGATCTGAGGCCTTTATGTTGGCAAGCACACATGCACATTTGTGAATACCAACAATTAAGAAAGCATGTAATACTCAAGAGTTATGCGTGTACGTGAGCATGTGTGAGTTTGAGTGCATGTGTGTGCTAGTGCACTTGTCTGTGTATTTGCGCATGCACAGATCTGAAGCCTTTATGTTTTAAGCACAAGTGCACATATATGAACATGAACATGATGAACATGCTCCTAAACAATACATTTTTCTCTTATTTTTTATTTCCCCCATTCATTTTCAATGGCCGGTAATTTTTGACCGGTAACACCACAACTGTGACTTTGTGCCATTTTGTACAAAATAAAAGCACATCAAAACAAACTTCCTGGTTAAACATTAAACACACTAGTTTGATAAATAAGTACAATATGTTTTCATATTTGATTTAAAATTGCCAAAATTATCCCCAATTTATTTATTTATTTTTTACTCAAAAATAGAGGTGCATAAGCTCAGGTCAATTTCCAAAAAGAAATGTAATACCTGTGGTAATTGAAAGAAAAGTTGGCAAAAAATTTCTAATCCAATATTTGGTGATAATATAGAAAAATTAGAGATCTATAAAGAATTTTTATAGACTGGTCATTTTTGACCGGGAACAAGGTAAGTATTAGTCCAATAGGATAACATTACCTAACATTTACAGGCAAAAGAATATCCTATTCGGGTCAAAATGACCAGAACACAACACGAACATGAACAAGAAGTCCATTATTAGAATTATACAAAATGTAAAAACATTAAAAATATATATATAATTGTGTCTGGACAGGATGGTTTTCATCACTGTATTATAGTAATGAGGATATTTTATTTATTTAAAAAATACAATGAAAACTGATTTCCTTGGTAAAACATCCAAAAATAGAATACAAAAAAAAAAAAAGTGATAATGCTTCCATGAGCAATGGTAAATTGTAATAGCTCACCCCAAAAATTGTAATGTGTCATAATTTACTCACCATCGTCACAAACCAGTATGATTTTTTCGTCACTGAAATTGAAGGATGAGAAGAATCATGATTGTGACTGTCAAGCTCTAAAAGCAAATTAAAGCTCCATAATAGATATAGAATATTTGTTCTTGTGTGTATTGTCACCGTGGCAAATTTAAATGAGTGAAAATTAACAAGATTTCTGTGCCCCCATTACGATACCTCTGCGCCAACACTTTGAGAAGCACTGTTAAGGCCATGGTGTACTTCATATAAAATCAAAGAATGAACGGGTGTGATGCATTCTTCTGACAATGATTCGATTATGATTCTTCATCTAACGATTACGATGCATTGTAAAATCTCAAATTTGTTCCCGATTCGATCCAATTATTTTGGAATGATTCATAATTATTTATAAAAAAAAAATAATAATAATTAATTTAGACAGCTCAGACATGCACCAGACTTGAGCACCAGAGTCACAGATGGTTTGGCCTATACACTGATAAACCACAACATTATGACCACCTGCCTAATATGCTGTTTGTCCTACGTGTGCTGCCAAAACAGCGCCAAACCACAGAGGCATGGATTCTACAAGACCCCTGAAGGTGATCTGTGGTATCTGGAACCAAGATATTAGCAGAAGATCCTTCAAGTCCTGTAAGTTGCAAGGAGGTGCTGCCATGGATCGGACTTGTTGGTCCAGCACATCCCAGAGATGCTCAATCGGATTGAGATCTGAGGAATTTGGTGGCCAGGGAAACACCTTGAACTCTTCATCATGTTCCTCAAACCATTCTCGAAGAATGTGTGCAGTGAGGCAGGGCACATTATCCTACAGAAAAAGGCCACTGCCATCAGGGAATACCATTGCCATGAAGGGTGTACCTGGTCTGCAATAATGTTTAACTAAAAATCATACAGATACGGGTCAGGAGCTCAGTTAATGTTCACATTAACCATCAGAATTGGGGAAAAAAATTATCCTAGCAATTTGGACCGCGGCATGATTGTTGGTGCCAGATGGCCTGGTTTGAATATTTCTGTAACTGCAGATCTCCTGTGATTTTCACACACAACAATAGAATTTACTCTATTGTTGATGCCACAAGCAAAAAACAGTGAGACGCAGTTCTGTGGAAAGAAATTACTTGTTGATGAGAGAGGTCAACAGAGAATGGCCAGACTGGTTTGAACTGACAAAGTCAACAGTAAGTCAGATAACCGTTCTGTGCAATTGTGGTGAGAAGAAAATAATCTCAGAATGCTATTCTGAGATGTGGGTTAGCGCTGTTTTGGCGGCACGAGAACCTACACAATATTAGGCAGGTGGTTTAATGTTATGGCTGATCGGTGTGTACAGTTTTTTGTATGTTTCCGGCACTTGTGAAAAACTTTCAAAGTAAAGATTTCTTAAAACAATAATGACAAATAGCTTTCATTATCAATTAATGTCATACAAAGTCCAGTTAACAGAAAAGGATGTGAACACATTTGCCTTCAAAACAACACCAAATTCTCCTACTTATACCTGGATACAGCTTTTCTTGGTTGTTGGCAGATAAGATGTTCCAAGCTTCTTTGAGAATTTGCCACATTTCTTTTATTTATTTAGGCTGTCTCAATTGCTTCTGTCTCTTTGTTTAATCCCAGACTGACCCGATGTTCAGTGGGGGTCTCTGTGGGGACCATGCCATCTGTTGCAGTGCTCTCTGTTAGTCTATTCTATTTGCAAAAGGATGGTTTGGGAGAATAGTTTGATCATTACTGATGTAAAAAAAACAGCACCATCACTTTTTGAAAAGTTTAATTTTTGATCAAATCTAGACGGGCCCCATTTCCAGCAGCCATCACTCAAACACCTTATCCTTGAGTAATCATGCTAAAATGCTAATTTGGTACTATAAATTCACTTGCCATTATATCAAACACTGCTGAAAGCTATTTGGTTCATTAAATGAAGCTTAACATTGTCTTTGTGTTTGTTTTTGAGTTGCCACAGTAAGCAATAGACTGGCAGATCTTAAGGTCAATATTGGGTCAAAAATGGCAAAAAAGAAACAGTTTTCTCTAGAAACTCATCAGTCAATCATTGTTTTGAGGAATGAAGGCTATACAATGCTTGAAATTGCCCAAAAAAGATTTCATACAAAAGGTGTAGTTTAAAAAGTTATTTATGTCCTCAGTTGAATGCCACTTTAGTGAATAAAAGTACCAATTTCTTTCCATAAGAGAAAAATTGTACATTATTTCAAACTTTTGGCCACCAGTGTGTGTGTGTGTGTGTGTGTGTATCTCCCATTGAATGCGTTTAGATTCACTCTACAACACAGAACAGCCTTTCTGTTGACTCATCAAGTGATTTCATGGGTTCTTAAACAGAAGAAATTACTATCAACATTCAATTTGTTGCCACTAAGCATATCAACAGCTATTTAAACCAGTGACTTTTTAGATGAGTGGCAACATCAGCCAGTAAAAAAATATTCCATTGCTATCAATTAAACTTCATTCAACTCCAAGCTGTATAAAAAAAAATATTAATAATAATCCTACCTGTAATAATAATAATAATAATGTACATTCTTTTCAACATTTTGGCCTGACTATAAATAAATTCCAGACCAGGAAAAACTGACAGCACCTCAAATAATTCTAGGAACATAAAAAAAAATCATAAAAAAGGGCAGTAAAAATCACTAAATCAAATCGGAGATCGGATTTTCAGCAGTGGAATAGTAAACAAGAGAACCATTCTCAGACACATCATTCTAGCTGTCCATTAGACATTAAATTAACAACAGTAATTTCATTTGAACAAGAAGTTTTGGAAAAAAATCAGAGTAGAGGAGTGACTCATGCTGTGGATTCAAAATGTGTTCTTGAAAAAGGAGTGGCAGAAAAAGGGTAATTAAGTTCACAGACACACTGGCTACTCAATTATGCTGTTATCAATGGGAAATTATTGTTCTTAGGTACACTGTAAAAATTCTACAGAAATAAAATGTTAATTGATTAATGAATATTAACTGTAAAATATACAGTAAATATTTTTTTAGATATTTTAAAAGACAATACAGTAGTTTTTAGATGTAAAAAGTAAGATTTTCCTGTATAATTAATGGTAAAAATGTACATTGTTTAACAAGAGAGTACTTGTACTTTTTATGTTAAGTTATTGTTAAAATTACAGTAAATAAACTTAATCGGGCATTCCCAGAATTCCCTGTGTGACCCATTACATTTCATTATATTTTATGGGAATAGTTATGTTTAATCTTATTTTTAATATTAGTTATGTACTTATGGTTGTTCTGTTTTATATTTGATGTAATTTAGTTCATGTTTACTGTATTATTTAAATCTCACATGTGTTATCCTGATGGTGTTTAGTGTTTATGTGAGTCATACTGAGCATTGTCTCTATATGTTTATTGGTCATTGTTCCTGGAAGAGCCACTATTGGTGAACTTCATGTCACCATGTCCCCTTCTATAGGTGATTAACAAAAACCTTATAAAAGTAAAAAGCAGATTTTTACAGTTTCAGAAGGCTAATATCAAGTTGACATTTTTTACTGTAAATTTAACAGATTTTTTTTTTTTTTTTTTACAGTGCCAGCGTGGTCATGTAAATTACAACAATTTGAAACTGTAAAATTTAAAAGCTGTTCTGTAAAGTTGTTTACATTTTACTGTATTTTTTTACATAAATATTCTGGCATCCACAGCTGCCATTTTTCTTTTTTTTATAATAACAACAGGATTTTTTTTTTTTTTTTTACAGTGAACCACAAAGATATAACTCAAAGGTGCCATATGTAACAATTATTATGTAATATTCGCCTTTTTGCTTTTGCCAATGTGTGAACGGCTTGTAATGCAACTTAAAAAATGAGCCCTTTCCGGACTTCCTAGGTTGCCTATTAAAGCCCGTAGACTGATTTTAATGCGAAGGTAGTGGGTCAGTTTAGACGGGAAAATCCAAAGGATGTAACGTTTATGCATGCTCCTAAGAGCCTTCCCTCTGTGCTTCTCTTCCGCTATATCAACAGCAACAACAAACAGTCTGCAACACTAGGTAATGTTAACTTAGAGATGGAATCCAGCACAACACTGACTCCAACACTAACTCTTGAGTAAGCCAAAAAAAAACATTTATCTACTGATTCCCGTCTGGCTAAGTGGGAACGTGAAAACTAGAGTGAACATCGGCAGGTCATTTGATTTTTGGAGGGACCTGCGTAGGGTTTTGGGGATCATAACTGACCCTAAATTAGCTTTCTTCTTATTGGACAGGTAAGCTTACATAACTGCAAATCATAAGAAATATAGTGCCATAAGGATTGATCTGTGTCATTTTAGTTAAACTACAATAATGATTTTTTCCATAAAAAGTAGTCATAATTTAGGAATTATTGGTCATTTCCTATTGGTGTATTCTTGAAGACTTCAGTGTAAATGCCTACTGCTGTGATTGGGTAACATTTTTGCATGTGGATAAGTGTAAATGCTCCAGCCATCACAAACATGTGGGGTTGTTTTGAAAACTTCGGATGGTTAAAAAAATGACAACTGGAGCAATTCATCCATACATGTTTGAGCCAGAGTCTGATCCCAAATTTGAAGAAAATTACCCCCTCCACAAACACCATGGATACTGCAGTCTGTGACAGCGTGGTACATAATAACTGTAATGTACTTGTCTATTTATGTAATAGGTACAATTTTTATCATTGTTTAATCCAAGATGCGACACAACAGTGTGTATGTTGTTACATAGTTGGGGCATTTTCCAACGGTGAAACATTTCTGTTTTACAAATGCCGAGTAACGCATGACAGTACCATGTAAAGTGTAAATACATGGTGCCATCACATTTATAACTGTGAAACGATACACTTACCGTGCAACGTGTAATAATATATAATATATGTCATAATATATTCAGTGTATTGACACTACTTTTTAGGTGCATCTGTGGCAATTGTGCTATCATGCTAACAGAACAATAAAATATATGCTGTTTAGAGATCCCTGTGGATTAAAACTAATACACGAGCATCTAAAATCACTAGGATCAAATCAAATACTCTCTATACATCTAACAATCTGTAACATACAAAGCAAAACAATTAACATGGATAGTCACACATGTTTGTTGCAACATCACTGTCAGGTCCAATATAGTTGGCACTGCATAAAATTTGAATTTAAGTCTCTCTGCATATCCTGCTTAGAACTGTGTCTTGTTTGTTAAAGAAAACAAGCAAACAAACACATTCTTACGACGCAATCCGCGACTTCTTTAAAAATAAATATCAGCCACTCTTCCTTAATGTTGAGATCCTTGCGAAGCAAATGCAAGAAGTCTAGTTTCCCCACAACCTGGCAGTGGACAACTTCTTGACATCTTCGTGGCCATCGTGACACCTCCTGTTTCTCCAAAAATAATCTCACCGCTCTACTATAACGGCAAGACCAGTGGGCGGGCCTAAGCAGTGTTGCCGATAATGTAGGTGTTGATCCGTTTATGCAGATGCTGGCCTGTGCTGATGTAATACCTCACTATGATGTATTAGTAAGGAGGAAGTAGAGAACAAGCCATTCAGTCTGTTGCACGTTCATACACGTTATGAGAAAAGCTTGGCTCAGCTTGTTCACACGAGATCTGTGTTGTCTAAGACTAAAAAACTACACATGTTGTCATGTTTCTCTCAAGCACTCAGAAATGCGCAACGGATGACAAGATTTTAGCTGAATATTGACTTAAATATATTTTCTTAAACAACTATTGTTGTAGATAGCAATACCAGTCTAAATGTAAAAATTGTCAAATTAGGTGACGTAATTGTCTTTCTCTGTAAAATAAATAAAAAATTAAAATAGCATCTAAAAGGCAAGATTTAAAGCTGGTGTCATTTTCTCTCTCTGCCCTCTGACACCAAAACGTACTGTACCGTTTCAACAAAAAAGTATGTATACCCTTTCAATAAATACAAATAAATAAAAACAACTATAACTTAAAACATATGTATAAAATCAAATGGTGTCAGGCTAGGAGAACCTTCTTTCATCAGCCGGATAATCACAGTACTTTCACGCTCACTGAAATATTATTCAAGAAGGAAAAACTATTTGGAAGCATCGCATTCACAATATAAAGCTGAACCCCCTGCTCTTTTAAACTTAAAATACAAAAATCTTCAGATTTACAGTTTGAATTCAGTGTATGACTTTACCAAAAGGTAAGTAGTACACTACATCTAATATTTGCTGTGTTTGTAAAATTATTATCTTCATATGGGCATGAATCTCTGGATGGTGATTCCTCAGATGCTGGAACATATTCGATGTTTTCACAACTTTTGCTGATACTTTTCGTCTGCACGTTTTGCATACTGGATACCCGTCTTCAACAACTCCTGTGTCATTTTTTAGATAGCCAAAATACTCCCAAATAGCTGATTTAATTTGCTTCTTCGGTGGATACAACTCCGGGAGATTGCGTTGTTCCGCCTTGTTTTCATTTTGAAAGTTCACGTTCTGCGCGCGCCCCGCCTTACCTAGACAATCACCTCGTGAACTCCGTTACCATAGTAACAGCCTCACAGACCAGCCAGGCAGAGGGCAGGACACAAGTAGTTAGACCCAAACCGAAGGACTCATTTTCAGTCAAAAAAATGTTTTCGGTTTTTAACCGTAGTTTCCAAATTCTTACGGTTTAATAACCGCAACCATTTGAAATCGGGTAATCGCGATATCCATAAATGATGATTATTTCCCTTGATATTGTAACTGCAATTAATTTTGATTAATAGAACTTCTACATTTAAAAAACGTATTTGGGGTGGATCAACTGCATTGCATGCCTTACTTTTTATGACATAAACAAGCTGAGAACTGTGTTCCAGAATTACTTTATTTCTGTTTTATTCATCAGTAAATCGAGACAAGTTAACTAAATGGTCAACTTTGCATTGGCCTTCTCAGAAGCATAAAAAACAAAGCTGTTATTCCAGTTTTTTTTTATAAATCAAAAAACATACGTTAAAAAGAAAATATGAAAATTTTTATGTAACATGAGTACACGACATGGACTGCATTAATTGACACTTTTCATGATTAGTTAATTGTGGCAGCTGTAATTGTAATCTTTATTATTTATTCGATAAATTGTGCAGCCCTACTTGAAATGTTTTATAACCACTGCGATAACATATAAGTTCTTAAATGCAAAATGGTTCTAATAGGGACAACATAACACACCAGATGTCACCATGTTTCCAGGTAATTTTGCAAAGAAAAGTCCTGAGTCATCTGAGCCTAAACATAGGCCTAATAAAAAAAACAGCCAAGCTGCTTAAATCTCAAATAAAATATTAGTGTGGCCTACACATTCAAAATCCTTGCCAAAATGAAAAATAAAAGGTAGCATGCACAGACGAATGACGCTCCAAGTCTGTTACATTTTTTCCTGCATATGGTGTATAGTTTTACAACAGCAACTCTTGCAACTAATCAGGAAAGAAGCAAGGGCCAACTGATTGCCCTGAAGCTTTTTTTTTTACACCACTGGATTACCTGTCTGTTTGTTTTGTTTTTTTTTATTATTATTCTGTGTGTGTGTGTGTGTGTGTGTGTGTGCGCACCATTGACTCTCTGGTCCAGCCAGTTTTGAAGAAGGAAGATACATTCCATGCTCTGCCTGAAGAACAAAAGCAATGAATGAGCTTCAGCACACACACAGGAAGCCTCCCTAGTGTAGTCTATTACCTGCATCACCTAAACTTGAAAACACAGCTAACCGGTTCACCAATCATTGTGCATAAATGTCCTGATAACAGAATATTTAACCTTATCAGCCAGTATAGTAAAGGCTACTGGGAAATTGACTTTTCTGAGTACCACAAGGCCTAAAACAGCAAAAAGTGGTAGAAAGAGAAAGAGTCATTATGCGAGTTGAATTAAATTAAGATTCAACTGAATTCACCTCGATCATCCGCTCTGACACAGACATGATACCACTTCCTTTAACGATCACCTAATGTACTGTATGCAAATGTTTTAAGAAAGAACAAAGCTGACCTGAGGAATTCAAGAGCTACAACTCTCACTTCTAAAACACACAAATGAAAACAGATGGCTGAACATCACGATATGAATGGGGATAAAAATATGAGTTTTTGGGGCACTTTGCTGTAAATAATGAGCTGTGGCTCAGGTGGTAGAGCGGGTTGACCACCAATCGCAGGGTTGGCGGCTCGATTTCCGGCCCACATAACTCCACATACCAAAGTGTCCTTGGGCAAGACACTGAACCCCATGTTGCTCACAATGGCAGGCGAGCACCTTGCATGGCAGCTCTGCCATCATTGGTGTGTGAATGTGTGTGAGAATGGGTGAATGAGATGCAGTGTAAAGCGCTTTGAATACCGTTAAGGTTAAAAAGGAGCTATATAAGTGCAGACCATTTACCATTTAAATCAATGATGGGGCAAAAGTGTAACAAGTGCAGAATATAGAACAGTTTGCAAATCTGCAAAAAGATTTGGGTATTTTGATCAAACTTTTGAGAATGAAGTGAGAACAGCACTAAGTGTATATATTACCAAACACTGCTTTGAGACTTTACATAAATGTATAGGTGTTTATTCTAACAGTGTGAAAAAAATTGCTTACTAACTTTGTCTAAGTTATCCAGAACATCAACTCCACTGTCTTGATGACATAACACAGGTAAACCATGTCGGCATAAATCTCGGAAACTTTCGCACTATGTAAGGGATACAAAAAAATGAGCTTTTCGTTTTTAATTTTTGTCTTCTGCTCTTGAACAAGCCGTTGTGTTCTCCTATCCATGATCAGAAGCACAGAGAAGATGCGATGGATATGCACGCCATCTAAACAGAACAGCCTCCCCCTTCATGTTTTGAGTGTGAGTAGCAGAACTGCAGACAGCCAAACATGCTCTCTTTAGTGCAGTTATGGACTAGGTCCATTCTGACGAGTGATTTCGATCTCAACACGATGTTTCGTGTAAAAGCCCCTCTCATTTCTGTTCTGCGATTGCTGCTGAAGTCTTGTACCTGCCTGGAAATGCTGTTAAGTCTTTGAGTGAGTTTGAATTGTCTGCTGTAATGCAAGGCTGTCGAACTCATACATAAGGCAGTGCTATGATTGGATGAAAAGCATTCTTCTAATGAATTATATGGGAAACACTCAGAATCAAAATCACAACTTAGAGTTTACACATATACTTCATATTTTTTTTACGTTGTTTCAACTTTTATTTTCAAAATGAAAGAACAAAATGCCTCAATAAAATGCAAATATAACCACTTTCACCTTGGCAATAAACATAATGAGTGCTTTTATTGTTTTCAATGATGTGCAACCTCTACATATACGTTAGCCTTACATCTAAAAAAAAAAATGTTTGTGGTTTCATTACCCCTTAAAACCGATCAGGCCGAAGGCCTTATGTTCATTTGTTTACATTTACATTTTTTACAGTTTGAGCAATCCTTATTCACAGCAGCGCCACCTTTGATTTTTTTTACAAGAATGACAATGAGGATGTGAGGGACAGAAGTACCATCTCTTCAATGGGTTGTACAGTTGTTTAAAATATTTTTGGATCTTTCTGCGGACAAAGCATTGAAAAAACAACATTCTAAAAACATTCAGTAGACAAAAAAACTCCAGACAGCATGAGTTGTGGAAAATCAGATGTGATCTAGATTACAAGCTTTTTATCACAATATACCATGTGTGCATTGAAGAGATGATAAGTCTATCCCTCACAGCTTCGTTGTCATTCCCATTCAAAATCAAATATGGCGCTGCAGTGAATGAGGTGAATAAATGGACATTCTGTTGGCCTGTTTGAACAGTCTGTCAATGCAAGTCTATGAGATTTTTACTATTTTTGCTCATCCACTGTGCGAAAACCTTAGGTCTGATCAGTTAGAAAAGACATGGCACATAACTCCAGAACAGTCTGAAGGTCTGTGCTGAGTTTGGTAGATGTGCTTGAAATTTCTAGAAGTCAGTCTTTTGGCTTTGTCAAGCCAGCTAGCATAAGCCATTTACATTAATGCTGTATGAGAAATACAAAGTCCCAAATACTAAAAGCTTAAAAAAATATATATCCAGATAATGGAGAAATAATGGCAAAAAAGAAAACACTGAACTGCCATTATGTCAAAGGTTGCAGCCAAAATAAGTTAATAGAGTTATTGTTCCTACTGAAAAATCCTTCACACGTTGTATACAGCCTCACAATCTTTCTTTCATTTTGCTTCAGCTTATTTATTTTTGTTTTATTTATAGTTAGTTGGCAGTGTTGGCGAATACCACAATAAAAAACTTTTCAGTAAGTAACAACTGTGTTAATTTTGCGGTAGCCTATTATAGTATGTTTGCGAAAACTGTGGTTACCATGGTGTATTTTGTAATGAGCAGAAATGTAAACAGGTTGTCTTTTGAGTTTATTTGTTTGCTCAGCTCGGTTGACTTGTATGCTTTATAATTAATTTAACTAATTAACTAGTATAAAGATTAAACACAAAAGCGAGTAAAACACACATACATTGAAAAGTGCAACATGTCATTAACGCACCTTGTCAAGAACTTCAAATAGGTGCCTGTCTGTCCCACATGTGAGTATTCTGTTTGGGATGTGAGGTCAAGCAAACCTCGCTGGTGTCTGTCTGTTGAGTCTGACGCGAGCGTCCTGTTGATCGCGATTAGTGTTGGGCTTGTCCGCTGGTGACTCTTTTGGTTGCTTTACCCTGTACGGTTCTCACCGGGACATCGTTCTTTATTATTTTGCCACTGGTCCAGATAGTTTATCTGGTAAAAGCGGGCGGTCTTTTTGTGAACACTTTCGTTTGACTTGATCACACACAAACTTGCTGTGGGAGCCGGAAGGATGGAGGATTTGTTTAGGTACGACAGACCGGGACAGTGTGAAGGGGGAATTGATTCAGTGCGCCACCTTGTGAAGGATGATAAAGTAGCATTCAGCATGTTTTGAAATACAAGGATGATCTTGTTCACTAGCTTGTGACTGTGATGCAAGACAAGACTTGACGTATTTAATTATCACTTTATAATTATATTGCGTAAGAATTTTTCAAGTAAAATTATTTTGAGATGTACGGTTTTTATTTTTTGGAAGTTCAATATTTTGTTTGCTTTTGAATTTAAACTCAAACCTGTTTTTCTTTAAGTTGGTGGCTAAAGTATGCATACAAAATGCTAACACTGTAGCTTGTAGCTACTATACATTATTTTATGGCTGTGAGGTCGGGGTAATTGTAACACTACTTATAAAATGAAAACTGTTTGACTAAAACTGAAAAACTCTTAAAGGAGCACTCAGTAATTTTTCTTAATTAAAAAGTTTTACTCCTAAAGACATGAATTGTAATTTTGCAATATATATAGAAAATCATGACCACTCACATGGGATGAAGCCTCCAGTCATATCAGTAGCCTTATAACAGCTGTTTTATTCTACATGGAGAGGGTCCGCACATGGGGGCGGCCATGTTAGAATCTCATGACCAGCTGAATAATACTTGCTTAATCTCAGTAACCGTCCTGTTCTTTGACACTTTCACTCATAGATTAAAGTAATCATGCCTGGCTGTGACATTTCTACAATGGCATCTGAAACTGAAAACTTCTGATTTTAAATGATGCTGCATCCAAGCCACTAGGTATCAGTGCAAGATGACAAACCGACAAAAAATACTGAGTACACCTTTAAAAGTGCACGCGTATGTACTATTACTGACGACTGAAAGAATTAGTACCATAAAGGTGAAAATTATCTATTAATATTATGAGTATTAAAACAATTATATTATTATTCTGAGTTGCTCTTATTTGAGATACACTGGGTTAATATATGATTAAATAAATTATTAAAGTGTAATAATCACCCCAGTAACACTCTTGACTTATTATGGTCTTGTCTTCATAATATATGTCTATAAATTACTTTGGCACATTTAAATGTTGCTTATATCAAAAGATGGCAGATTTGTGGTCGTTTATGAGTAATGAAGGGAAATCTAAAAATAATTTAGCTGTGTTCCACTTCATGTACTTCCTTTAATTTACCAAATAAAAAGATGAAGTATATAAAATTGTTTAATGAAGTTATTAAATCTTTTTCCTCCTAAAAACTGCGAAATGCAAAAAGGTCTGCACTCTAAAAATACTTTTATCAAGTTCAAACAAGAGATAAAAATATTACAAACGCCTTCGTCAGTGTCAGCCTCCTAAAACACTACCATCATGCCACTTTAAAAACTTTTGAAAAGTACTTTCCCTTATATACTGTAGATTGATGTTCTTTCAGTCAGTTGAACCAGTTATATGTTGTATAAGAACCGATAGGAGTTTATTTATTTATTTTTTAACAATTATTATTTCCTCCAGTCTCCTGCGCAACTCAGACACCTCATATTATTTTATAGT
This sequence comes from Moxostoma hubbsi, assembly GCA_032164185.1. NCBI lineage: Eukaryota > Metazoa > Chordata > Actinopteri > Cypriniformes > Catostomidae > Moxostoma > Moxostoma hubbsi. The sequence goes on along the minus strand of JAVLUX010000018.1, from coordinate 28,300,611 downwards.
TCAAAGCACATTTGTAATGAGTCTCATACTAAGAAAGGTACTCCTTCATAAAATAAATAAAAATAAACTACCTTTGTGTAAAATATACTTCTGCCATACACTGTATAAGCATTGGTATAAACCACTGTTTATATATTAGGTTTTTTATGTCTTAGTTGAGATGCACATCTTAAAATGGCACAATTGTGATGTATATTACACACCAAAGGATCAAGTTATAATCCACAGAATTGAAGAATGTGGTCAAGAAAACTGATAATAACTTGCCACTAAGGAACAGTTAGAGCAAAATCTGTTAATCTTCACCTCTATTTAAGGTTTACAGTGACGTGCATCCTGCTAATATTCTATAGGTGATGAAATCATGTAAATGGCAGAACTGTATCTAAAGCCAATATCGTAATATTTGGTTACCTCTGTTTGGCCTTAACGGGGCCCTCTAAGAACGGAATTGAACAACATCCCTGTTTTGAGATATTTAAAACCATAAAGTATTTCCTTAAAATTGTTGATCTGCATTGTTTTTAAGACATAGACAGATTTTTTTTTTTTTTTTTTTTTTTTTTACCAGTTGAACTGCTATTGGTAACATGAGAACAGGTTTTGTTTTTTGTTTTTTTGGCCACTCATTTTCATTTCCTTCTAGCAGGTTGTGTGACTCAAGTATGAAAGTGACTATTCCAATTTAAAGTCAGGTAAGAAAAATAGCCTTATTTTGCTTTACAAATACAAAACACACATTTTAGCACTGGTGTCATTCTAAAGATGTACTTAGTAACTATTTTAGCTAGTTTTAGCTCTTGCCACTTTGACAAGAGTGTATCTAATTATGTGGTTTAACAGTTATGTGATTTAATTGCATTTTTTTTGTGGCGGTCTTATTGTTTTGGATTTGTTAGTGTGAAATATTGTACATTGACAAACACAGTCAGTTACTTAAAGATGATAAAGATGTTTGACATGTGTCCCTGTTTTGAGCGTTGCATAGGGTACAATGGGGCTAAAGGCACAGCTTTAGGAAAATTTGCTTTTTTCTGGTCACAAAATGTATCACAGTTGAAAAACAAATTGTGTTTCTTTTTATTGATTATCGATGGAACAATATCATTTGTGTGAAACAAAATAATAACGGAAGGTTGTTTTGACTAAAATGCAGTTTTTTAAAAAAGGTGGTGAGGTAGCCCTTTACCCCACACAAGGGGGTAAAACTGCTTTTAGAACTGTTGTTCTAAACGTGTTGCATAATTAAGATATGGATGAAACAGTAGTTGTAATCCCTCTGATAAAGAGGACGAGGATGCCAGTCAGGCCACACATCACAATAATCCTTTGAAGATGAGTAATCACGTGTGCAAGGAGTGAATTAACTGCAAGATGCAACTTAAGCATGGAATTTCCTTTTTATAAGTCAAACAACAGTAACACTATGAATATTCATAAGAGTAAGTTCCTCTTCTGTCACTCACTCCACGTTTTGTCGATGTAGTGACACTAGGGGTCTCTCTTGAGAGCCTCTGTTACCTCATAGCTTTGAGAATAGGCCAATGAGATTTGGCGAACAGAATTTGCATGCCCTCCCCCAGACATACGGGTATAAAAGGAGGAAAGCTTGCATCTGTTCAGACAGATTTTTTCAGAGCCAAGCGATGTGTTTACTCTTTTAAAGAATTATATATATACTCTTTTATAGGGCTGTCGAAGCGCTCAGGGGCGTAGTCTGCACTGGCGTGCAAAAGAAGAGAAAAGCTGCTGAAATGCACCGTATTTCCAACAGCTTATGCTCTTTAGAGGTGAGTGGAACAGCAGTGAGTTTTGCTCAGCTCGCTGAAAAATGTTTCAGCTCGCTGGGTAAAACTCATTGCTGTTCTCCCTTGCAGGTTCGAGCACACTCTACAAGGAGTGTGGCATCCTTGTGGGCACTGACAAATGGAACCTCTCTAGCTGTCATCTACAGAGCGGCGGGCTGGGCAACATCCAATACATTCGCAAGATTTTAGATTTTTAGATTTTAATCTTTCTGATTGTTCTGTAACACAGGTGGCAGATATTCTACAACATATATGTTTTTCTATACTATCTTTTCTATATTTCTGTATTTTTCTATAATTGGTCAATTAAGTATATGTTGGTTGTGGTTATATTATATAGTGATAGTTCATTGACCACACACTTTAATACATCATTTCTGAATCATGTAAAACTTGTATGATCTGCAGAGGTGGACATGGCTTTATTTGTATTTTGTCCTGGGTGAAAACTGAAATTCCTGGGTGGAATTTGTAGTTGTAGAGATTAGCCACACATGGGTATCATTACATTTTAAGACACAGATAAAATGTTTTAAGAGTTGCAAATTTGTAGATTTTTTCTCTCTCCCACAAACACAACACAACAGTTACACCTTCTCAAATTCTTCATTGCAGGTGACAAATCCTATTCAACCAATCACAAATTAAGAAACTCATACGCACACATTTTTGCTACAGTTGCTGCAGTGAATATGGTGCAAAACACATTCACACACTCGCATCAATAAATGTGAAGTCACAGGCAAATTTTGCTAATTTGCAAATCCGTATGTGAATTCATCCAATTAGAGTTGCACACTTGTAGAATATTTTCTCACAAATTTTTTTTTTTCTTGGATATTTTTCTAGCACAAACACAAGTAAATATCTCCAACTGCTTGAATCTGCTGCTACGAGTCACAAAAACTGTTTTTCACTTGTAAATGACAAGTTTCGCATGCTCTCCCTTTTGCACCACATATGTAAAACAACAATCGAACAACAATAACATTGTCAAGGGAATACATACAAATACACAAACACAAAATAAAACGATACATAATTTCTACATAATTGACACACACATATCTTACAACAAATTGAGAAAAGTTACAATGTAATAAAAAAAATAATAATTTTTTAATTATATAAAATGTATAACTAAAACATAAGTTGCTAAATGACATGACAAGGACACAGACACTACAGTTGTATTAATACAATAAAATACAGACATTAATACACTAGGAAAGCTTCTAAATACATGGATTTTCCTGAAATATTTCTTCATAATATATAAGGAATCTAGGGTTTTTTTATTCTTTATATAATAAAGAGATTTAAGAAGTGAGGTTAATTCAATTTCAAAGTGGGGATAGGATGGAATACCGTTTGCATATTTTTTAAGTATTTGCCATATAAAATTAAAAAAAATTGCAATATTCTCCAGCGGTCTATTTTTATTGTCATTATGATAAAAAATGATGCCTTTTAAACTGAAAGACTGAGTAACATTGGCAGAATAAAATATGTGAGAATCTAGGTCAGACCAAAAATGTTTGGAAATAGGGCAACCAAAAACAAATGTACAAATGTCTCCTCTGCTTGTTTACAAAAAGAGCATGAGCTGTCAATGTCCAAATATTTAGAAACGTTAGAATTGACGGGCTGTATTTTATGTAAAAATTTTAAATGTATTTCCTTTGCCTTATTGGATATACAATATTTTCTAGGTAAAAGTCAGGACCTTTTCCAATCAAGATCTTCTACCAAGGACCTGATAGAACTTTCTTCTTGGAGAAATTTTCTTTTTAAATTGAAAAATTTGGCGTACATGCCTATTGGTACATTTCTTATCTAATAAATCAATTCATTCCAAGTGTAAAGTAACTGTATTGTAACTGTATTCTTTGTATTATATATGGAGGGACTTTTCATAAGGTAAATTAACCCAGGTGAGGAGATTGCTTTATCCACTGCTCTAAACTCTTTTGGAGAAACCGGGAAATTGTGGTAAGTCAAAAATTGCTCATAATTAAAAAAAATTCCTGAGTCATCAAATAAGGAAAGGATACAGCTAATATTATTGTGGAACCTAGTTAATCTAGTGAAAAAAGCGACTTATTCCTGATAGTGATATCACTGTTATTCCATAAAAGTGTTCTATGGGGTGAGAAAATATGGACATAACACAGCTTCCAGGCAAGGAGACACTGCTGATGAAATTTGGACAAAGCAATAGATAGCTTAGAAGGTAAATAATGACATTCCAAATTAAAGGAAAGGAAAGGCTACCAATTTTACCAAAATTATGGTTGGGGATGAAATGCCAAATGGATTTGCGAGACATCTTTTAAGCCAATTTATTTTACGATAAATATTCATGTCAGAAAAAAACAATACCTCCATCTGCTCTGCAGTTGGAGAGCACTTCTTTTTTTAATTGGCGAGTTTTCTTCTCCAAATGAAATGTAAAAAAATACTATTACTTTCTTTAGCAATTTTATTCTCAATCTCAACAAATAAAGATAGTGATGGAAAATAAGAAAGACCTTCAGTGCTTGACAGGAGGATTCTGACATATGACGATAGGTCCCGTTGTAGCCAGATATGGAAGTACCCGAAACAGTAGGAAAAAATAAAAAAACTTCCATGAGCATCTTCCTGAGCTGGCAGTGGCAAATACCAATAAAGGTATGTTTTTTTCTTTATTTTTTCTGAAATCACTCACCGTTATATTTGTTTATAGTTTAAATATGTGTGCTGGTCAGCTACGGTTGGTAATCAGTGTTTCTTAGTTAGGTTAGCCTTTCTTGTTCATGAAAGGTTTGCTATTCAGTCGTCTCATATTAAATTATTTATTCCTTATATTCTCTTCTGCTTTACCTTCTAGAAAAATGACAGAACAGGGTGGGTCTTCGCAGGTGAGTATCATATAAGTATGCACCTAATGTAAGATTATCCTTATGAGAATTTACCATGTGTACCATGTGTACCATGTTTTTTAAGTGGATAGTAATTTTTATAGGAATACCATAGTAAAGTAAAGGGATGTCAGAGTTTGCATGTGATTTAGCGGGATACTGCTGGGCACATGGGAGTGAGATCACTTACTATTCTTAGACTATGTAAATATTGATTTTATATTATATGGAACACCTATTTGCAGTGATGTTGAAAAACGTGCTTTAAATGCTTTATAAAATGTTAATTAATCCGCTCTGTGATTTACTGCAGCTTCCAATCTCAGGACTGTTTCCCAATGGGAGTAATAATTACTGGGCAAATTGCCTACTTTAGTACAAACTCTGACATCCCTTTACTTAACTATGGTATTCATATAAAAATGACTATCCACCAAAAAAAAAAAAAAAATAAATAAAATACAATAATATATATATATATACATATATATATATATATATATATATATATATATATATATATATATATATACATTGAGGAAAATAAGTATTTGAACACACTGCTATTTTGCAAGTTCTCCCACTTAGAAATCATGGAGGGGTCTGAAATTGTCATCGTAGGTGCATGTCCACTGTGAGAGACATAATCAAAAAAAATAATCCAGAAATCACAATATATGATTTTTTAACTATTTATTTGTATGATACAGCTGCAAATAAGTATTTGAACACCTGTCTATCAGCTAGAATTCTGACCCTCAAAGACCTGTTAGTCTGCCTTTAAAATGTCCACCTCCACTCCATTTATTATCCTAAATTAGATGCACCTGTTTGAGGTCATTATCTGCATAAAGACACCTGTCCACCCCATACAATCAGTAAGAATCCAACTACTAACATGGCCAAGACCAAAGAGCTGTCCAAAGACACTAGACACAAAATTGTACACCTCCACAAGGCTGGAAAGGGCTACGGGGAAATTGCCAAGCAGCTTGGTGAAAAAAGGTCCACTGTTGGAGCAATCATTAGAAAATGGATGAAGCTAAACATGACTGTCAATCTCCCTCGGACTGGGGCTCCATGCAAGATCTCACCTCGTGGGGTCTCAATGATCCTAAGAAAGGTGAGAAATCAGCCCAGAACTACACGGGAGGAGCTGGTCAATGACCTGAAAAGAGCTGGGACCACCGTTTCCAAGGTTACTGTTGGTAATACACTAAGACGTCATGGTTTGAAATCATGCATGGCACGTAAGGTTCCCCTCCTTAAACCAGCACATGTCAAGGCCCGTCTTAAGTTTGCCAATGACCATTTGGATGATCCAGAGGAGTCATGGGAGAAAGTCATGTGGTCAGATGAGACCAAAATAGAACTTTTTGGTCATAATTCCACTAACCGTGTTTGGAGGAAGAAGAATGATGAGTACCATCCCAAGAACACATCCCTACTGTGAAGCATGGGGGTGGTAGCATCATGCTTTGGGGGTGTTTTTCTGCACATGGGACAGGGCGACTGCACTGTATTAAGGAGAGGATGACCGGGGCCATGTATTGCGAGATTTTGGGGAACAACCTCCTTCCCTCAGTTAGAGCATTGAAGATGGGTCGAGGCTGGGTCTTCCAACATGACAATGACCCGAAGCACACAGCCAGGATAACCAAGGAGTGGCTCTGTAAGAAGCATATCAAGGTTCTGGCGTGGCCTAGCCAGTCTCCAGACCTAAACCCAATAGAGAATCTTTGGAGGGAGCTCAAACTCTGTGTTTCTCAGCGACAGCCCAGAAACCTGACTGATCTAGAGAAGATCTGTGTGGAGGAGTGGGCCAAAATCCCTCCTGCAGTGTGTGCAAACCTGGTGAAAAACCACAGGAAACGTTTGACCTCTGTAATTGCAAACAAAGGCTACTGTACCAAATATTAACATTGATTTTCTCAGGTGTTCAAATACTTATTTGCAGCTGTATCATACAAATAAATAGTTAAAAAATCATACATTGTGATTTCTGGATTTTTTTTTTTAGATTATGTCTCTCACAGTGGACATGCACCTACGATGACAATTTCAGACCCCTCCATGATTTCTAAGTGGGAGAACTTGCAAAATAGCAGGGTGTTCAAATACTTATTTTCCTCACTGTATATACACTACCGTTCAAAAGTTTGGGGTCACCCAAACAATTTTGTGTTTTCCTGAAAAGTCACACTTATTCACCACCATACGTTGTGAAATGAATAGAAAATAGAGTCAAGACATTGACAAGGTTAGAAATAATGATTTGTATTTGAAATAAGATTTTTTTTACATCAAACTTTGCTTTCGTCAAAGAATCCTCCATTTGCAGCAATTACAGCATTGCAGACCTTTGGCATTCTAGCTGTTAATTTGTTGAGGTAATCTGGAGAAATTGCACCCCACGCTTCCAGAAGCAGCTCCCACAAGTTGGATTGGTTGGATGGGCACTTCTTGCGTACCATACGGTCAAGCTGCTCCCACAACAGCTCAATGGGGTTCAGATCTGGTGACTGCGCTGGCCACTCCATTACCGATAGAATAACAGCTGCCTGCTTCTGCTCTAAATAGTTCTTGCACAATTTGGAGGTGTGTTTAGGGTCATTGTCCTGTTGTAGGATGAAATTGGCTCCAATCAAGCGCTGTCCACTGGGTATGGCATGGCGTTGCAAAATGGAGTGATAGCCTTCCTTATTCAGAATCCCTTTTACCCTGTACAAATCTCCCACCTTACCAGCACCAAAGCAACCCCAGACCATTATATTACCTCCACCATGCTTAACAGATGGCGTCAGGCATTCTTCCAGCATCTTTTCATTTGTTCTGCGTCTCACAAACGTTCTTCTTTGTGATCCAAACACCTCAAACTTGGATTCATCGGTCCACAACACTTTTTTCCAGTCTTCCTCTGTCCAATGTCTGTGTTCTTTTGCCCATCTTAATCTTTTTCTTTTATTGGCCAGTCTCAGATATGGCTTTTTCTTTGCCACTCTGCCCTGAAGCCCAGAATCCCGCAGCCGCCTCTTCACTGTACATGTTGACTCTGGTGTTTTGCGGGTACTATTTAATGAAGATGCCAGTTGGGGACCTGTGAGGCGTCTGTTTCTCAAACTAGAGACTCTAATGTACTTATCTTCTTGCTCAGTTGTGCAACGCGGCCTCCCACTTCTTTTTCTACTCTGGTTAGAGCCTGTTTGTGCTGTCCTCTGAAGGGAGTAGTACACACCGTTGTAGGAAATCTTCAATTTCTTAGCAATGTCTCGCATGGAATAGCCTTCATTTCTAAGGACAAGAATAGACTGTCGAGTTTCAGATGAAAGTTCTCTTTTTCTGGCCATTTTGAGCGTTTAATTGACCCCACAAATGTGATGCTCCAGAAACTCAATCTGCTCAAAGGAAGGTCAGTTTTGTAGCTTCTGTAACGACCTAAACTGTTTTCAGATGTGTGAACATGATTGCACAAGGGTTTTCTAATCATCAATTAGCCTTCTGAGCCAATGAGCAAACACATTGTACCATTAGAACACTGGAGTGATAGTTGCTGGAAATGGGCCTCTATACACCTATGTACATATTGCACCAAAAACCAGACATTTGCAGCTAGAATAGTCATTTACCACATTAGCAATGTATAGAGTGTATTTCTTCAAAGTTAAGACTAGTTTAAAGTTGTCTTCATTGAAAAGTACAGTGCTTTTCCTTCAAAAATAAGGACATTTCAATGTGACCCCAAACTTTTGAACGGTAGTGTATATGGTACCCATGCTAAATTCTCATAAGGGTAATCTTACATTAGGTGCATACTTATGATATGATACTCACCTGCAAAGACCCAAAAAAACCCTTCGGGCTGCGGTACCCACATTCTCAATAAAAAGTTTCCTTTATCTCTGGGTCACCTGGCCCGCAAATGCCATTCTCACGGCACTCTCCACCACACCTCATCAGTCCCGGCATGCTGGACGCAGACCTCTTGCCTTCAGCCTCACGACTGTTCCCCGGCCGGCCGGTTCTGACGAGTCCAGAGGACACCTCCACGTGACCTCCTCCTCAGTCACTAACCCGCCCCCTGCCGGGAGTGCGGAGCAAGGTAAGTGCTTCGAGTCTTCTCTCAGCACCAGAGCCTTGGGACGCACCCTTGCCTCCCGACGCCACATTACCTGCTCTGCCCCGCTGTGAAGCCCTGCCGGGTACGTCAAAAATAACAGTCCCCTTAGTGCCCCTAGCTCGGAGTTTGGACGCGTGGCTCTCACTTCCCAATCCGTCACGCTTGCTGGCCAGGACCATTCAACTCAGTTATGCAATTCAATTTATGCCCTGAAGTGGCGCTTGTTCGTGAATTGGTGTTCTTCCCCGGCTGAAGACCCACAGAGGTGCACAGTTCGGTCAGTGCTCTCATTCCTGCAGGAGAGGTTGGAGGGGAGGCTGTCCCCCTCCACCTTGAAGGTGTATGTAGCCGTTATTGCGGCCCACTATGACACAGTAGATGGCAAGTCTTTGGGTAAGCACGACTTAATTGTCAGGTTCCTAAGAAGTACCCGGAGGTTAAATCCCTCCCGGCCAAGCCTGTTCCCCTCCTGGGATCTCTCAGTGGTCCTCTCGGGCCTTCAGAGACCCCCCCTTCGAGCAGCTAGAATCAGTCGGACTCAGGGCCCTCTCCCTGAAGTGGGCCCTCCTGATCGCGCTCGCCTCAATCAAGCGGATCGGGGACCTGCAGGCGTTCTCCGTTCTCTGTCAGCAACACCTACCTGGAGTTCGGTCTGGCAGACACTCATGTGATCCTAAGACCACGACCGGGCTACGTGCCCAAGGTTCCTACCACTCCCTTCAGGGACCAGGTAGTGAACATGCAAGTGCTGCCCCGGAAGGAGTCAGGCCCAGCCCCTTTGTTGCTGTGTCCGGTATGTGCTTTGCGTATCTACTTGGACCGCACACAGAGATTTCAACGTTCTGAGCAGCTCTGTGGCGGACAGCGGAAAGGGAATGCTGTCTCCAAACAGAGGCTTTCCCACAAACAGAGCCCCCCCCCCCACTCAACAAGGAGTGTTGCGTCCTCATGGGCACTGGCCAGGTGCACCTCCCTAGCAGACATATACAGAGCAGCGGATTGTCATAACAATCCTTTGCAAGATTTTATAATCTCAGGGTTGAGTTGGTTTCGTCCCATGTTTTGTCAGGTCCGAGCCGGTAGAACTCGGTAACACGCTGACAAACTGACTGGGTGTATCGCTTGTACCTAGCGCACTTTCAATCTGCTGAGGTAAAATCAGGCGCTCTTATACCAGGAGATCCCACTAACTTGGCTCCCTGGATGACTCCTCCCTAGCCCTCTGCAAGTACGCTCTGCGTGCTGTTTGATTGACAGGTGGCTAATTTTTGTGCGCTAATGCGGGTACACGCCTAATGGTCAAATACATTTCATTATTCCACCAGTGCCCATTTTGGTGAGGCATTAATGTAAACGCAGTCGGTTTGATCTAAAGTGAACGTAAACAGTTGGACAAAATGCGTACTTGCATCAAAATTTACATGTAACTGAATTGAGCACTGTCTAGTAGGCTATGTCATATAAAGGCTATTAATCAACAATAATAAGGAAACGAGAAAATCACTCACTACTTTTGGCTGAATAAATTGAGTAGCTTTAAAAGTATTAATGTAACAGAATAAAAAAAGTGACCTTTTTAATAATAATATTTGTTATGTAATTGTTTCATATATTATGATATAAAATGGGGATTGTTGTATTGAAAACAGTACTTTTACTTCAGTGTTATTTTTCAGTACTCTTTCCACCCCTGATTTTAACCTGACTTTAACATCTGTATGTTGGCAAAAACATTTTTGGACATGTTATTTGTCTGAGCTAAAAAGTGCTTTTTTAGTACTTTTTCCAAAAATATCCACTCATCACATTTACTGTGGTTTTATAGTTATGACAATTTTTGCACTGGTGGGGCCCATTAACTAGCAGTCAATAGAATTATATTTATTTATTTTTTAAACACAAATATTTGTAATGGAGCTGCAAAATTAAATCGGGTTGGGTTTGGTGGGCCGCTTTGGGACAAAAAAAGTACAGGGCCACTTTTTAGTCCCAGCCCACCCCTGATGAGTATGAATTTATCTCTTCTGTTGAACACAAACAAAGATTTTTTTGAATATTTCAGCTCTGTCAATACAATGCAAGTCAACAGGTTCCAAAACTCTGAAGCACAAAAAAGCACAGAAGGGGAGCATACAATTAATCAAGTGGTTAAATCCATATCTTCAGAAGTGTGGTTTAGTATAGGTGTGGGTGAGAAATGGATAAATGTTTTAATTATGTGATCCGAAGTATGTGAATCGCCAAAAACAAAAGAATGAAATCACCCACACCTACTGTATCACTTTTGAAGATATATATTTAACCACTTGACTCTTTGGATTATTTTTATGCTGTCTTTGTGCTTTTAAGCTTCAAAATTTTGGATCATGTTGACATGCTGTAACACTTGGGGCATTATCCCTAGCGGCCACTAGAGTTCGCTAGAAGGATCTAGAATTTTAGTTTGAAGTTCTGTGTTTTCCTTGTTGTGTCTATGTTCTCTGTGTTCACCTTGATTTGTCCCAGCTGTGTCTTGTTAACCTTGTTAGTTCTTGTGTATATATTGCCCTTGTGTTCTCTCTATCTTTGTCAGATGTTTTTCTTTCATGAATGTAATGGTTTGTTCCTTTGTTTATTTCCTTGAGTTCTTTAGCCTGCACATGGATACACCTTCTCTTGCTTCTTTCCTGCAAACGTACAGAACAACTGACCGATACTATGGATATGGCAGTTCTGCGGTCTCACCAAGTTGTCAGTTGGGGAGATACTGAACTCAAGGACAGCTATCGGTTTGGACTCAACGAGCCAGTGAAAGGTCTGCCAGGAGGCAGATAAGATCTTTCTTTGGTTAAGTTCATGGACTATGCTTTGAGACTCACATTCTCCCCTTAGGCCTACATTGTGAGGTATGACCGTAATCCCATGCCGCTGCCAGCACTCACACCTATCACGGTCAACGAGCCAGCACTCACAACTGCCATGCTCGCGACCACAGAGGTCGCTTCCCTGTCATTGCCAGTGCCCACGCCCACAGAGGTTTTTCCCCTGTCTCTACCAGTGCACATGGCCATGGAGGTCGTTTCCCTGTCATTGCTTGTGCTCACGGCCACAGAGGCTGTTTCCCAGTTGCTGCCAGCACTCCCAGCTGTTCCCCGAGGCTGTCCACGAGCCTGTCCCGTTTCCCCGAGGCTGTCCACGAGCCTGTCCCGTTGCCCCGAGGCTGTCCACGAGCCTCAACCGTCTCCACCATGAACAATTTTTTTTTTTTTTTTTTTTTTTTTTTTTTTTTTTTTTTTCTGTTATGGAGCGCTCCTTAGATGGGGGGGGCTCTTTGTTTATTTATTTGAGTTCTTTATTAAAAACCTGCACAAAGATCTTCTCTCGCCGCATTCCTGTAAACTTTAAACTTGAATTGTATGGACCTACAGAGCTGAAATATTCTTCTAAAAATGTTCATTTGTGTTCAACAGAAGAAAGAAAATCATACACATCTGGGATGGAATGAGGGTGAGTAAATGATGTGAGAATTATTGGGAGAACTATTCCTTTAAACAATGATATGTTTATTATATTTGAAAATATTCAATTAGAATACTAAATAGTTAGAACAGATCATACATTTTACATCGAAATATTCTCATAGTTTTATTGATTTAGTGGCTGTTGTTGCTTTTGTCAAACCGAATACTGAGGACCAAAAGCTGTAGAGACAGAACAACAGAGCAGGATGTGATATATCCAATGATATGTGTTAGGATTCTACTGAAGAGGAAATGCATCACTTACATGAACTGAACACAGAGGAACTGGAGCGTAAGCCAAACAATGTAAATATTACATATTGTACATACTACATAGTTCCTTGTGTTCCAAAAGTGCTGACATATAGGTTTTTGTTTAAAAATTCATAAAGTTTACTATTCTTGCACCTCTCATCCACAAATGAACGGCATTTCCTCCACGAAAATTGAGACTTTCGTAAACCTTCTCCATAGGTGCATATTTTGGAAAATGTTTGTGTTTCAAACTTGAACGGATTCATGTGGGTGTGGCCTTGTGTCACTCCATTTGTCCATGTTTGCTGATTTGCAGACAGGCTATCATTGTTTCCTTAGCATCAATTAGTAATTAGTGGACCCTTAGCTGTTCTGAATATAACTATGACTGTGATTAGATGGCCGAATTATAACTGTACTGATATTCAGTGCATTAGCACTCTCACTTGTGAAAGTAAGGTAAATATTTAACAGCTCAGTTTAAATAATGTTGTGTACTTATGTGTATGTGTTTTTTCCCTTCATATGTCATGAGACAGGAGAAAGACTCAAGCAGCTGTAATTCTCCATATGCAAGTTCAAGGTAATGGTTAATTTCAATTAAAAAAAAAAAATGCAAAGAAGAATATAGTTTTCTGTTACTCTGTAAAAGAGCAGCACTTTGAGGATGAGAATGGAGCTTTAGCTCAGAATAAGACCAGCACTGTGGACACAGAAAATGCAAACTCTGATCATATACCAGGGCCATGTAATCAACAATTTGATAGGCAACTATTTGTCATTTGAAAATGTTAAGAGTGTTTTCAGACCAAAGGTTTTGTTGTAACAAATCCTTCACATAATATAGACCACAAATCTAAGAGTCATGACTGACACTGATGAAAACAATTCAGGTGTGTAGTGTCACCTGAATTGTCATATGATATGTTTAGTGAAAGTATTTATTGTATTTCTGTAAAGAAACAGCTTAACCCTCCCATTGCTTCAGAGTCTGAATACCTTTTGAATTCACAGGTCAATTTTGACCCGGTGGAAATCAAGCTTTTAAATTAAAACCATTGTGTTATGAATGATTTATAACTATAACGTCTTGGTTACTGATGTAAACTCTGGTCCCTGATGGATGGAACGGGACATCGTGTTGATGTAGTGGCACTAGGGGTTCGATCTTGACAGCCCTTATCACCTTTGCTTAAAATTGAAAAGGCCAAAGAGAATCGGCAAGTTAAATTTGCATGCCACTCTCTACTCCGGACAAACGGCTGAAAAAGGAGATGGAATGCATCACTCATTCAGATTTATGCTGCAGAGCCGATAGAGAGTCCCAGCCATGTCAGCGGCCGGTTCAAAGCCGGGGCAGGAGGGACACAACGTCTCATTCCCTCCATCAGGGAACAGAGGTTACATCAGTACCCAAGATGTTATAGTTTTAAATTAAAACCATTGGGTTATGAATTATTTATAAGCTTGCTTTTCTGTCTGTCTCACAATCGACTTCGATTTAGTGACACTAGGGGTTCCTAAAGGAAATGCTGCAGGCGCTGAACCACGGACATGGGCAAGCAGCTGCATGCCTCGTAGTGAGTGCTCAACCACGTCGTGAGCTTCCAGCGAGTTAGGTAAGGCATCTCCCTAGTCCCGTTAAGGGGGGAAGGAGACACTTACCCAAGGAGGCTACCGGCAGAGCCTTTCCTGATTTGCTGTTAAGCAATTTCCCACCAAGCACTTTCTAGAATAACGCTAGGAATTGCTCTTCCCTCTTCAGGAGGGAGTGCATTGTGGAGACCAAATCCAACCAGAAGGAGGTTAACATGTTGAGAATACTTCACAGGGACTTACTAACAGGGAAGTTCACAAATGGAATGATTCCACCGGAGGACCCTATCCACAGAGAGGGTATGCAGCCACAGTGACCGAGGCTGAGAAAGATCTGGCTAGGGGAATCACAGGGTTCACCTAAGGGGAAGCCGAACAGTGGAAACTCATATGTGGATCATATGGGTTACCATGCATGGAGCACTGAGCCCGAACACACAGGCTCACCCGAAAAGGGGCATACCACGAGTAATTGGCCTGGTGCCGTTACTCCTCCGCTGAGTTCGTCACCAAACAGTGCTTCAGAATTAGAGAGGCGTCCGGGGTTCACTGGATCTGGGGAACTGTTATGGACAAAAAGGCGCACATTATCACCTTTGAAAAAGTGCCCAGGGCATGCGTCATGACTTTCGTCGTCCATAAGGCGCGGTCGGTCACAGTACGCAGTTCCTACATCAGCCCTGGGTCGGTTCTACCCTCGTGCAGATCTTTCAGCACCTTGGCCTGGTTGACCTGCAGGATGGCCATGGCGTTTAGGGTGGAAGCTACTTGAAGCTACTACGGGAGCAACTTGGGGTTTAGTGTCTTGCCCAAGGACACTTCGGCATGTGGAGTCGTGTGGGCCAGGAATCGAACCACCAACCCTGCGATTGGCAGCCGACCCACTCTACCACTTGAGCCACAACCGCCCCTAAGAATCCAGCAGAGCAGCGAAATGTGAGAGGACGAACACAACATGCATTCGGCTCCGAAGAAAATCTGAATGAGTGGTGCACACCATCTCCTTTTATACACGTATGTCCGGGTTGGAGAGTGGCATGCAACTTCGCCGTTCCACTTGCCAATTCTCACTGGCCTTTTCTATTTTAAGCAAAGGTGATTGGGGCTCTCAAGATCGAACCCCTAGTGTCACTACAGCAACACAACATTGAGTGAGTGACAGACAGGGAACTATTAATATGTTCTTAACTGTTCATTTATGTAAAAAGATTGAGATTTTTGGCATGTTAACTGACCAATATAAAAGCTAATTAAAATGTTTTTTTTTTTTTTTTTTAAAGAAAATAATGAAATTTTACAATTCTTTGACATTTCTAAATGTTCATATACATTAACTACAGCAAACCCAGTGTGATGCTGTAACGATCCACACCGTCTTTGGTTTGTGTACCTTTTTAAGTTTTTGGCACCTTTTATGTTCCATATTGTTTTATGCACTCTTATTTTGAAAGTCTTCTCATGTCCTGTTTTCCCTCCTTGTCTATGTGTCTGGTTTTCATTGGTTTATTGTTTGATTACTTTATCAGTTCTAGTTTTGTCATTGGTTTTAGTTAATTGCCTTATCTTGTTTTGAGTTCTGTTCTCCCATTGGCTTTTGTTTCCCCTTTGGTTTTGTATTTAGGCCCTCATGTTCACCTTGTCCTTGGTTGGTGGTTGTTTGATGTTAGATGTTCAGTCCATGTTGTTTGATATCCTGCCTTAGTCCGTGTTCCTGCCTATGCCCTCCTTGGAAGACTCCCCGTGTCATTATCTTGTGCTCATGTCTTTATTTTCCCCTCGTGGATGTTTCATTTGTTCCTGTGTTTATACTTCCCTTTACTTTGTGACATTTAAATAAAGCTGCACCTGGATCCTTACTCCCTCGTCTGCCCACTTTGTTACAGATGCATGTGAAGACATTTTTATCAATGTTTCTGTGAAATATTATGTAAATATAAAATAATATACAGTACAATTTATATTAACACCTAATGTGCGATTTACTGGTAATTTGGATGAATTTCCTATTACTCACAACTAGTCAATAAAATTTGGTTGTCAGAAGTTCTGAAACCAATTATTTTTGAATTAAACATCCTTTAAACAACTGTACAACTCAAATATACTAAATGAATACTTTGTTTTTAAGCAATATATATCATATTTACTTGCATGAACTGCAGAATGTTGATGCACGAGTATGCTGCAAGCATAAAAAAAAGTTCCTCTTTGATTATTGTGTACATTAACTTTTGCTCTTGCCAAAACTCCTGTAGGCATTAGTACCTTTTGATTTAGTGTGTGTGTGTGTGTGTGTGTGTGAACAAGATGCAATTCCAGTGAGAGACAAAAAGGTGAGAAAGTATGTGAAAGAGGCAAAATGTAAGTGAAGTGATTATAAGTAAAAATATAAAGTAATTCATAGATGTACAAAAAATATATATCATGGGTAAAGCCACAAGTGATGCTTGTCCAAAATCAACCAGAGAAACGCTTTTTCAAAAAAAAGGGGTAAATCTTTTTAACAATTGTATTAAAAAAATCTGAAAATAATAATTTTGACAACCCAAAGGCAATAGGAGGATTAAGTTAACTTAATTCTACAGATTATACAACAGAGGCACAGTACTATGCCTTATTTATAAAATTGCAGACTCCCCTCCAATTTAATTTTTGGGTGAACTATACATTTAAATCCTTTAAAAAACATCTTTGTCAACGTCCATGAGGTTGTGGTTTGAATATTTATCCTTAGACACTTTTCATGCTTTGAAACACAAGAAAGGCTATAAGCTACAATGTAAAAAATGAATAACTTATATTAATTCATTTCGCTGTTCATACAGTACATCCTGTTTAACCAGTATATGTCATGTGAGATGAGGCACATTTCCCGCTCACTGTATTTTCCTTCACACTTTTTCCTGCATTCAGTATGAAAGCAGAAAGTACCTCTCATCTCTGAAGACTTGATTTGTGACTTGTTCCATAAAACTTTAGGTAAGATAATTTCTAGTACTTTAAAAATATAATAGCCCATTTCAAATTTTACAAAATATGATATTTCCTATAATGCTGTTAATACCTGTTTACATAGCAATAGAAATAGTTAGTTTAGTCAAGTGTTATTGACAAGAACAAGAAGTGGCAAGAATATGTGGATGTGTGATGAATTTAAAAAAAGTTATATCTATGTTCTATGAAAATTCTGATTGAAAATTGTGTTAATGTGTGTGTGTGTGTGTGTGTGTGTGTGTGTAGCATGCTGGAGTCTTAATTATTTTCCTTAGATGTGCCCTTCCTTGATATATGAACACCCAAAATAGATTTCATTTTATGGTCTCTTGGTTTGTTGGCACATACGTCCTTTGATTTCAGTTTCATTGCAACAAATACGTTTTTATAATATTACTTAATGAGGCTTTCATTTCAGTTGTCCTTCATTGCACATTACCATTATACTGATCACTGAACTAATCATTTTGACTGTTTAAAGTAACTATATTGGCACACACACATTGAATTTATAAAGTTGTGTCATTTTAAAAAAGCCACAGACACACATGGTTTGTGAGGACAGGTGTGCTCATGCAGGTGTGGCTGCTGTTGTTAACAATTACAATATATTTTTGGTCTTACCAACATTAAAAGATATATTGTTGTCTCTACTACACCACAGTTAAAGGTCTATCACTACTGTATTAAGAAACCCACCACTGTTATGTCATCACCAAACTTGAGAGGGTGAGAAGAGTTGTAGTATGTTATTTTATAATTATTTTTTTTTTGAGAGACCGCAAGTTTTACATTAAAGTGTCTACATGGCAAATACATATTTCCCCAACTGCTGCTCACTTCGATGTTGTGTCGAGTGAAGCGACACTAGGGGACTTTCTTGAAGGCCTTGGTTACCTCTGAACTTGAGAAAGACCAATGAGAATTTGGCAGACAGAATTTACATGTCTCCCCCCCCCCCCCCCCCCGGACATACGGGTATAAATGGAGGGAATCATGCATCTGTTCCCCAGGGGGACAGAGCAGTTGCGATCAATCTGTGTCCCAAGAATGCTGCCACCTGGCGGGATCGCCTGGTGCTCCCCTCCAAGGCCTGTAGGATGACGTCATCACTGACTGCCAAAGCCTACAGCGCCAATGGACAGGCCGCCTCTACCCTGCATGCCATCGCCCTCCTGCACGTTCACCAGGCCAAGGCACTCAAATATCTGCACTTGGGTAGTCCTGACGTGTTGCAGGAACTGCGCTCTGTGACCGACCTTGCCCTTTGGGCCACGAAGGTCACAGTGCGGACACTCGGGCAGGCGATGGCCACCCTCGTGGTCCAGAAACGTCACCTATGGCTGAACATGGTCGAGATAAGGGAGGTAGACAAAGCTCGCTTTCTCAACACCCCGTCCCCCAGCACGGTCTCTTCGGCGACACCGTCGGCAAATTCATCCAGTCTTTGAGTGCCTTCTTCTCGGCGGTGAAGAAACAGATGGAGGCCATTTCCCATATCATGCCCCGCTGCCATTCCAGTGTGGGCCGTGCTCCGTCTGCTTGCCGAGGGCGTCCTCCTGTGGCTTCCAAATGCCAGGCAGATCCGCCTCAACCTGGGCCCAGCGTCGAGCACCCCATAGGATGCGCTCACCCCCCGTTTCCCGAATGTCCTCGAGGACCCAGAAGTCTCCCAAATATTCCTGAGATGGATGACCCATCATCTGGCCTGCAAATGCCTTTCTCACAGCATCCCGGTGCTGCAGTCCTGGCACCCCGGACGTGGACCTCTCACCTCTGGACCCACGACTACTGCCCCCCCCCCCCCCCCCCCCCGGCTGGCCGGTTCTGACGAGTCTAGAGGACGCCTACATGGGACCTCCCATTCCAACCCGTTGTGCTAGCTGGCCCGGACCATCCGACTCTGCTACGCGAGGCTGTCCCCCTCCACCTTGAAGGTTTCTGTAGCCGCCATATCGGCTCACCACGACATAGTGGATGGTTCCTATGGAAGTATGCTCTGATTATCAGGATCCTTAGAGTTGCCCGGAGGCTGGACTTTCCCAGGCTTTACCTGTTCCTCTCATGGGATCTCTCCATGGTCCTTTCAGGCATTCAGAGACCCCATTTTAGCCACTAGAATCAGTCGAGCTCAAACCACTCTCCTTGAAGATGGCCCTCCTGATTGTGCTCACTTCCATCAAGAGGGTTTGGGACCTACAAGCGTTCTGTGTTAGCGACACTTGCCTGTAGTTCGGTCCGGCAGACACCCACGTCATCCAATGACCATGAGTGGGCTACGTGCCCAAGGATCCTACGCCCCCTTTTAGGGATCAGGTAGTTAACCTGAAAGCACTGCCCCAGGAGGAGGCAGACCCAGCCTTTTTGTTGCTGTGTCCGATGCATGCTTTGCATACCTATGTGGACCACACACAGAGCTTTAGATGTTCTGAGCAGCCCTTTGTCTGCTTTGGTGGACCGCGGAAAGGGAACGCTGTCTCCAATCAGAGGCTTTCCTACTGGGTCGTTGATGTCATCGCCTTGGCCTATCACATCCAGGCCGTGCCCGCCCCCTTGCAGGTTCGAGCACACTCGACGAGAAGTTTGGCTTCCTTGTGGGCATTGGCCAGTGGAACCTCCCTAGCAGACATTTGCAACGGGCTGGGCAACAGCCAATACCTTTACAAGATTTTACAATCTCAGGGTTGAGTCAGTCTCATCCTGTGTTCTCTCAGGTCCGAGCACGTAGAACTCGGGAATGCAGAATGTCTGACCGGGTGTTGCGCTTCCCCACCACTGAGGTGATCACGTGTGCTATTTTCCCCCAGGAGAGTCCACTAGATTCTTCCTCCCTAACACTCTGGTCCGTGAACTCAGTGGAGGAATTCCCTGACCAAACCAACCACGGGTACTAAAATTACTCTGCACTGGAATAGGTGCTCCACAGGATTGGCCCTTGTGGATTAATCCCCTGTGTGTATTTTACGCAGAACGGACTCCCTACTTGAGGATCCACAACCCCCAGATCGCAGTGTTTGTAGCAACTCCTCTCTCGCAGCAGGTAGGATCTACCACTGCACCATTCCACGTGTGGCCTGAAAACCCATTTTGCCACACATTACCTCCCCCAGCCTGGGCAGGTGGTGGTCTCCGCTGGGTCTTTTCCCCCTGAAAGAATAGAAGTTGGAAAAGAACACATTCCCTGATGTGTGTAATAGCATTAAGATGGCCCCAGCCACTTTTACTATATGCGAGAAACATAGAGAGAGAGAGAAAAGGTGCGGCTGTCGCGGTCTGCTCCCATGCTTGGCATTGGGGAAGGGTATGTGCAGTCTGACGCAGCCTGTTGCTTTGACACGCATCTGCCTGCCCGCACCTGCGTCAGCAGTGCACATACACGGTTCAGCGCATGGCATGATTGAAAAGGGACCCCTAGTGTCGCTTCACTCGACACAACGTCGAAGTGTGCGACAGACGGGGAACGAATAGGTTACTGTTGTATCCTCCGTTCCCTGATGGAGCGAACGAGACATTGTGTCCACCTGGCTATGACACTGATCCGAGCCATTGCAATGGCCATACCTTATTCTCGACTCCTCTGTGCAAAACCTGAATGAACAGATGCCTGATTCCCTCCCTTTATACCCGTATATCTGGGGGAGGGACATCCAAATTCTCATTTGCCTTTTCTCAAGTTCAGAGGTAACCGAGGCCTTCAAAAAAGTCCCCTAGTGTCACTTCACTCGACACAACGTCTTGTTCCCTCCATCAGGGAATGGAGGTTACAACAGTAAGATGTTATCGCCCTTGCAATGTGTGTGCAAAGTAGCTCTGTATACACACACACACACACACACACACACACACACACACACACACACAGTATACTGTATATGTTTGAGAGCATAGCATATACAGTTGAGTGCATAAGTTTATTTTGTGTTTTGTGTTTATTAAATACTGCCCTGATGAAGCTATTGGACATAAATGATATACATATATTCCACAAGACAAAATAATATCTGAATTTAAACAAATAATCCTGTTCAAAAGATTATATACCATTGGTTCATATTACTGTGTGCTGCTTCCTCAATTAGCAATGACTCTGTGTCTTTTTTTGATAGTTGCTTAAGAAGCTCCAAAGTTCTTAAGAAAAATCCTTCAGGTGATCCATATTCCATTTGTTTCCTAGCATCTTCTGCACATTTGAGTTCTTCTCTACAGTGGCTATATGATGTTAACATCTAGCTTTTTGGACACTTGAAGGACTCATACACAACTATTACAAAAGGGGCAAACATTCATCAATGCTCAAAAAGGTAACACACTTCCCTAAGAGCCAAGGGGGTGTAGACTTTTGAACAGGATCATTTGTGTAAATTGTTATTATTTCATCTTGTGTGATACAATTAAATTAAGCTTCTGAAAGGCAGTACTAAATAAGAAAATGTGATCTTTTATCGCTTATATTTTTATACATTTTGAAAAGGGTGCATAAACTTAGCAAATAAAAGGGTGGATGCAAACTTATGCACTCAACTGCATGTATTTACATAAATAATATAAAGATAGGTATACACAAAGTCATGCTCTAAAGATTTCTAAATCTCTATAAAAAAGACAGTGGAGCTGCCATTAATGTCATAGAGCTGGAGAGGGTGATGAACATGATGACAGACAAAACTGATTCAAACGTGACAGAGAGTGACAGACAGAGCAAGGATTATACAGAACATTGTGAGTCATAAAATAAAACTGTACATGTTCACAACATTAACCATAGTGAAGTGTGATCTATTGTTTATCATCAGTTCTGTGTCTCTCCTTCTTTTCCAGTTAGTGCAGACATAATGGAGAAAATTAAAGGCAAAACTGAGACAGAAACGATGCCAAAAACAGGAAACAGAATAACACGTGATTCTCTGATTTTATATCTTGAATATTCAAGCTTTGGATATGGTGCGTCTGACATTGGAAAATATGATGCCATTCATTTTTTCTAAGAAACAAAAAGTTCAGAAAACGTGCTTATTGTTGTTATAGGGATTTAATGTCTTTCTTAAAATGTAGGACAACCATATAATCCCACCCCAAAGTCATGACATTGACATTGAGTCAGTGTTGCACTCTCAGGCCGGTTGGCATTCACAATGTTTAATAATGACACACAGACACAGTGTGTGTACTTTTTGTAGAAATTACCCCATCAATGGCAGTAGTTGTCTCTGCCTTTTAAGCTATTATAGGATCAAATATTTTAACATAAAAGACCTTCACCTGAGTTTTACAATGAATAGGTTAAAAGGCATATGAATATTTTAAAAATCTGCATTCAGTTATATTTTGTGGTCCATGGTTGCTATAATAAACTATTTCCATGCAGAGAATGAAAACCAAAGACAAGAGAGACAGAAATACAGAGCAGCATGGGATGAAAGATTATCCAATGAAAGTGAGTATTCAACTGACCATGAAACACGTCACGTGAACAAACTAAACAACATGTAGGCCAAACAACATACTGCACTACTACACCATTCTGCAACTAAAGTCCATAGAGGTTCTTCCATCTACTTATGTGGAATTAGTCTATCTTTTCTGAGAATTGTAATTTTGTCAATTTTCATGAATATGTTTCAGATGAATTTCATAGGACAACCTCTGTCACATCAACTGACTCAGGATATGCTTCAAGAAAAGGCACAGTTTCTGAAAATTATGATCAGCACAATGAGGATGACAATGAAGATACAGCTTTGAATAAGACCAGTGACACCGACACAAAAACAGAAACTATATGAACGTTATAGTACAAATGAGTTCCTTATGATCAACAATTAGCTTACTAAAGTAACAGAGTAAACTTTTTACAGAGAAATTTTTTTCATAAAGAATGAAAAAAAAAAAATATATATATATATACATACATACATACATACATACATACATACATATACACAGTGCATACAGAAAGTATTCACAGCTCTTCACTTTTTCCACATTTTGTTGGTACAGCCTTATTCCAAAATGATTAAAGTTATTATTTTCCTAAAAATTCAACAAACAATACCCCATAATAACAACGTGAAAGAAGTTAGTTTGAAATCTTTGCAAATGTATTAAACATATAAATCCAACCTGTGATCTGCATGTTCGAGTGACCACAGATGAGACATAATTCATATTTCTGAGTCTCCTTGTATCATCACTATGACAATGATGCCAAAACCATAGGATTAATTCTAAAAACACAGGATTATTTTAAAATCAAGCTGAGTTTTTATGTAGTGTCCTGTGAATTGTCATCCGAGACATTTTAGTCTTTCTTTAATTTCTCTAATGAAAAGCCAGTAAGAAAACTCTGCATAGTTCTACTGACACAACAGTGACACACTACAATGATACTTGATTTTAAAAATTTTCCTCTGTTTTCTCACATGTTTTTGCTCATGTATTTGATATCAAAAAGTTCTGTAACACAACTTTGTTGGTGACCATTAACCACTATCCATTCTCATTCACCAGCCACCTTATAATTATATATTCATACAAATAGGGCTGGGAAAGTTAACATGTTAATTTCTGTGATTAACAGTTAACTGTTTAACTGTGTAAAACAAAAACATTGCAATTAATGCAGTATCCATTAATTTTTTCACTTCCCAAAACTTTACTAATATTTTCCCCCCTTCCTGTGGCTAAAATTGGAAAATATACATTTGAAGAAGTTACATGCTCGACTTGACTGCACATCCTAGTACAGAAACTGATTGTGTGGAGCACTGCATGCTTATTCGTCACACAAAACGCATGTCCCAAGCATAATAAACATGTGAGCAGATTAACTGTATGGACTTGGAGAATGGAGATTTCACCTGCAAGTGGTGAGCCAGGTGTGGGAGAGATATGGAGGCAGCATTTTGAGATTTTGAACTGCAGCGTTCAATTTGTTTTATATATAGTGTCAAATTATGAATTGGCAATGTACATGTAAGTTTATCTTGCAAATAAAGCTTGATATGAATAAAATCTGCACGTTTAATACTATTATTCAAAAAAGTAAACTTTAAAATGACAGAAGATTTTGCCAAACCTTTAATTACAGCTTGTCCACTGATTTTATGGCATGTATACATATAAGATTTATACCTGTAAAAATGTGTCTGATTAACTCTATCTGCAAAAAAACTAACAAAAAACAACTGTTCAATGTGTACATATTCCAATCATTAAAATAAATGATGACTACCCAGTTTCTTGCAAGTTCTTTGAGACAAAGTATAAAGTAAATATATTTTTAATGTTTGTTTTACTATACCAAGGTTAATTGTGGTTGATCACAGAAAACGACTAGGTTACTGTTGTAACACCCGTTCCCTGATGGAGGGAACAAGACGGTGTCGGTGAAGTGACACTCTCTCTTGTGAGCCTCAGTTGCCTCTAATCTTTGAGAAAAGGCCAATGAGAATTGGTGAACAGAATTTGCATGTCCCTCCATCGGACATTCGGGTATAAAAGGAAGGAATTGTGCATCTGTTTAGTCAGGTTTTGCGCTGAGGAGCCGAGAATAAGATTCGGCCGTTACAGTGGTTGGTACGGTGTTATGGCAAGAGGGACACAATGTCTTGTTCCCTCCATGGCTGACTCAACCGTTGGAGGTTATTGATCTCAAAAATGTATTGGGTGTTGTCCAGCCTGCTGTTCTGCCCATGTCTGCTAGAGAGGCGCTGGTGGCCGGTGCCCACGACAATGCCACGCTCCTCATAGAGCGTCCTCAAACCCGCAAGGGGGCGGGCACGGCCTGGATCTAGAAGGCCAGTGCAAGGGCGTTGATGACCTCGTGGACAAACCTCTGTTGGGGATAGTGTCCCTCTCCGCTGTCCACCACAGCAGACAAAGACCTTCTTGGAATCATCTAGAGCTCCGTGTGCGGTCCAAAATAGGTGCGCAAAGTACGCACCGGACATGGCAAAGATAAGGCTGTGTCTGCCTCCACCTGGGGCAGTCGCTTGCAGGTTTACTGTCTGGCTGTCTGTCTGGGGGGGCCATAGGAACCTTGAGCACATAGCCCGGTCGGGGCCTTAGGGTGTCGTAAGTGTCTGCCGGACCGGGCTCCAGGCAAGTGTCGCTGGCAGAGGGCGCTTGCTGGTCCCTGACCCTCTTGATGGAAGTGAACGGAATCAGGAGGTCCATCTTCAGAGGAGGGCACACAGCTCGACTGAGTTAAGTGGGTCAAAGGGGGTTCTCCTGAAGGCCCACAGGGGGTGCAGAGACACCCCGTGAGGAGAACAGGCATGGCCTAGGAGGATTCAGCCTCTGGGTGCCTCTTAACCCTCTGGGGTCGACGGACACGCCGGCACGTCCTGCTGGATATTTTCGTCATTACAGCAGAAACAACTTAAAATACTCCATCATTTTTGAGTATACAGATAAGTGTAAGACATCATTAGAGACTATAAAGGGTCTAATTTTATTTGTGTACACTCATAATAACAATGAAACCTTGTACTTTTGTAAAATAAAGAAAATAAAAAGGGTGAGCTTTCAGCTGTCTCTGTGTTCACGAGCATATTTCAGAAACACATCACAAAAATGAACTGAAACTCTGCAAATACTTATCACACAAACATGAAACATATGTCTAAAGAAAGCTTTAAATGTCTACTTTTAAATAAAACAATTCAAATTTAAAACAAATATTCTCCTGCATTGCAATCTGTTTGAAACAAAGCGATGTTCAGTTTTTACCGGTTCATCTAATTATCTGTAATGTGATCACACCCACTAGCAGAGCGCGTCATTCATACGCTAATGTGCTGAGACGATCAACGCAAATGTTTAAATTGTATGCTGTATAATATAAATATGATATGTAATATGATATAAAAATAATATGAATATTTAGATTATATTTTAACTAGAGTTTATGCTGCCTCATTATCATCAACAAAGCTTGTGCTTGCAAATATGTGTTCAGGTTAAATGAGTAAAATGCACTTTAAATATGCCCATATTAGAAAATCAGCATATTATAATAATTACTGAAGGATCATGTGACACTGAAGACTGCAGTAATGATGCTGAAAATTATGCTTTGATCACATTTTACAATATATTTAGAGAGAAAACTGTTCTTTTAAATTGTAAAAAGAGTTCAGAATATCAATGTTGTTTTTGTATTTTGGATCAAATAAATGCAGTCTTGGTGAGCAGAAGAGAATTTTTTTAACAGTAGTGTAGGTCTAAAATTAAGTAAAGTCTTTATGTAAAGAAAATATATAGTCAGATTACTTCTTTTCATTCATTCAGAATATTCATTCACATTCAAGATGGTCACACATTCCTCACATTCATTCTCTTTCTGTCACATTCCTCACTGATAGGCCCAGGGGTGGGATCTTTTTCTCTCATAAGGTCCGAGAACCAAGTCCGAGTGGGCCAGTAAGGGACCACTATTAGGACCTGTTCTTTGTCCTCCCTGACCTAGCACAGCACCTGTGTTTTTTCCTCTTGTGTGTGTAATTTAATGGTTAAATTGATTCACATAAAATGTATATTGATTCATATTCAGTCGTATAAATGTTTTTTTTTTTTTTTTTTTTTTTTTTTTACTAAAACCAGTTAATTTTCATTAAGCAATGTTTTTTTTTTTTTTACAAAACTTTTTTACAATGTATACTAAGCTAGATTCATTGTTTTGATAGTTTTTTTTTTTTTTTATTATTATTATTTATTTATTTTTTTTACTTTTCATACATCCTGTTGAACCGGTATTGTCATGAAAGGAGACACAAGGTTGTTTTTCATTTTCAATTTCAGCAAACTTGTAGTCCCTCTTTTCTCAGAAGAGTGATTTGCGACTGGCTCCATATAGTCTCAGGTAAGATAAATTTGTGTATCTTGCATAGAAAAACAAAAGCTGTTTTCATGTGAAATATACCTGAGTATATTATATATACTAAATATGAGTATTGGTATTAATCGATGAGTACCTGTTTACATGGTAATGACAACAGCTAGTTTTACATCTTAGTCAACTGATACAAATGGAGTGGTATCAAGAAAAAGTGGTTTAATAGCAAGACATTCATTGTGTGGTGGAGTTAACAGTTTGCGGTTGTTATTTAAATATCCTATGTTACAACTTGAAGGAAAAAGACTTACATAAGAAACTTGGTGGTGCGTCATAAACTGGTTGAGAAAACCTGCACAGACTGATCTCCAGTATTTCTCTTTTGTCATTTCTAGTCTCCTCCCAGCAAATGCGTGGTGCTTTAATCCCTTTCATTGACATTTATGTAACAGGGTTAGGAAGGTTCCTTTGAAAAAGTATTCTGCTACAGATTTCAAAATACATGCTGTAAAATTTAATTTGTAACGTTTTCCATTAGATTACTCAAAGTCAGTAACGTAATCTAAATACTTTGGATTATTTCTTTAGTACTGGCAAATTTTCACTATAAACAAGTAAATAAAGTAAGAAAATGCACTTAAATTTATCTTGCTTTAAGGATTTTTAAAAATATTTTTACAGAAAAACAATATTTAAATTATCATTAAGAATAAGATTTTTGCAGTACATCTTTGCTGTAATGTCAAAGGTCTTACTAGAGAAAAAATGTTATGCTCCAATGTGCATTTTTATCATATTGGTTGTAGCTTTTTATCTGATGTTATAGGCTAAATTGGTTAGCATTTCTTGTAAAAATACCCTAACCTCATAAAAAACTGACAAGGCATGTAACCGTGTTTTCATTGGATTTATGTTTCATCTGTCAAAGCGTTTCTAACTGTTTTCTTGTTAAGCTGTAGAAACGTAATGTAGCTCCTCTATTAAGCTCCCAAGGGAAAATTCTTCAATGGCATTATATCCACCTTTTCACTCACAAAGGTATGTACTTGCATGAATGCAACACATCTTAAGAAAGTGTTTCACTTCTGTTTGAAAGCTCCTCTGATTGCATCAAGCACATTCCTTTGTTTCCCAGCATCTTCTGCACATCTGAGTTCTTCTCTGGCTATATGATATTAATTACTAGATTTTTGGACACTTGAGGGACTCATACTATGAGTTATCCGTGGAATTTTACACATAAGCATCTGCCTCTAACTCGACAATGAGTATCAGTCATTCACAAAGACACAGGGAACAACTGCAAATTGACTTTTCAGAACTTGTATTCATTTATCAACAGATTCAACAATAGTCGGATCCAAGATTCAGATTGTCCAATTATACTCAGTTTCAGTTCAATTCAGTGGTACACAAATCCAGATATGTTCATTTAGCTTCCTTCATGAATTTGCTTGTTAAGTTGCTTTGTTTGCAACTTTGATGAATCTTTCTTACTTAATAGATTTTATTAGCTTTTGTTAGGTTGATAACCTTAAAGAAACAAAATAAACACTAACATTACTATTAACATTCACTTAAATATAAACAAAATAGAATGTAAATACAATTTTCTTATACACAACTGTCTCCACATTCACTTATTTCCATGTTTAAGGATAATATTGTACCATTGCACATTGAATTAATAACCTGAAACAACTTGTGTTCACAATTCACTGTTACCGAGTGTAAACACACACATGAATAATGTGTATATTAACTCCAAATGCTAATGTTTCTTAATCTGAGTCAATGAATTTCTAAATAGTCCATGATTATCTTCAAATTGCACAGATTAGAAAGACAGTGAAACCTTTCCCAACTAAACTCAGCATAAAAAAGAAACGTCCTCTCACTTTCAGCTGCTTTTATTCAGCAAACTTAACGTGTAAATATTTGTATGAACATAAAAAGATTTAACAACTAAGACATAAACTGAACAAGTTTCACAGACATGTTACTAACAGAAATGGAATAATGTGTCCCTGAACAAAATAACAGTCAGTATCTGGTGTAGCCAGCAGCTGCATTAAGTACTGCAGTGCATCTCCTCCTCATGGACTGCACCAGATTTGCCAGTTCTTGCTGTGAGATGTTACCCCTCTCTTCCACCAAGACACTTGCAAGTTTCTGGGGGGAATGGCCCTAGCCCTCACCTCTACTTTCTTCGAAGGCTGAGGAAAGCACATCTCCCACCCCCCATCCTCACTATGTTCTATAGAGGGACTATTGAGAGCATCCTGAGCAGCTGCATCACTGCCTGGTTTGGGACTGGGCACTGTTTTGGACTGCAAAGCCCTGCAGAGGATAGTGAGGACAGCTGAGAAGATCATCGGGGTCTCTCTTCCCTCCATCAAAGACATTTACAAAAAACACTCCATCCGCAAAGCAACCAACATTGTGGATGACCCCACACACCTCTCACACAAACTCTTCACCCTCCTGCTGTCTGGCAAGAGGTACCGAAGCATTCTGGCCCTCACGGCCAGACTGTGTAACAGCTTCTTCCCCCAAGCCATCAGACTCCTCAATATTCAGAGACTGGTTTGACACACACCTTAGAGTTGTACTTTAATAACTGCCACTTTATAACTGTCTGCTACCTCAATAACTGCTATGTGCATAGAACACTATCTCATAGTATGTTATGTTTACATTTGGCATTTTTAGTAACTGTCATCTTTTTTCCACTACTGTATACTGGTCGGCGCTGCACTGCCTATCACTGTGCCTATTGTAATGTTCATTGTTAGAAATGTATTGTACTGTCCTGTACTTTTTGCACACGTTTTTGCACATGCACTTTATATAGGTATTATATAGGTATTTTATATAGGTATTTTATATAGGTATTTTTATTTAGTCTGTGTAGTCTCATGTTGTTCTGTGTTTGTCCTCTGTTGTACCATGGTCCTGGAGGAACGTTGTCTCGTTTCACTCTGGGTGAAACGACAATAAAAACCACTTGAATTGACTTGATCCAACAGGTCCCAGACGTCACTGGCCATGGCAGAACACTGACATTCCTGTCTTGCAGGAAATCATGCACAGAACGAGAAGTATGGCTGGTGGCATTGTCATGCTGGAGGGTCATGTCAGGATGAGCCTGCAGGAAGGGTACTACATGAGGGAGGTTATCTTCCCTGTAATATACAGCATTGATATTGCCTGCTATGACAAAAAGCTCAGTCCGTTGATGCTGTGACACACCGCCCCAGACCATGACTGACCCTCCACCTCCAAATTGATTCCACTCCAGAGTACAGGCCTCGGTGTAACACACATTCCCTGGGATAACTGTTTGCTGGTGCGCTTTCACCTTCTTTCCATATTTCACTCACATCAGCCTTTAAGCCTGAATGCACAGAAGACACTTCTGGATATTGATCTACGTCATTAATTCTCTTAAGCGATTGCTTATCCCTCTTTCTGCACTCAGTTCTCTCCTCTGCTCGCATCCACCATGTGAGCTTTTACTTCCGTAAACTCTTGGCTGTTTCCTTTGCCTTTCGTCACTTTCCGTCAGTCGCTTCTCTCTGCGTCAGTCGTCAGTCGATTCTCTCTTCGCCACACTAATTCAGGGCCAGTGTTTCTTTTAGTTGTTTTTTTTCAATCAGTGTATTTGTTGTGCTTTAAACTGCGTTTAACTTCACACATACACAACTATTACAAAAGGGGCAAATATTCATCAATGCTCAAAAAGGTAACACACTTCCCTAAGAGCCAAGGGGATGTACACTTTTGAAAGGCAGTACTAAATAAGAAAATATGATCTTTTATCTCTTATATTTTTATATATTTTGAAAAGGGTGCATAAACTTATCAAATAAAAAGGTGGATGCAAACTTATGCACTCAACTGCATGTTGTATTTGCATAAATAATGTAAAGATAGGTATACACAAAAATGTATGGCACACATAAACAAAAATCCATGGAAACAAAAGTCATGATCTAAAGATTTCTAAATCTCTATAAAAAAGACAGTGGAACAGCCAATCATGTCATAGACCTGGAGAGGGTGATGAACATGATGACAGACAAAACTGATTCAAACGTGACAGAGAGTGAAAGACAAAGCAAGGATTATACAGAACTGAAAAAATGTACACTGATTGAGCCAGTTACCCATTTCTACCTACTTTTTAAGGTGTAATGTAATGAAGTAATTTTAATAATAGAATAATGATCTGGAGAAGCTAAAGAAGTTGATATCAACCAGGATAATTAAGAGGTATTCACTTTAACCAACAGAGGGGGCAGTTTTACTTTAAATCATTTCATCCCAAAGGCTCATTTATTTTGCTGGTACAGGTCTCAAGCATTTGTTTTTTTTAGATGCTGTCTACTCAAGGCCCCACAGAAGACAGACAGCACTGGCCAGATGGCATGCAGTTTGTGCAAAGTGGTTACCATATGTGAAAGGCCTTCGAGCTGACCTCACTTTGAAGGAGACATTTCCATGAAATGGCCATTTCCATGAACGATGTGAGAGGTGGTCTCAATATCTTCATGGTGTGCCTGATAGGACAGAAGAGCTGAAACCATGGGGCCCATCTTAATTGTCATGTCTCTGCAGAGAATTTACAATATATATATATATATATATATATATATATATATATATATATATATATATATATATATATATATATATATATACAGTATATATATATATATATATATATATATGGAAATATGTGTGCTACACTGATTGTTTTATTCATTATCTGGAACAATATAAGAGGTAACACTAGTACATACATGTATAAATATATGTGAGTAGTGATTTAAACCTATAGCAACAAGATCAGCAGTCCTTCATTGCATATCACAATCATTCTATAACAATCTGAACTCCATGTCAAAATTGTGAAAATTTTTGACACAAAACAAGTCAGAGGATAGAAATGTACATGAGGACATTTGCTGTAAATAATAAAGTGACGTCAAATCGATCAGATTACAGTTTAAATTAATTTAGGTGAATTGAATGTCGTAGATTGATGACCTGATGATATTAAAAAAGTTTATGACAATCAATCATTGTCATATCAGGAATGATCTTTCCTGTAGCCAGCAGAATGGGTACTTGTGTTTTAAAAGAATAAATAAATATATTTTTTTTCTTTATAAGGTGAGGTCAGGAGGTATACTCTTTTATATTTTCAATATAACAAATATATAAATATTATATTAAAAAAGCATGTATACTTTTTGTATGCTTAATGTGTTATGGCTTATATGTCATTGACAAATAAGTTTATATAAGATGATATATAGAAACTCAGCAAAAAAAGAAACGTCCCTTTTTCAGGACACTATATTTGAAAGATAATTTTGTAAAAATCCAAATAACTAACTAAAAGACTAAAATACAGATCTTTATTGTAAAGTGTTTAAACAAAGTTTTCCATGCTTGTTCAATGAACCATAAACAATTAATGAGCATGCACCTGTGGAATGGTCATCAAGACACTAACAGCTTACAGATGGTAGGCAATTAAGGTCACAGCTATAAAAACTCAGGACATTAAAGAGACCTTTCTACTGACTCTGAAATACACCAAAATAAAGATGCACGGGGTCCCTGCTCATCTGCGTGAACGTGCCTTAGGCATGCTGCATGGAGGCATGAGGACTGCAGATGTGGCCAGGGCAATAAATTGCAATGTCCGTACTGTGAGACGCCTAAGACAGCGCTACAGGGAGACAAGAAGGACAGCTGATTGTCCTCACAGTGGCAGACCATGTGTAACAACACCTGAACAGGATCGGTACATCCGAATATCGTACCTGTCCCGCAGGTGTGATATAAGATGGCAACAACAACTGCCCGAGTTACACCAGGAACGCAAAATCCCTACAGTGCTCAGACTGTCCGCAATAGGCTGAGAGAGGCTGGACTGAGGGCTTGTAAATTGTAAAAATTATAATTCTCATTATTTACTCACCGTAATGCAACCCCAGATGTGTCTGACTTTATTTCTTCTGCTGAACTTAAATGAAGATTTTTAGAAGACTTTCTCTGCTCTGTAGGTCCATACAATGCAAGTGAATGAGTGGCAAGGCAACATTTTAAAGCGAAACAAACAAACACAAGTCAGCATAAAAATAATCCATAGGACTCTAGTGGTTAAATCAGTATCTTCAGAAGTGATCATGATCACTTTCACATTCTTCTAGTGTTTTTGGTGATTCGCATTCTTCTCTGCATATCACCCCCTGCTGTCTAGTAAAAAATGACAAATATTGATCTGTTTCTCACCCACACCTATCATATTACTCCTGAAGACATGGATTCCACTGGAGTTTTATACTGCCTTTATGTGCTTTTTGGAGCACCAAAATTTGGCCTACAGAGCTAAAATATTCTTTAAAAAATCTTAATTTGTGTTCTGCAGAAAAAAGCATGTCATACTTATCTAGGCTGGCATGAGGGCGAGTAAATGAGAGAATTGTAATTTTTGGGTAAACGCTCTCTTTAAATTGATAGCTCAGCCATACTTTAATATTCTGTCATAATCAAACTAGTGTGAGGCTTTGTATTATGTGGAACACAAAATATGTTACACAGAATGTTAGGGACTGACAGTCTCTGTCACCATTCACTTTCTATATATATATACAGTATATATATATATATATATATATATATATATATATATATATATATATATATATATATATATATATATAAGTAATTGTACTTTTACTTGAGTACAGTTTTTAGCTACTCTACCCACCTCTGCCCATCCTTGTGATCCTCACTCACTGTTTAGGGATGCTAGTCTCTCCCTCAGTGGACCTGCTCTGCATGGTGGGATGATCGTCTCTCCTTCAGTTTCTGATAGAGGGTGATATCATTGGAAGTGTCTGATTATTTTCTTGCTGACTTCAGGCCTAAAAATGAGCTAATTGCAAGCTTTAGTAATTCCAGCAGGTTGCAGTATAATTGCCTTATAAGTAGGGATGGGTGTCGTTAGAATTTTATCAATACTATTACTCTAATTGATACTCCTTATGTTTGTTTTTTTTATCAATTAATAAATAATTTATATAAATGTATAATTTTTTTAAAAGAATGTTGTTTCTAGAGTAGCAACATTAATGTTTACAACTAGGGTTGCAACGGTATGAGATTTTTCACAGTATGATAACCATCTCAGAAAATATCACAGTTTCACAGTATCATGGTATTACACAATTATTATTAGCAGTTACAATGACATTTAAAGGAGTGAAAACATGATAAACATGAAACATGATTAGAAAAGAGCATGTCACTATAACATGTTATATAACTAAAGCATATTAGTTTACATGTTAGCATAGGATGTTATATTAACTACTAAATGAATAACATAACATATACATAACAATAACATCAGCTGTCTGAGCTTTAAAGTACTGTCCTATGATTATTAACAGTTAACATATACTGTAGTTGCACGACAGTGCAGCCAGACTGATCTTGTCTGTCCCTTTAAATTGGTGGTTCTCAACAGGTTTTGCTTCAGGACAGATTTTACAGTGGAAATCAAGGGGCGACCCATCATAGTAAAAATGTAACCTGTATTTGATGTGGGTCATATTTCCGTTTATGTTGCATAGTTTTGTTCAAGTTTTTCCTGTACATTATTTCATATGAAACTATAACATTTGTCAAAATATAACTTACATTTACTCAAGTAAAATCGTGAAACAATTTTGTATTTTTTTGCGCATAACACAGTGTTGCTCTTTTGATACTCAGTGCTGTTTGGCATGTCAGGGCTGCTACTATTTGAGAGGTTCGACTTGACTTCCTCTGTAACGCATTAAACTAGAAAAGTCTCACTAGAATTGAAATTGGTCACATCAGTTTTAAGGTCTGATCTCCGCAAGCCCGGTTGTTGCACGCACAGAGAAGAGCAGATCATGATCGCGAGCTGGTTCCGTTACACTCGTGCAGATGAGAAGCCTTTAGCTAATTGCGAGATTATCATTAATTCTCCTCGGCAGTTCTAAATATGCTATCACTTTGACAGCTGCCGAAATATCTTTTAATATGAGAACCACATCATTGTTCTTTCCCTGCTGTCCGTGACACAGTCCGAATAGAACTGCGACACACTTTTGGGCGCGACCCACCAATTGAGAAACATTCCTTTAACTCACATACTCACTTATGTCAACCCCCCTCACCTCCCTTCTCTCTAACATTTTCTCGTGTGTGTGTGTGTGTGTGTGTGTGTGTGTGTGTGTGTGTGTGTGTGTGTGTGTGTGTGTGTGTGTGTGTCGCAAGTTGATAGTCTGACAGGCAGTCAAGAAGGAATGGAGATACGCACGCGCAGGCGAGATTCTCCGTCCGGTTGCATTTTTTTTTTTTTCTGAATACCGTAGATAAAATGTACATGGTATGATAACCGTCAATTTTCATACCGGGGTATACCGTGAAACCGGTATACCGCTGCAACCCAATTTACAACACCAAGTCACTATATAAACTCAATATCTCACTGGAAACAAATCTAAAATGTCAATAAAATAATTGTATCCAATGGCTGTGAAGAAAGCAGGGAAGGCTGTCATCAAGGGGCCGTGTTTGATGTCAATCAAACTGCGCACATGTTGGTCAAGTGCCGTCTTTGCTGCCTGCATAGCACCGGGAAAAATTGTGATGTCCATCCATCCGTCCATCCATCCATCTTCAACCGCTTATCCGAAGTCGGGTCGCGGGGGCAGCAGCTCCAGCAGGGGGCCCCAAACTTCCCTATCCCGAGCCACATTATCCAGCTCTGACTGGGGGACCCCGAGGCGTTCCCAGGCCAGTGTGGAGATGTAATATCTCCACCTAGTCCTGGGTCTTCCCCGAGGCCTCCTCCCAGCTGGACGTGCCTGAAACACCTCCCTAGGGAGGCGCCCAGGGGGCATCCTTACCAGATGCCCAAACCACCTCAACTGACTCCTTTCCACGCAAAGGAGCAGCGGCTCTACTCCGAGCTCCTCGCGGATGACTGAGCTCCTCACCCTATCTCTAAGGGAGAAGCCCGCCACCCTTCTAAGGAAGCCCATTTCGGCCGCTTGTACTTGCGACCTAGTTCTTTCGGTCATGACCCAACCTTCATGACCATAGGTGAGGGTAGGAACAAAAATTGACCGGTAGATCGAGAGCTTTGCCTTCCGGCTCAGCTCTCTTTTCATGACAACGGTGCGATAGAGCGAATGCAATACCGCCCCCGCTGCCCCGATTCTCCGGCCAACCTCCCGCTCCATTGTCCCCTCACTCGTGAACAAGACCCCGAGGTACTTGAACTCCTTCACTTGGGGCAATACCTCCTTCCCCACCCGGAGTACGCACTCCATCGGTTTCCTGCTGAGAACCATGGCCTCAGATTTAGAGGTGCTAATCCTCATCCCAGCCGCTTCACACTCGACTGCCAAGCGGTCCAGTGAGAGCTGAAGGTCACGGACCGATGATGACATGAAGACCACATCATCTGCAAAAAGTAGAGATGAGATCCCCAGCTCACCGAACCGCATACCTTCCCCACCCCGACTACATCCTGTCCATGAATACCACAAACAGGATTGGTGACAAAGCGCAGCCTTGGCGGAGACCAACCCCCACATAGAACGAGCTCGACTTTGTGGCGAGGACCCGGACACAGCTCTCGCTTCGGACGTACAGGGATTGGATCGCCCTAAGAAGGGACCCCCCCACCCCATACTCCCGAAGCACCTCCCACAGTCTCTCCCGGGGGACCCGGTCATACGCCTTCTCCAGATCCACAAAACACATGTAGACCGGATGGGCATACTCCCAGGCCCCCTCCAGAATCCTTGCAAGAGTAAAGATCTGGTCCGTCGTTCCACGGCCAGGACGGAACCCGCATTGTTCCTCTTCAATCTGAGGTTCGACAATCGGCCGCACCCTCCTCTCCAGCACCTTGGAGTAAACTTTACCAGGGAGGCTGAGAAGTGTGATACCCCTGTAGTTGGCACACACTCTCTGGTCCCCCTTTTTGAAGAGAGGAACCACCACCCCGTTCTGCCACTCCTTAGGCACTGTCCCAGATTTCCACGCGATGTTGAAGAGGCGTGTCATCCATGACACCCCCTCCACATCCAAAGCTTTCAGCATTTCTGGTCGGATCTCATCAATCCCCGGGGCTTTGCCACTGCGGAGTTGTTTGACTACCTCAGTGACCTCCCCCAGGGAAATAGAATCTGATCCCCCATCAGCCTCCGGCTCTGCCTCTAGCATAGGGATAGAGTAGGGATTTAGGAGTTCTTCAAAGTGTTCCTTCCACCGCCCAATAACCTCC
The DNA here is from genome assembly GCA_032164185.1 of Moxostoma hubbsi. Lineage (NCBI taxonomy): Eukaryota > Metazoa > Chordata > Actinopteri > Cypriniformes > Catostomidae > Moxostoma > Moxostoma hubbsi. The sequence goes on along the minus strand of JAVLUX010000018.1, from coordinate 28,263,252 downwards.
TCGGTTGAGGTCAACAGCGTCCCATCTTTGCTGTATACAGCTTGGATGGTTCCCCGTTTTCCCCTCCTAAGGTGGCGGACGGTTTTCCAGAAGCACTTTGGTGCAGACCGAAGGTCCTTCTCCATGGCTTCTCCGAACTTTTCCCACACCCACTGCTTTGCCTCCCTCACGGCTGCCTCCCCTTCGGGCCTGTCGGTACCTTGCAACTGCCTCCGGAGACCTCCGGGACAACAAATCCCGGAAGGCCTCTTTCTTCAGTCGGACAGCTTCCCTGACCACCAGTGTCCACCACGGTGTTCGAGGGTTACCACCCCTTGAGGCACCTAAAACCTTGAGGCCGCAGCTCTCCACCGCGGCTTCGGCAACGGAAGCTTTGAACATTGCCCACTCCGGTTCAATGTCCCCAACCTCCGCAGGGATGCCTGAAAAACTCCGCCGGAGGTGTGAGTTGAAGATCTCGCGGACAGGGACCTCCTCCAAACGTTCCCAGTTCACCCGCACTACTCGCTTGGGCTTCCCAGGTCTGTCCAGAGTCTTTCCCCACCCCCTGATCCAACTCACCACCAGATGGTGATCAGTTGACAGCTCTGCCCGTCTCTTCACCCGAGTGTCCAAAACATATGGCCTCAGATCTGATGACACGATTACAAAATCGATCATCGATCTTCGGCCTAGGGTGCTCTGGTACCACGTACACTTATGAGCATCCTTATGTTCGAACATGGTGTTTGTTATAGATAATCCATGACTAGCACAGAAGTCCAATAACAAACATCCACTCGTGTTCAGATCGGGGAGGCCGTTCCTCCCAATCACGCCTTTCCAGGTGTCCCTGTCATCTCCCACGTGCGCGTTGAAGTCACCCAGCATCACTATGGAGTCCCCTACTGGGGCCCTATTCAGGACTCCATTCAGGGTCTCCAAGAAGGCTGAATACTCTGTACTGCTGTTCGGTGCATATGCACAGACAACAGTCAGAGTTTTCCCCCCCACAACCCGTAGGCGAAGGGAGGCGACCCTCTCGTCCACCGGGGTAAACTCCAACATAGCAGCACTCAGCCGGGGACTTGTGAGTATCCCCACACCCGCCCGTCGCCTCACACCAGGGGAAACTCCAGAGAAGAATAGAGTCCATCCCCTATCCAGGAGTACGGATCCAGAGCCACAACTGTGTGTCGAAGTAAGCCCCACCAGATCCAACTGGTAACGCTCCACCTCTCTCACCAGTTCCGGCTCCTTCCCCCCCAGTGAGGTGATATTCCACGTCCCTAGAACTAGCCTTTGCTGCCCGGGTCTGGTCCATCGAGACCCACGGCCTTCACTACCACCCATATGGCAGCGCACCTGACTCCTGCGGTTTCTCCAATGGGTGGTGGGCCCAAGGGATGTAGAGGGGGGTGTCACGTTGCTTCTTCGGGCTGTGCCCGACCGGGCTCCGTGACAAGCCCGGCCACCAGGCCCTCGCCAACGAGCCCTCCATCTGGGCCTGGCTCCAGACGGGGGCCCCGGGCTTCCTCCGGGCAGGGTAACTCCTCCTCTTGCCGTTTTTTCCATGGAATCTTTGTGAAATTGTGATGTTTATTTTTTAATTTAGATAGATGTCAAATAAAAAATGTTGACTTCTCAGCATTGGTAACCTGTCCTACATTTGGTTTTGGGATCTGGTCACCCCGTGTGTGTGTGTGTGTGTGTGTGTGTGTGTGTGTGTGTGTGTGTGTGTGTGTGTGTGTGTGTCACGCAGCATCGAAGAGAGCCTGCAGCAGATTATAAATTACACCAAAACGTTAAAAAGAACCATAATGTCAGAGCTTATCAATACTACGGTCATTAATTATTTAGCAATGAGGCCCATTTAATACCGGGTTTTGTTACCCATCCCTACTTATAAGGGCATTTATATCTATCTATAATATTGATATCTTATCCAGTTAAGTGAACATGCTAGCGTTAACCTGTTAAAAGTTAAACTAGCTAGCTGCAGTTTTATTAGCTAATCTACTCTAGCTCCTCGCTTTTGCCATGTTCAGCTTTGCCTGTCATATCTAGTGCTTCATGCTTGGCAAGAATTTTGGCCATCGCCTCTCTGCTTCTTTCATTCACTTTTGCTCTCTGTTTGCTCGCTTTTCTATTTTGTGCCCCTGATTTTAGCATTTGGGCATTTAGACTCTCTAGTCAGTCCCCGCTTTGCACAATGCAAATCGTGTTTGTTCCGCACATCTGATTAGACAGGTGTTTCGACCGAAAATTTTCACAATAACAGCAGGGGGATGGGGTATCAGAATCAGATGACAAGTTGAAATGTGTTTTAATGATAAAAATTTATGTATTTATCATGTAAATACATATGCTTTCTATTTTTGGTGATATAAGTCAGTAAGTAAATTGTTGTACTTCATCTCATTAAGGGTCAACTATAGACCTTTGCATGGGCCGCCTTGGGCTGAATGCATGTCTTACATTTTTGAATATGAATTAATTGATGTTGCAATATTTTTTAAAACACATTTCATTACTGTTTATAATGAGTTATTGAAAATAATAATAAAAAACATTAAAGTAATTGTTGAGGTATACAGTTCAAGTTAAGTCAAGTATCGAGCAGCTGGTTCTCAAGTCAAAGTCAAGTCATTTTCTTCATTTAGTCAAGCAAGTCTCAAGTCCTTTAATTTGTGACTGGAGTCAGACTCAAGTCAAGTCATGTAACTTGAGTCACCACCTCTTATTTTCCTTCCTCCATCCAACATTATCATTCATTTCAAAAGTCTGCAAACATATTCTTTGGGTTTGTTTATTTGACCTTTTTCATAAAAAAAAGTATTAAAAAATATATTATTTGTATTTTTTTATAAATTCACACACAGTCATGAGGGTCTAAAGAGAGTCTCTCTGTTTAATGTTTTATTTTTTACTATTACATGCCTGCTTAAAAGGTGATCACTGCCCTACTGTCCTTTCTTACCCACTAGCTATCTTTAAATAATTTATGTTAATCTTAATACATTGTGATATGCTACATGTCACTTCTGTACATATTTGAATCGTCAATTTATATTTTTATTATAAATCCCCAAGCAAACCATAAATTACTTATAAAGCCAGGACGATGGCTCTTTGTTGAATAACAGCTGAACACAATGTATTATGTATTCTATTACAAATTTCGATGGTCGAATCCATCACTGGATCAAATAAAGAAAATGTAGCATCTCTGATTTCAAATTAATTCAGAGTTTTAAATGACCTCTGAGATAATGTTATGTTTATTATTTATTATTTAATAATAGAGAAATAGAGTCTCTCTCTCACTTTGCTCTGCCATAATTAATTGTCTGAATGCTCCCATTCTCCAGGGGTCTCTCACTGCTTGAGGTGAGCTAAAAATAAATTTGTTCAATCAAGTCTAGATTTAACTCCAAGCATCATGAGCACACTCAGGCTACACCTTTCCAAAAATATCTGGAATCAGTTCTGTCATGCATTCCCCCATTCTAATACATCTAATCATTTCCTGCACTATATTCTAAGTCACAGTCTTATGTTTCCTCAAAAAGTCTCACTCTGTTCTTCTCTGATATTGCTACTTAGCAACAGTCTCCACGACAACACAATCAGCCCTGTCTTCCTCGTCTTTTTTTTACCTTGCCTTTCATTCTGTTGCACTAGTATATGGCATTAGTTTAGCCATCAAAGGTGTGACCACCTCCCAAACCCTCTAAATGTGTCATAACTCAGGGTAAAAGTTTACAGTTGTTCGTAGAGTTGGCTAGATAATCTGTAATGCATGCTTTTCAGAGATCCATTTTCTTTGGATTATGTCTACAGAGAGAAAGCAAATCAGCCATCAAGTGTAAAAAATGCAAATCGAGGCAGTGAAAAATCAGCTATTTTGAATGCATCTAAAATTAGACACGCAGCACTCCCCAAATACAAATTACATCAATGCAGTACCTGTGCTTAAACTTTATGCATTGAAACATAAAATGCAATTTCTGCTAAAAATAAGGTCTGTTAGATTACATACATTTATATTGCCCTAACAGTTATAGGGTAACGACATTGTCATTAGCAAGTTCAGGTTGCAAAGTGGTGACTGTTACAATGTTTAACATTATTCCAGATTGTTCTGCAACAAGCACATTTTCAATGCTTAAATGAACTACAATTTTTTTTTCTTCCACTGTAGTGTGCTGAGGGGTCACCATGCCTTGTTTGTTTACCTTTACAATACTGTTACAAATGTTGCCTACGATGCTTGGCCTACAGAAAATACAGCCTTTTGGAACATGTTGAACGGTACACAGCTGCATCAGAAAATAAGCTTCAGGTGAAAGTAAATAAGACAGAAATGTATTAATATTGTACACAACAAATCCTCAAAGTAATAATAAAAATAATGTATCATATTATAATAACAAACTGGAAAACAATAAATAATTGTTTGGTTAAAATAATAAGAATTTTATTGAGGGAAGCAGTAGGTTTTGCACACCCTATTCATTAAACATAAATTAATTTAAAAAAATATATATATAGGTAAATATTGCTTTTTTTTATCACTGTATTGTGGAAAAACTGGAAAACATGCATTAATTATCTTTAACTTAAGTTTTTTTTTTTTTTTCATTAAAACATGTTTAATGTACTTGGCTACAATGGCTGATAGGATGAATAAAATATTATGATTTAAAATCAATTGTATATAATTTTTTAAGGGAAAATTTCAAAATGGGGCCCCGGGTTGGTTGGTTGGTTGCTTGGGGCCTCAGAAATTGTAAACCCAACCCTGCTCACTCAATGATTTTTGTTTTTGGCACCATTCTAAGTAAACTCTAGAGAATGTTGTATGTGAAAATCCCAGGAGATCCGCAGTTACAGAAATACTCAAACCAGCCCATCTATTGCTCAAGAGAAACAATTAACCCCTCTATGCAATTCTGTCTCTCCCTCTATCTTCAATTACTCTATTTAGAAAGCCATTTAGTGAAAATACTACAGCACTTGCTGTGTTTCAGTATACACACAACCAACACTGACATGTTCTACAACATGCAGCAGAGGAGAAAGAGCATTTAAATCTAATTTTAGAGTATTAAATGTAAACAGTTATAAGATTAGGAATAGTGAGATTTTTATTTTGTTACCGAGGTTTCACTATAAGGACTGTGTTCACAGCCCCAGAGGTAGTGAGGTTTCCTAGAGGAGAAGTTTAATTGGCAATGTTCATTAACTCAGTAAGAGAGAGAGAGAGAGAGAGAGAGAGAGAGAGAGAGAGAGAGAGAGAGAGAGAGAGAGAGTGAGAGCGAGAGCACGGGTGCGCGCTAATGCTCATTGAGTCGTTCAAGTGGACTCATTAAACAGTGTAAAGGGCAGTGAAACAGCATTGTGAAGGACAAGACACAGCTGCACAGACTAACACTTTGTTAACACTGTATAGTGGCTGCATGGCTATATATATACTTGCCTGTCAATGGGATTTGCAAAAACAAGAGCATGTTTTTAGATTGGCCAAACATCTCAAAGGTTTTGTTATGACTACATATGTAGAGTAAATCGTCTTTATGACAAGCAAAACAAATATGTACATTCTATAAATGAGACTCAAATATGTTAGATTTAGGAATGCTATTATGTTGGTCACCATTCTGCTTAACCAGCTTCACAAGCAAGACTCTTGGTCAACCAACATCACCAGAAAGACCATGCTGGTTGTGCAGCATTTTTGCCAGTGAACAGCATGGCTATGCCAGTCTACCAGCTAGACCAGTTAAAAACTAGCACTAACTAGCACAAACCAGACTAGCAAGGGCATAGACTATGTGTGTCAGGAACCAATTAGGCGCTACATCTCACACCACACAACGATCACTCTCTCCGGAGTTCTAATCACTTGCACCTGTTCCAAATCAGCAGTCAGCTCCATATAAACACCCAGTTCACAATCAGTCTTTGTCAAGTCTCCAACAGGAACAGACGCATACCAAAGTCTCGAGAAGTCTCTTACTCATCCTATACCAGTCAAGAAACGTATACTCACCTGAAAAATACTAACCTCTGTGTCCATGTTCTGATGTTCCCAGAATCTGCTTTCTGAATCCAAGTTTCCTGGTTCCTTGTGTTCCTCCTGAGTTTCGCTTGCTGGTGGAAATATTTGAAAGAGAAAAGACAAGTATCACTGAACTGTGTTAGTTTGACTTTGGATAAACGGAAGAGGATCTACTCACCTGGAATCCTTCCCGCTAAGTTATCCTCATCGAATTCACCTCTGAACCTTGAAAAGACTCACCATTGAACTTGACGCACTTAAATAAAGCTTTGTTCTAATACACTTACCTCTGTCTCCGAGCCTGTATCCTGACAATGTGGGGTATGTGTCCTCACTTTCAATAAAACCAAAGTTCGTCCCCAGTACTTTTCCACAGGGCAAATGTGTTTGTTTTGTGTTTTCAAACATGTAATACATCTGCTAAAATTCACTGGTCAATCTCTTTAGAACGATAGCTGCTCAACCACATAGGCTACTACATGAGCTTGTCATGTAGTGTGGTTTCCCATGTCACTCATCTGAGCTGGATCTCAGCCACTGGTCATTTGGACATGAATTCAACGTGGCAAAATACTCTCCACTCATGTTTTTGCTGTGACATCAAGCAATGTAAGTTATCATGTGGCATTTGTTGATGTTTTTGATAATGATCTAACATATTATTGTGGTATTATTTGCTGCATCTAAGAGCGTAAAATGTTTCATTACGCACATTCAGCAATAGCACACATATGCAAATTAATATGCACTTTTCGAGCCAGAGCTTATCGGTACATTTGCTCACTTTGATGATTGTGTGAGACACTAACGGCAACAAATAAATCATGCAGTAACTACAGCAACACTAAAAACAGAGAAAAATGGCTTCAAAGTTGGAGCCATGGACATGGAGCACATATTTAGTCTAAAGAGACCCAATTTCAGCAAGACAAAAGCAGTTACAGGACTCTCAAACTGTGAGAAAAAGATTCTCTGGTCTGATAAAACGTATATTGAACGGTTTGGCCTCAATTCAAAGCATCATGTCTGGAGAAAACTACGCACCACTCATCATCTGCTCAGTACCATCTCAACGGTGAAACATGGTGATAGCATCATGCTGTGGGTGGTGTTTTTCAGTGGAAGGGGTTGGGGGACTGGTCAGGGTTGAAGGAAATCTGAATGCAGCAAAATACAGAGATATCCTTAATGGAAACCTGGTCCAGTGTGCTCAGGACCTCAGACTGGGCTGAAGGTTCACCTTCCAACAGTACAATGACACCAAGTACACATCCAAGACAACACAAAAGTGGCTTAGGGACAACTCTGTGAATGTCCTTAAGTGAGAATTTGCATGCTCTGCCCCGGACATATGAGTATAAAGGGAGCGGGCGAGACAATGCCAGACAGATTTTTTCTTCGGAGCCGAATGGGTTGTGTGATCAGCGAGCTGTATGACACACGACTGCTTCACCCACCTCTGCAAGACAGCTTGCTGTTGGATCTGACGGCGCATTCCAGCGGCTTTCTCCTCTCTGTACGCCATGCAGACTCTGCCCCGGGCGCTTCGACAGCGCTTCTCTTATAAAAGATTTGACGTCTCTGAAAGAGTTTATTTTCCTCTAAAAGAGTTTGATTCTGGTAAAAGAGCAACATACATAAGCGGCTGGTGTTGAAAGCGATTCGGGGATGACGACGGGCTCGGTTTTGCTGGGTAAAACCCCACGAACCACCATCCCCCCGGCACGCATGCTTGCTTCCGTACGAGCTCAGGATGAGTGCGGCTCGCTTCGCGGCCAGCCGGCATTCTCCTTTGAGCCCCCGGAATTGGATGATGATTTTGTCACACCGCTCAGGTTGATGCATATGAGGCCGCTCCAGCACTGGCTTCAGACTCAAGTCCTGAGATGGGCATGGCGCCGCAGCACATACTGTGTGTTTATCACCCCTTCCTGCTGTCAACTTTCAACCCTTGGACAGACCTCCCCCTACAGCAGGTGTCCAGACTTGTCGTGGTCACCACAGATGCCTCTCAAATGGGTTTGGGTGCCATGTGCTACGGGCACGAAGCCGCTGACTCCTGGACAGGGCCCTGTCTGGGTTACTCCCGCTGATTCAGGACAAGCACATCTTGATCCGTTCAGACAGCATTGCCACGGTAGCGTACATAAATCGCCATGGTGTCGTCCGCTCCCATCACATGTCACAACTCGCCCGCCATCTCCTCCGACTCAGCTCGCTGCTCTCAACTCGTATCCCTGATGACCGCAACACGACAGTGGACGTGCTGTCGCAACGGGTCTCGCTCAGCGGAGAGTGGAGGCTCCACCCCCAGGTGGTCCATCTGATTTGGGGCCGTTTCGGCAGGGCACAGATAGACCTCTTTGCCTCCCAAGACAACTCCCACTGCCCGCTCTGGTACTCCCTAACGGAGGCCCCTCTCGGCACAGACGCGCTGGCACACAGCTTGCTCCAGGGGCTGCGCAAGTACGCATTTCCCACAGTGAGCCTTCTTGCACTGGTGCTGTGCAAGGTCAGGGAGGACAAGGAACAGGTCACCTTGGTGGCTCCTTATTGACCCACCTGGACCTGGTTCTCGGATCTCACGCTCCTCGTGACAGCACCTCCCTGGCAAATTCCCCTGAGGAAGGACCTCCTTATTCAGGGACGGGGCACCCTCTGGCACCCGCGCCCAGACCTCTGGAATCTCCACATCTGGCCCCTGGACAGGACGTGGAAGACTTAAGTGGTCTACCACCTGCTATAGTAGACACAATCAACCAAGCCAGAGCTCCCTCTACCAGGCAACTTTATGCCCTCAAGTGGCGTCTGTTCGCAAATTGGTGTTCTTCCAGATCTGAAGACCCACAGAGATGCGCAGTTCGGTCAGTGCTTCATTCCTGCAGGAGTGGCTGGAAGGGAGGCTGTCCCCCTCCACTGCTATTGCAGCCCACCATGACGCAGTAGACGGCAAGTCCCTTGGTAAGCATGACTTGATTATCAGGTTCCTTAAGAGGCACCTGGAGGTTGAACCCTTCCCAGCCAAGCCTGTTCCCCTCCTGGGATCTCTCTGTGGTCCTCTCGGGCCTTCAGAGACCCCCCATTTGAGCCTCTTGTTTCAGTCGAGCTCAAAGCCCTCTCCTTGAAGATGGCCCTCCTGATCGTGCTCGCTTCCATCAAGAGGGTTGGGGACCTGCAAGCGTTCTCTGTCAGCGACACTTGCCTGGAGTTCGGTCCGGCAGATGCTCACTTCATCCTAAGACCACGACCGGGCTACATGCCCAAGGTTCCTACGACTCTCTTTCAGGGTTTAGGTTGTGAACCTGCAAGCGAAGCTGCCCCGGGAGGAGGCAGACCAAGCCTCTTCATTGCTGTGTCCGGTATGTGCTTTGTGTACCCATGTGGACCGCACGCAGGGTTCTAGATGTTCTGAGCGGCTGTTTGTCTGCTTTGGCGGACGGTGGAAAGGGAACACCATCTCCAAACAGAGGTTAGCTCATTAGGTTGTTGACACTATTTCCCTAGCCGATCACACCCAGGCCGTGCCCACCCCCAAAAAACCCAAATCCCCCACCCCCCCACCCCAGTGGGCTGGGCAACACCCAACACCTTTGCTAGGTTCTACAACCTCAGGGTTGAGTCGGTCTCATCCCGTGTTTTGACAGGTCCGAGCCGGTAGAACTCGTTAATACGGAACAACCGACCGGGTGTTCCACTTGCACCTTGTGCCCTTCACCAAACTGATCCAGTGTGCCTTCTTTAACAGGTGAGCCAGCAAACTCTTGTTTCCTGGAGGCTTTTCCTCCCTAGCCCCCAAGCCCTCTGGCTGCAGATTCAGCAGAGGAATTCGCTGCCAGACCCACCACGAATTGAGTGCTCCGTGTTGGGCTTGGGCTCCACAGGCATAGTTCCCACTTCAGGCAACTCCCTGTGACGTATTGTCCATGGTACGGTCCCCCCACTGGCAGGACCCACACCTGACTGGGGCAGTCCTCGCTACACCCTGGTCACTGTGTCTGTAGCAACTCCTCCCTTGTCAGGCAGGAACTACCACCGCAACATGTCCATGGGTGGCTTGACAACCCCAGTGTGTATTAACCACAAGTTACCTCCCCCCAGTTTGGGCAGGTCGTGGTCTCTGCAGGGCCTTTCCCCCTGAAAGAATAGGAAAGGGAAAGGCTTTTCCTTCCCCAATGCATCATAGCGTTAAGCTTCCCCAGCTGCTTTTTAACTCTGATGAAAAACATGGAGCGAGAAAAGGCGCGGCTTGCCGGCTGGCTCCCATGCAATTCATGTCACCTGTTTCTGTATGGGTACGGGGAACCTATATATGTAACCAATTTCTATATACTGCATATCTAAAATAATTTTGGCAGGTATTGTGTTATGTTAAAATGTGCTTCATGTAGTAACATATAAACTAACTGCTTTTTTAAATTAAAAGTAATTTAATATGATCGAATCAACCTGATTACATTAAGTTATTCCAATAAGTTAATCTTTAAGGTTAGATCAGGTAGAAATAAATCCTTAATTAAAAAAATTATCCCTTTTACAGCGCAGGCTATATGAATTCTAAAGCTTTCTGGAAAATGAAATCAGTAAATTCTCCAAATTCTCAAATGTGCTCCCTTTGTAATTTGACACAATATTTGGTATTATAGCAGCATAAAGTTGATTCTGGACTTAATTGATATAAAAATATATATCTTATAAAGCTATGTTCGTCTTGCACTAAACATTCTGTCTCCCTCACTTTTAAAATGATTGCTGCGCCACTACAGACTAGACCACCATGGAAATACATGTTGGTTTGAACTATGATTTTAAACTGTTAAATCTCAAATAAATATATATTTCTTATTTATGAGTATTTCTACCCTACAAGAGATTTGTATTGCTTCAAACAGGTAAATATACAGATGGACTGTCTTGAAGCAGATTGTCTGAGAAAACAAGCGATAATGCATCTTGTACTTGTCAAGGTACATGTGTAAATTTTGATTACTTTCTTTCTGTCAACATAGATTGGCATGTAATCTATCATTTGTTTCACACTTCATCAATGGGCCACATTTCAGTATGTGTTCCCCAGACTTGTTCATTCTGTAGTACAGTGTGTATACTGTGGGACTTGAGGATGTTTGGCTCTAATCATTTCTTCACTTCACCAGTTTCTCTCAAAGGAATCACATTCTTTTCGAAGTTCAAGTGATTCAATGTGCCCAGATGTGGAATACCCAAGCAGCCTGCATCCTCTTGATAGATAAGCCAACAGGTCACAAGATCTCTTGGTTTGTTATGCCCATTGGCTTTTTTGGACCTGATTTGCTTCCTGATTCAATGTTGGGAGTAACAAGTTACAAAGGGAAAACACAGTAATACAACATGTTACATTTGAACATTACATGTATTTAATCTGATTACATTTAATTAAATTAGTAAAATGACATTACTTGGATCACAAATGTATTGTTAAAACAATAACATTAATTAAGTAGAATGCATTTTAAAATGAACTACATTCCTATAAGTAATTCTATTTGCATTGCAGTGCCAGCTAATGAGCATATGCTCTAACGAACCACCGTGACAAGCAGATGTGTGCCTGTGCTGTACAAAATGTCATTTGCAAGTTGTTTGGATAAATGTTATGCTAACATGGAGTGTGAACTTAAAAAGACATTTGAGTGTTTAGAGTATGTCTTTACAATCGCAGACAGTTGGACTAGTCATAATAAAAGCTTCCTTGGGATGACAGTTCACTGGATTAACCTAGTGATTTTTAGCCATGAAAAATTTGCCATAGCCTGTAAAATAATTAAGGGAAGGCATACATATGATGTAATTGTAAGCAAAATAGAACAGATGCATTCAGCATTTGGACTGTCAGGTAAAGTCACAGCGACAGTTACAGATAATATATCAAATTTCATTAAAGCCTTCAGAATGCATAAACCTGCTGAAAATACAGAATTGGATTATGAAAACGAATCTGATAATGATTAAGGGACATTCACAAATGTTGGCATACATTAGAAAAAATGGCAATTTTGTCAAAAATGGCAACATCATCTGCAGCCTAAAAATGAACTTTTGACTAGATGTAGGAGTGAATACTCTTGGCAGCATAGTAAAGCTATAGGATGCTCCCTTGCTCCCTAATTAGGAAATGATTTAACCTCCAGTGTTCTGTCTATCTGCACTGGTCTCAGAACAGTTTGAAATGCACCTGATTTTCATCTTTAATTCATATAAAGCCTCTGAAATCACCATTTTCCAGCTTTTGAATGCATCCATTGATTCTCAATATGATAATAAATGAGCCTATAGTACACCTACATGGTCATTGTGTTTAACAGTGTGCCGTTTTGTGATTAATAGATTACATTTTTTAAATGCCATATCAGATGAAACTAGAGACTCTACTCTTTTGACTCAAACAGGTTTAAATGTAAAAAATGAATGAGGTTTCTTGAAAACTAGATGTAGTTTTGTTGCCATTTCTCCCAAAGAATAACTGGTTTTGCGCCATGTTGCTTTGTCACATGACTCGGTACGTCAAAAGTTGAATCCTTAAATGACAGCCTAGAGTCTCCTTCACTAAGATCAGTCGATTTAAATGAAATTAAATTATGCATAGCCTATAGTTCATTTGTATTCATTTGTAGTCAAATGAATTGTCTTTACTGTAATTCTTGATCAATTTAAAGCATCCACAGTGAATAAAATGTTCTTTATATAATCAAATATTCTATCCCAAACATAAACATTTCAGTGTTTCCAAACTTTAAACGGGTTTGCTTATGTAACAGGCTTAAAAATGCTAAAAAGCTAAAAGCATGTATTGTTATGCCTTTCACCAAAATGAACGTTTTCATGATATATTTAATGACGTTTGGGGGACATCTGTTGATAAGTTTATGTAATTAGTGTGTGATTCACCTTTAATATGAAGTCAGTCATCTCCTCCCAGCAAACAGATTGTTCTCATGCTGGGAGGAAAGAGATACATTTCCCGTGCTCTGGCAAATGTCGTTTTCTAATGACAAAAGTCATTTACACATTTTTTGTTACTGTTGAATTCAGAATATATTGATGTTGTACAAAAATATACAAGTTGATTTTTATTCGATGTGACAAATTGTATTAGAAATGAAAGAGTAATTCACCCTCCATGTGCCCAGCCATCATTCTACTATTTTTAATGAGTGACCCTTTAATGCGATTTTATATTTCTAGATGTTTGTGTGGATGCCCATGTACAGAGGGACATGGTTTTGTGTTTGTTTCAGGTATGTTACTGTGTTGATTTGTGACAAAAGTTATATTATGCTTCACAGGCAGATTTACACTGCTTCACGATCCTATGACTGTTATAAAAAAAAGACACAAAAAGAAGAAACATTTTCATGCTGGTAGGAAACAGATGTTTGTTTGGATGCCCATGTGTCATCAATGTACAGAGGGACATGGTTTTATGTTTGTTTCAGATTAAAAAACACAATGCAAGAGAATGCAGTTCCTCATCTCATCTCAGTCTGTTGATTTGAGCTCCACAAGATGAGGCGCTTTACACTTACTGTATGTGTAGTCTTATTAAGCATTTTTCAAACAAAAGAAAATTATAGTACTCTAATGTCAAGAAAAGTAAAAGAAACCCTAAAGTTAAATGCCGGTGGGGCGCGGAGGGTTACCTTCACCCCTGAAATCTACGCCCCTGATCAACACCCTCACTACCAATTTCCTTGATCTATGACAACACCACATTATCTACATACACTTAACACACCCACATTATTTAGCTTTAATCTTCTTTTTGCTCAATGATATATATCGAGCACAACAGTGACATTTTATCTTTAGTGCAGAAGAGTAAATTAACGTTTAACCAAAAATGTCTGCACACCTTAAAGCATTGTGTACCTTACCATTGTGTATATTTGTACATTTGAATGATTTTGATTACTTACATTTTAACCAAAGTGTACTGTCTACAGGAAAGTGCCCTTGGATTAGAGTGGCCTGCCCAATAGTGAGCATTTTGCCCCATTTGTCTGTTTATTTTGGGGTGTGTGTGTGTGTGTGTGTGTGTGTGTGTGTGTGTGTGTGTGTGTGTGTGTGTGTGTGTTTGTGTGTGTGACAGAGACAGAGGTTGATTAATTAGTGTAGAAGCTTTTGTTTACTTGACCAATTGTAATTACAATGTTCAAGTTTTAGAAGTCTGAGGACTTTTCTGGCTTTGCTGGACTGAAGGTCATAGTTCTTATATAACATCAGAATATGGCACTGGCATATTAGACTAGCATGACAGAGATTACTTGGTTGTGACATTTTTGCATTATTCATGCACTTTAGTCAAAAATAAATTGTGGGGCATCATCAAAGTTAATGGTTTAAATTAATAAACCTTTTACCTTGAGTGAAATTAACGCTGTGTTAGGGATAATGACATTTTACAACTTTCATTCAAGCAGCCTTGTATATTAATGGACAAAATAAAAATTAATGAGATTTTCATTGTTCTTTCATTGTTCTTTTGTCCTTGCCATTTAGCCATAAATATATAATCCAAAGAGTGTGAAGGATTGAAAATTAAAAAAGAAACTCATTTCTGTGTTACAACCCTTATTCCTTTGTGAAAACAGTAATCTTACATTCCAGAGAGAGCTGATAATGATATATCAGCCAACTGGCTGAGGTGTTTGTGTACTGGGACTCTTCAAATTGTATCAACTTGAATACAGTTAAAGGTGGTCTGCTGACTGGTCAGTTTAAATGTATCAGGTCTGTTGGTGGTCACATGGTCAAGGAAAGGATAAAATAGTTTTGTAACTTATACTCTGAGCTTTATGCCTCTTCCTCTCTCTCTTTTCTCTGACTCTTCTCTCTGGGCTTTGCTCTTGGGCGATAGTTATAAGCCTTCCGGTCTAGACTTTAGCTCTCTCACTCTTTCTATCCTCCATTCTCTTTCACTCAGGTACTGTGCATTCTAGTTTCATATACATATTTCACACATTTTTAATTTGTGAACAGTTTTAACCAAACTGTTAAACATTTCCTTTTAATAAATGTCTAGTTTCTCTCACTGTGTAAACTATATATGTTTAAGTGCTCCATATTGCATTACAATAAGGTAGTATTAGGGTTCTAAACAACGCTCTCCCATATTATTAGATATTTTAACTGCGCTTATTTCCGTCATTGGTATAAGTAACAGAAGGTGGTAATAGACAAGAAATGCAAAGTTTTATTCCATCTTGCTGTTAACATTTCTTCAGTCTCCTCGGCATTCCTATAGCTTGAACCACTGTAGTTTGAAAAACCCACCTTACAAGTGCAAAGCAGTGTTTTCCAAAACTGTACTACTAAATACAGTAGATGAACTTTAGTGGATTTTAGTTATCTCTAATTTATGCTGTTTCTCATATCACAAGTTCTCTGTGAGCAGTGCAATATAGTTAATATGTCTAACTGCTGATCCATCTGCAAACATGGCCTGACTGCTGTTTTTCTGGTTCTTTAGCAGAGAGTGCAAGTGACATCACAGGAGGCTGAGAGTACATATGATGTCCTGGAGGACAGAGAAAGAGAGAGTGCTGTGAGCGCATACAAGGCTACGTTCACATCTGCAGCCTCACTCTTGTCTAAGTGTCCAGACATGCTATTAGTGGAGAAAGCACAAACTGATTAATTGAGTCATTATGCAACTGCATGAAGGGATCTACAGAAAACATTTAATTACACTTTTTTTTCCCTTTCCTCACTGTAATATACAAGTGATTCCCATAAGTAGTAACAGATTACATCTAACCCTGGATTACATAATCATATTACAAAACATGTAATTAGATTAAATTACATTTTAAAGTACTCTTAATCAGATTAAAGTAACTTCATTATGGATTAAATTATATTAATATTATTTATCAAGCAAAGGCAGTAAATTGTTGATAATTTATTGTTCCCTTTAATTTTTCTCCTTTTTAAATTTTTAATTATCCTACATATGATATTCGTTCAGTATATCTTGAATTCTGAATTTTATTCTGGAATTCCACACAAAGATTCTAGCCACCAGCCATTAATACACTTAAGATTATAATTTTTTTTAGCTAATTGCTTTTGTACTTGGCTTAAAAAATGTACATGAATGCTCTATGCTTTTTT
This sequence comes from Moxostoma hubbsi, assembly GCA_032164185.1. NCBI lineage: Eukaryota > Metazoa > Chordata > Actinopteri > Cypriniformes > Catostomidae > Moxostoma > Moxostoma hubbsi. The sequence continues at coordinate 28,247,060 of JAVLUX010000018.1, read as the reverse complement.
CTTTTCTTTTTTAATGTTAGTTCAAAAATATTACTGGGCTTATCTGCTAACACACATAGATGCCCAAAATTGCTGGACAAAGAACATTTTATGTTGGCAGGCCCAGTTCCAGATCAAAATCACTGAGGGTGCTCAGTAAATATAAAATAAATATAAATTTGTTAAATATACTAAATCATGTTTAAATGATACTAAAACAACGTAAATAATAATAAAAAAATTGTTAATGTACAAAACTTTATTGCTTCATTTTTTTCCCCACATGATCTGTCACTGAAAATGTATACCAGATTACCAATCCGGCCCTGGCAGCAGTTTCCCCTAAAATATCAAAACTATTTTCTTAACTACATTTCTGAGTAGCGAGACGGTAGCTTCACTAGTTTTTAAATCAAGTAGCTTTTCAGCATTGACAAAAGTTATATCACGATCATGCTTTGTACCCGGTGTTTACTATCGCCAGTTTTGGTTTCAGAACTAAAGATGTCTGGTCACAAACAAATCACTCATTTGAGTCGGGTCTTTGTGATAAATTCGTCAAACGTGAAAGGAAAGCAGTCTGAATCGGTTTGCGATACAATCTGAATGATTGCACTCTCACTTGCTGATAAGCTCATGGAATATTTTATAACACTGCAAATAAAGATAGTGCTGTGGGTCTACAATCAATCAATGGAAACCAAGCCTGCACATAAATCCTAGAATTTTCCAGAAATTAAGAAGGTCTTTATTAAGTTCAATAAGTGTGCAGCTTGTGAACAACTTCTGCAGATAAAGACATTTTCCAACCAAAACACTTATTAGCCTACACAAAATCACTTAAAAATGTACCATAATATTACCATGTTTTTTTAGACATATATCATTACACAGGAGCACCATGTTAATAAAATGGTATATGAATATGGTTATCATATATCAAATTACCATGGTAGTAACATAGTTTTCTTTGAAGTACTTTGAAGCAACATGCAAATAAAGAATAGTGCATAAATTGTAGTATTTCAAAGTACCATGGTATTACCATCTGATGCCATCAGAAATCACATTGTTATTGCCAGATGTGCACACACACACACACACACACACACACACACACACACACACAAGGAATTTGTCTTCTTATCAAAAACTACCAGTACATATAGAAATACAACAGATAGACACAGAATTACAGGATAAAATGAATGGTATACTGTGTGTACCCAGTTTTAATTCAGAAATGTGCAATTATATTTAAATGGGTATGGGTTTGTAGAGGTAGTAGCATAAATATTAAAAATAAAATGTAAAAATAGTGATTTTACATGTTGAACACATGAGTTTGCATCATGTCTAAATAAGAATTTACGTTTGTTTTTACGTGTACATACATATTGCGCCTAATTATTGTATATTTCTACACTGTATTGCACTAAACTGTAATATATTGTTTGGGAATGTCTTTAGGAGTAACTGCTGTGAATATGTGTGCAACACGTCAATGAAATTGACTAGAATTTATAGCCTCTGCTGGTGACATCATCAGGATGCACCTGTAGCAGGGCTAAAAATAGATGCGTCACAGGTGCATCGTCAGGTCTTTTTTTTTCAGACCAATCTGTGTGTGTTGTGCTTCTCAAGCTGTCAGAACTTTATTTTCCTCTGTTAGAAGTTAGAATTTGTTTGGCAGTGTGCAGAAAACCTTTTCTCCTTTCCAAGAATGAGTGTGAAGCACATCAAGCAGTGTGTGTTCCCGTGTTTATGCTATATGGCTGAAATGGACACACACCAGTTTTGTTTTGTGTGTTTGGGGGAAGAGCATGCTGCTCTTGCGTTAGGGTGGGGCGGGTGCGAGCATTCTGATCTGTTTACAGTCAAAATGTTTCGCACTCATCTCATTTACTTCCAAGAGCCAGCGCCCACTCTTTCATCATGGGGCTCTCGCATGGATCTGGCTGAGGAGCGAGAGACGGGTCCGTCCCTATCGCTCGCTCTCTCCTCAGATCCAGCTGGTCCTTCTAGGGAGCCTGAAGCACGCTTCGGCACCTCTTCAGTTCATGAGGGGGACGCTGAATCTCTTGAGTCAGCAGACTTTGAGCTACCCACTTCTGAACATTCCACGCAAAATAACAAAGCGGCTGAGGAATTACGCGAGGTGGTTACACGGGCTGTGGCCAGGCTACAGTTAGACTGGCCATGTGAACAAGAGACCCCCAAACACTCTAAACTAGAAGACAGATTTCTGTCTGGTGGCCACAAAAAAAAAGAAAAAAAAGGAAGGGAACGCTATATCAGTCCCTTCCTTTCTTCAATGACCTCCATAACAAGCTTTCTCATTCATGGAGGAATCCTTATACTTCCCGTGTCTTCGTGCCCTCGACGTCGGCATATTCGACTGTCGTGGGTGCTGAGACACTGGGGTATTCCACGATGCCGCCGGTAGAAGAGACAATTGTGGGTTATCACTTGCCTGACTTGGCATCATCTCTTAAGAGACCCACTCTCCCCACAAAGCCGTGCAGCACCACCTCCACGCTTATGGGAAAAAGCTTATCAGGCAGCAGGTCAGGCTGGTGCTGCCCTGCACACTAGGCTGACCTGCAGAAGGAATTGAGTGTGGGCAGTACGGTCGACGAAGAGGCTTTCGCCGAGCTTCGTCATGCCACAAATCTGTCTCTCCGGGCAACCAAACAGATGGTTCGTGCCATTGGCCGGTCTAAGGCTGCTTTGTCAGCACAGAAAGACATTTATGGCTAAACCTTTTCGGCATCAAAGACAGGGACAAAGTGTTCCTCCTCAATGCCCCGTTTTCACCTTCTGGCCTGTTTGGTGACGCCATGAACATGGTTATAATCAGGTTCCAGGAGACAAATAGCCACGAGGAAGCCTTCAGGCCATTCCTCCCACGCCGCACTCAGGGGGAGGGGCCGCCATGTTTCGTGTGAAACATCCACCTGTACCCTCCCGATACCCCCACGAAACCCCCGCTCCATTACCGGCACCTCTGGCGTTTCAGGAGTTAGCGGTTTCCAGCGAAATGATGGGTGTTCTGTTGCTTCCTGCCACAGCCCAGGACACGGGACACTCGACTCAACAGGAAGTGTCAGATTTTTTTTTTTACATTTTAAACAAGTGGAAACTACTGCCAGGTGTTTCTATGAGGGCCCTTAGAACAGTAGAAAAAAGGCTACAGAATTAAATTTGTTCGCCGTCCTCCGTGTTTCAACGGTGTCGTTCCCACTACCATGAAACCGGAACAAGAAAAATGTCTACTGTGGGAAGAACTGCGAATCTTTTGGTCAAAGGGGCCATAGAACATGTTCCCCTTCCAGAGAGAGTCAGGTTACTACAGTGATACTTCCTGGTCCCCTAGAAGGATGGAGGGTTGCATCCGATTTTAGACTTTCGAGGCTTGAATCGCTCAGAGGACGTTCAAGTTCAAGATGCTAACCGTCAAGTCGTGTCTCAAATCTGTGTGGTTCAGACCCTAGTTCCTCAGTTTAGGTCCCACTCTAAGTGCGTCTTGCCATCGCATGTTGCTAATGACAGATACCTACCTGACGGGCTGGGGAGTGGTCTTAAGTGGTCGTCCAGCTCAAGGGGAATGGGAGGGTCATCAGCTTGATTGTTACATCAACTGTCTCAAGTTGACGGCTGAATTTCTGGCCCTGAAATACTTCCTCCAGAGGCTGTCATGTCTTAGTGCAGGTGGACAACACAGCGGTAGCCTCTTACATAAACCATCAAGGAGGTCTGCATTCACACCAGCTGAACGGACTGGCATGGCAGATTCTCCTTTGGGCCCAGGGCAAGCTCCTGTTAATCAGAGGAGCTTATATCCCTGGATGCCTGAATGTGGGGGCAGATTTACTGTCCAGACAGAAAATACAGACGGGGGAATGGAAAGCCCACCCCGAGGTAGTGGAACAAATCTGGCTGAGAACAAATTTGAAGTTCTTCACCTCCCAACAGACAGCGCAATGTCCCCTATACTTCTCTCTGAATCACCCAGCCCCCCTGCGTCTGGACGCAATGGCACATACAATGTGCCTGTATGCTTTGTAACGAACGTGATGGAATATAGCATGGCAGAATATCACTTAAGTACTGCATAGCTTGACTATTCAAAGCTTTGTATGTAGTTAGCAAAATAATTAGAATTTATACTAAATTTAACAGGTAGCCAATGTTGCAATGATAAAATGGGGCTAATATGATCATATTTCTTGGTTCTAGTCAGCACTCTGGCAGCTGCATTTTATTTATTAAACTTGTAAGACATCCTCCAAGTAATGCATTACAATGATCTAGTCATGAGGTCATGAAAGAATAAAGCAAAAGCGCAAAAAAGAGCAAAATCAGCAAAAGAGAGCATGTGTCATATCTTTGCAATATTTCTGAGATGGAAGAATGAAAAAAAAATATATATATTTTCAAAGGACAGATTGGTCTTTGCTGTTGAAGATGATATAATAGTACATCCATAGAGTCAAATTATATTTTATCTGCTTATTTTTAAATGTTTTTGGTTCAATAATTAGTACCTCTGATTTGTCGGAATTGAGTAGAAGGAAATTTCTGGCCAACCAATCTTTGATTTCATTGATACACTCTGCTAATTTGGAGAATTGTAAAATTTTGTTGGGTTTCGAAGAAATACAAAGTTGGCTATCGTCGGTATAACAGTGGAAACTTATTCCATATTTCCTATCAGGGGAAGCACATATAAGGAGAAAATCTGAGACCCTAAAACTGATCCCTGTGGCACTCCATACTTAACTTTTGTTTGATTCGACAATTCCTCATTTACACAGACAAAGTGGTAGCAGTCTGCTAAATAGGACTTATACCATGCTAATGCAAGTCCACAAATGCAAACATAATTCTCAAGCCTATTCAAGAGAATATCATGATCTATGGTGTTGAAGGCAGCACTAAGATCTAAAAGCACTAGAAGAGAATTGCAGCCACAAACAGTTGATTTGTAACTCTGATAAGTGCAGTCTCTGTACTGTGATAGGGCCTATATCCTGATTGAAATTGTTCATATATTCAATTTCTCTGTAGAAATGAACATAGTTGGGAGGACACTACATTTTCTAGTATTTTCAACATAAACGGGAGATTTGAAATCGGTCTATAATTAGCCAATTTTTCAGGATCAAGCTGTGGCCTCTTAATGAGCAGTTTGATGACTGCCATTCTTGAGACATGTCCTAAAGATAGTGAGGAGTTAATAATATTAAGAAGAGGTTCTAAGATTAGAGGGAATACCTCTTTTAAGAGCTTAGTTGGTATTGGATCTAACATAAATGTTGTGGCTTTTGATATTTCAATACGTTTTGTTAACTCTTTATGACCCATGACAGCAAAGGATTGTAGTTGCTTGTGAGGAAAATTATGAGATACTGTTTTCTGTGAAACTGTGACAAATGATGCATAATTCCAATTTTATTTCTGATTATTTCAATTTTATCAGTAAATGAATTTATGGAGTCATTACTATTGTGCTGCGATGGAATATCTGGTTCAGTCGAGGCTTTATTCCTTACCAAATTAGCCACAGTATTGAATAAACACCTAGGATTGTTGTAGTTATGTTTTATGAGTTTGCTAACATATGCTGACCTGGCAGCTTTAGTGCCTGTCTGTAGCTACAGACACTATACTTCCATGCACCACGAAATACCTCTAATGTTGTATTCTTCCACTTGTGCTCCATTTTCCAAGCTGCTCTCTTGAGAATCATTTTACCATTGTGTGGGACTTTTTATTTATCGTTTTAATTGAGGTGGGGTGACACTATCAAGAGTACTAGAGAAGACTGCATTTATATTTTCTGTTATTTCTTCAAGTTCTTCTAGACATTTTATGATTTACTGAGTATTTGAGATAAATTTAGAAGATTATTAGTGAAGCTATCTTTAGTGGTCAAATGAATAGTTCTACCTGAATGATAGCGTGGTGTAGATTGAGTAACATTAGCTGATCGCAGCATACAAGAGACGAGGTAATGATCTGAGATGTCATCGCTCTTCGGCAGAATTTCTATAGTATCAATATCAACTCCATATTACAGAATTGTTATGATTATGGCGATGAGTTGGTCCTGTCACATTTTGTCTGAATCTAAGAGAGTTGAGAATATAGATAAATGTTAATCCCAATGTGTCATTTTCATTTATGCATTTGGCAGAAACTTTTATCCAATGTGACTTACAGTTCACTTATTACAGGGACAATACCCCTGGAGCAACCTGGAGTTAAGTGACTTGCTCAATGGTGGTGGCTGTGGGGATCAAACCAATGACATTCTGATTACCAGTTATGTGCTTTAGCCCACTAAGCCACCACCACTCCACTCCATTCCATTTTCATAATCTGTGTGAACACTGAATTCACCAACAATTAAAGCTCTATCTAATAGATCTGATAGAAAATGTGCAAATTCACCAAGGAAATCCAAATACGACCTGGGTGATCTATTTACTGTAGCAAGCACAAAAGACTACAATGATTTTTTAATTGTATGTGATGGTGTCACATTAAGCATTATTAGTTCAAAAGACTTATATTCTGTCCTCTAAAAAAGGTCAGGAACAGTAGCCACTTGTGACAATGGCCTTGGATTATTTTATTTTTAGAGAGGGTGCCCATTTTTAGAGGTCGTGTTATTGACACTTAATGGTTTTCGAAGGCTCGATTTGCATCCACATCTACTGCTGATGTGAGTGCGGTTCTTTCTTAATCTGCCAAGATAATAAATGTCACCAAAGGGATAAAACCACAGACATATTTCACCTAAGCTCGCTCGCTCTCTCTCTCTCTCTCTCTCTCTCTCTCTCTCTCTCTCTCTCTCTCTCTCTCTCTCTCTCACACACACACACACACACACACACACACACACACACACACACACACACTCCTCTCCTGTGTGTGAAAGTAAGAGAGAGAGAGAATCTGAGCACTGGGCATTCCTTCGCATTCCACTTGACAGATCTTTAGCGGTGAAACATAGTGCTCCTTGTTGTGAGTGGACAAAATACATTTCTCCTCAGCGCTTGAGGAGGATTTATCAAGAGACACAATGCAGGTGAGTAATCGATCTTATCACCTTTATTGTTAACGACTCTTTTTCTAAATAAACAAAAATAAACGCTGTGGCTTCAAGAATAATAACAAACGGTTGCATTTTAAAAGATAAGCTAAGAATAATTATTATTGTTTTCTATATCATCATTCGCACGGGACTGTACAGTATAAGAGACTGAGTTGTGATGAAGTTACATCATTTCAGTCGAACTGTAGATCGCGCTGATGCGCGCGAGTCCTTGGTGCGCGAGAGGTCGTCGTGTCACTCCATATTTGTCATATGTGTTATTATGTGTAATATACAGTGTACTGTATACAGTTTGGGCAGTGACGACTGACTCCCTCCACTTAAAGACCTCCACGGAATAGTGATGTTTCGTGCTCTTTAAATAGTCTGCTGTAATACTCGTGGGTAAAAAAAAGAAATGACAGGGCAAGCTCTTTTAGTGAAGATAAAAAGAACACGGATAGTTAGAGACGAAAAGTTGCGAAACATACGACTAGGTCGAATAAGGACGCGTAAATTTAGAGAGCATACGCTCTCGAGCATGAAGATAAGAGGCTTATTCCCAAATGGTATGTTTTTTTTTCCTGGGGTTTTTCTTATTTTCATCGCCTCTCAGTTTTGATAACCATATTGAACTTTCTATGCCAATGGAGCAAATTGTACAGATTTTGTTCCTCGTAGATTTGGGCTTCATGTATTGGCTGATATGATGAATGGGTTGCTTCAAGTGTGTTAGCTGATGAGTTTTGAACCTTGTGCTGTGATGGATTCTAACTGTGAGAATCCCTTGCATGAAATATTTGACATTTATATGGTTCAGTAATTTGTTTATGTCAGCTTTGAAATAATTGTGAAGATTAAATCCTGTCCTCCTCAGTTTGACAAATGAGTGTTTGTACTCCAGAAACAGTCCACTTCCCAAGAGCGTTGGTCTATGTAATAACTAGATGTGCTCATTTTGCTCTGTTGATAATAATCACAGCACTTTTTCATTTTACTTTATTTATTTATTGATCATTTGAAAAAGCTCTGTTGTTTCTGGAGACTACAGAAATGGGAGAATATAATTGTAATCCATACCAGCTGTGATTCATCTGGTAGTTTCAAATTTTTACATATTTCTGGCATTTTTAGCTGCTGTTTTATGACATTTTTTTTGCTTTGTTCCTGTGCGCAGTCAAGTTTCAGATTTGAAAATAAATAGCATTTTAGAGGTAAAATGACTCCAGTCATTGGTTAAAGATTTAACACATTTTTTTTAATACAAAGTTTTATGTGGCACTGTCAAAATAATATTAGTAATGGCACAAAGGTTCTTGATAATCAAAACCTCTTTATTATGTTCCGTAGATATCATCAAAGTGCATATCATGGCCATGGTATCTTCAATTACAGACTATGGAAACCAAACACGACTTTTCAGCTATTCACACCAGATCAATTGGTATAGATTTGTTTCTTTCATTAAGGATAATTCAGTGTCCCCACACACATACACGATCAAACAGTACCCTGGTCTCAGTGGGGTCCAGGTGAGTGAGAGGCTGAATAATAAATACTTTGGTGTGTAATCCACACTACTGGTAAAGTGAAAGGGGCAGGAATCGCTAGGAAAGGGGCATCAGAATAAAACATAGCCACAGTGAAACAGAGCTGGCACTACCGGCACCGATAGCACTCATTTTCCGTTGGATGAGCATGATTGAAATTGTTCAGTGGGAGGTCAGTCTTTTTCCTCATGCTGACAAGAAAGCACATGTGGGCATGAGGCAGATGGTACACAGTCCTGACGACATGTGCTTGCTTGAATGTAAGAGTGAGAAAGAATGTATCTTGTATCGCCTTGTCCTTCAATTTTGTTTGAGATTTCCGAATAGACCAAAAGGGGTTTTAAATAGTCTGACATACAGTTTATAAATGTATATGTCCCTTTTATCTTATATGCTTACATAGTCCTTGCCGAATCTGCAAGATTTCTAGCATTAATATACACACACTGGTGGCCAAAAGTTTGGAATAATTTACAGATTGTGCTCTTATGGAAAGAAATTGGTACTCTATTCATCAAAGAGGCATTCAACTGATCACAGTGTATAGTCAGGACATTAATAACGTGACAAATTACCATTACAATTTGAAAAAAAAATCAGAACTTCTTAAAATACTTCAAAGAGTTCTCATCAAAAAATCCTCAATGTGCAGCAATGACAGCTTTGTAGATCCTTGACATTCTAGCTGTCACTTTGTCCAGATATTTCACCCCACGCTTCCTGTAGCACTTGCCATAGATGTGGCTGTCTTGTCGGGCACTTCTCATGCACCTTACAGTCTAGTTGATCCCACAAAAGCTCAATGGGGTTAAGATCCATAACATACTTTTCCAGTTATCTGTTGTCCAATGTCTGTGTTTCTTTGCCAACTCTAACCCTTTCTTTTTGTATTTTCTGTTTAAAAAATAGCTTTTTCTTTGTAATTCTTCCCATAAGATCTGCACCCCTAAGTCTTCTCTTTACTGCTGTAAATGAAACTGGTGTTGAATGGGTAGAATTCAATGAAGCTGTCAGCTGAGGAACTGTGAGGTGTCTATTTCTCAAACTAGAGACTCTAAGGTGTTGGAGTGATGGCTGCTGGAAATGGGGCCTGTCTAGATTTGATAAAAAATGACTTTTTTCAAATAGCGATGGTGCTGTTTTTTTTTTTACATCAGTAATGTCCCGACTTTACTTTGTGATCAGTTGAATGCCACTTTGGTGAATTATAGTACCAATTTCCTTCTGAAACAGCAAAATCTGTACATTGTTTTAAACTTTTGGCCACCATTGTATGTGATTATGTGATCATAAAAATTGGATTTTCAAATTTAGTACTGCCCAGAAGAAGCTGCATAACAGATATTTAATTATAGCTGCATAAACATATATATATAAGTATATACTTGACACAACTTTTCCTGTTTAGAAGTTAAGACACATCCTTGGCTAAAAGTCAAATAGTGTGCTTGCAGTCTTTTATGATAGCTTTGCATGAGTCCCTCATTTGTCCAGAGCGGCAATGAATGTACAGTACCTGGAGGCTTTTTGTCAGGAAGAGTGGACAGCTTATCTGCCCAGGACAAACCAGGGACTCATGCACAACCATCACAAAAGGCTAGAAACCACCTTTTATGCTTGAAGAGGTGACACAGGATTTTGCAAAAAAAAACTTTGTAAACTTTGAACAATCATTTGTGTAAAATTAGTTATTAATTTTTTCGTAACTCTACGTATTCATGTGATTATATAATCAGCCAATCGTGTGGCAGCAGTGCAATTCGTAAAATCATTTAAATACAGGTCAGGAGCTTCAGTTAATGCTCACATCAACCATCAGAGTGGGGAAAAAAAATTGGATTTCAGTGATTTCGACCGTGACATGATGTTAGTGCCAGATGGGCTGGTTTGAGTATACCTGTAACTGCTGATCTCCTAAAGTCTCACATAGGAAGAACTGGGACTTTTCTGCTGCGATATGCCGAAGGGGGCCACAATATACAGAAAAAAGGACAGCAACCCTCCTCCCCCAAACACACACACTCAACAACTTGTTGTGCCAGCGACAACCACCCCCCCCCCCCCCCCCAACCAGCCCCCTGGCTCATCCACCATAACCTGCCATCTCATGGTCCACCAATGAGTTAGCAGCCTGGGGCTCACTCAGTTTTTCATGATGCCTTTTGATGCCTGTCCATCATTCCCATCCTGAACACTTCATGTGCCTCACCGCTACAATTGAAACCCATATGCTCCATCTGAGACCACATCCCTACCACCTATCTAGACTTTGCAGAGGTGTTTAGTCCACAGAAATCCTCTCAACTTTCTCTGCATCGTCCCTTGGATTGTGCCATCGACCACCTTCCTGCCGCCCCTCTCCCTAGAGGTAAAATCTACTCCTTGTCAAGTCCCGAGCAACAGGCCATGGAAAATTACATAAAAGATGCCCTTAAACAGGGTGCATCTGCCCATCAACATCATCAGTCACATCCAGCTTCTTCTTTGTGAGTTCGACCTTGCATCGACTACCGTGCACTCAGTAATATCACCGTGAAGTTCTGGTACCCATTGCCCTTTGTTCCTGTGGCCCTGGAACTACTGAGAGAGGCCAAAATCAAATTCGATCTTCGCTGTGCATATAACTCGATCCGTATCCGAGAAGGTGATGAGTGGAAAACCACATTCATCACTTCCAGCGGCCACTACAAATATCAAGTTATGCCATATTGACTGGTCAATGCCCCCAGAGTCTTCCAGTCCTAAATGAACCAGATCTACAAGATGTTCTCCACCATTTAATCCTGGTGTACATTGACGATATACTCATCTACTCCCCATCTTTTGAGGAACATGTCGGTCCTACAATGCTTTCAAGATCACTCTCTGTGCCTGAAACCTGAGAAGTGTCTCCTTTACAAACCATCCATTCAGTTTTTAGGATACATCAGCGGTCCCAGTAGAAGTAGATGCCTCCACCACTGGAGTTGGAGCCGTACTTTCTCAGCTTCAGGGTGACCCGCCCCCTCAAAATACATCCCTGTGCATTCTATTCAAAGAAGATATCTCAAGCGGAAAGAAGTTACGATGTTGGTAATACAGAATTGTGCCATAAACAAAAAAACATCCACTGAGCGGCAGTTCTGTAGACAGAAACACCTTGTTGTTGAGAGAGGTCAACAGAGAATGGCCAGACTGGTTCGAGATGATAGAAGGTCTACGGTAACTCAGATAACTGCTCTGCACCATTGTAGTGAACGAAATAGCATCTCAGAATGCACAACATGTTAAACATTGAAGCACATGGATGAGTTACAACAGCACTAGACCACGTGGGGAATTTTATTTGGACCATAATGTTCCTAATACAGTGGTCAGTGAGTACATATAAATATATGTTATGTCAAAACTTCATTACAGCAGTACTTAATAAAAAAAAAAAGATATTTTTATGATCAACGTTAGTTTTTTAAAAATTATAAACATCTTGCATATTCTGCTAGGGGTACAATATGTAAATGTTTGAGCAGATCTGTATTGGTGAGTAGTGTTAATGTCATTGAGTCAGTTTCATGTTCTAGTCTTTTGATTTGGGCTCATAAACTAAGCAAACTTTCCTTTGGCCTACTTTGCTTGTAACTGAATTGGCAAACTACAGCATACTGTTTGGCTTCGCTTCTCTGAGTTTTGATTAGGCTGTGGTTCTGAATTTTAAGCAAGTTTAAACCTAGAACCTGAATCAGCAGTACACGAAGCCCTGAATTAAATGAGAAACATAAATCAGAAAAAAGTAGACAGAATACTAAGCATTTTGTGTAGGCTTGTGCAGTATAGGCCTGAGGGGTGAATTAATTAATGGTAATGTGTTTAATGTTTTTAATATTTGAGCAAATGAGGTACAATATCTCAGTAAAGGTTTTAATATACAATACATCCTTAATTGACAGAAATGTGCTTGCTTATTCAGTGCTTGCATTTTTTAAGTTAATGCACTTAATACTCAATTATTAAACAAATTAATATTACAGATCTTGTTATCAAATGTCCCCAACCTCCTTTCTTTACCCCAGGTGGTCTGAGCTTGATGTTTCGTGACAGACATGGCATATGGCCTGGAGGACTTTGAGTTGGGCTTTACCAACCATGTGTCACTAATTGTGATAAATATGGCACTGTACTTGGTTCAAACAAAGCAAAGTCACATATCTTCAAATTACTGCAGAAATCTAAAGCTGAGGCAAAGTGCATTGCGCCAATGATGAATATCTCCCCGAGCTTAATCCTCTGTGTGGAGTCTTTCAGTGCAGGAGGACTGACCATCTGGCTGTTAGCAGCAGAGAAGAAATTGTGCATGTTCTCCATTGACTCTAACCTGTCCCTGTACACCCATTATCTACAGACCTGTGTGTACAGTTGGGCAGAGAAAGCAAGCCAAAAAACATTACTGAAAACGTTTTTTTTAATGTAGCATTCAATAAATGGTGCCCCTAAGAGAGTAGCCATTTACTTTTCATCAGACATGCATAGAGTTCAAAGGGATGTCCGCAAGTGTATTTGCATGTATTAAAAGACATTCTGTCCAAGGGTATAGATTTGGCTTGAACATTGGTGGTATAAATAATGGTACTTGCTTGTTTAGATGATTGGGGGTTAGTATTTATCATTCATTCATTTTATAAAATACCACTAATTAAAACAAAACTCATGTGTATCTTTAAATACACATTGTCATGTCAACATCAATCCAGTAATTACTCCAAATTATTTGGTTCATTTCAATTGAAGACATGACAAAATGAATGACTTGTGGGTCAGTAAGTTTTTGATTCTCCAGTAGAACAGCTTATAACCAGCTAAGTCATTCGTTTGGGAGGAAGTGCTGTATGTTTTGCGGTAGATTCAAAAGAAAAGACTTGTAAGGAAATCACATTACACTGGATGTTTTGCACCTCTGGTTTAATTACGGTTTTGCAGTGCTAGCAGGAAAGTCTGTTAGATTACTTGACAGAAAAATGCACAGTTGGGGACCATTACCAAAACGGAAAGTGATGGAAATAATTTTGGTGTTTATTAATTAAAAAATGGAATCAGTTCTGAATAAGAACTGGTTCTTGGTTCCCAAATCGAATTACTATGCAATTGCTTCGATGTTCTGGAAGGTTTCTAGGGCATTGTTATGTGGTTGCTTACTGGCCCACATTAAAAGATCCACCCCTAAGTATTTATGGTATTCTGGTCCCTAATAATGGCCTGGGTCCCTTCTTCAATTTACATCTATGGGATTTTCCCATCCATTTTATCATCCGCCAAGAGAAAATCATAAGTCCGATTTTCTTAGAAAATAAATAGTACACCTCTCCTTTACAAGCCAAACAATTTGAGATAACATTCATGCTTGTAGCACAAAGGGTGTGGGATGAGTTACGCACTGAAGTTTAACACTTGGGTTAAGGGATATTTACTCCCGGCCTGAGGCAAAGGTGGGAGGAGTGTGACTAGGAGGAGGGCCGGGCCGTGGCGTAATCAGCCGAGGAGAGTGATAAAGGCGGATGTGACAGTTCGGGAGAGAGAGAGCCACACGCAGCTGCCTTGTGTGTGTGTGTTGTGTTTTGTCTTTGTTTTAATTTTACATTAAACTTTGATGTTTGATGTTTACATTACTTTGATGTTTCGTTCAATTCCAGCCTCCTCTTTTCCCATTTTAAATGTCACAGAGGCTGAGTGTATCCATGAGAGAAATAGTGAATCCTGCAGGCATAGTTTCAGTCTCTCTGACTGCACAAAGAAACACCACTTTCAGAATTTTTACTTATTTAAACAACCTGCTTCATCTTAATGAAATGATCGACTGAAACGTACCATGTTGTCTCTTGTTTATGTACCTTCACACTTAAGTTTCTGGCATCTGTTACACTCCATGTTGTCTCTTGTTTATGTACCTTCACTCTTAAGTTTCTGGCATCTGTTACACTCCATATTGTCTTTTGTTGATGCACTCTTATTTTGAAACCATTCTTATGTTCCTGTTTCCCAGTCTTGTCATGTCCTGTTTTCCCTCCTTGTGCATGTGTCTGGTTTTCATTGGTTCATTGTTTGATTGCTTTATTATCAGTTCTAGTTTTGTCATTGGCTTTAGTTAATCACCGTATTATCCTGTTTAGTCCTGTTTGTCCATTGGCTGTTGTTTCCCCTGTTCATGTATTTAAGTCCTCATGTTTCCCTTGTACCTTGTCAAGTATTGTTGTTGTAACCCTGACCCCTGCCTGATGTCACCCTGATGTTCCTTAGCCTTAGCCCAGTCTGTCTAGGCCTAGCCTTAGTCCAAGCCGTAGTCTGTCCCAGTTCCAAGTCCTTGTCCTGTTCTTGTTTCACTTACAATCTTCAATAAAGCTGCACTTGGGTCCTACTCATCGCCTTCAACCTTGCCTTGACTGCCTCCAAATCGTTACATCGACATGATATGAATACACCAATAGTTAAATATAAATGTTGATACATGGATCTAAAGTATCGGTACATTATTGTGAGATAATGTATATATCTAAGTGATATATCTACACATCGACTCAGCCCTAGGTTTGATAAATAGAAATAGTGACACTTGCCTTAGTAAGCACAAGTAATAATTACATAAAAATGGAAGCCTTATCATGTTGGAGGTTTACTTGGATAAATAAATGGATGAAATCGTTTAGGCATAATAAATGCCTTAGAGCCATTTGTGCATGCAAACAAGGCACACTAACCAGAACAATTGCTTTCAATGCCCCCCACTGTATCCTGCAGCGCCTAACAACACAAACACACATACACACTCACACGCACTGTAATAAATACCCTAGATGTGCTCCCCTAGCAGACCTCCACCCTACCCAGACGGGCATATGGAGCTGCCTTCCACCCACTCACAGATGCACCAGCTCCATAAAGCACTGAAAATCATGCACTCTCTCCGCCTTTTCCTCACTCCACCACCACAGAGACAGGCAGCCACAAATAGCATCCCTCCACCTTAACATATTTAGGCAACAGAATGACTCTCCTATTGAATATCAAGGGTTACTGTAGACAATTTATTCCACTATTACTGGAATGTCAAGAAAGACCCTCACTGGAAAGGTCATTACTGCTTGTGTGTGTTAGGTTTGAATTATGGAGCCATTTCTCTTGAGGCAGGAGCAAGCTGAGGCACAAGAATGTTTGAATTTCCTGAAAGAGGAGAGGACACTTTGAAATTAATCCTTGTATCCACCCTCCCTCCTCTTTGTCCCAATGTCCCCGTCTCTGTGTCTTCTGAATCCTCACCTTGGGAACAGCAGAGCCTCTCTCTCTGTTTTCCATCCAACATTTCAATCAACCTCTCATTAGGCTGGCAAAACAATGCCAGAAGTCTCTCACTCCAATCAATCTCTGTGATCAGTCAGGATCAGATCTTCTGAAATTTGAAGTTAACCCACAGGATTTAGAGGCTTTCTGTGTCTACTGTAATCCTAAATGACAGCGGCAGAGCAAAATAGACACGCACCAAATCAACAGAGTGACTGTTTCGTAAGGGGATTTCACAGGTTGAGAGAGCTGCTATATAACAGGGGAGTACAGTATCAAAACGGCCGATTCTGAGTTGTTTTTCCACCCAGCGCTTACATCTCTTTGGTATTGGAAATTCTGGGAAATAGTCTGAAACATAAAAATGTTCAAAAGCAAAATTATGATGCCATTTTTTATCCAATTTTAATGGTGATTTGAATTGCAATGTAATTGATTTGTAAGCTTAACCAACAGTTCTCGATATTTCGTTCTTTCCTTTCCACTTTATGATGGGGGAGTTCAGGATCAAAATGCTCAGATACTGAGTTGCTTTTCCCACTGCACTCACATCTGATTGATCCAGGGCATTCTAGGAAGCATTTCTACCTAGCAAAATGCATTTCTGCTGAAGATATATATCTTAAAAATCTATCCCAAGAAAAAAATTTTCCGTCTGTGTTTATGTTTACGCCTGTTATTGGTTGGTCGGATCTGAGCCTGAATAGTTAGGATGGTTGACAGAAGAGTGTGTGCATGGTAGATTAGAAGGATTACATAAGAGAGCCTAGATGCAACAAGGCAAAACACACTTTTTGCTTTTGATATCTAGAGAAACACTGTGTCGCTCTCAAGTGGTAACAGATCCCAAGTACAGAGAGAACCAGTGAGAGCAAGAGGAACTGGGAAAATTATATACAGAAAAGGAGACAGGGAGGTTGTTTTTAGGAAACGCACAATACAATGAGAAGGGGAATGAAGGAGAGATGGAGAGATATGGTATCAGACATCAGGCGTGGGAAGACAGGAAGCGAGCATGGGAAGGCAGAGATTGACAGGAAAAGATATTGAGCTAGAAAGGCAGATGGATTTGGAGCAGGTATCAGGAGAAATGAAAGAGAGAAAAATGGATAGATAAACAGAGCAGAAAATGAGATTATGAGAGAGAGAGATTATGTGTAATTTTGAAAAAGAGCACACGATTTCAGATTTCAACACACTTGTTCTCAGTGGTGATCTTAATGTGAAAAATCAAACTAAAATATTGATTCTTGAAACAGATTTGTGAAATATCGCAATACTTTGAAATATTGATTTTTTACTCCTGTCTCAGTTATAAAGCACTGGTTGAGCTGGAGAGACTGAAAGTGAAGATCGAGGAGCAGCAGGTGTGTGAGCTGATTGTTGGGTCTTTCTTTCGTCTCTCTGTCTCAGGGGAGAATGTGCACACGGTGGTCTCAGCTAAAAATAAACTCATCCGTTGTCTCTCTTTCTCTGTGTCTGTGGGACTCATTCGGTAGAGCAAGGGCCCATTGATGAAAGCTGCGACAAGTTAGGATTGGATACTAAAAGAGAGCATATGGAGTATATCGGCTACTCAATGAAATATGGATGGGAGAAATCATAACACTCAATATGGTTTCTGTATGAAAGGAAGCCACACCTTTCATTTAAAGGAGCTAAAAGAGTTTAGTTTTTTACTGTGTTTTTAGCAAAGAGGCAACATTTATGTAATGGTATCATATTTAATTGGTGATTTGGCGTTAGGGTTAGGAACCAAGAATTGGTTCTTGTTCAGAACCGATTCTATTTATTAAAAAAACAAAAAACAAAACTTGAATTCAGTGATTTTCATGATTTTTGGATCAGTTTACAGTTGTTGAACTGTATGCGGACGTAGCACTGTGCTAAAATATTCTGACTGTGGTAAAATATTATGACAGTGTTTCCTGCGCTACCACTGCAACTATGCTATTGAATCAGCAGTGCGAAACATATAGTTTGACCAGTTTAGGCCTATTTCTGAACTAATGACTCTTATGAGCTGGTTCTTTTTAATCTTCAGCGCTTCCTACTGAACAAATACATTTTATCAGCTCGTTCTTTTTAGTGAATCTAGGACCCTGTTTATACCTGGTATTAAGATGCATTTGGGGTGATCTGTCACATACAGAATTAAATGGGGTGCCAAACGTTTTGTGATCGGATCGCAAAAACAGCATGCATGTGACCACATAATATTTGAGGTGTAATAAATTGGCTAATCTGTCCTGTATGCATCCCAGACAGCAGTGAAGCACCAACCGTCACCTTTCAATCAACCACTGGGCTAAAGCAAGAGTTTAAACTTGGCTTGTTACAAGTGGTTTTAAAAGGAAATAACCTTGAAATCTGAAAAAGCTAATACATATACAACCTCTTCATGGATGTTCTTCAATATGTCTGAGATCAACATTTAGGGACACAGGTGAGAAGCACCCTCCGAAAATTCAGGTACCCCATTAAAATAACGGATAATTGTTAACCAAATATGTTTCGTGTGTGCTTAGATTAAATTTCAACTGCATCTGGGAGAAACAGTGTGCCATTTTTTTCTAGCTTTCTTATTACTTTTTACAGTTTATCATCATGCAGTAGCATACTGACATAGTGATTTATGTATTTCATCATGAAATCAAAGACCCTCGCATTTAAGTGAGCAGATGTATTCCAGCATCTTTATACCAGCTGTAAACAGTGTCTACAACGTACTGAACCACAAGTCATTAATTTCATCATGTCTGACTTGAAATTAACCAAGAATTCAGATAAATTATAAAATGTTGTCGATATGACATGTGTTTAGAAATACACTTTGAGTTTTGTTGTAATTAGTGATTTTTTTTACTTTATTAATGAATAAAATAATAGAAAGTCTAGAAAGAATCTATTCTTCAAAAATATGGAAGTATCTCATCATTTGGTAACAGACTGCTGAGGCCAGTATATGCAATAATAATGGAATTTCTTATTTCTAAATATGTATTTTGAAATGTACTTAGAAATGCATGCCTAGAAAATAGCTGCCTGGGGGCATTACCAAGATGCCCACAGAGGATACTTGTGTCTCTGCAGAAAAAAAAAGGCTGTTTCCCAATCAGGGGGTGTTTTCAAACCGGGATGAGCTTTTTTCAACCGCTTTGCATGATTTGCCTATAATGAGATTCCCTACTTTCATTGGATAGTTGAGACACAGTCATCCTGGTTTGAAAACACCCACAGATTGGGAAATGTGTCAGACCAACAACCATGAAGGAATTCCATTGTCCAATGCTCAGAAGCTGACATTTAAAGAAACAAAATGACAATACTCACATAAGCATTGCTGGTGTTCAGTTGTCAACAAATAAATATCCTAGCAACAAATTGTGGAGGGTAAAAGATGCTATGCAATAGTAGAGTTTGTTTTGAAGTTGTACAATTATCAACGGAGAAGATTGTTTATCATGTTTCACACACCTGATTTTGTTCATGTTCGCTAAACAGGTGTAATTATCATAATATAATGTAGGAACACAGTAATTCATGTAATTTGCTAAAAAGTGAATCATTAACTTTGTGCATCTCACTGGGTGCCACAGCTCTAAATTGACATCATACACCCACATTTCAGCTAAATCCAAAGAAGTCTGACTGTGGCATTCTATTACAATTTTTCGAGTAGGAATTAGACAATTTTGACTTTGCAAGTTAAATGAAACAGCATAATAAAACCATAACAATCCTCTCTGCCCATCATTTTATTAAATGTTATCAAATTATATGACAATTATAAGATTAGATCCTTTTAAAATAGTTTAGCTGAGGGACAGGCTCTTATATAACAGTAGTGTAGATCAGAAATCCCTTGACCTGTACTGAATAATTGATTCATCCAATAACATTCCTTCCTCTATAACTCTCTCTTTTTCTCTCTCTCTCAATCTCTCATCCTTTCTCAGTGGTTAAAATGGAAGTCACAGCAGCCTTTTAAAACTTTAGCCTAAGGCTGGTCTTGAGTTGAGGGGCTGTGGTGAGTTAAGATGGAACATAAAAGCCTACCTCATCTCACAAGCTACATTGACTGATAACACCTGGTGGAATTGAGCTATCACTTCCCATCTTCCCTCCCACATTCTTGTCCATACTCACCCCATCTTTATTTTTTTTTACAAACACAAGCAAACTGACACATGGTTACTACAGAAGGTTGGCATCTCCACTCAAGGACAAGGGTGGAGGGCACAAGATGTCACAACCTTTAAATTCACATGCTATGACTGTAGATCTGTACTGGATGATTATATTTGACACAACACCCCACACACATATACATATATATATATATATATATATATATATATATATATATATATATATATATATATATATATACACACAGTTGCTGGTCATATAATTAGAATATCATCAAAAAGTTGATTTATTTCAGTAATTCCATTCAAAAAGTGAAACTTGGATATTATATTCATTCATTACACACAGACTGATATATTTCAAGTGTTTATTTCATTTAATTGTGATGATTAAAACTGACAACTAATGAAAATCCCAAATTCAGTATCTCCGAAAATTAGAATATTACTTAAGACCAATACAAAAAAAAGGATTTTTAGAAATGTTGGCCAACTGAAAAGTATGAACATGAAAAGTATGAGGATGTACAGCACTCAATACTTAGTTGGGGCTCCTTTTGCCTGAATTACTGCAGCAATGTGGCAGGGCATGGAGTCGATCAGTCTGTGGCACTGCTCAGGTGTTATGAGAGCCCAGGTTGCTCTGATAGTGGCCTTCAGCTCTTCTGCATTGTTGGGTCTGGCGTATCGCATCTTCCTCTTCACAATACCCCATAGATTTTCTATAGGGTTAAGGTCAGGTGAGTTTGCTGGCCAATTAAGAAGAGGGATACCATGGTCCTTAAACCAGGTACTGGTAGCTTTGGCACTGTGTGTAGGTGCCAAGTGCTGTTGGAAAATGAAATCTGCATCTCCGTAAAATTGGTCAGCAGCAGGAAACATGAAGTGCTCTAAAACTTCCTGGTAGATGGCTGCGTTGACCTTGGACCTCAGAAAACACAGTGGACCAACACCAGCAGATGATATGGCACCCCAAACCATCACTGACTGTGGAAACTTTACACTGGACTTCAAGCAACGTGGATTCTGTGCCTCTCCTCTCTTCCTCCAGACTCTGGGACCTTGATTTCCAAAGGAAATGCAAAATTTACTTTCATCAGAGAACATAACTTTGGACCACTCAGCAGCAGTCCAGTCCTTTTTGTCTTTAGCCCAGGCGAGATGCTTCTGACGCTGTGTCTTGATCAAGAGTGGCTTGACATAAGGAATGCGACAGCTGAAACCCATGTCTTGCATACGTCTGTGCGTGGTGGTTCTTGAAGCACTGACTCCAGCTGCAGTCCACTCTTTGTGAATCTCCCCCACATTTTTGAATGGGTTTTGTTTCATAATCCTTTCCAGGGTGTGGTTATCCCTATTGCTTGTACACTTTTTTCTACCACATCTTTTTCTTCCCTTCGCCTCTCTAGTAATGTGCTTGGACACAGAGCTCTGTGAACAGCCAGCCTCTTTAGCAATGACATTTTGTGTCTTGCCCTCCTTGTGCAAGATGTCAATGGTTGTCTTTTGGACAGCTGTCAAGTCAGCAGTCTTCCCCATGATTGTGTAGCCTACAGAACTAGACTGAGAGGCCATTTAAAGGCCTTTGCATGTGTTTTGAGTTAATTCGCTGATTAGAGTATGGCACCAGGTGTCTTCAATATTGAACCTTTTCACAATAGTCAAATTTTCTGAGATACTGATTTTGGGGTTTTCATTAGTTGTCAGTTATAATCATCAAAATTAAAAGGAATGAACACTTGAAATATATCAGTCTGTGTGGAATGAATGTATACATTATACAAGTTTCACTTTTTGAATGGAATTACTGAAATAAATCAACTTTTTGATGATATTCTAATTATATGACCAGCACCTATATATATATATAATGGATTTTTCAGATATAAATAGGGCTGCATGTTGCACAATAGTATTTGTCTCTTCAGACATATTTTTCAACACAACTTTAATGAAGTGTGAACGGCAGGGTAAATCAAAGCGGTCGCACACAGATGTGTATGGCGGATGACGTGGTGTGGTATAAACGTAGAAAAACTTAATAAAGTTCTACAAATATATGCACAAACCACAAACGCTCAACGTCAAAATTCTGTAGTGTCACGGAACGCAACACATAGTTTTCCATTAAATTAGACCCAAATCATTATCAATGGACAAAGATTATTTACTCTAGCCATCAGTGGATGATCTATTGTGCACATGATCTTTCATATAGCCTACACAATGTATTTTCAGTAACAAGTATGTCATTTTGTGGTTTGACAGCTCGAATAAAAGACCTTTTCAAGCGTACATACAGAGAAATTAACGTTGCCATTTCAAACCGTTCAGTTTGTGCAGTTACACAAGTTTCACTAACATGCAAACCCATCACCATTACTTTGTTCATTCTTGAAGAAGTACCAACATTTTGTAACTTTGGACTACTGTCTCCTGTGCTGCTTCAGCTTGTAGTGTGTGTGTGCTTTGGTAAATGGTATATTGCCATCTTCTGGTCTCCCAATAGTATTATGCCTGACTTAAACAGAGGCCAACTGAGTTTATTGGAAAGAAAGCAAATTGGGCTTCTAATTGAAATGCCAGCTAATATTTAATATATCGATTCATCAAAAATATACAGATAAAATAACGTGCCAATCAATAATTGTTGTATCAATATTTTATGATATCCCTAATATATATACTGTGTGTGTATATATATATATATATATATATATATATATATATATATATATATATATATATACAGTGCAGAATACACATAAGATATAATCCCTGCCATGTAAACCTAGCAAGTGCTAAGGTTCATAGTTGGTCTCTACCAGTGCTGCACAGTATACACAGGTGAACATGTGTTTTGTGTCATAGCTGTAACTGTATTGTGTATTTAAGCTTAGCTGGAATGCTGAATTGCATTCAGTAGTTAGGATCTAAACTATCCATTTTATAATTCACTGTAACTCCAGGCAATGGACACATGCTCTATGGATAGGGAAACCTTCCTTATGCTTCTCTAAGTCTTATCTGTAGTTCTTCTTGGAGAGGCAGACTCAAGAGCAGAGAGCTTTATGCATGTTTGATGGTGTTTTAATGGAGCAGAAGGTCCTAGCATTTGGTTCTGCCTCCCCAGAACATGTGTGGCTCCATTCTCATCAATTATGCACTCTTATTCAGTATTTAATCTATCTGTGATCAATTCTAAGTACTGGTTACACCGGGAGGTTAAAGAGCATTGTGTGTGAGTTAGTCTTGTATTTTGAAATGTGTGGTTATGTTCAGAATACTGTACTACCATTCAATTTATACAGTTTGTAGCATGCAGTAGGTTTGCTGTAGACCATGTCAACATTTTCTTTATGAATGGAATACCTGGATGACATTCACCATTTGCCACAATGAGCTGTATACAACACTACATTTCACTGCTCACCCAACATTTCCAATGTAATGAGTGAACAGAAAAAATATCAGACGAGAATTATAATTTTTTTCTCATTATTTTTTTGACTATTTGATCACACTGCCAAGAGTTAAAGGGTTAGTTCATCCAAAACTGAAGATTCTCTCATCATTTACTCACCCTCATGCCATCCCAGATGTGTCTGACATTCTTTCTTTTGAAAGTGGGGGAGAAACAGGTCAATATTTAAAATGTCAAAGTGTGATATTGAAAGTGGAGATTGTGACAGGTTCTTAGCTCTCTTGTAAAGGAGGAAGAGGGAGCCGGATAAACAATCCACTTGAGTCTTCATTTCTATACATTTTACAGTATTTTCATCACTGTTTTCTTTTCAGCACAAAATGGACACACCCAGTTTTGTGTGTCTCTCTCTGCTCCGGCGGACTGGACTTCACTTCTAAATCCCTCTCAGCTCTCACTGCAAACACAAACAGCTGTTAGAGATAATTTCCCACAGGTGTCAATCCTTACCGCTCTTCCTTTCCAGGCCTCGCTCTCCACAGATATCGGTCAGCCACAGCCCATCACCACAGATATTTATAGTAAAAAAAGGACTTAAATATTTATCTGTTTCTCACCCAAACTTATAAACAAAAAACATGCAAAGTGGTGAGGTCATGTGACAACAGTGTAGCATACTACAGATTATCGTTACATAATGTTTACTGTTACACATTCTTTTTTATTATTTAAATAAGAGTCAGGGATGGTTGATGCCGGGGCATTTTTAGCATATTGCTTTGGTTACTAGGGTATTCGGAGTAGTTGCTAGGGAATTTTAAGGTGGTTGCTAGGTTGTTTCTTACTGGACCAAGTCAGACCCACTATCATGTCTCTATTCTATTTTGGTCCCTAGATACACAATGTGGCCAAATGTTTGTAGACACCCAAATACCACACCTATATGTGCTTTTTTAGCATTTAATTTGGGTTTGGCTCACTGTCAGCTTTCCAGTTCATCCCAAAGGCATTCAGTGCTTTTCACATCTGGTGTTTGTGCAACTTTATCCACACCAGTCTACGTAACCCATTTCTTTATGGATCCCTCCCAAACTTATGGATAACTTGTTAAATCATGATAACAGGAGTAAAGTACCACTTGACTACTTAAACCAAAATGCTCGATACATTATTAAATCTTTAGCTAGTAACCTCCCTTTGTATAGCCCTTGGAGCCGCTGAAATTGATAACAATACTATAGTCTAACACCAAAAACGTTTAATGTGTTTTCCGTTACAATTTCCTGCTCACATTTCTGCTCAGTTTGTAACGTTAGGCAGTGTTGTTGTAGCAACATCAAAAATTGTTCTTGTAGCAGCAGCGACCATTGTTGTTGTTAGCAGCAGCGACCAAGCCAATTTTATATGTACCAGTTTATAAACACATTACGCGCTAATTCAGGCATAACAGGATCGTAACAGCTATTTACTGGACACAAACAAGGCAAAAGTGCTAAAAAACACTTTAAAACCACAACATATTTACAGTTGATGCTCTTCGCAGCCATCTTGCTTTCTGAACTCGGGGTCCCCTGAGTTTGTCCGAGTTTCCAAGTAAGAATTCTGACATCGGGGGGGCTTTCCATTTGTCAGTTCCGGTCTCAGAACTCAGAAAATAACTTCGGAGACAAATGGAACGCACAATAACATGAGTGAAATTGCAATGCAATAAAGTGATTTGGGGCGTTTTCCGACCTGTAGCTTGCTTGATTGTTCCGAAACAGGGGCTAAAATAGTTACAATGCTGCTTTTTCTTCATGGTTCGGTAGGCTTTCACAAGGTTATATTTTAAAATGCACCAAATTGTAAAATGTCTGTCAAGTTTATTTCAAGGATTTTAATCAGTGTTTGTGATTTATATGCTGCTGAGTGTGATAAAAAAAAATTTCAGTAAGTTTGTCATCTTATCAGTTCTTCTCAGTGACATAATGATTTAAAAAAATTAAATAAATAAAACTAGTGTCTTTCAGTGATTGAGGCGATTACCTCAACAGGGAGTCAAGTGACGGTCAAGTGATTAACACCTCCCGCTGAGAGGTGCCAATGGGTGCTCTGTATCCCTCTGCCTGGCCGGTGATTACGTTAATGAAACTAAACTTAAAATCATTGAAAAAATCAGCTAGTGTTAAGCCAGCTTTAGTCTGATCACTTAGAAAATTCATAACTACGGCTGTCAGTCAAGTACATTTTTGTAATCAAATTAATTACATGGTAAGCCGTTAATTAATAAAATGAATCACATACATAAATGTTTGCTTAGAAAGCCCCTCCAAAAATTATTTAATAAATAATGAATAAAATATTTATAAATAGTTAAGACAGATGCACCCTTCGAGAATGCACGTCAAAGGGAAATGAATACTGTGATTTCACGCGGTGTGACGCGACATTAGGCATGATCAGCAAAGGGCAGTCATGCTTCATTCTGTAAACCAACACCTATCGCTAATGGTTTAGTCAGTGAGTTTATTTCTTCAATGGGGCCATCTAAGCTAGACTGTCAGTGGAAAACTCAAGTGCAAACAAAAATCTCACTGAAAACCACAGCTTTATTATTGAACGATATTGCGATAAAGCGATATTTGATCAGCAATGGCAATAAACTGTACAGATGAAGTTACTGTTTACAAACAAATGCTGTCCGATAGCACTTCTCTTTTTCAATTTTTTTATTTATTTTTTTTGCTTGTTTGCTTTGCTCAAATTGAAATGTAAACGCTGTTTGTGGGGGTAAAACACCCCTTTTCCAAATGGTTATTTGATATCTGGGCTTCTTTAAATTCCCATCAGGATAGATGGATCAGGACAAACTCAGGATTTTACCATAATATATGATTTTTCACGGATCACCGCATTGTTGTCGCAGCTTTTAAGACCAATTTGAACTCTTCATGAATGAATCGCTCAAAAAATCTGATCGCAGACCTCTGCTTTGAATTTCCAAAATGCTGTGTCAGATATGAGTCAAATAAATATCTACTGATTATTTTACAGCTTTTGAACAAGACAACCATGTAAAATCGAACAGGACGAACGGGACCCCAGCTGTTTGTGAATCTAAATGCTAATAAAAATAATGTAATGCTTATAAAAATTCTGCATTTACTTTGAATGCAGTAAGTCACTTGTTCAATCGGAATTGACTGTAATTAAGTTTGAATAGGATGATATTTATTTAGTATGTCAACCAATAAATCAAGTTGTTAAGACATATTTCATGTCTCATGGTAGAATTCCATTTTATATGCCACATTGCTTAGGCTTTAGAAGTGCATCATGTGCGGATTTGTTTTCATCAACCTGTTACATGTACAACATAATCATACAGTCATATTGAACAAATAATTAAAACTTATTTTGCTGATAATTCAAAAACATTCTTTATATAGCCTTCTTCACTGTTAACCAGATATCTATTGATAATAACTTTTATTAAAATAAACATTATTGGATTATATAATTCTTAAAAGATTCTGACTTTTAGTAGGCTATAAATGTATGAAAGTCTCTCAAGTTCCACTCAGACATAGGCAACTAATTTTTTACCAAAATGGTGCTGTTCTCATGTCAACGCCGATGCTTTTGCTAGGCCAGAGGATCACAGGTCTATTCGGACTGGGTAGCGGACAGCAGGGAAAGAACAATGCCATGGTTCTCCCATTGAAGATATTTCGGCCTATTGTGATTGCCTATTTAGGACTGCCGAGGCAGATTTAATGAAAATCTCACAATCAGCTAAAGACTTCTCATCTGCACTTTCGCACGAGTGTAACGGAACCAGCTCGCGATCATGATCTGCTCTTCTCTCCTCGATATTGCTGAGTGCAGACCTCAAAACTGATGTGACCAATTTCAATTTTAGTGAGACTTTTCTAGTTTAAAGCATTTGGAGATTGTCAAGTCGAACCTCTGAAACATTAGCAGCGCTGACATGCCAAACAGCTCTGAGGAGGAAAAGAGCAACTGTGCTATGCACCAATTTCTTTTTATTATACATCATCACCTTTACAAAAATGTATATATTTTGACAAAATGTCATAGTTTCATATGAAATAATCTAAAGGTTGAATCTATTAGACCTCATTTTATATCAACAGTGGCAGTTGTAGTTAAAGTTTCAAGATGTGTTTCAGCTAGTATTTATTTTTTCATAAATACTATAATTTGTTGTTATTATTACTATTATTTAAGACTAGCTACACTGACCTAACCATGGTAATGAGGAGCCTTTCCTCCTTTGTAATATGGATATTCTGTTTGAATTATGTTTGAAATTAGGAAACAAATGGGATAATAATGGGCTCATATAAGTAAATATACTCGATTTTGACCATTCACAAGTCTTCAGTTAAAGCTAAAAGGTGATCATGCTTTTGCAGTTGCTGCCCCAAAGCTTTGGAACAGTTTGCCCCTGCACATAAGTATGGCTCCTTCTTTATCTATTTTTAAATCTCAATTAAAAACAAATCTTTTCTCAGTGGCATTTGGTCTTACCGAGTCTCCCAATGAGATTCTTTCTAGTTATAACACAGCCATCGACAGTGCACTGAACTCTCATGCGCCCATCAAGATTAGACACGTTCCTTCATCTCAGTGCTCCCCATGGTTTAATTCTGATCTCCATGCTGAAAAACAGCCTGTCATTGCCTTGTATGCCTCTACAGGAAAATTGGTCCATTGCCTACACTGACCACCTTCAGATGTACAGAGCAGCATTAAACAATGCCTGCTCAGTATATTGGTCCTTAGTTATCCACAATTCTGTTAATAGGCCTAAAGCAATATTTAACAAACTCAGCCTACCTCTGTAATTACTGTGTCTTCAAACCTTTGCACCTCTTTCCTGCACTTTAAGAACAAAATTGACATCTATAAATTCTTTCTTTCTATACTGTAGTTCCTCCTCCTCCTTTCATTGACCTTCAAACTGATCTTCCTGCCACCACTTATTCCGACTTCACACCCACCACCCCATCAGCAATAAATGAATTAAACAAAAATTCCAACTCTCACTTTGACCCTGCTCCTACTTCACTGCTCAAACACTCTCTGTCTTCATCAACACCTATGTACTTCTCTCTTAATTAATATGAGTTTCTGCACTGGTATGGAACCCGTCTCATTGCTGCTGCTGTCACCCCAGTCCTAAAAAGAAACTTGTCTGGACCCATCTGAAATCAATAACTACCACCCTATCTCAAACCTCCCCTTCCTTTCCATATTGCTGGAAAAGCTGTTGCTTCACAGTTACACTCCCACCTTGCTACCAACAAAAAAAATTTACTTTTCCAATCTGGTATCCTTCCTCTACATAGCACAGAGACTGCACTAATTAAAGTTACTAATGACCTGCTAATTGTAGCTGATTCTGGTGAACTCATAATGCTTGTCCTATTATGGGGCTTTTCCACTACACAGTACAACTCAACTTAACTCGACTCTGCTCACTTTTTTGGGGTTTTCCACTGTGGATAGTACCTGGTACCTGATACTTTTTTTAGTACCACCTTGGTCGAGGTTCCAATTGAGCCGAGCCGATACTAAATGTGACGTCAAAATCCTGCAGATCACTGATTGGTCAGGGAGAATCGTCACTGCCAGCATCACTGGATTTCCGACACGCGACATCAACCCGCTAGTTTTAAAATTAGCAACAGCGATAACAGTATAATTTGTTCATGCGACTTTCAAATTGTGAAAAAATAAATGGCTGTGTGCAAAACCACGCTGTGGTCAATAAACGAGGTGCAGACGGTCCTCTTGTTAGCGATGAATGAAACTAAAAAGCCTCTCAGGAAGTGTCTCTGCTGTTGGCTGCACACAGATACCACCGGACCTACCAACAGTGTAGGGAAAAGGTAAAAAAAAAACTTAAAAGTGACTACAGAACCATCAAGGAAAAGTGGAAGTGGTTCAACCAAATGGACGCTATCTAAACCGGTGAACAATACTCTAAACAACTCTATACTCTGCTTGAAAGCTTCACTTTATTTAGTTGACCAGCTACTGGAAAGCTTGCTTCTAAAACAACCAGGCCAATTTAACTGTTACACTTGTGTAAAATCACCATGCAACAACTGCTTTATGCAGCACAATGAGCTAGTAGCTAACAGCTAGCAGTTGTGTTATTGTTTTGGTCAGTTTGTGTCGTGTTTAAGACGATGTCACGGCAGTAGAGGTGGCACAACTATGACGATCATCCTATAATCCCACCCACGTTGAGGGGCACTAAGCTGCAGTGGAAATGCAAGCTCTGAAAAGTAAAGCGAGTAGAGTTGAGGCAAGTCAAACCATAGCATGCTGTGGAAAAGTGCCTTTAGATCTTAGTGCAGCCTTTGACACTATCTTACATTGCATACTTCTCTCTTGCCTCTCTGCTATTGGTGTTTCTGGAACTGTCCTAACCTGGTTTACCTCCTACCTCTCTGACAGTCAGCATTATGAATCCATCAACGTGCCCCACTCTTCCAGTTTCCCAAGGTGTTCCTCAGGGTTCTGTCCTTAGCCCTTTACTCTTCATTATTTACATGCTCCAACTTGGTCAAATTATTCTGAAGCATGTTTTTAACTTCCATTGCAATGCTGAGGATACACAACTTTATGTCAGGTGCAATCCCACTGTCCCCCTCTTCCTTAACAGCATGCATTCTATAAATCAGGGACTAGATGACTCATGACTTCCTCAAATTTAATACTGATAAAACTACAATCTGTCTATTGATATTGATGGAGTAATGGTCCAGCCCTCACAAACGCAATCCACAGTCTAGGTGTCATTTTGTATTCTTCACTCTCTTTCACTTCTCTCATTTCCTCTCTCACTAAAGTTGCCTTAACATTGCCAGGCTCCGTCCCATCCTCAGTTACAAAGACGCAGAGACCCAAGTTCTCCCCAAGAAATTACTCAACAAACTTCATTATATTAAAAACTTTTCTGCCAAGGTTCTCACATATTCCAGGTTTTATCACATCCCTCCTATTCTGCATAAACTTCACTGGCTACCTCTTTCCTATCGTATTCAAAATAAATTCCTCCTCATCACTTTCAAAGCCCTACACTGACTTGCTCCACAATACATCAGTGCCTCCTTCATCCTTATTCTCCAGTTTGTGAACTCATCTGACTCTGGTTCTCTTGATACTCCCTGCTTTAAATGGTCATCACTTAATTTCGCAGCCCCCAAATTATGGAATTCTCTACCAAAAACTGTTATCACCACCATATCAGATTTCAAGACCCAATTGAAAACCTACATATTCATTAATTGTTTCCCTGTTCTATAACTTCTTTTAATCTTTTCTTGGTTAATTGCTGATATCCTGTCTGATATACCATTGTATCTATCTTTATATTGTGTTCTTTTTGTATTGTGTCTCAATTGTAAGTTTTCTCTCTTATGCATTGAATTGTTTGAATTATAAAGTTGAATTATAAAAACTCTGACCTTGAGTTGGCAGAAAGGCACTATATAAAATAATCATATTATTATAATGAAATTTTATTATCTTTTTAAATAACCTAATACAATATTCCAAGGAACTCTTTGCCTTCCTGCAATGAACACATATAGCAGCCCAAACTTTGGAAACACACGTATTAGAATCAGTCTTACTTTCAGTCACCATTGCAGTCCAGAGTTTCACATCAAAGCAGAATGTGGCCTTTAAATTTAATATTTTCCAATACCTTTCTTAGAAGGTAGTACATTTAAATACGCATGGGATACTCTATGATGCACCCACAAAAGACACAGCAGGCGACCTGTCACTGTAACTGGATAGAGGGGTGTGAGCTCTTACTAAAGTGTTCCCACCTGGTGAATATTGTGAGAAGTGCAACACAAGTCCACCTGCATTATCTGGAGTGATTTCACCTGATGGATTGCCTGAAGGCGCATGAAAAAATTAGCGTTTTCAAAGGACGCGTCTGTATTAAAATTATAACATATATATATATATATATATATATATATATATATATATACACTACCGTTCAAAAGTTTGGGGTCACCCAAACAATTTTGTGTTTTCCTGAAAAGTCACACTTATTCACCACCATACGTTGTGAAATGAATAGAAAATAGAGTCAAGACATTGACAAGGTTAGAAATAATGATTTGTATTTGAAATAAGATTTTTTTTACATCAAACTTTGCTTTCGTCAAAGAATCCTCCATTTGCAGCAATTACAGCATTGCAGACCTTTGGCATTCTAGCTGTTAATTTGTTGAGGTGATCTGGAGAAATTGCACCCCACGCTTCCAGAAGCAGCTCCCACAAGTTGGATTGGTTGGATGGGCACTTCTTGCGTACCATACGGTCAAGCTGCTCCCACAACAGCTCAATGGGGTTCAGATCTGGTGACTGCGCTGGCCACTCCATTACCGATAGAATACCAGCTGCCTGCTTCTGCTCTAAATAGTTCTTTCACAATTTGGAGGTGTGTTTAGGGTCATTGTCCTGTTGTAGGATGAAATTGGCTCCAATCAAGCGCTGTCCACTGGGTATGGCATGGCGTTGCAAAATGGAGTGATAGCCTTCCTTATTCAGAATCCCTTTTACCCTGTACAAATCTCCCACCTTACCAGCACCAAAGCAACCCCAGACCATTATATTACCTCCACCATGCTTAACAGATGGCGTCAGGCATTCTTCCAGCATCTTTTCATTTGTTCTGCGTCTCACAAACGTTCTTCTTTGTGATCCAAACACCTCAAACTTGGATTCATCTGTCCACAACACTTTTTTCCAGTCTTCCTCTGTCCAATGTCTGTGTTCTTTTGCCCATCTTAATCTTTTTCTTTTATTGGCCAGTCTCAGATATGGCTTTTTCTTTGCCACTCTGCCCTGAAGCCCAGAATCCCGCAGCCGCCTCTTCACTGTACATGTTGACACTGGTGTTTTGCGGGTACTATTTAATGAAGATGCCAGTTGGGGACCTGTGAGGCGTCTGTTTCTCAAACTAGAGACTCTAATGTACTTATCTTCTTGCTCAGTTGTGCAACGCGGCCTCCCACTTCTTTTTCTACTCTGGTTAGAGCCTGTTTGTGCTGTCCTCTGAAGGGAGTAGTACACACCGTTGTAGGAAATCTTCAATTTCTTAGCAATGTCTCGCATGGAATAGCCTTCATTTCTAAGGACAAGAATAGACTGTCGAGTTTCAGATGAAAGTTCTCTTTTTCTGGCCATTTTGAGCGTTTAATTGACCCCACAAATGTGATGCTCCAGAAACTCAATCTGCTCAAAGGAAGGTCAGTTTTGTAGCTTCTGTAACGACCTAAACTGTTTTCAGATGTGTGAACATGATTGCACAAGGGTTTTCTAATCATCAATTAGCCTTCTGAGCCAATGAGCAAACACATTGTACCATTAGAACACTGGAGTGATAGTTGCTGGAAATGGGCCTCTATACACCTATGTACATATTGCACCAAAAACCAGACATTTGCAGCTAGAATAGTCATTTACCACATTAGCAATGTATAGAGTGTATTTCTTCAAAGTTAAGACTAGTTTAAAGTTGTCTTCATTGAAAAGTACAGTGCTTTTCCTTCAAAAATAAGGACATTTCAATGTGACCCCAAACTTTTGAACGGTAGTGTATATATATATATATATATACTGTATATATATATACACACACACACACACACACATACACAAATGCACACATGTAAAGCATTAAAAAAGACAAAAGCTAAAAAAACAAAAAATATTTTCTTAAATATTCAACCTAATTAACTATATAAATAATGTAATTTTACACAAGCTGCTTCCATAATCATTTAATTGTAAGTTTGATTCTACAATCTACTTAGGATTACAATGCTTTTGGGAAACGAGGCCCAGGTAAGTTGCTATACATATGTTGACTTTTAACTTACTTGATTCATTCTCTTTCAACCGTTGCTCTGCCATGACAGTAGTTGATTTGAAAGAGAAAACTCATTGTAGAAGAAGACAGTTCGCACTAATTTCGCAATTGCGCCCCCTGTTGTAATTATGAGAATGCAATGCGTACTTGCGTTGGGTTATGAAGGGTAAGAAGGTAGTCAGCACTTTTTGTCCTCAGGTAGTGTAGGCTGTTATCTTCTTGAGAGAAACAAGGATGAATGTTCTCAAATGAAGAGAGTAAAAGAAGATAAAAGTACATCGTGAACTTAACAAATTCCCTGTTGTTTACCATAGCATTTGCTATAAATTACCTTGTAATGAATTTGTGGAGTCATTTCAGTCATTCATCTTTCATTGTTTCTGAATTTCTCTTTCCCACTTTCTCTCTCTTTCTATTTATCTTATCTTCCCCCACTTTCTTTGTATCTCTGTATATTTCTTTCTCTCCCTCCCCAAAACAGTGTGCTCCTTGTTATAGCATTTTAATTATTGTCATTCTTTGATAATTCCATTTCTATATGTATATTTTTAATGCTGAATGATGTTTTTAATAATTGTCATAACAAAAAACACAGTCTCTCTCTCTCTGTCTCTTCTTTCCCTCCAGAATAAATTGCACAGAAATAGCTATAAAAAAATGTCCTTTTCCGAAGTGGTTTCATATCCTCTCTATATATCCTAATAACCCTCCATTCTCCCTGTCATTTCCCCTCTCATTCATTTTCTTAACTCCTCTGCTTCTTCTTCCCTTCCTTTTATTGAATTTCTGTGCTCATTATGCTAATTGCCATCAATGTATCAAAGAACAAATCCAGTCCAGGATTTATTTTCTTTATTTTACTCTTTATGTTTCTGCTCGCTCTCTCTCTCTCTCTCTCTCTCTCTCTCTCTCTCTCTCTCTCTCTCTCTCTCTCTCTTTTCTTTCTCGCTTTCTATTTATAGCTCAGCTTGGTGGGAGTGTTTGGTCAGACTGTTTACATTACTCTATTATTTCTCATTCTTTGTTCCTGTCCTTTATGAAAAACAAACGTTGCTCAATCTCTCCTAGTCTCTTTCATCTTGTCCCTCGTTTACTCGGGGATGTGTTCCGCATTCCGTCAGTATTCCGGGTGTCTTCAGAATCAGAGCTGTCAGACACTGCTAGATCAATAATCACTGTGTAATTAAACAGTGTGTGTGTTTATGTGCAAACATGTACCTAGACGCATGTCTTTGCATGATGGAATGAATGGATGGATGTGTACAAACTGAACAGTGTGTGCGTTAGTGTAAGTGCGTGTGTTTTTGTGTATGTTTTTGTTTGTGTGGGTGAGATGAGGAGCCAGAGTCAGACAGTGTTGGGTCAATTAGAGGGATATAGAGAGATTATCATTGGCAAGTAGTATTACTATTATCCCATGACTGAGGCATCATGGGAAGGGTTAGGAAAGAAAGAACACACTAATGCTGGGCAGATGGTGCTGCAAAAAGCTCTGAAAGGCCCACACATTTTTTATGTGTTTGCCTCCATTGACAATTTGGCTGATTTCAAATTCAAATGAGCTATATTGGCATGACCGTGTTGTAGCACAATGTTGCCAAAGCATTGTGTAATAAATATGTAGTACAGTGGTTCATAAATGGGATGCTACTAGGAGTGTAAAAAGTATTGTTTCATCTTGTATTGTCTGATACAATGCTTACAATTCAATACCGTATATATCGTACGATATGTAAACAAGCGATGTCACTTTAGCTTGATCACTGGGAGCTTTAAAACATTAAGGCATGATTTCTATGAGGCTGCTTTGAAACAACATATATTGTGAAGCATTCTTGTAAAGGGACAATGGAAAGGAGGAGGCGAAAACCGGCTTGACAATATAAATAATATTTGAATGAAAAACTTAAACAAAAGACACAAACACACACGACGGACAGCTACCCGTAAATGATCTCTCTCTTCAGCACCACCATCTGCAGTCGGTCTTTATCCCTCTCGTAGGCTTAATTAGCCTGATAAGGGACCGGGTGTGTAAAATCATGACCCGCCCTCCGCCCTGTCACAGTACTATACAAATATACATTTACATTAAAATTCATTGTGAGTACATGTTAGTTGTTCTCATTAAAATCAAACAATATAAATAAATGCATTGCTGTTGTTTAAGTTATTTAATTATAGAGCTCTACGATTTAAAAGACATTTATGATAAATCCTTGTATAAGTTTGAGCAAAACATTTGTGGGTGCTGTTTTGTTTTATGCTATTGTATCGTATCATGAGGCTTTGCATCGTTGCGTGTGTTTTGTGTATTGTTACATGCCAAGTCTCTACCCAAATGCCGGTCTGTTCTGATCGGTTTGTAGGCATTAGGGAAAAAATGCTAAATGCAAACTATAAACTGCAACTAACCATATAATTGTGCATCAACATCAAAAAGGTAGGAGAAAACGCTTCCCATATCTTTTGTTGTTGACGTCAATGGCCGTGCGTCTAGCCAAACTCTATGGTACTTTGTCACAAACTCATCTGTCACTTGGTAGAAGCTAATTCAATTTGGCAAATGCGAACATGAACAGGTTGCCTGACATGCCCTCATCCTGTTGTTGGGCCTGTCTGGGTTCATAAAGCAAAACCAGTTTAGAACCTCTGATCAAGTACACGCACATTAAAAAAAACATTATAATAATTTTTTGGAGAATAAAGATAAATCCGTGTGTGCATACATTTTCATGCTATCTGTAAGATTGAAAAGATCTCATGAGAAGGGAAACTTTCAAATCGTATTATGTGTTAATTCAACAGAACAGATATGATGCAAATGTGCCACTTTATTCCAATTTGAAGACATTCTAATACCCAAATTACCATTTTTGTCAGACACCCAGACATTAATCTGAAAGACACTCTTAATTCCGACTTCATAGACCTTATGCGGTGGGAATTTAGCCAATTATGCTCACTGTCAAGATTGAAAGACCCCCCCACCCCCTTTCCAACATCTCACTGCAGCAGCTGGCTGATGTGTTATTTTTCCTGACAGTCCCTCTCTCACCTGGTATTTAGCTATGCTTCTTGCGATTGTGTTTTGATCCGGCTAATGCTGCTTCGTATTTACAGCATAACCTAAACCAACCTCTCTTTTGTGCGCAATGTGTGCTCTTTCCTCTAGAAAAGCCCTCTCAGACTGATGATGTGCTCTTTTGTAAGTTTATGGAGAAGCTCTCCAAACTCTACCTGCCATTCTTTTGTGTGTGCATGTAAAAGAGGCTTTTGTGTTAGAATTTCCTGCTCTCTCTCTCTCTCTCTCTCTCTCTCTCTCTCACTCTCTCTCACTCTCTCTCACTCTCTCTTTCCACTCCTGTGCCGATCTTTTATTGATGGAGTTTTTATAGAGTTGGAGGCTAAATAATTGAGTGCTGAACAAGATGTATGAAAGGAGCTCTGCTGAGCGGGAATGAGGAAAAGTACAGTACGTGTCAGGGGGATTCCTTTAGTAAACAAAGCCCTTCCATGTTTTTTAGAGCATGATGGTGACAGTTGTATTATTGTGTGGTAGTCTGCACTGCACGCTGGTTGCATGAGAGGGGTTTCGATTTAGACTGTTTTTTGGATCGCTTTGTTGGGTTTGGAATAGAAACGGGAAGTGGCCTGATTGCCAAAATCTGCCATTCATAATTTTAAAGGCAATAGCTTTCAGACATACATCTCTCTCTGGGCTTAAAGCAAAGCAATTTTAAGATATAATTTACGTTTTTAAATTATACTGCTCAGTAAGGACTCTAAGACATTCAAGACATTACAGCATAATTTTCTGTAAAGCTAGTTTGAAACAATGTGTGTTGTGCAAAGCACTGTACAAGTAATAATTACTTTTCTTGACTTCAACATATAGAGAAGAATAGAACAGCTCAGTATAGAATAGATCAGAATAGAACTGATAGAATTGCATAGAATAGAATAGATCAGAATAGTACTGACAGAGTAGCATATTAAAGAATAGAATAGAACTAATAAAATAGAACAGAGCAGATTAAAATACAATAGATCTGAATAGTAGATCAGAATAGAGCTGATAGATTAGAATGGAATAAAATAAAATAGAACAGAATGAATGCTGTCAATTGATAAAGATATTAATCAAATGATTTTCCATGGTTAATCGCTATTTATCAAATTTTGAAAGTGCTGAAATTTGACATTGTGGCAGCGGGGGCGTGGTCAAGCGCCCGTCCGGAGAGGGGGAGCGGTAAGGGCGCTTGCACCTGAGCGTAAATATGTCTAACACCTGTCTCTGATTTCAGTGAGCATGGGGAGAGCGGCATATAAGAGCCACAACAACGCCAGTGAGGGGGCCAGTCTAGTGTTGGCAGCTGAAGCCTACAAGTTTATGTTTATATTTATGAGAAACCCTGTGTTTGTTACAAGTAGTTTATGTTCAGTCCTGTACCTTTATGTTGAGGAAATTAAAAACCCATACCTTTGAGTTCTCCCTCCTGTCATCGTGCCCTTCTTCCCCTGTCGAGTCAAGTTTTACAGACATATATATATATATATATATATTCTTCTTTTCCTGTTAGAATACATTGATATGTATGTTTTAGGAATGTGTGCAATGTGATACTTTATTAACATTTTCCAAACAAAACGTTTCATAGTATAAAGACAGAAATGCACTAAAATATCACCAGTTCAAGTAACACTAAGCATTTCCCAAGTGTAAGTGGTATGTTGACTAATTGACAAAACTAGACACCCATGCGTATTCACTGCAAGGGGGCTAAATCTCTTAATCTTGCATCCTCCACAATATTAATCATGGCCACCCACTTCTCTACAGCAATTGTGAAGGTGCATTTACATGATTCACGTTTTGAACTCCACATGAACGCACTTGCAGAAAATGTCTTGTTTTGCTTTTAGTTCTGGCACTGACCATGTAATGATTCTTTATCCAGATTGTCTGGTCAGCCTAGCAGGTTGTGTGAATTCGGTAAAATTTGTATGAATTGGTGGAAATATTATTCTGAATTATTTGATGAATTGTTCTTTATGGTATGATTTCTGGTCTCCAGGTGTCTTTGCCAAAATTCTTAGGTCAAATCCTTCATCAACGTTTAGTTAATTCTCGTGTAACTACATGCATAGTATATATGAATCATTTTGACCTGTCTTAAAGGAATGTTCTGGATTCAGTACAAGTTAAGCTCAATTGAAAGCATTTGTGGCATAATGTTGATTACCATAAAGATTTATTTAGACTCCTTCCTCCTTTTCTTTTAAAAAAAAAGTTTAAACCCTTCAAAAATGGTCCCCATTCACTTCCATTATAAGGGCCTCACTATAACCCAGATTTGTGCTTTATTTATTTTTTTAAAGAACAGCAGGAATGAGTCAAAATTAATGTTTGAGGTAATCAACATGCCACAAATGCTGTTCACTTGTATTGAGCCCGGAACAATTTTTTTTTTTTTTACTGTTGGACAAGCGTCTAGGTAAAGCTAATAAACAATCATGTAATGTGACTTTGACTGATAGTATGCAGACGGATCATCTTGTGGCATACGTAACAGATTATGTCATAGGCTGCCAGTGATGTGATGCTGTCAGTGTGGCTCTTCATCTCTGCATATTTGCAGGCCAAGTTTAGTTTTAAATTCTGATATGAAACACTTCTAGATGGTTGTTTTCATAAATAAATATTTGCAGTTTTGTGAAAATATATAGGCTTATTTACCCTCATGATAATTTGTCATATATTTCCTTATTTTATTCATATAAACAACCCGGGGACTATGCAAGCTAATTTTAGATTCATTGGCTGATTTATATGGCATTTATTAATTTTTCCAACACAACAACACGAATAGCTAATGTAGATAAAAAGTTATTTAAAAGTTTTAAGTATGTACATAATATTTGTGACATCAAGCTCTTTATAAAACCTTTGTTAGGACATTTGTGCCAAGTGTTGAGTGATAACACTTTAAAATTAAAATTGTAAGTTAATGGCATCCAAGTGTACGTGATGTCATGAAAAAAACGACTCTTTTCACAGAAA
The DNA here is from genome assembly GCA_032164185.1 of Moxostoma hubbsi. NCBI lineage: Eukaryota > Metazoa > Chordata > Actinopteri > Cypriniformes > Catostomidae > Moxostoma > Moxostoma hubbsi. Next base: position 28,207,572 of record JAVLUX010000018.1, on the reverse strand, counting down.
TACAATCTGAATTATTTACTATGTTTTGTCCATATATACTGTTTGTATTATTAACCACATGCAGTATTTAAATGTAATAATATTAGCAGGAAATGCTCTTTTATTTGATGATCTCATATTTTAACATGAGCATACAGCAAGATTGCATTAGCAAAGTGAAAGGAAATAAACTCTGTCACTCTCTCCCTCTTTCTCCCAGGAGGATGGCAAGGTGGTGGATGGCAGTCTGTTGGGTGAGGCCAATGGGGTGGAGCCTGGCACAGGCCGACAGAAGGAGAGTGGTAAATGGCAGAAGCCACACTTCACACGGAAAGCCCTCATGAGGTGCTGCCTGGTCAAATGGATTATCGCCAGTACCGGACCTAAAGAGCAAGGTGAGACAGGGAGAGGAGGAGAGAGTTATAGAAACTCAAAGGAACATCCCACAGATAGGATGTTCAAAAAAGAATAATCATTCTTCATTTGTAAGGTTTACGCATATGTAGCGGGCATGTCTACATAATTGATTGTGTAGTTCCTCAAGAGCAGTTTGGGACTATATGCATTACTCAAGGGCACAGAGATCTCTGTAACACTCCAGCTTAGAGATCATATGATAATCATATATTGATTTATTATGATTTTTTTTTTCGTCACAATCATCAATGTTTTACATCCTTGTATGCATATGTTTTATTTATCTGTAACTGCATTCATATTTCTTACAGTTTAATTAGGCTAATGAAGAAGCAGGTTGTTTAACAAGCACAAACTCTGAAATCACTTATTTGTGTGACCAGATCTGCTTATACGAGGTGTTGTAGTGGACTAAACTGAAGCGAACTGTGCAAGATTGATTGATTCAGGGCTGATTCCTGCAACTGCGCACATTTGGTGCGGTTACAAACAGGTTCCAATGCTGTGATGCATTGCAATGTATTGAATCGTGACATGTAATGCATTGTTTGTATTGCACATCTAGTGTAACGTATTATGATGCAACCTGAATTAGGGTTTGAATTTACAAACCAAGATGCGTATCTACTACACTAAAGCCATTCACTTAAAGGGATAGTTCACCCATAAATGACATTTTTCTCATTTACTCTCCTTCATGCCATCCCAGATGTTTATGACTTTCTTCTGCTGAACACAAAAAAAGATGTTTTGAAGAATATCTCAGCTCTGTGTGCCCATACAATGCAAATTAATGGGTATAAAACTTTTCAACCTCCAAAAAGCACATAAAGGCAGCATAAAAGTAATCCATAAGACTCCAGTGGTGTAATCCATGTCTTCAGAAGTGATAAGATAGGTGTGGGTGAGAAACAGATCAATATTTAAGTCCTTTTATACTATAAATTCTCATCCCTGCCTAGCAGGTGGTGATATACTCAAATAATGTGAATCACCAAAAACAAGAAGATTGTTAAAGTGGAGATTTATTGTAAAAAAGGAAAGAAAGTAAGAAAGTCATACACATCTGGGATGGAATGAGGGTGCGTAAATGATGAGATCATTTTCATTTTCGTGAACTATCCCTTTAAGGTGGTATTTGTAAACAAGTTGTCAACCGTGGCCATGTGACCGCATAAGCATTATTCTATTGCTGAATAAGTTAAATGAACTTTAAGGGTGATTTTAAAACTAAATGTTTGGGAAACAACTGCTATTCTTCGTTTGTTGAAATGTTTTAGTTTTGGTAAGAGTTGGTGTTAAAGGACAAATAAAAGCCGTGCAAGAAGGAAGCTGTGCAAACATAAATTGAATTACAGTCTGAGAGACATGCAAGTGGCATGTAGAGAAGGGAAAGCTTATTTTAAATGTAGAAGTGGCTAGCTTACTTATAATATACTGCCAAAAAGTTGAAAAGACAGGCATGAATTTACATGCTTGTAATTACATGCTGGTCTGTTTAACAGGCCAAGCATCATAAGACCTGGTGACACCACCACTGCTGGTCTGATCTAATACATGACGGCCTCTCCTCATAAAATCAAAGCAGCTCCATCTATAATTGAGACCCCAGGCTGTGTGTAACTCCATCTCTTGTGTCTTGACCTCTGGAGGGTGACATTGATCAAACAAGGAAGACATTTCTCTGTTTATCAGTGACACGACACAGGGAATAGATTTAGGTTGATTCAGTTTTGATCGATCAGTGTTGTCAATATCTTCTTGTGAGCTTTCGCTATGTGGCTCCTTAATGTGATGCTATCAAAACAGAGAGGTTAAAGCCAAGCTTCTAGAAAGTATTCAGCTGTCTGTTTCAACTTTGTTTGCTTTTAATTACTGTAGCATTGTTGGCTCTGAATACCAACAGCAGTCTTGCTTTCGTAGGGTAATGGTGTCATGGCAGTTTAGGTAGGCTATACCTGCTTATTTAAGGGAAAAGTTTTCTTCTTTCTTCATCATTTACTCACCCTCATGTTGTTACAAACAAGTATGATTTTCAATCATTTGTCATTAGTGGTGCTCCATTGGTTCTCAGGGGTCTTGCAACCAAATATGGCACGGCGAGTTTGAATATGCGGAAATGCGAATGAGATTTATACGAAGACCCTAGAGGACAATGGTGGGAGTGTTTTTTCAGAAATAAAGACACTTAATGCATTCCCTAACAATAAGTTTTGCATTCCCTCGCAATACTTTTGTGTGCCCTCGCAATAGTTTGTGTTCCTTCGCAATAAGTTTTGCATGCCCTTGCAATACATTTAGCATGCCCTCGCTATAAATTTTGCCTTTCCTTGCAAGTTTTATGTGCCCTTGCAATATTTTGCATTCCCTCGCAATATTTTTGCCTGTCCTCACAATAGTTTTGTGTTCCCTCATGATACATTTACCATGGTTTTACAACAGTTACCATATGTTTACCTTGATATTCATAATAAAACCATAGTAGTAATACAAGAAAACGAAAACTATGGAAATAAAAATCATAATTTTTTGGTTATTATGTTTTTTACTACAAATACCATGGTAAAACCAGAGAAACCACAAGACTAACCGTGGTTACTATATGGATACATATACTACAGTAAAACCATGGTTTCTGCCAAAAAACAAACAATCAAACAAAAAAAAAAAAAACATGGTTAGCCTACAACAGTCATGGTTACTACAATATTACTGTAGTAAAAAAATTTGATTACTACCAGTGTTGGGAGGGTTACTTTAAAATTAAACAGATTACCGAATACATGCTGTAAAATATCATTTTTAATATATTCCATTAGATTACTCATAGTCAGTAACATAATCTATTTTAAATACTTTGGATTACTTCTTCAGCACTGGCAGATTCTATAAACAAGTGTAAAACTCCCAATACAGTAAAACCAAAGACACTTATATAAAAATACATTCTAAAAATACAAGCCTAAATATATTATGTAGTGTAGCTTCTCAAGTAAATGTATTTTAAGGATTTATATCACATTTATTTTTTACCGGGACAAAATAGAAAAATTGAGATGAAGAGTAATATTTCTGTAGTACATCTTTGCACCAATATCAAAGGTCTTACTAGAGGATCTAAAGTGGATTTTCTTGATAGAATTCATTATAAAATATAACTGCGACTGGAAACGGGTGCATCTAATGGCTAAAAATAACATTTGAACTATGCTCAATGTTCACATGGCAATTTACACAATTAAAAGAGTGTCCACAGCAATATCTTTTTCTGATCATTTGTGCATTCTGTTCATAGATTTCTATTATTTGTAGCTTTCTATATGATGCTACAGGCTACATTGGTTAGTATTTCTCATATAAGAATCCTTTTTTATTGTAAAAAATACCCAAACAGCACAGACAACCATATGGCCTTGTAATTGTGTACTTTTCTTATATTTTATCTGACAAAGTGTTTCTAACAATTTTTTGTGCTAGATTATTTGCCGTCAGATCCACCTTTTCACTCATAACAGTATGAGAGCGCCTTCAGCTCTGTCTTCTCGTATGAATGTAACACATCATAAGGAAAATGTTTCACTTTACCCACTCTTCAAAAGCTTCTCAGATCAATTCATTTAAAAGCTTACATTTTTTTCCATCTTTGAAAGGACTAAATATAAAATGAAACAAATGACAATAAAATGCAAAGTAATATCTTCAGTAATCAAAAACTTTTTGAAAGTAACTATATTCTGATTACCAGCAAAATTGTAACTAGTGGAATACATGTACTTATATTTTGTATTTTAAATGTAGTAGCCGTTACATGTATTCTGTTACTCCCCAACCCTGGTTATTAAAGCCTACAATATTACTATAGTAAAACCATGTTTCAGCCAAACAAAAAAACATGGAACTGTCATGGTTATATATAGTAAAGCCATGCAGTCACCACAATTATACTTTGGTATTTGTATAGTAAAACTATAATAACTACAAAATTATCATTTTTATTGCCAGAGTTTATATTTTCCTGTACTTACACTATGGTTTCACAGTGAATATCATGTTTAAAATATGGTTACTGTAGTAAAACCATGATAAATTTATTGCGAGGGTACTCAAAAATTATTGCCAGGGAATACAAAACGTATTAAAAGAATACGCAAACTATTGCGAGGGCACACATAACTATTTCAAAAAATAATTTGTTTTGTGTCTTTAAAAGACAGTCAGTTCAGTGAAGTGAACTGGATATCACTGTATATTTACTCTCTTTAAAATGCATGACAATCATTTGTTTCATTATGTTCATCCGTGCCTTCATTAAATGTGAATGGCTTTTGCTAGATTCTCTCAGAAGTAACTGATCATGATTTGTTAAAACTATTAATGGCAATGATTCAGAGATGTTCAAACATTTCATAATATCTTCTGTCACCATTCTTTGACTACACTTGGACCTCCCTATGGTAGTCAACCTGGGAAATCTTTGCTTTTTACAGTATTGAGCTGCTTCCATCTAGTGGTTGAATACAGAAACAACCATGTCTAATGCATTAGCTCATATGAAACAAAGGCATCAAGGTTGTAACATGTAACATTGTACTAAAATTCTAAAATCTAAAATAAGAAAACATTCATGAGAAGAATGATTCTCTCCAAGTTGTATTAAGAATCTTTGAGCTTTATAGTTGTTATTTTACATGATATGCATTTATCATTATGCTGTATTTAATCAAGAATACTGAAAGAATGCAGAGAATCACTGATGAGGGCTTTGGAAGATGAGAGAAGAGAGGCAGAGAGGATGTGACACTGAGTTCATGGTATCATTAAAAGAAAGTGGAAATCAGAGATTGTCTTGCAAACGGGAAATCAGAGAGGGGTGTATGAAGAGTGAAACATGAGATGTAGGATGAGAATTGTCTCAGATTCTGTCTCACAATCAGGCTGGTGACCTTATATGTACAGATATAGAGGTTTAGGATGATGTCTCCATTATGAGAAAAGAGATTCTTTGATTTATTGTGACTATATGTGCTAGTTTAGTAAACAAAACTACATGAAATCATTTTCAATAACTGAAATTAAAATAGAAAATAATATTACTGGAATAAGGAAAGTAGCATACTGTGACAGGGCGGAGAGCAGGGCCAGGTCGTGATTATACACACCCGGTCCCTTATCATGCTAATTGAGCCTGGGAGAGGCATAAAGGCCGATTGCGGACGGTGGTGCGGGAGAGAGAGATCGTTTACGGACATGTCCGTCATGTGTGTGTTTGTGTCTTTTGTGTTAAGTTTTTCATTAAAATATTATTTATATTGTCAAGCCGGTTCTCGCCTCCTCCTTTCCATTGAACTGCGTCACACATACATTTCCATGACTCCAAAGCTAACTAAATAAAAGAATAATTACAACATATTTAAATATATTAATTGTATTTCTTGATACACTGTATATTATAAAATTTGAAACAGCAAAGGAATAGTTCACCCAAAAATGGAAATGCTCTCATCATTTTCTCCCCACCATGCCATTCCAGATGTGTATGACTTTCTTCTGCTGAACACAAAGATTTTAAGAAGAATTTCTCATCTCTGTATGTCCACACAATGCAAAGGAATGGTGACCAAACTTTGAAGCTCCAAAAAGCACATAAAGGCTGCATAAAATTGATCCATATTACTCCAGTGGTTTAATCAATGTCTTCTGAAGTGATTAATTGGTTTTGGGTGAGAACAGACCAAAATGTGACTCCTTTTACACTATAAATCTTGACATCTGCAGTCTCTTTGGTGATCAAGATTTCAAACTTTTATAGCGCCATCTAGCGCTCTGTGCATGTGTCAAGCACTAGGAAGAGTAATCAAGCTTGAAATCATGATTGTGCCTATAGAATACAATGGCAAAATGTACAGTGAAAATTTAGTTATATTTCGGTCTATTCTCACCTAAAACCAAATGGATCGCTTCAGAAGACATAGATTAAAACCCTGGAGACTTATTAATTGTATGCTGCATTTATGTGCTTTTTTGGAGCTTCAACGTTTTGGTCACCATTCTCTTGCATTGTATGGACCTACAGAGCTGAGAAATTCTTCTAAAAATCTTCATTTGTGCTCTGCAGAAGAAAGAAAGTCCCACACCTGGGATACCATGAGGATGAGTAAATGATGAGAGAATCTTTGGGTGAACAATCTCTTTAAATTTAAATTACATCAGTTAATAAAATAAAATTTAGCAACAGTCATAGTAAAAAAAAAAAAAAATGAGAATAAAACTTAATTTAAAGGTCAAATTGAAAATAAAATAGAAATAAATTCAAATTTAAAAACTAAAATTTTAAACAAAAATGTTAAAACTATATAACTGTACATGCATTATGTGAAACTTGAGCATTCTGCTTATTCACTTTTTCCTCTCTCCCTCTCTTTGTCTCTTTTCCTCTCTCGTTCTTTGACACACCCAATCATAGCTGACTAAAGTTCCTACAGTAGGTACGTTTCAGGATATCATCAGATATACACAATCTTCTGTCAGAATCCTTTTTTTTTTTGCCAGTTTTAAATGAGCTGAGAGAACCTCACTCACTGTTTGGTTTGGATTACTATCCACGTCTGGATCGGCAGGTGTCGTATTATCCAGATAACAAATCAGCGGTGTGTTCTACGTTCATTTACATTAAGCCTTGTTTGCCCTGTGCAAAAAACCCTCCATCTCTGGATGCCAAGATAGCGTAGTTTTGTTCGTTCATCGACAAACAAAAGGATAAAGTCTAATAATCAGATGAATCACAGCCAGCAACCCCAAGGAAACTCCACATCTGAAGTGTGATGCAGACATCATGAATATTCAGGCTTGCATTTGAGCTTAATCCTTTTGTGATTGGGAACTGACGGAAAATTTGAGGAAGACGTTTGGAGGACTCACAGAGTGGCTGTCATTGTTTTCCAGAGAAGACGTTGCTGAAATGTTTAGTGTTCTGATGATAGTTTAAAGAGAGTGAGGTGCTCTAACAGATGTTTGTGTGAGTTAGTTTAACAGTGGCTGTTTGCTCGGCAGCAATAAAGTAAGACTTTTTGTTCGAGAGACAGTACTAAAGGACAGAAGTCATGGATGCAGTCAGCAACTGTAAGGATGAGTGTCAGAGGGAGTTGGCCAGCATGCTGAGCTGCTTTTTCGGCTTGGTCACCGGCTCTTTTGAACAAGGTACTGCCTTTGCTATCCAGCTTGCACAGTCCCTCCCCATTCTTAAAAACATTACATTTATGACATTATTGCAAAAGAAAAGATTTAATGTTTTCTAGAGACAGAAACACTGAATATCAATTGACTCTCCCCAAACATCTGCTGATATTGCAATTTGTCTTTCTTTTCTTCCACAGGCAAATTACTCTACTGTCATGCTCTAATGTTTCAATGTTACGCTGTCACTTTGACTATGATTGTGTTTGTGTGTGTGTGTGTCTTTGAGTGTAACAAGAGCCCTTTAACTTTCACGAAGTACCAAAACGTTGCTCTGTCTCACTGATGGTCAAAGGACAGATTCATGTTTAAATGCTCAAGGCGAAGACTTCCATGTGAATAATTCAATCACTCTTGTTCAGTTTGTCCTCTGTTGAGCAGTGTTGGGTGTATCCGATTACAAAGTAATTAGTTACTGTAATCTAATTACTTTGTATTCAAAAAAGCAGTGTGACGCATAACAAAATTTAAACATTTTGTAATCAGATTACAGTTACTGGCTTTAGATTAATTACTTTTAAGTACATTACTTGCGCTAAAGTAATAGGTATAATACATTTAAAATATGAATTTGGAGAGAAAGACTTTAATAGGAATAGTGATTTAGAAAGTAACTTAAAAGTTATATAATTAGTAATGTGATAACTTTTTAGATTAAGTAATCAGTAAAAAAAACTATCCATGTCTGTTAGTGTTGTGATCATTTGTATGCAAATGTACTCCAAAACTTTGACAAAATTAACATTAAGCTGATTGCATATGCATTTAAATTGACAATCTTTCTCTTTTTATGTGAGCGCCCCTCCCCCCAAAACAGCAAATCATATACGTTGTCCATGTCTCTGATATGGTATACTTAAGCCTATTTGGATATTTAAAAAAGCAAGGAACAAACCTTTTTTAAGTCCTGCCCAAATGTTCTGTCTGTATTGGACATATATAAGCACAGGATTGAAAAAAAAATAACCAGGAATGGCATGATATTATTTGACAAGAAATTGTACATTCTGAAAAAAAATATTCTGCACATTCCAAATATTGTGTAAAATCTATATCTACATTATGGACAAACATTTGAGACTCGCTCTGCTGATTTGTCTAGTTCTCTTTCTCATTAATTCTCCACCAAACTCATTTTTCCCTCTCTGTTTTGTGTTCCCTTTGGGACATGCCCTCTGCTTTCTGAACTCCCAATAGCAGTCTATTAAGTCAGAACTGGGATCATCTACTGATCCATTAGCCAAACATGATTATATCTTCCATTGTTAGGCTACTGTGAGTGCCAATGTACACCAGAGAGTCTATTTCATTTACATTTTTGCTCATTTAAAGATAAATATGAACTTAAGTTCAGGAGGGAATGAATCATTATTAACCTCCATAAAATAACAGAGCAATCGTTTAACAGAAAATGTAAGCCACCATTAAAATCTCACACCTTGATGTTTCTGAGCTCTTTATAGGTCAGGATCATGAGCGTGAAAATCTCCGGATTATTTAATTGGAAATAGCATAAAAATTAAAAAGGCTTTTTAAAGGCTTCTCCAGTGACATATAGAGGTCCTAGTTTCATCTCAACATTGTACTATAACATTTTACTCCAAAGGTACCAGAGTCATGGACAATGTCAAAATGTTTTCTGGATCAGTTTGAAGCTGTTTTACACTGATATGTATACAAACTACTGTTAAATTGTGTTTATCTGCAAGTATCTGCTTGATAAACAGTATTCTCTTGACAGCTTCCAGGTCGACAGATTTATTTTAGATTGAGGGGACAGGAAAGGAAATCGCAGTGTCAAGAGGGACGGTGCAGGTTATGCAGCATAATATGATCATAAGTCTGCTAAGCATTTATATATCCCTTAAATAGTCAGAACAATTTGATCTATCCTCTCACATTTCAGTGGCCTTCAACCAGGTCAGCCAACGAGGTCACAATGAGGAGAGAGACTTGTGACTGTTGTTAATGCATCACAGTTAGTCATTGATGCACTAGCCTATCACTTAAAAGGGGAAAGTATCACCATTACATTGATTTCATGTGTTGTTTCATGTGTTGGCACTGGTGCTAGTAGTCTAATTTAAATTTGTCGACACACAGAAGAGTATGGTCATTTTATTTTATAATTTTTTTTTTTGTTTGTTGTTTGTTTTATTTTATTGTATTTACTGTGGTATGGCATGCAACAAAGTGGTTGTTTGCACAAATAACCACCTCAGTAATTTGCTTCAAACAATGCTTTAATATCTTTCAAAGATTCAATTCCATGAACTTTGCAAACTTTGGCAAAAATGTAAAATTATTTCTCATGGGTGCTCATTATCCTGGTAACTTCTAAACCTGTGGTTCTCATCTGGTTTCGCTTCAGGACCCAAATTTTAGATTGGACATCAAGTTCAAGTGGCAACCCAACATAGCATTACATAAGTCCTTAAGATCCTTTATTAATTATTACCATGAACTGCACAGGCCCAATATTCAATGGCATTGGAAATTGAAAATGTCATTGCTTTATTTTGTAAGAGCAAAGTTGCTAACATCTTTAATTGATCCTAACTCAAAGCTGACCTTGTTCAAAACGGTGCTCTCAATGTGTATTTGCAGTCTTGTGGTCTTGAAGTCTAGCAATATCTTCTTTCCTGCCTCTGAATGGTGAAGCAAGCTTAGCTCATGATCACTATCAGAACAGCAAACTCCACCGTTATATTCCAAAGAGTTCCTTTAAAGCTACACTACACTAGATTTTTATTTTCCTTGTCTTATCCCAATTCACTATGATAAGCCTAAAATAACAGTTTTTTTATTTAGCTGTCGGGTTGAATTTGGCATGAATTCGCAGGCTTATGTCAATCGTTCTTGCGTGTTTGCATCATGTCCGGAAGCTTGTGTTGGCTTTGGAAGCTTTGGTGGTTCAGTTATCTGTTTGGTGAAGTTGTTTACTTGCTGTAATTCTTGGATGTGTTATATTCTTGCCATGCCTTAATGAATCAAACATTATTTTGGGGATATTGTGTTTACTGATCACGATGTGTCTAATAGGCTACTATTACTGGTGAAGATACAGTAACATGTTTACTAATATTCATGACTTTAATAAAATTGAGTATGTTTACATGGACACAGAAAGCAGCTTTTTGTAAGAAAGTAGCATTCCAGTTTACATGAACGGTACAAGCGGCATACTCTTTACTCCTGTATACGTGCGGCTCAGTCTGTAAGCTGCTTTCTCCACTGCGACGTAATTTCCCTACAACACTTGTGTAAATCGCAAGCATGGTATCCAAGGAAGACTTCACTATTTTATTCCCTGTTGCTTTGCTTCATTTCCACAGTTGTACCTGTTTTTCTTTCTATCGTGACCTACAGTGGATGGGGGGGGGGGGGGGGTCCCTCTTATGTCAAACTCTAGGATTCCCCCAGTGTACCAGCCCATATATGAGAACATGAGGGACCATTGATTTTTTACATTGGTTTACATTTTTTACATTCTTTCTGCTTTGTTGACTTGTTGGGCTCCATCCTATGACGTTGGTTCTACAGTCTCTTAATGCACGCGCACACTCTTTAAAAATCTGTCAGAATGCTGCTTTTTGCCTTTACATGACCACATTAAGCAATTAAACAATTGAATAATCATATAAAATAAATAAGAGTGTTGTTTATCTTCCACAAAGCAAGTCATATTTCAGTTATACTGTTTAAATGAATAACATAATATCAACATGAAAATAGCACATTATTGACGTGCAGGTGAAGATCAATGATTACAGACAAAGCAGGAAATCTCAAACCATGAGATTCATCCACCAGAAGAGCAATGCCACGTAAAATGTTTTTTTTCCAAGTTTCTTGCAATGTAGGTTTTAACCACAGATGTCACTAGACATCGAGCTAAAGAACATAATTTTTAAGGGATAATTTTCAATCAGTCCGCACACTAAGGATGAAATTACATCATCGTTTTCTGTTACAGCATAATTTTCAGTAAAGCTGCTTTGTAACGATGTGTGTTAAGAAAAGTGTTATACAGATAAAAATTACTTGCCTTGACCTGGCTAGAGAGCCCAAAGTTTGGTATTGCAGCTTTAACCCTTTCATATGTACCGTCACACATATGTGACAATTAATAACTGGCCCCTGCAGAGTAGCGTCACACATATGTCAGATACAAGCTGTAAAAATCAGATTTGGCACCAACACACAGAGTTGCACTGAGAAAACGTCATTCATATTTGCACAAATATTGAATCATACTGTCTTTTCAAGCATATGATACAGTTTTATCTAAATGGTCACCAAAGAACCACAATAAAAAGTTTACTCCCAGTCAACATAGTGCGGTCAATCCCGTGGATTCAGCCATCTCCTTATTAGATGGACATGCGGTTGTCATTCAAAAAACAGCAACTCAAACGGTTTTTCAATCATATGATAAGTTTGTTTTCTGAAATAGACAGCCAAACTATCACAGAAGCACCACGATAACAGTTTTGAAACGCGACCATCCTATGGACTGCACACAGCCGTCTGTTTACATTAGGTGATGATGTGTTTGACAAACACACACAAAATGTAGGAAATTTCAAACAGAACACAGGCAAACTGAACTTATTATAGGCTATTATTTGTCTTATTATTTTTATAACTAGATATAAATTAAAGAAATAAAACAAATACAGTACAATATACAAACAATTTTTTCATATGTTTACCATGGTATATACAGTATTTTATTTTTAGTTTTTTTAAATGACAAGAAATCAATAATTCAACAAACCATTTGTCTGCACTCTGCCCCCTCTATAGGCTGTACAGTGTCACATGCAGAAATAACTCCCACTGGGGGGCACTGCAGAGGAATTTAGACCCTACTCATGAAAAGGTTAAGATTCACCTGACAAAGCAACTACAGCTGTAGTTGTATTACACCTTTTATTGGCTGTCCAACTCTATAGATTATATGTTTGCAGCTGCATTAAAGGGGTTATATAATGTGAAATCAATTTTCCTAGTACAATAAAATAGTCCAATGTCAATGTAAACATATTGTAAAATTTATTGGAAAGTGACTAACATTGTAAGTGAAACAGTAATGAAGGAAACGGTAATGGTAAAAATATTTGGTGATGCTGGTGGTTACATTTTAGTTTTTAGTAACTTGATATATACACATGTATCCTACATTGAACCTACTTATGTAACTAGCACTAATAATATAACCTATGCATCTTCATTTTCATGACTTTGGTCATTGCTCAACCCAGGGGTGTCTAGCACATCTGTTTATTCATACACATATTGATATTTCCATCTCTGTGGGGTGATCTCGGTGTGGGTGAAAACAAAAACAAAAATATTTCAAACAGATGCCACAGGAAAGAGGGTGTGTTGTGTTTTAAATGAAAGGTCATCATAGCACTGGGTCTTTTAAGTGTCATATGTACATCTATCTGAGTGACTGACCCAAAGTCACCAAACAGACTGCTCAATGTGGTCTTTGACTGACACAACACACACACACACACACACACACACACACACTGCAGTTGTCATCTGGTGTCTCAGAGATATTCATAACTGTTACCTAGAAAAGATGTGGTTCCTACTCTTTTATGTGAGTTAATGTATCTCAGTGGTCTCAGTTAAATGTGAATGTGTTGCTGGTGTGGTTCCTGTATAAGGCTATATATAATGGGTAGCATGATGGCTACGCTCTCTTTTGAGGTGCGTCAGCGTTTTTCTCAACCCAGCTTCCTGTCTGATTGTCGGCACAGCATGTCTCGCTATCATCGCTCAGGTAATGCAGAGCTCATCAAAAACTTTAAGCTGTGCCTGCTGTCTGCACTTTGTCACTTTACTCATTTAAAACTGCTGTACTTACATGTAGAGCCTGCATCTTGAGTTTGATGTGAAGCAACAAGCTAAAAGATAGCACTCACATTGGGCAGTTTATAGAATGTGTTTATTATTAGTTTACAATTTTTAATTCAAAATATTATACAAATATATAGCTGAATTGCAAGTGCAAATTGATTATTCTTTATTTAGGCACTTTTGACTGCTTGAAATAAAAAAACATTTAACTTCTTCAAATTGTGTTTAGTCTATGTTTACCACATGTCCTATAATAAAGAACTGATCATTGCTTTGATCAACCTAAATTCAATGTTTATGAGTGATTATGTGGATTTTGACTGTAATTATATATATATATATATATATATATATATAATTTTATTTTTGAGAAAATGTTGGGTAAGTCTTGGACTTCCTAACAGAGATGTCATTTTTTTTTTCTTTCCTCTCTGATTTTAATTGATACAGTTGCCTATACAGACTATCTATTTTAAGCATTTATTTATTAGAATTAATAGACTAATAAATAAACAAATAAATAAACAGGTATCCTGATATTAAAATCCCAGCATAAAGTGCTATAGCTATTTAAATTGTATTACGTGTAATTTCCCGATTGTCCTGCATGTGACTGTCACCTTACGATGCTCTTAGCGAGCACATGAAAATCTACGACCATTTTCAAGTTCTACGTAAGTTACAATGGCTCTTTGAAATGGGCCACTAAACAGAGATGTCTATTATATCTACATAGACTTATTATGCTTTTGAGGAACGAGGCACTGGTAATCACATAATAAAGGTACTCTTCTAGAATCTTGAAATTTGGGTGATTACATTTTTCAATCTTAAAACTGTCTCTCTACTGTACTATTAGATACTATCAATTGTTCTCTAAAATGCTTGGTGTAATAAGGACAGCAAAAATTCGTTTTATATATATATATATATATATATATATATATATATATATATATATATATATATATATATATATATAGAAAATGTAGACATAAATACCAAATTAATTTAAAATATTAGAAATGTAAACTCTAAACACTTAAAAATGAGAAACAAGTAATTAAAAACACATTGAAATAGTTTGAAGTTATTAAAAACTATACTTTAAAAGAATAATTTTTTTAAGCATTTTTTCTTTCAAATTATTATAAGGGACAAAAACGTCCCCATACTTCACGAATCACCCAAAAAAAAAAAATCCTTGTTTTTTTTTTTTTTTTTTTGGAAATACAGATTTATGGGTCATAATAGATATTTGATTGGGTGATATCCAAGCTTGTGTTTTTAAATTGTTTGTGTCCTGAGGCTGTCAATACTTTCATAGATAGATGAAAACTGAGTCCTCCCTTGCTGGAGACTCTCATAGATTGACTGTCTGTCAATGGTGGAGGGGTCTAGAGTTTGGTAGATGGAGCTCATCCTGATACAGTCATTTTCTTGGAGGGGTGCTGAAGATGAGTCATGCCCAGCCTAAAAACGAGAGCTGAGTATCAGTTGACTGTAACAGGCTTGAATACAGTAATACACAATTAATCCTTCAATTCCTTAGTTTCCATCTTATAAAGTATAAGTATCATTAAAGACACTTTTTCCATCTTACCGTTGTGTTTTCTGTGCCACTATCTGGATAAAATGTTTTGAAAAAGAGCAATTACTATTCTTTGCATTAACTAATATGGAAGGTAATAAGTGTGTGTGTGTGTGTGTGTGTGTGCGTGTGTGTGTGTGTGTGTGTGTGTGTGTGTGTGTGTGTGTGTGGCCAAATTTTGAATCTTGTCTTTTACCTGTTTCATAAGTTTGTCTGCATCTTTTGGAGCATTCATAAAGACAATGATACAAAAACACAATCACCAAAACAGCACAGATGCAATATTGCACATAACTGATCCACTCTGAAAAAAAAAGAATAAATAATCCAATTAATCAGTGTTTCTTCCCATGCTTGCAAACTCGTGCCTTTATAAGGCTTAGCATCTTCACCACACAAGTGCAATTTCAGAAGACTATGGATCTTATGGTACAGTACTTGAAACACTAACACTCAAACATTAACTGCAAAATGTCTTTACTGATGGTATGGGAAATATTTTGAGCTGAGAATGATTTCTAGAATGTGAGTGAACATACGAATACCTAAGAAAGTGTGATTCTGCATAGATGGTGGTTGGTTCAAGAGGTAATACGCCGGTGCCTCTGTGGTGCAAAACACTTGTGGAAGGACAGCAGATACGGGTAAAAAATGAAAACATGAAATATTAGATCATAATCAAGCAATCAAGTTTTGATAAAAAATAATTGCTCATATTACTAGCTTAGGTTTTCTTTTTAACTGCATACTATTGAAGAAATATTTATTTTCTTGACTGTCCTGAGCAAAGTGCTTTGTATTAAGGGCTCTAGTTACTTTAGATTACAATGTACTATGCAATGATACAAAAGCTGGTCTATAAAGCTATCCAAAGCAAGCACAAACACATGCATAAGTGCAGCATTAAATACTTTAGGACCGCTACTTCATTAGGATTTTTTATGCTAATTTTTAGATGCTTAGTCAATATCTACTCACTTGCAGCTGGAAATGTGATGCTAAAGAAGCTCTTTGCTACTATAAGGGCTTCCAGGCGTCTTTTCTCCTTTGGGTAAAATGAGATAACCCCCCCCCCCCCCCCCCCCCCCAAAGACACCACAGAACTCTTCTTACTTTCTCTTCTCATATCCAAAGGTACAAATATACACTGAATTTAGACAAGACTGAAACCTATAAAGAGAAACACTCTTTGTAGGACAGACAGACAGACAGACAGACAGACAGACAGACAGACAGACAGATAGATAGATAGATAGATAGATAGATAGATAGATAGATAGATAGATAGATAGATAGATAGATAGATAGATAGATAGATAGATAGATAGATAGATAGATAGATAGATAGATAGATAGATAGATAGATTCTTCTGTTGTTATGTCTCAAAAGCATTCGCTAAGAATTGTTTATTGTCCTGTAGAGTGCACTATCGGACCTTCAAATCATTTGAAGCTAGAAATATACACTGAATTTAGACAAGACTGAAACCAGTAAAGAGAAACACTCTTCGTAGGACAGACAGACAGACAGACAGACAGACAGACAGACAGATAGATAGATAGATAGATAGATAGATAGATAGATAGATAGATAGATAGATAGATAGATAGATAGATAGATAGATAGATAGATAGATAGATAGATAGATAGATAGATAGATAGATACTTCTGTTGTTATGTCTCAAAAGCATTCGCTCAGAATTGTTTATTGTCCTGTAGAGTGCACTATCGGACCTTCAAATCATTTGAAGCTAGAAATATACACTGAATTTAGACAAGACTGAAACCAATAAAGAGAAACACTCTTCGTAGGACAGACAGACAGATAGATAGATAGATAGATAGATAGATAGATAGATAGATAGATAGATAGATAGATAGATAGATAGATAGATAGATAGATAGATAGATAGATAGATAGATAGATAGATAGATTCTTCTGTTATTATGTCTCAAAAGCATTCCCTCAGAATTGTTTATTGTCCTGTAGAGTGCACTATCGGACCTTCAAATCATTTGAAGCTAGAAATATACACTGAATTTAGACAAGACTGAAACCTATAAAGAGAAACACTCTTTGTAGGACAGACAGACAGACAGACAGACAGACAGACAGACAGACAGACAGATAGATAGATAGATAGATAGATAGATTCTTCTTTTTTTATGTCTCAAAAGCATTTGCTCAGAAATGTTTATTGTCCAATAGAGAAAAAGAGCACCATTACAGGAATAATTTGTGTTATATTAGCCTTGAAATAAAAATAGCAGTGAGGTTCTGCAATTTGTTTTCGGTGATATTTTACTACAAGCTAGTCCAAACAAATTTTTAAAAAATTATCGTTGTTGTTCTAAAAGATATGTTGTCCGTTTGTTCCAGGATGTTTGTCCTTAAAAGGTCAATCCATCACACCTCATTTAAAAGAGAGAGAGAGAGAGAGAGAGAGAGCTCTTAAGGCTTAGGAGTCCAAGAGCAGGGCAAAGTTTGGCCTCAGAGTGCTTATGTATTAGAAAGAGGACCAGCTGCCTTATATCAGGTTTCATTTCAATGCGTGCGGAACACGTAGAGGGGGGAGTACAGAGTTTGTATACATAGAGGGATTGCTCTGCCAGAATATACCTGCATAGTAATGGCCATTATGCTGTTTGTTGTGTTGTCGTTTACAGTGAATGGATACTGCGGCAGGGATGGATAAATCCCTGTGGTGCCATTTGTAATTGTAGTGGACCAGATCAATACACAGGAAGAACACCTGCCTTTCAACACATGAAACGTAAAAAGGGAGTAGGAATTGTTAAAGGGGTAGTTCATCCAAAAATTTCAATTCTGTCATCATTTACTCATCCACATGTTCCAAAACCCATATGACTTTCTTCTGTGGAACACAAAAGAAGATGTTAGAAAGAATGTTAGCCTCAGTCACGACTCACTTTCATTGCATCCTGAAAATGAATGGTGACTAAGATGGTAAGTCCCTTACATTTTTCCTAACATCTAATCTTGTGTTCATACTTGTTTAGAACAACTGAACTGTCCCTTTAAAATTTTATTTGAAAAGGAATATACTTTAAAGTCTATGCATTTGTGCTCTTGACTGATGTTTTCTTAATTATCAAAGAAAGATAATCCAGACTAGTTGCATCGTCCTTGCAGATGGTAACAATGTAGTATTGTTTTCATAATGTTTCTGTTAAGGTCCAATTAGTTATAGTATTTTAGTCCATAGTATCTTGTCAGCAAAAGCTTCATGCTTTAGCCCCTGTTAAGATGTGTTCATCTTCTAATGGCATTACTGGAACCTGCCCCGTCCTCCTGAAAGCTCGATATTAATTCCTATACACAACAAGCACTTCTACTGATCTCAGCCATATACAGCAGCTTACTCTGAGCATTTATTATAGGATTTAAATTGAGGAATGGGAGAGAAGGAAATTATGAAAATGATGTAGTGCTAGTGTAATTATCATAATTTGGAACCATGCCTAAAGGGTTCAAACGAGTCCCCACTTAGAATCCAATAAGATCCTACCACATGAACTGAAATTCAAATGTTTTACTTAATTCTTTCAGAATTTCAGTTCATCAGTCGGATTCTCTCCTGTGAATTCTTAAATTATTTTAACATGATCACTTGGTAGAAAAATTTAGATTTTTCCTATGCCCCTAATTTCACCTCTGGCATTTGTTATCATGTTTATATGCCTCATTTTAAGCCCCCAATATGTTTCATACGAAATCAATGAACGAACGGGTGTGACGGCATTTAGAACAATATCTTGTCAAAAAGAAGGTGTTTTTGCAGTTGATTAGGTGGTGCATAACAGCTCGCCTGGGAAAACTTGTAGGAAAAATTCTTACCGGCTGCTAAACACCATTCTGCCATTGATCCAGGTCATCGGTAGGTGTGACCTGGAGCTCCACCTATTTTGAGGCCTACAGCTCATATTGTTTGCATTGTTCAGTCAGCATGAACACACCGGCGTGTAATGTTATTAGCTAGCTAGTACAAATTTACCACTATCTGTATGATCATTCGCTTAGAGACATTTTCCAAGACCATGGCATGCGATTTTTTTTTTTTTATTTAATTAGTCTACAACAGGAATAAAATTTACTCAAATACTCTCAAGTGCCCATTCATGTGGCATCTTTAGCGAAAGCCATTCACACATCTGACATTCTTTAGTTAGTATTCTGCCCATTAACGCTCGTTTATACACTCATCTTTGCAAAAGTATCAGTGTCATCATAAATTACAGTAACAAAGTGTAACCAGCGCATAGTATAACGTGTTAGCGCATTAGTGTGATGAATGTAAACAAGCCAAATGAAACTTGGAGCAGGATCTACTGCACATGTATTACTTCAAGTAGTCATCAAGTGTTTAAAACAACTTACTGGCCTTGTTTGAATTCTACTTGTAAAATAAGGCATAAAGTCATTGATAACACATTTTAATGTTTACATGTTGTCTTAAGCGTCTTCATATTTAAATGCATTTCTAAACGCCTCCCCCAGCAGTGTGGAGGGTGTCTGAATGTTCGCAACCAGTATACCGTTTCTCGGCTGTTTCAAACTTCTTTTTACCCCTGAAAGAAGAATGGAGAACAACTTAAATGGAAGTATTATGGGGCCTTTAACAAGAAAAACTTGATGATTTGGTGAAAGAGAGGAGGAGGTAGAGATATGCAACCCAACCCAGGACCAATGGGACCCGGGGACCCGGGGACCCGAGAACCCAACAAGATTCGGGCAGGGTTTGGGTCAGTTTTTCAAGTAGGACTCCGGGTTCGGGTTGGGTTTGTAATTAATGAAAAAATAAACAGGCTACCAGAAACCTGTTTCGTGCACGCGCTCTCACTCTCACAGATGCATGAACGCACGAGTTAGGGGCCGTTCCCATTGAATGTGTTTTTGCATGCATCTGTTCTGTTTTCCCATTGTTTAAACACATGCTGGATGAATGTCTTTGACATTTGCACCACGTCTTGCATTTTCTTCAGCATCTTGCATAAGACCGGCATATTTTAAACACCATGTCAAGTTAAAAGAACTTAAAATGATTAAAAATGCATGTTGAGACACCTGCTTTTTTCATTCTTTGCACTGCATCTAGATTGTTTTCAGCACAGTTAGTTTTCAGTCACAAATATTCAATGTTCTGAACAAGTTCAGGCTGCATAGATGGGACTGTTGCATTGTTTCATATTATTCCAGATTGTTCTACACCAGGGGAAGTTTTAGCTATAAACGGTAAGTCAATGCTTTTTTCCCCCTTCTGCTCTAGTGTACTGAGTGTCTGCCGCGCCTTGTTAAAAATGTGTATGTTTACTGTTTCAATACTGTTACGAATGTTGCCTATATGCTTGCATAAAATATAGCCTATTGCAACGGTACTTGCTAGGAGAAGAAATTAGATAGTACGCAACTTTGGGTTTGGGTTGGGTTCGGCTTAAAATCTAGAATCATTCGGGATGGGTAGGGTCAGGCCACACGGTCTCAGATACGGGTCGGGTTGGGGTTTCATTTTAAGGCCATGCAGACCTCTAGGAGGAGGGGAGGTCAGAGATAATAGGGTAGATGCTGGCAGTACAAACAGCTACCATTAAGACTTTATTGATCCCTTTATCTAACTGAGCTATTATAGCTCCTCTCCTTTTCCTATACACAGAAAAAAAAAACTTGTGTACTAATGTCTTCTCTTTGTTTGTCCCATTCCATGCAGAGGCCTTGCCCTGTTTTACTTGGGACAGAGGAGAGAGGGAAAGAATGTTTCAGATGGAATAGAAATGTGGATGGATGGATGCTGGGAAATCGGTAGGGGAGGGCATCCCTGGAATTTGATCCCCCTTGGATCTCTCCCTCTCTCCGGCTTTATGCCCTGTTTGGAAATGTGACTTTTCCCTAGGTCCCCAGGCAGAAAGACAGGAAGAGGGAGAGAGATACAGAGAAAGGTATTGTGGTCAGTGAACCAAAAGAGGACCAGTTCTTATAAAGGTCTGACTTTGTAGTCCGTAATAGTGAGACTAGGAAAGTAAGCAATGGATAAAAGAATGGATGGACTGGTGATAGACGAGCAGAGAGAAAGAAAGACAGAAGGATGGGTGGGATGGACAAAAAGGTGAAGATAAACTGTCCAATGCAGATAATTAGAGGACAAGATAGGGCAAGAGAAGTGAGCAGGGGAGGGAGGGATAAAGAGCCTGAACTGTACTGTTACAAGTTACAGGAAGAGATAGAAGCACTTGATGCTGACTGTGGAAAGCGAAGGAAAAGATGAGGGCGTTTCACTGATGGCACAAAACCTGAGATGGTGGAGAAGAAGACCATCCGCATTCCTCCCTCCTTTCAGAAATCCGTGTGACTACTCCCAAGGCGTAACTCTGAACTTAAGGAGTGATTTTACAACATTTTGAAGGAGGCCAAAAATTAAGAAGGAAAAAATCTTGGACTTCCCTACCATGGATTAATGCCCAGTCCTGGTTAAAGGTGGATTTTACAGCTCCTCTACATCCACGCACGCTATGGATTTTTCTATTTTTTGCAGATTTTCACCTGGTTTAACAGACAGGAGGCTTCTGAATGCTTTGAATGTCCATGTTGTATCCAGCAGGTTTTCCCAGCTTGTCCTTTTCAGATTTTAACACTGTCGCCGTGACAAAGGCAGTGTCAGATGTTGAAACTGCATAAATCTGAACTGAGTATTACTCTAATGACTGGTTCATGGACCATGATTTGAGTTTGAGGCACTAGGGAGTACATTTGTGTCAAATTTCCATGTCAAATCAACAACAAGAAGATCAAGATTCAAGAGCCACTTAGGACTTGTGAAATATGATCATTTCGAATTTGTGTGATTGGGTGTCCAATGTTTTGGTCCATCAAAGTCACAATTCCACATTGTATTTTGATGGATCTAGTGAATGAATTTCTTTAACCTTGTCTCTTGTGCCTCTTATGTTACACCGAAACTTACACCGGTGGATCAACAGCCTTGAATATTCCGAAAGCTGCAGCGTTGCTGCAGTAGTTCTTCATGGCAGAGCTTAAAATTCTCTTGTCTGTTGTTGACACTTGCATATAACATTTGCAGCAAAGAATGGCTTTTACACATCTGGTCTGTGTGAGAGAACTGCAATCCAGCTCTATATTTTATTTGATGGGGCTCTCGAGAAGAATGACCTAACATGGAAAGACTGACTTCTCCTCTCATAACTAAAAGAAATGTATCTAGACAGGACTGCTTTTCCCATCAACTTAGAGGTCTGCTAGGTTGACGCACTGCCATAAATATCCCCCGATTTTTCCTTTTAATATTAATCTTAGGAAAGGATGAAATTAATTGCCACTTTCTTTTGGAGTGCCCCTGTGTCTGCTACCATGTTATATTGGCCAATATGACTTTGTCCGAACTAGCCAGCCCCTCCTCACTTAGAGATTAATGCTCTCACTTCCATTAGTCCTAGAAGTTCTTGTGCCAAGAACCTTAAATCATTGCAGCAATGAGTATTCAGGGAATGGAACTTTTTGCCATTGGAGTGGTCATCGTACTGTTCGTGGCTGTTCTCAAGCAGTTCGGCATTCTGGAACCCATGTCGTTGGAAGGTAAGGAGAATTCTAGAATTGAGGTCCTCCCCTTTGATGTCATGGTGATGTACTCGAACAATGAGACCCGCAGGGCTGGGGTTGCATCAGGTGCATTCCCATGATGGAGTCAACAAATCTGATGGTGTTTGACAATGTTTTTCTCTTAGTTTTACATGTTTTCATGTAATAAAACAAACAAAAGATGACTAACAGTTACAATATTTAATAATACTTCATGCAAAAAATGATGGTTCCTACTCCGTCAGTTTACTGTAGTTTTCTCAGCTAAATTGGTCCTTGGGGGTATTGAAGGTCGTCTTCCTAAAAGGAAATTCTTTAATGTGGGGAAGAATTGTTGAAGAAAATAGCCTATTATCATACTGTTTGCTCTGCTCTGCATAGATATACAGAAATACCTGTTACACCATAGGTGAAAGTTAAACTAGTACCAGAAATGTGTATTAGTAAATTATAAATTTTTGTACTGATATCAATATCCAGTTATTAAGACCAACGGCTGCCGATACCGATGCAGATAGTTTGTTGGTTCTGTTTTTATGCAATTTTTTATTTTTTATTTTTTCAAATGACTGGTAATTTAAATAATAACTTTATTCTCTTTATCTCTACATGTTTTCCATGTTTCAGAGCATCTGGTCTCAGTTATAAAAACAATGAAACAAAAAGCTCAGTATTAACTCACATTAGCTGAATTCTGAATAGCCTCCTTTCAGGCTCACTTAAATTAACTGAATTATGAATGATTAAGCTTGTTCCTTTTTAGCTGAAGCAGCCATTACTTTAGGTTTAACAAACTCATCATATTCCTTGCTATATCAAGCCTTAACCCTCTTATCATCTTAGGGTCATTTTTGACCCTAGGACAGGTAAAAAATATGTTATAAATACTGCATAGTTTTTGGTACTTGAACTAAACGTTGTGAATTTGTCAAGACCATTCAAAAGAAAAAAGAAAATTGCACAAAATGCAGACTCACCGCTCAAACAAGGTTTGTGCATTATTGCACATGTCCACCAGTGTTGCCAACTAGTTTCAATGGAAAGTAACTAAAGCCTGATCGAAAAGTCATTAAATGTTGCTAGATGACATCATATGCTAATTAACATATTTGTGCTTTCATTCGTCTCATTTGCATTTTACATAGTGTCCACCCTTTACATGTGTTTGCTTCTCTGTGCTTACCATACATACTGTAATACCCTATTAATTCCATATATCTATCAATCACTCAGAGAGAAAGTTAGAAGCGACGGTAACTTTCTTATCTTTTTCTCTCACTTTCAGCCATAACAAACCACTATGTGCATATTTACAAAAACAAAAAACTGTGTGCATATTTACAAAAATATATGTGAATGTTTGCAAAATTATTTGCATAAGTAAACAGGAATGAACAACCGTCTAAAAATCTCCTGTGATTAAGTACATGAAAAGAATAAAAATAAACGGTCAAATTAAACTTTTTAAATGTAAAACTAAAGAGGAAAAAACAATACAGATTTGTGTTTGGTCATTGACTACGGTGTTTGCACATGCGTAGCTCATTCACGTCTATGTCAGTTGCCGTGCAGTCAACTGATTGTGCTGCTCCGCCTTCTCACCTGCTCACCTCTTTCTCTGTCAGTCTCACTGAACAGATGCAGAGAGAGGTGTGTCTCCGAGTCCGTGTAGGAAAGCAAGACCACACACTTGCGGGGCAGTATTGGTGACTTTCCTCTAAGGTTTGACCAAAAATTCAATTGGTTTGTCGCTACAGAGAGAGTATTTTTTACACTTTGAACTGGTAATATGTTAGTAAGTTTACTATAAGATTACTAAGAAGATTTTTATATGATAGGTTACAATGGGACATTGAAAAACATTAGATGGCAGAACTATCTATTAAGGCACCTCCCTAAACCCCTGTAACACTGCAACAAATTCGTTTGATGCAGAGTGAAAAATAAAGGTTTATTAAATACTAAAATAAAACACAGAAATCCAACATAAAACTCTCACAAGGGGGAAAATTAAATATAAACTACCCTAAAGGGGAAAAGGGGTAATCCGGGCTGGGACAGGGGGAAACGGGATCGACCAGACTGAAACAGGAACCAGGTAGGGGAAACCAAGACCATAAGGCAATATACGCCCATGCCAACTGACAAACAAGACGAGAATGCATAGCACAAACAAAAAACACACTAACGAAACCTGAGCGTACATTGCAAGGCAAACAAGACAGGACACTTGCGCGAGAGTTCGGCCACACACACACCCGACACTAACCTCAGCACAACATGAAGACAGTTCGCAACCTGGCCACGCAACGGAAGCGCGATGCAAGGTGCACCAGTGTTCGATAGAGAGACAAACTGTTGACGCGAGTGCATGCTGCCAAGATGACATAAGCGTGTTGTACGCACATCAATAACAGACAGACATGGAGCATGATTGTCCGGATCCCAACACAGACCAAAACCGAATCAGACAGGAAGTCAGGATCCAGACACCGTGCTCCAGATATGAAACAAGACGGACCGAAGAGCGCACTGCAGGGAATACTACAGAAATCATGCGCTCACACAAAGACAGACAACAAAACACAAGACATGGGACGATGATTCCACGGTCTTGTCGTGACAACATTAGTGGGAAGGAATTGATTTGTTGCAATAGTTGAGCAAAATGGGCCCATTTTGACTGCCGGAAAAGGCAACAGAGATTCATTTGTGAAATAGACCTGTACCGAAATTGTTACTCTAAAATGTACACTGTTCATTCTCTACAAGCGGAATGTATAGTTAAGATATTAGAAAATGCCAAAAGTTATAAACATAAACATACATTTAAACATCCATTGCCAATGTTTGCCAAGCTATTAAACTTTTTCTTTTATTAAAAATTATATATATTTAAATATAATGTTACACCATTAATATTCATATTCATATTTATTAATTAATATTCATAATCCCAGTCACTATACAACAGATTTTAAAGGGGGTCTTTAGTGCCCTTCTAAAATAATCAGTAATTTGTGCATTTTAAATGGTTTTCAATACGGGTCAAAAATGACCCAAAGGGAAAAAGGAGGGTGCTCTTTCTTAAGATAATAGGAGGGTAAAGGACATTCATCAAATTAGTTTTAAAGGGATAGTTCATCTGAAAATGTAAAAATTCTCTTGTCATTTACTCACCCTAATGCTACCCCAGATGTGTATGACTTTCTTTCTTCTGCAAAACACAAACAAAGATATTTAGGGGAATATCTCAGCTCTGTAGGTCCACACAATGCAAGTGAATTGGTACCAAAATTATGAAGCTCCAAAAAGCACATAAAGGCAGCATAAGTAATCTATAAGACTCCAGTGGTTACATATATATCTTCTGAAGTGATAAGTGTGGGTGAGAAACCGATCTATATTTAAGTCATTTTTGACTATATATTCTAACACTGTTTAAACACTGTCACCCAATTCAAAGCAATCCCACAGAAGATACATTATTCTTTAACGCACTCCTTCACAAGTTGTAGGCTTACTGTCTGATGCATTATTTCATCCCCATTTAAAAGGAAATAATCAACCCTTATCATCGGCTGTTTTTAAACAACTTTCCGATTAACATGAAGATATGTGCTTTTACACATTTCAAAGTGTACCTTTAGCAATGGAATTGTGTGTATGTTAATTGTGTGTAGGTTTACACAGCAATACATTACAGACAAAAATCTGACAAAAGCAGAGAATAACTCAATTATTTCAAATCTCATGTAAAGTGGGTTTTCTTACTGGGAGGAAATACGGCATTTTCTCTCTCAATTTTTCTTTCCCTCTCACTCTCTCTCTCTCTTGCACTCTTTGAATCAAAACTCAGTCTAACATTTCCCTTCATTCATTATGTATGCTGTATTGAACAGGCTTTCTTTACGGCTACCTAAAAATGGGTCCGCTGATTGCTGTATTAGGTTCCGAAGGGCACTGTTCATTCCCCTCACACAACCCCTTTTAGAATGACACCCTCCATCACAAGTCTCTGATCATAACCACACAATCATTTCTGACCAATAAAGATCAAAGTCAGCACCTTCCAATGGTGGCCCGTGCATTTTATGTCTTGGCCTTCAGTGCGGTTTATGCCATTAACAAAACACTGTTTCACAATCAATAAGACAACCTATGCCTATGGACATCATACATTATATCACAGCAAAATAATAATGCCAATTGACATTTTTAAAACACGTCCATGCACAAAAGCCAAAACCAAGAAGGTCTCATACCAGGAAAGAGCTATTTAAGAATATTTACGATCGAAATGTTGCTTGCAATAATTTGTTTCATAAGGGTATACGGTTACTTAAACTGACACTGAATCCATAAGGATATTTTTCAATTGTGATCGCGGCAGTGACAGCCGACTCGTCAGCTAGATCTTGCGCTCTTCGCTTTCAAATTACGTATGTCACTTAAAGTGTGATTGTGTCACTCAAGGCCAGCTAGAAGGCCTGGACTGGGACATATCCTAAAGACCACACCCATCAAGAACAAATCAATCAATCTGATTGGCTGATGAATCTGACAATCTGATTTTGATTCCTATTCACTTGAACTGTTGGGGGATTCTGTAGAAATTCTGAAGGCTTAACCGGGGTGGAGCTCAAACTCACACTCGGCTTTGGGTATGTGATTTGTGAACCAGTCATCACACTTCACAATAAATTCTGACTGGATAAACTTTAAATTTTTAGAAAAATTAAGGAAAGGAAAGCGATTGAAAATAAATAGGCAAAAAGCTGAATAAGAATGAAAGGATCAAAAACATTTTTATTTATTAGACATGTTTGGCCAGTAGAGAAGGTCATCATTTGAACCATGTTGGTTATACAATATAGAGATGTTGTTATTGACGTTACACAGGGGGTGGAGTAATAGTTTCTATGAATATCAAATTATAATAGCTAATTTAGACATACTATTATTTATTATTTAATGACTGACCTAGAATCTGTTATAGGATTGCACGTTATACTTGTACTAACGAAATATTGCGATACCAACAAAAATTTAAACGGTACGATATCATCTTGCTGTTAATTTTAGTACCATATTAAAGTATGCTGCCATTAGCAAAATGTATTGTATTGTGAGAGTTTTGAGATGAAATCAAAGACCATTTAAAAATAATAATAAAACAAATCTTGATATGGCCAAGTGTGATCATTAAACAGCAGAAGGATGTCATTTAATGAAATAGTATACAGTCACATGCACGCCACAGAATGAATTAGAGGCTCTGTCCTGCTCTGTCATCTCCTTCACACACACACACACACACACACACACACACACACACACACACACACACACAAGCAGGCATGCACACAAACGCAACACACACTACTAATGCTTGATCTTCATGTACTGTGTCCAATAGTATCCATCTGCAGAGCCGCAGAGCAGTGTGTTTAGTATGCAATCGTTTTCACCATTGCATCTCGGAGATTTCAGATCACGAGTCGCGGGAAGCTTGATATAACGAACCCTTCACAAACGGGAAGAACTTCAAAGGTCTTTCAAAATAAAAGTCCTGCTGAAATAAGAGCTCTATTCAACCGGATGTGTGAAATTGAAGACATTAGGACAGAAAAATATTACTACTGTAGTATCAAAGTATCAAATTCAAAGTAGTCGCAATAATACTCATAATAGCAATAATATAATATTAAATGGTTATATTTTTTATATTATTATCTGTAAGCAATATCACAAAATCAAGTGCACTGAATATCAGCATGTTGTGATTCATCCATGGCAGCCTTTTGCCTCAGGAAATCAGATTGTTTTCAATTAATGTTGGCATTAATACTGTAAAGCTCTGTTGGGCATCTTTTTTTTTTTTTTTACCAGAAATAATATATATTTTATTGCTGAAATATAATTATTGGCTCTATATTGTTTAAAATAATTAAATTTTCATGTGATTAAAGCTG
The DNA here is from genome assembly GCA_032164185.1 of Moxostoma hubbsi. Lineage (NCBI taxonomy): Eukaryota > Metazoa > Chordata > Actinopteri > Cypriniformes > Catostomidae > Moxostoma > Moxostoma hubbsi. The sequence goes on along the minus strand of JAVLUX010000018.1, from coordinate 28,178,890 downwards.
TACAGTATGTATTTGATTATACACAATTTGATCATAAAATTTAATTAAAACATTTAACATGGAATCCAGAAAAATGTAAAAAGAAAAGGCATAATTTGTATCTATAAGACATACAGATCTTTTAGTCAAGTAATTCTCTGTGTAATTTCATAAAAAATCTGATTTGTTATTTATTATTTTTGTTGCCAAAGTATCGAGTTAGTATCGATACCAAGTTACCAGGGCTAGTATTGTACTGAAGCTAATATTTTGGTATCGGAGAAATCAGTTATGATCTTTATTTGAGCTGTCCTATTATTTGATCTAATTATAATTATTAACAACAGTAGAAACAACAATATTTAAATAGCAAATCTGAGTTAAGTCTACTTGCATCTAGTTAACTTAAGCTAATTGGTTGTGTTCATTCCATATGAACACACAAGTTAATTTAACTTAATTACATGCGTTTTAGAGACACCATTACTCGGTTAAAGCTTACTCAGTCAAATGAGTAGAGTCTTATTAGGGCTTTCAGTATACAAATCACATTGCAAAAAATATTTTGGTCACTTGGAGTGTCTCAGGAACCCAGGCTGAAGGTCAATTACATAAACATATCACATATAGAGTGCAGTTTCATGCTGAAGAGCCACTTAAAAGTAAATTTTTCTTCTCTCTCAAATATCATTCTGTTTTTTATTCCATCCATTACGCCTGGTCGGAGGTTTCGGTAAATATTTAGTTTATACATAGGGTTACGTTCTACCTAAGTTTAATGGTGCAATGCTCAAATATTTAGTAGTGCATAAATTGTGACTTAGTGCCCATTTACGCCACAACTAGGCTAATTTTTAACTTGCGCACACGGGTGCAACTGGCCCCAGGTGGGCAAGGTATTTTCTCATAACAGACAGTTATGCAAATAAACACTTTATCTTCCTGAAGGGTCTGAGTACCTCATGTAATCTATACATAAATCTTCATCCAGGATTGGCCAGACCACCCAACAGATCACGTCACCAGCTTACTATTATTAGCCTAATGACATTACAAGCTCTAATCCTGAGCTCTGTATTTCAGGAGGGTGACGTTTATTTTGGATTTCTGATTAGGTTTCTGGTGTTGTGAATCTAATATGTAATCAGAGATGGTGTTACTGTTAAAAGGGAGCATACAATGATCAATAAGGGCCTGTTTTAGTCAGAGTAACATAATAGGAATTTCATCTGCCACATGTCTTTAATTGCTCTTTGTTTTATGTATGTAGTCTATTGTAGTGCATTTCAGCTTGAAGCATAACCACCAGAGGGTGATGTTGATTTAGAAGATTTTTAACTCAAGCAAAGGAAATTGTTATCTCAGTTGTAAATGTGGGGATGGAGGGTGTGGTCCATGTTGAAGTGGGATCCAAACCCCTTATTCTTTGAAAAAAGGGCTACATTTTACTAAGGTATTGGGAGTAAGGATCACAAAGTTGCAGCCTGTATGTAACCTGAATTCAATGAATGATACAAGGTAGCATTTTACATTGTAGTCTTTTGTAAAGAAGATCATTTTCATGGGCAAGGAAGAGGCGAGAAACCGGCTTGTCAATATAAATAATAATTTAATGAAGAACTTAAAACAAACACATAGGACAACAGACATGTCTGCTGATTAAGCTCTCTCTCTCGATCGCCGTCTGTGAGTGGCCTTTATCCCTCTTGACGGCTCAATTAGCCTGATACGGGACCGGGCGTGCGTAATCACGCGCCGGTCCCACCCTCCACCGTGCCACATCTTTATATATATTATTTCTATTTGTTCAATTTTATAAAGTTGCATAATATATTTAAAGTTTAAATTTACAAGCTTCTAGCCAGTAAAGAAAATTGGTTTGTGGATTTCCAGAAGATCTGATCCTTCTGTTATGGCTGTTTGAAAGGGGCTTTTTAAAATGAGCTGTTGTGAGAAGACCATATACTGTAGATCCCCCATATTGATGACCCTAATAGCATTGTCTGTAAATCACCATAATTTTACAGGCCTGAAATATGCTACAAATAGAACAAAAAGGATTAAGGGCGCCTCATGGGCGTGCGTGTGTGTGTGTGTGTGTGTGTGTGTGTGTGTGTGTATGCTGTACATACACTGTAAGAAGTGGTGTAAAGCGGTTAATGGGCAAGGAGGAGGCGAGAACCGGCTTGACAATATCAATAATAGTTTAATGAATAAATAAACGAAAAACACACAAACATAAACACAGAGCAGCTGCCTGTAATTCTCTCTCTTGAACCGTTGTCACCAGTCGCCTTTATCCCTCACGCGCCCCCATCAGGCTGATTGGGGACTGGGCGTGAGTCGCTTCTCTCATCCCCTTGCGGGCAGTGGTCTTCTTTCGACCCCTCCGTGTTTCTGGGCGACGGCAGGGCACTCCTCCACCCCTGGCAGCGGCTCCATTTCTCCAGGTGGTCGGGGACTCGCCTGGCGGCCATTCCCCGCGTCTGGGCAGTCGGGCTACTCCGTCCCCCCGGCGCTCCCCTGGGTGGATAGCTGTGGTGATGACTCCGCGACGGACATCCCTCCTCCTTCCCGGGTTTCGGCACCAACATGAAGTAGTTAATGGGCAAGGAGGAGGCGAGAACTGGCTTGACAATATAAATAATCTGTTTAATAATCAGTTTAATTAAGAAATAAATGAAAAAAACACACATAAACACAGAGCAGCTGCCTGTAATTCTCTCTCTCTCTCTCAAACCGATTGGGGAGGCTGATCGGGGACAGGGCGTGCGTTGTTCCAGCCCGGCCCCGCCCTCCTCTGCTCTACAAGTGGTAACGTACATTTTTTAACCAAAGGAACTATTTCTAACTGATTTAACCCTTAAAATAGTTTTGTTGGTGTAACCTAATGTTGTCAGGTTGATTCAGTGACTTGAATAAAACAAGTTAATTGATGCTAACATGAAGAAAAGTTTTTAGGTTAACTTTTTTTTTTTCCATGTAGAATGTACATAAACTATTCCAACATTCTTAAAGACTGAATGCCTATTCTAGACTTGTGAAAATCAATAAAATAATTTTAATTTTGTCTGGGATCACTGTAAAAAAAAAAAAAAAAAATGGAATTGAGCAATGTTAAAAAAAATCAATGCAGTATAATTTTTGAGTTCTCTCAACAACATAATTATATTTCAACAAAGTAATAATTTCCATTGTAGCATTGCTATTAGTCCATTTGAATTTGTTTGTTTACTAAATGCACAACTCTTGTTGAGAGAACTACTCATTTCTTGTTCAGCCAACTATCAATTCGCAATTTGAGAACTTTCATTTTGTCACCCTTTCAAACTTTCAAAAAATGACTTTCACATGAATTTAACTGCAATCTTTGCCTCTGAAGAAAGGTATATATTGTAAGGCAAGACAATACATACAATTGCTTGACTTAGCTACACAATAGACCTCAAACCTTAAAGCTGATGTAATTTCTGCGACACTAGCGCCATCGAACGGAATTGCAAAAATAACAATGTTTTCAAAACATCTTTCTGAATACTCCCCTCATCTGCAAGTGTTCAAACAGTCAGATAGTCCTGCCCCCAACTCAGGTGGGTCTAGCGGGTCGCTCAAAACAAACACAGGACATTTTATAGTGCCATAGATATGCAGTGTTTACAATTTTCAAGAAAATAAACCTATGAATGGCTTATAGTTTTCTCTGTATTTTAAGCTGGGATAGAACTAATTAATTGAATACTGAAAAAGTTACATTCTTCAGCTTTAACACACAAACCTCAATAATGGTGACCATCAATAAAACTTGTTAAAAGATGAGCTCTTAACATCATCAAAACAGTGGCACAAAAAAACTAAAATAACAGCATAAATAAAGTCAGCAAACAGCTAAAACAAGTCCACAACACTATCTGCATAATTGATTAATATTGCAATGCATGCTGGGAACTCGCAAATCAGCTAAATTGTTCAATATGAAATTGTTTGTTTGGCTAGTTGGTACAACATAAATTCGAGTAGCCTATAGGTTGCATTTAAATATAATTGGGTCAAACTTGTCTCCTGAGTGGGTTTCATATTATTATAATTTGTGTCATGGAAGGAGTTTTTTCTCAATTCCCTCTGAAAATTGTGACAGAGTGAAAGTTTAATATATGTGAAAAGCATACAGGCAAAGAAACATTGAGAACAAAGATAGGGGACAGTAGTTACCAGCATATATTTGGATTCCAGCGTAATTTTGGACACAAGCCTAAAACAGGATGACATTAAGATTAGACAATTTCATGAAGGCAATGTTTTTAGTTGTGAAACTGTCTACATAAATAGTTTTTTCCAGATTATATGGACCTTTTGTGTGGGGTGTGGGGGGGGGGGGGGGGGGGAGGTAACAGATGTTTGTCGAAAGTGGATATCTGCCCCCCTTCTTTTTACTTCAAAGGATTTACAGGATCTTTCACTTCAAATTGGATTTATAAGATACTAAATATACAGGAGAATTGATGGAGCTTGTGGAATTTTCAGTGAACTCTGTTAATGAAGAGATTACAAATCTGGAGGAACAAGTGTGTTCAGACTTGCACTGAAAAAGTGTTGAGGGACGCAGTGTGAAGATGAGTGTGAGATGGGAGACAGAAGGGTTACAGACAGTGGGCATCGTCTGCCTGGTCATTATGTTTCTCAAACTCATGCATCTACTCGGACTCATAGACATAACTGAAACAGGTGAGAGAGAAAGAAAGAAACCGTGAGCGAGAGAGAGAATTACCAAAAGTTAGCATATGTTATTTCAGGAAAACTTGACGTGTCGACTTGTTTTATCCCTATTTTTTTAATATTATATGAAGATTTGAAAGTGTAACATTTACTTGACCTTAAAGAATATTCCAGGTTGAATATAATTTGTGTGAGCGTCTGTGGCATGCTGTTGATTACCAAGATAATTTTGACTAAAATTGTTGTGTTGACTGAAATGCACTTAGATTGAAAGTCTATGGGTCAATTGTTGTACATTTGCCCCAAAAAATTTCATATACAGTTAGTGCAAAACTGTCAAAAAAAAAATTTGTTTCTACAACAACAGCACTTTATAAGTGATATAAATTAAACTTAACTTGTTTTCAACCTTGAATATTGATCTATTCCCACTAATTCTCTTAGTTTTTGATAAGTGTGTGTGTGTTTTGACATTTTATTTATCTTTGGATCCTTAAAACATCACAGATTTGGCAATGTTTCTCTACCTCCATCATCGTTTCACCGACCATCAATTTATATTATGATTCTGCACTTGTTGACTCTTGTTCTCTTTTTTCTCCTCTCACTCTCTCTCCCTGACCCTCTCTGTCCTCTTGTGCCTCCCCATCCCATTCTTTGTCTGTTTGTGTAAAGATGGTAAGTATAGACACCTGATCTAGTTGAGTTTTTTCCTCTGTTTCCTTCTATCTTTCTCCTATTATTTTTATGGAGTACTTGATTGATGCAAGCTGATATCCAAAATGGAAAACCTGGATACAGTTCATTAGCAATCAGTTACATTGAAAAAGAAAGGTTATACTCTCTACAGTGCTCAAATTGGTATAATTTAATAAAGTTGCTAGATCCATCTTTTGATCAGTTCTTCTGTGACAAGGCAGGCAAGGAATAAGGAACTAAACGCAGCTTTATTAATCTGAAAAACAAACAAGTTAACGCAGCGCAAAAGGAACCACTGGGAACCAAGCACCAAACATGAAAGTTAAACATGCAAGAACTGACACAGGAAACTGAGAAACCAAGGGCTTAAATACACAAGGGAACAAACAAGGGAATGAGGAACACCTGGGGAAACAATCAGGGAATGAGAAATAATCAGGGAGAACCAATCAAGGAATAAAACTACAAAGGACTACAAAACTAACAGGAAACAGGAACTAAACAAGAATTTCAACATAAAAGTACAAAAACAAAAGACAACAGGGAATATGACAAGTACATGTGATTTGTGTATCAGTTGTCATAGCACCTCTAGTGTTCATTTCACCAGGAAACGGCAGCAAAACGTAGAAACTGGCACGTAAAACTCAGATTACAAAAATGTTGTTAAAGTAACATTCATTCTATGAGACTAGGTTGCATATTTTACTCTGTCCTTTTTTTATTTAACCAAGAAATTGCCATAAGACAGGTGGTGTTGGAAGGATGTATTAAAGAATATAAAATAAATATGGATATAAATAGGGATGGAATATGGAATATTGCACATGGTTGTACTGACAAAAAGGAAAATATCTGGGGGCAGTTTTAACTCTTCATGAGGTGTATAGTTCTAGCAGGGTGGGTAGTGGAGCACCAGTGACTGCTGAGTAGAACTGTATCAGCAGCGCCTGTGGCAGGTTGAACTTCCTCAGCTGGCAAATGACGCACAACCTCTGCTGGGCCTTTTTCAAAATTGAGTCTATGTGGGTCTCCCACTTCAGGTCCTGTAAGATCGTTGTGCCCAGGAACCTGAATGACTCCACTGCTGCCACAGTGCTGTTTAGAATGGTGAGAGGGGGTCAGAATTGCTTTGTTCCTCCTAAAGTTCACTATCATCTCCACTTTTAAGCATGTTCAGGTTGTTTTGACTGCACCAGAATTCAGCTGTATGCAGACTCATCATCTTCTTGGATGAGGCCAATGACTGTAGTGTCGGCTGCAAACCTCAAGAGCTTGACAAAGGGGTCCTTTGCGGTGCAGTCATTTGTGTACAGGGAGAAGAGTAGTGGGGAGAGCACACATCCCTGGGGGGCACCAGTGCTGATCGTACATGTGCTGGAGGTGAATTTCCCCAATCTCACAAACTGCTGCCTGTCTGTCAGAAAGCTGGTGATCCACTGAAAGATAGAGCCGGGAACAGAGAGTTGGGTAAAATTAGTCTATAGGAGAGTGGTGTCGATGGTGTTAAAGGCCGAACTTAAGTCAACAAATAGTATCCTTGCACAAGTGCCTGGTCTGTCTAGATGTTGAAGTATGTAATGCAGTCCCATATTGACTGCATCATCCACAGACCTGTTTGCTCTATAAGTAAATTGAAGGGGATACAGAAAGGGTTTAGTGATGTCCTTCAGATGGGCCAACACCAGTGGCAATGATTTCATGACCACAGACATCAGAGGCTCTTTACAGTCCTTACTACAGGGTTAGCTGATTTTAGTTTCTGCCTGTAGGTTGGAAGAAGATGAACCAGACAATGAGAAGAGAGTCCTAAATCTGCATGTGGGACAGAGTGATATGCATCCTTTATTGTTATTTAGCAGTAATCCAGTGTATTTGGGCAGTTCACGTGTGAGATTTGCCTTGTTAAAATCTCCAACATAATTATGTATTAAGTGAGTCTGGGTGTTGTTGCTCTGTGTCTGTGATGTGATCAGCCAGCTGTTGCAGCGCTGCGTTCACACACAGATATTTAGGAATATAGACACTCACAAGAATGCATGAGGAAAACTCCCGCGGCAAGTAGAAAATCTTACAGTTTATGAAGAGCACTTCTATATTAGGACAGCACATTTTCTTCAGTGTTGTTACATCTGTACACAAACATCCATTGACTTTATGACACGTTCTGCCTCTCATTTTCCCTGTTAACTCTGTGGTGCGATCCACTCTGAACAGCTGCAAGACCGATAGATGTAATGCACTGTCCGGAATGGCTTCACTCAGCCAGGTTTCTGTGAAGCAAATTGCAGCAGAATTAGCAAAGTTCTTATTTTTTACAGGTGAGGAGAAGTAATTTGTCCATTTTGTTAGAAAGAGAGCAGAGATTCTATAGATGGATGCTTGGCAGTGTGGTTCGAAAGCCACGCTGTTAGAGCTTGACCAGTGTGAGTCTTTTAGCGCGCTTGTACAGCACCGCAGTTATTCTGACTAAAATGTCCTACAGAACGTATTAGCCCATTAGCCTCCCTCAGTTTAAACACTGCCTGTCTATCAAACCTCCAGTTCTCTCTTTTGCACTTCCTTCTCATCTTCAACTCTTGTGCTAACTCTCTCTTGATTTCACTCCTTTTCCTCTTTTCACTCACCCCTCGCAACCACTGTCTCCCACTATAAAATGCTCTCTCACCCCATTTTGTCCTGCATCCCAAACTCTCACCTCCTTCCCTTTTCTCCCTTGCTCTCTCTCTCTCTCTCTGCTTCCCCCCTTTCTCTCTCTCTATTGTTTTGCTCTTTCTCCAACATAGAGGGTAGTGACAGTGACCTTGAGCTGTCGGCGGTGAGACATCAGCCTGAGGGTCTGGAACAGCTGCAGTCTCAGACCAAATTCACCAAGAAGGAGCTGCAGTCACTCTACAGGGGCTTTAAAAATGTGAGCATCTACTAAACATCTGGGAGAGATAAGGGTTTAGAGCTGAGGAATTTAAGTATATATTTGGTCAATTATTTCCTTTTTGTTGGTGGGTAAATCTATCCAGGATGCATTTACTTTACTAGATGTACTGAATTGTTTGAATGCGTGTTTGATACTGAATTTGAAGCCACGTCTTAATGATATTCTGCCATTGGTATGAGCCAGAATTTGCCACTCCAACCAATAGAGCAATGTTTTGAAAGCCCCACAGAGCCACAGTGTTAACATGTTTCAGGGAATTGTGACTCTACCCTCCCTAGCAACCAGGCAATTTGGTTGCTTAGCAGACCTGCTGGCGTCACTCAGCACACCCTGGATTCAAACTCGCGACTCCAGAGGTGGAGTCAGAATCTTTACTCGCTGAGCTACCCCCCAAACAGTCACTTTTGCTACTAAAAAAGATAAACATTTAAGTACTTTTTAACTATAAATCATCACTTCCATTCAGCAGCAGTACGCGCACATGATGTTATCACATTGGCATGTTTATGCGAGAACAGACGTACATGCGATACAGCGATACTATTTACAATAGTAGGAGGAGGAGTAGGAGCACTGTACAGAAGTTTTGCTGGTTTTAGTTTAGATCTCATTGAGATTTACTCACAATGGTTTGTCTGGTCATCCTGGATGCCCAATCGAGAGAGAAACTTGAGATTACATCTATAACATGCCAATGCAAATACGTCTCACGAGACTTTATGAACTCTGCCCTCTCATGTATTCACATACGGCTGCTGATCGGAAGAGATGATTTTTAGTTCAAATGTACTTAAATGTGGAAATCTTTTTCACAGCAAAAGCAATCATTTTGCTTTAGAAGACATATGTCCTATGTATGACGTCATTCACATCTGGGATGGCATGAGGGTGATTAAATGATGAGGGAATAAAAAATTTGGGGTGAACTATACCTGTAAATAACATATAAATAAATTAAATTTAAGTCATCATTTACAACCCCCATATTGTTCCAAACCTATATTACTTCCTTTCTTATGAGGAACACATGAAGAGGTGTTTCATCTTCACAATACAATGGCAGTAAATATTGCCTCCCTATGCTCAATACGACAACCCAAAATGGAGTTTGGAACGACATGATTGTAAGTAAAAGAAAAGAGTTGGGATCAAGCGAAAACTTTGTTTATATTAGTAGAAGTACAGTATTGTAGGGCAGTTTTTTCTCTTCAAAGCAAATTAGCACAATGCACTTATTTAAAGCCTTTATGAGCTGAGCCAGTGTGACACATTGAAAATTAGTCCATTATCTGTTTAATTAGATGTTTAATGAGATTTCCCTTTTTTTCCATTTCAGGAGTGCCCAAGTGGTTTGGTCGATGAAGAAACTTTCAAGACCATCTACTCTCAGTTCTTTCCCCAAGGGGGTAAAGAACACTCAGCAATACATGTTTATCACATAAACAATCAATGTTGTTGATTAACTTCCTTTTTGAAATTGAAATTCAGCTTGCTGACCTGTTCTCTATCATTCCTTCAGATGCTACCACATACGCCCATTTCCTGTTTAACGCATTTGACCTTGACAGAATTGGCTCAATTCGTTTTGAGGTGAGTTAAATTTCCTTGCACTAAACCTTTCTTTATCAGCCTCAGTTTTTATATCTGCATTGTCGACTCTCCACTCTGACCCTGTTGCTCCCTGTGGCAGGACTTTGTGATTGGTCTGTCAGTGTTGCTGAGAGGAACAGTCACTGAAAAGCTCAACTGGGCTTTCAACCTTTATGACATCAACAAGGATGGATACATCACTAAAGAGGTGCTCACTGAACCTTTATGCCAACATGATCCAGAGATTCAGTCAATAGTACTTTTCAAGTGTAATAACTGGTGTGCGTTCATGTGTGTCTAGGAGATGCTGCTAATCATGAAGTCAATCTATGATATGATGGGCAGGTACACCTACCCCAGTGTGAGAGATGAAGCTCCATCTGAACATGTGGAGAAGTTCTTCCAGGTACCAATAGGATGTGCAATTATTATGTGGACACAGATGATCAAAATACACTGTTTTATTAGTGTGCTTAGGTCTTCTACATTCTTTAACTCTCTTATAGAAAATGGACAGGAATCGAGATGGTGTGGTCACTATTGAGGAGTTTATTGAGACCTGTCAGAAAGTAAGTTGCTGTTACCATTTTCTCACAGAGCTATCTCCAATGCATTAAAGTAATAGTGCACCCAAAATAAAAATTCTTTCATCATTACAAAACCTGTATGATTTTATTTTTTTCTATGTAAAAACAAATGCAGAGGTTTAACAGAATGTCAGTGGACTGTTTTCAATATGAGGACTAGAGTCTAGCTCCAAAAAAAGACCAAGCAAAATAAAAGTAGTTCCCTTCCACCATAACTCTCAAACATTATTCATTTTAAATATGGCACGTCAACACACATTGGGTCAGGTTTGACCTCAATTATGTGAGCTCCAATGACGTTTGACATAAAACTTGACTCAGTGTGTCTACATGTACCATATTTGAATTGAACATATGTGCAAATTAGATTTTAGAATTACAGTGGAGGGTCAAACTAACCAATCATTCATAAATTAGTATATTTGTTTTCTGTGTTGGCGAAGCTACTTTTAAAATGTAGCTTCCCAAGTTACAAGCTACTCATAACTTAAAATAATAAAGAGTAGTTTTATTCAAAGCTACTCTTTGAGTAAAGTAGCTAGTTACACTACAAACTACTTACAAAAGGTAGCTAACTACTGTACATTAAAGCTATTTAAAGAAGATAGATGTATAACAATTGGATGATATTATTTATTTCCATTGGTTACAATAAGATGTTTCACAAAAAAAATTGTCTTAAGATGGCTATTTATATTTACATCTTTAGCTTTAGTGGGTCAATAGAAAAAATTAATTTGAGACTCTCAAACATTGCTTTTGCAAACATAGAAATAGAATAGAAGAACAGGGAGCCCTGCAACAGATGGCATGGGCCCCACAAAGCCCCCCACTGAACATCGAGTCAGTCTGGGATTACACAAAGAGATAGAAGCAATTGAGACAGCCGAAATAGATAGAAGAACTGTGGTGAATTCTCCAAGAAGCTTGGAACATCTTATCTGCCAACAACCAAGAAAAACTGTGTCCAGGTGTACCTAGGAGAATTGGGGCTGTTTTAAAGGAAAGGGTGGTCACACCAAATATTGATTTAGCTTTTTTATGTTTACTAGACTTTGCATGACATTAATTGATAAATTAAAACTATTTATGTCATTATTTTTGAAGATATCCTCACTATGCAACATTTTTCACAAGTGCCAAAAACCTTTGCACAGCACTGTATTTTTAATTAGGGTGACATTCCCTTACAAAAATTAACCCTGATATTACTACAGTTACCATATTTTAACCATGGTATTTGTAATTAAATCATAGTAACCAGAGAACACGGTTACTACAGTCTTGAGTACTACAATATTACTGTTATAAAAGTTTAATTTTCATAAGACAAATGCAAATAAGGTGACCATTAAATTGAACATACATTTTAACACACTAATTAACTAGAAAACACTATATTTAATTTAACTGAATCAAAATATAGTGAAAAAACAATCATTAACAATCATGCCATGGTCCAAATAATTGAGATCACATTTTTTTCCCCCATTCTGATGGTTGATGTGAACATTAACTGAAGGTCCTGACCTGTATCTGGCTGAATTTACGCATTGAACTGCTGCCACACGATTGGCTGATTCGATAATTGGATGGATGATTGTTGGTTTTTATAAGTTCAACATAGCAAAATCCAATTATTTTTGCGTGCCCCCTGGAACCTGCTCACATACCCCTGTGGTACGTACACATACCCCTGGTTGGGAATCACTTACTGCAGCAAGTTAATTAACATAAACCATCTAAAAGAACCGACTCAATAAAATTAATCAAAGTTTCCAACACTTTTATTAGGAAATCGTTTATTTTAACCGGTTAATTTACATGAACTGTCCAAACTGATTCACGTAAATGATTTGGATTGCCCAGCGCTACGTACAGTATGAGATAGAGGATAGTTTAGGTGAGCATGTTTGATTACACCTTAGGCTCCATTGCGGAGTTCTCAAAACAATGTGACAAATTGACTGTATTCGTTAGAAAATTTAGCTGGTTACTGGAAATGATACACTACTACTGTCACACCACTGAAAAATGTAGTTAATTCAGTAGCGTTGCTATTTAACTACTCCCCAGCACTGATTGTTTTTCTCCATTGCAGGATGAAAACATCATGAACTCCATGCAGCTCTTTGAAAATGTAATATAGAATGTGAGTGGAACAATCTCAAACTAAAAGAAACCCTTGATGTCCCAAACCAGTTCTTTCCACATGTCTATATACCAAACTAGCACAGCAGTCACTCTCTGTCCTGTCCTGTAGCACTACTCCTATGCCTGCTGCACCCCGTAGAATCTTATAGACCAACACATAGCCTACTGTATGGGCTCACAGTTTGTAGTTCACAGCAGGACTGCTTTAAAAAGACATGAACAGCTGGAATCCCTCTTGTTGCCAAATACTGGCAATCAAGTGATGGAACTTTTGGATTAGAATGACCAAATGTATCACTGGTTTATATATTCCAATTAAGTCTTCAACTTACCTATGGGAACCGTGACCACCATGGACTGCTTTCTTCTGCCTTATGAATGACAGATAGGACAAGACTCAACCTTCCAGATACCATCGATTATAAAGTAAGTCCAGTAACTATGGATTTCAAGGGACCCAAATGAACCTTTAGCACTGGCAATTTGAAGCACATCGGAGACTACACAAGCAGTGAAAAAACACAATATTCACCAAAAACCTAAATAAATGTGATGAAAAAAAGACCTGAAGCATGCCTGTCCAAATATGTGAGATATTAGTGATTTTCTTGCATGGAGACTGACAACGTTGTACATTTTCTTTCTTGTAAGCCAGTAGGTCCCACTGAAGACTGTAAGCAACCTAAAGAAACTGTACGCGTGAAGTAGCATTGTGTACCCGTGTTTATAAGTTATCTTAATCCTGTATTGCACATATCAGTGGGGCCAGGATGATTTGTTTGGTCACATTTGATTCTTGCACAGAAATGAGGTATATAGAAAGTTATATTTAAAATATATGCATTTTAGGAAGTCTGCTTTAAACTAATTATAGAAGAATGTGTGATTTATTTTATGGAATGTAATTGTCAAGGAGTGTCAATGGAATGCAGGGTTTGAGCACGAACTAAAAAAAAAAACACCCAGTTTATTAATAATGTGGTTTACAAATATCATCAAAGTCATTTGGATTTGATAATATATAGGTTATATTTGAAACAGACTGCTATAAATATATAAGAGTTTTTATTTATATTTAGTGTGGTAAAACTTTACAGTAAGGTTCCATTTGTTAACATTATTTAATTCATTAGGAATCATGAACTAACAATGAACAATATATATTTTCACAGCATTTATTAATCTTTGTTAATGCTAGTTCATTAAACATGCAATTGTTCATTTTTAGTTCATGTACGTTCAAACTGCATTACTTAATGTTAACATATACACATTTTGATTTTAAAAATATATTACTATATGAAGAAATGAACATTAACCAAGATGAATAAATCCTGTAAAGTATTGTTCATTGCTAGTTCATCTTAACTAATGTAAACAAAGGGGACCTTAGTGTAAAGTGTTACCTTTATTGTTTTGGTTATGCCCACATATTGTTTTTGAAATGATAATGTTTCATTTTGGGTTCCTAGTGTCATGATTAACCTGGAAAAATCATGACATTTTTAAATTGTTATTTCCAGACCTGGAAAAGTTGTGGAAATGAATAACATCTGGGAATTTCGGAAAAGTCACTGAACTTCCAGTAGTGAAATATATATATGTGTCTATTTATGATCAGTTCTGAAAAAAATGCATTGGCTTGAAATTGTTCTTTGTGAGAGCAATCTATATAAAATGATATATTTTTTAAAATCCTTATTAATTAATCAAAAATGATTGAAAATCATGGAAATTCATTGGTAATATTATGCAGGATCCCTGGTCTATGCTTTCATGAAGCGAAGTGCTAAAGCATACAAAATAGGTTATTCACTTTCTCATTCTTAAGACTATTGTATGAACAGGAATGTGTGTAATCTATGTTTTATTTATTAATACTTTCACCTATCCAAACTTAATGAGACGTGATTATAAGTGATTGATTTCTAAACTGATTTCCCCAATTATTAAAAACACTGTGGCTCACATTCAACATTGCTCAATTTGTTGGAGTGCCAACATAGTACATTGGCTTAATCAATTGCACGAGTTTAAGGGATATATAAAGGGATTAATGGAATGGAGGAGGAGGCGAGAACTGGGTTGATGATATAAATAATAGTTTTAATATAAATCTGAACCAAAAGACACAAACACACACATATGACGGACAGCTGCCCGTAAAAGCTCTCTCTCTGTCACACCACCATCCACAGTTGACCTTTATCCCTCTCGGAGGCTTGGTTAGCCTGATAAGATGCCGGGTGTGTAGACTCACGACCCGGCCCCGCCATCCGCCCTGTCACAGGATAGTTCACTAAAAAATGTCAAATCTGTCATCATTTACTCACCCTCATGCCATCCCAGATGTGTTTGACTTCTTCTACAGAACACAAATTAGGATTTTAAGAAGAATATTTCAGCTCTGTTGGTCTATGCAATGCAAATGAATGGTAACCAGACCTTTCAAGCTCCAAAAAGAATATAAAAGCAGCATAAAAGTAATCCATATGACTACATTGGTTAAATCCATATTCTCAGAAGCAGATAGGAAACAGATCAATATTAGTCCTTTTTTTACTGTCAATCTCCACTTTCACATTCTTTATATATTGAAAGTGAAAGTGGAGATTTATGGTTAAAAAAGGATTTATATATCGATCTGTTTCTCATCCATACATATCATATCACTTCAGAAGACACACTGTATATTAAGCCACTGGAGTCGGATGGATTACTTTTTTGTGACCTTTATGTGATTTTTGGAGCTTGAAAAGCCTGGTCATCATTCACTTGCATTGTATGGACCTAAGAAAGAAAGTCATACACATCTGGGATGGCATGAGGGTGAGTAAATGATGACAGAATTTTTTTATTTTTTATTTTATATTTTTTTTTTTGGTGTGAACTATCACTTTAAGACAATATGTTAATAGGAAAATAGGTTGAGTGTTTGGGGGAACCTGTTGTCGTTATTTTTGCAATTCTCAAATTACCCACTGAAGCTTAAAATGCTGGGCACTTTTTTCCCCTCCAATTAAGGAACAAACCAAATGTTTAAGTCTCTTTTATGTTCATTTGCAGTTTACTTTGTTACACTTAAATACACTTTCAGTAGCAACACAAAATTGTAAATGCTCTCATTTGATTTATTCTGTATTTGTTTGGTTGGAGTTTCATGTAATAAAAGATACACTAGTCTTGATCAAAATCAAAGCAAATCATTTAAATGTTTTACTCCCCACAATGAGTGCCAGGCTTGACAATTGACAGTGTGTTTATGTAAGTCTGATGCATCTTGTCTGTAGGTTGTCGATTTCCCATCATATTCTTTCTTATTTTCCAACAGAACTGTGAATAACAATAGAGCATGAAACTGTCCAAAAAAAAATTCTGTTCATTTAAAATAAATCTAGAATCAAAAGTGCACAAACCCACTAATCTACTGAACATTCAAGAAATTAGCATCACAGATTATTGCAGAATGTTCTACTTATTAAGGCCGTTGAGCTCATAAACAACTAAGAAGACGTAGTGAACAAATCTATTTGGGTCTAGTTCTTGTTTATCATGAAGGCACTTTTGCCAACTGGGATAATTTCCCCATCTGTTTAGCCTAAGGTCTGCTTCTAACTTGCTGCTTTTTCCAGTAGTGACGTCACATACTGCGTACATGTATTGATCAATGCCTAATATACAGTAGCTTGAGCACAGATAATGCCGACGACACATGTAGTGTCACATCTGTTGTGCTGCTTCATCAATACATGAGCATTATGATTGGTACTTTACACGTTACTTGATTAATGAAGATGTTTTATGTCACTTAGGTTTGTAGAATATATCGTAAATAATAATAGTGATGGGATTGAATTCACTTTAAATCACTCAGACAATACCATTGATGGTTTCCAGTTGAAACAGCAATCATTTTCTCTCTTAAAGGACAGAATCTATAGATGGCAAGTCTTGTATGTCCTACAACAAGCAGTGCTATCAACAAACATTTTTGGCACCTTATTCATAAGCAAAATTGTAGTTGTGTACCAAGTTATGTATTATCACAGACAGTGCCTGATATTAGAAATAAAACATTAATACATTATATGAACAAAATCCAATTTTGTTCACATTTCAAACATTACAACCTTTCTCACACTCCTGTTACAAAACCTGACATCATCAGACAATGACAACATCCACCAATTTACGTCAGATGGCTTTTTAATCTGGGATCATAGGATTACATGTTAATGGCAATCAAGTGTCTGTAAATACACACACACATACAGGTCTGCTAAACAACCAAAAAAAAAAAAAAACAACGTTTAAACAATTAAAATTCAACATTTAATGTTGACAAAACCCTTCACTATATGTAAAACATCTTATCGACTGTTAGTTCTATTGATTTTTCATATTGTATGAAGTATCTCTCACAAACAAGTGCTTATTGTGGCTCTAATTAAACTACTGCAAAAAATTCTACTATACTGTATGTTTAACAGCTATTATCCATAAACACCAACAGAGGGCAGTATAAAGTAATAAAGGAGTGCTGACGTTTCATCACATGATGTCCACGTAAAAAAAAACTCTATGACTGTGTATTTTCTTTTCTGCAGCTACTAAACACAATTTAGTGTATTTTTCCCCACACTTTTAACCCAGGTATATATTTGCAAACTAATTGAGATTTGTTATAGATCTATTCACTGTCTGTACACTTTACCCTTTCATTGAGAGCTCAGCAAACCTCAATGTAACATATATAACACAGAGGACAGATTGCATCTCGTGTCTCAATAGCCCTCTGTTTAGCCAAGATAACAGTCGTTCGGTGACCTCCCTGTGCAGATGACTGCATTACTGTTTCTACAAGTTGGAAAGTTTGTAAGGTAGTATGCTAAGGAGGTATTTTCCTTGTAGGTTAACTTTAACTTAATTTATGGATTTATTTATTAGTTTATTATTATTATTATTATTTAATGATTTACTGGATACCCATCCTCAAAACTTTTTAGACATACTTAATATTGATCATAATAATTGTACTTGTGATTCAGAAGTCAAATCAACAGATCGTTTATTTTCTATTGTTTATACAGTAGGGGAATATGGGAGAAGATGCCCCCCTTAAGAACAGTGTGCATTTACGGGATCACCATGAATCATCATTCAACAAATAATCAGGGGAAATAAATTGATAAAATTGCTATATATTGCACAAAATCAAAAATCATGAAAGTGGGACATCTTGCCCCACAACTGGGGTAAGATGACCCCACTACTTGGGGCAAACGTATCCCAGCGGTCATTTGATTTTTACAGATATATAAAACACATCTGAAATCATTTTTAATAATTAATTGTTTAAGTGTGTTGTTGTATAATACTAAATAAAATATCCTAAATTTATGCATTTGACAATTTAGTTTAATAAGTGAAAAAGGATAGAGATATCAAGTAACAGAATGCAAATTGGCTTAAAATCTCAGTAAGTTCATTAATTCAGTTTAACAGAAATTGTACAACCTTTAGTAGAATTCTATAATAGAAATTGGTCGGTTTTAGCATTTATGAATTTTTGGAGCTTTTTATTGATAAATTTCAGAACAAAAATGTATCATATATTAATTAATAATACATTAACAATAAAATAATAACATATATATGTATATATTAAAATTGTATTAATTTATTATTAATAATTTAAATAGCACCTATGATCAGAGCTGCATTTTCCGTATGAATAAATTCTGGAACCTAACAATATATATATATCGGGAAATGCAGCTGTGATCATAGGTGCTATTTCATAATGAATTAGTGATTTTTGTGAATGTGGGTCAATTAAGTAAGGACGCAGTACAGACTGATGACCGCTAGGGGCAGAGTAGCTGAGAAGGGGCATAAACGGCCTTTACTGAGGC
The DNA here is from genome assembly GCA_032164185.1 of Moxostoma hubbsi. Lineage (NCBI taxonomy): Eukaryota > Metazoa > Chordata > Actinopteri > Cypriniformes > Catostomidae > Moxostoma > Moxostoma hubbsi. Next base: position 28,160,318 of record JAVLUX010000018.1, on the reverse strand, counting down.
TTAGGGCGCCATTTTTACCGTTAAAACACAGCACAGAGAAATGGGAGGGAGTCTTGTGATATAGATAGGGGGCGTGTGAAGGAGGTTACAGTATGCGAGCTTATGAAAACTCTGGGCGGGCACGTAACGGCAAAAGAGATGACCGAGGATCTGAGTCATCGCTTCCGAAAAATTCTATTGGCCTAGAGTCACCAGAAAGGCGGGCCTGGACGTCAGAGATTGTTTTGAGCATGCGTTGAAATGCCACAGTGCCCCGTGTTCGCTGTTTGTATGTCCGTGTGTGGGCTATATAACAGAAGAAACAAAAAACGTTCTTTTGAAGGTCTTTAATGAGGGAAGGTCGCTCTTCAGGTGTTTGCTCTCTGCAGTGATATAATAGGACACGCGCTACAGCTAAGTCGAGTATAGAAAGGCAGGAACAGTACAGAAGGGGAAATTACAGAAGAGGACATCGTTTTTTTTCTTCCTGAAAAGGTGAGCTATAATGACTATTTATGTTTTATGTGACAAGCGGTGTACTTTAAAGTATACACGTATATCTGCACAATATCTAGTAGACATAATAGCACTAGAAAATGTTCTTCTAGTCGCATCCCATCGGTATTCCAGGATTCCAGTGCCGCAGATGTGATGTGTGGAAACCCTGCTTATAACTGCGTTTAACAGATTTTTTTTTTTTTTTTCTTCTTCACTAAAAGTAAAGATAGCGCTGTTATAACAACATTATTGTCTTTTCTTGTTCGGTTCTGACATATAGGGCACCATTTTGAGGTATGGATGGCAGTTCTTGTGTCTCACTATTAAATGCTGAGGCACTGCCTCTTTTAAAGAGCCACGTGCCATTTGAAATATGTATTTTCTCATTCTAAGCTAATATAGCTTCTGGTTTGACTTTTAATGGCAGCCCAAATGGCTGATGCTTTGAATCACTTTATTAAGGTGTGATAAAGCTCCACGTTTAACTTAATGAAGGACAGATTTGTACACAGTAGAGATACAACTGATTATTTAATTGCTGCATTTTTTCAGATCAACTAGGATATACTGGTATTTTGCCTGTAATGTATCCATCAGTGTGGTGATATTATCTTTGAAACACTCATTCCTAACTTTGTTGATTAAATAAAGGCTTGAGGCTTGTTTTTGTGACCATTTCTTTGAGGTGGATAGTACATTTAGTGCTAATGTGATAGGTGTGGTGAGAAGTGGATAATATAACATTGTTGCTGGTTTATGCCAGTTCATACCATCCTCACTCTTGCCTGACGTCATAAATGACTCATGTGATCCCACCTTGACATTGAAAGTGTTTTGCCTGGTTGTCATGGAGATGGTGTAGACTAGTGTGTAAAGATCATGTTGGATAACTGAAAGATTGTTGATTCCAATTGCTCAATTCCTTCCTAAATGTACTGGAAATTGCTTTGGATAAAGTCAACCGCAAAATGACAAATTAGTAGGTGTCAGGGAACCAACAAAAGCGACTTCTGGTGACTAAAGGAAAAGGAAACTTCCAGTTATGCATACCTAAGCATTAGGATAAACATGGGGGAGTTACACACTCAGGAGGAAGCAAAATTTGTACTACTAAGCAGTAACAACAATCTACAACAATCTCGCCTAAATATCATGGGGGCACATTTTTTTAATTCTTACCTTGTTTTATCCAGATGTAATGATTTTTAAAGTATGCAGCCTAATTATGACCCTTCTCTTTAGTAGGCATTTGACAGTATACAATTTTCGCATTACAATAATTGCTGAAGCTTTTATCACAGTATATGGTGTTATCACGGTATTGAAATACAGTACAAAAACAGTTTGAAAGGTAAACCAACTTGATTGTTTTTCTCTTAATAACAAGTTTAATTACTTTTTTCAATACCAAACTGTCCTTTTAAATTAACCGATTAATTTACAAAGAACTTTGAAAAGAACCATGAACATTTAAAAAACTACCATCTACACCATAGATACATAGCCAAATCTAACATGTTGTCTTAAAGGGATGGTTCACCCACAAATTAAAATTATCTCATCATTTACTCACCCGCATGTAGGGCTGAAATGACTAGTCGACGTTATCGACAACATCAACAATAAAAAATTGTCATCAAAATTTTTTGTTGTCGAATAGTTGTTTGATCTCATTTAATGTAACTTGAGATCTATGATGACGCACGAGAACAGCACTTCAGCTCGCGACTGTCTGAAGAGAGGAAGAAAACAGCTCACGGACGCACTCTAAACTTTCCAAACAGCTTCAGGTGATGTAGATTGCAAAGTATGAAGGAACTATAATGCAAAAATACAAAATAAGTAAATACAGAAGCACTCTTATTGTAGAATAAGTAGAGCTGGAGCTGCCGCGCCACTGAAGCAAAACTTGCGTGTCGAGCGTCTTTAAAGGAAACACCCCGGCGTTACATCTTAAATGCAGTTATATTTACTGTGTTATAGCTTTATTAAAGTTCAAATAATATGGAAGCAAATCATGTAAACAACTGCAAACTCCGAAACTGTAATTTCTCTGTGCGGTCAGCGCCTCTTCTATGAATTGCACGAATGTCCCGAATCCGATCTAAGGGAGAGAGATTGAAACTGCACCTGGCTAATACACACACTAGCACGGGGAAGCTCGTTCCTTGAGCGTGCACACTTGCTGCTGGTAAATTATAACGTGATGACTGGTGACTTATTGAATCATAATACAGTTGAAGTCAGAAGTTTACATACACCTTAGCCAAATACATTTATACTCACAAATTTTCACAATTCCTGACATTTAATTGTAGAAAACATTCTATGTATTAGGTCAGTTAGGATCACTACTTTATTTTAAGAATGTGAAATGTCAGAATAATAGTAGAGAGAATTTTTTATTTAATCTTTTATTTCTTTCATCACATTTCCAGTGGTTTAAAAAGTTTACATACACATTGTTCGTATTTGGTAGCATTGCCTTTAAATTGTTTAACCTGGGTCAAATGTTTTGGGTAGCCTTCCACAAGCTTCTCACAATAAGTTGCTATGTATATTGAGGTCAGGGCTTTGTGATGGCTATTCCAATACCTTCACTTTGCTGTCCTTAAGCAATTTTGCCACAAATTTGGAGGTATGCTTGGGGTCATTGTCCATTAGGAAGACTTCCTGGCTGATGTCTTGAGATGTTGCTTCAATATATCCACATCATTTTCCTTTCTCATGATGCCATCTATTTTGTGAAGTGCACCAGTCCCTCCTGCAGCAAAGCACCCCCATGCTTCACGGTTAGGATGGTGTTCTTCGGCTTACAAGCCTCACCCATTTTCTTCCAAGCATAATGGTTAGTTCAAACAGTTACATTTTTGTTTCATCAGACCAGAGGACATCTCTCCAAAAAGTAAGATCTTTATACCCATGTGCACTTGCAAACTGTAATCTGGCTTTTTTATGGCAGTTCTGGAGCAGTGGCTTTTTCCTTGCTGAGCAACCTTTCAGGTAATGTTGATATAGGACTTATATTACTGTGGATGTAGATACTTGTCTACCTGTTTCCTCCAGCATCTTCACAAGGTCCGTTGCTGTTGTTCTGAGATTGATTTGCACTTTTTGCACCAAATTATGTTAATCTCTAGGAAACTGAATGTGTCTCCTTCCTGAACATTATGATGGCTGCATGGTCCCATGGTGTTTATACTTGCGTACTATTGTTTGTACAGATGAATGTGGTACCTTCAGGCATTTGGAAATTGCTCCCAAAAATGAACCAAACTTGTGGAGGTCCACAATTGTTTTTTCTGAGGTCTTTGCTGATTCCTTTTGATTTTCCCATGATGTAAAACAAAGAGGCACTGATGATGAAGGTAGGACTTAAAATAAGGCCACAGTTTCACCTCCAATTGACACCAATTAGCCTATCAGAAGCTCCAGAAAATTTCTGGAATTTTCCAAGCTGCTTAAAGGTACAGTTAACTTGGTGTATGTAAAGTTCTGACCCACTAGAATTGTGATTTAGTCAATTACAAGTGAAACAATCTGTCTGTAAACAATTGTTGGAAAAATTACTTGTGTCATGCACAAAGTAGATGTCCTAAACGACTTGCCAAAACTATAGTTTGTTAATATGAAATCTGTGGAATGGTTTAAAAATGAGTTTTATTGACTTCAATTAGGGATGTCCTGATCACAAGTATCGGATCGGAGCCAATATGGGCATTTTTTATCTGATCGGGGATCGGCAGTCAGCCCGATCACCTTACTTCGAGCACAATTTGCGGCAGAACATGAACTGACAAGTAACTTAGCATTAGCAACCCCGTGGCTACAATGTCAGCAGTGTGGAAATATTTTAAACTAGAAAGCGAAAGGAAGCTTTTAGTTTTACAACAGACATTTGGAGCTCTGACGTTTGCCCCATCTCTTTGCTCAGCCTCTCTGCACACTGGATTGATTCCTCCTGTTTCGAGTTTAAGCGTGCAATATTGCATGCACACCAGATTCGTGGGTCTCATACAGCTGAGCATGTAAGACAGGGCATCGAGGAGATGCTGAACACTTTGTTTACTTCGTTATTTTTGTAAACAAACCAAAAAAAGTCTGTAGCTCTATTATCTAGGCAAAATACAAATGCGCGTGGATGATTTTTTGATGAGAAATCTTTGAAGTACTTTAAACAAAAAAATTCAAATTGTAATAGTAATTTTTCATGTTATTAATGTCCTGACTATACATTGTGATCAGTTGAATGCATCTTTGGTGAATAAAGTACCAATTTCTTTCCATAAGAGCAAAATCTCTACATTATTCCAAACTTTTGGCCGCCAGTGTATGTAAGTAGGTTAATTGTAGGGTGTGACTCAAAGAATGTACTTACAAATATTCTGATCTTCTCCCTCTATCTCTCTCCCTCATGATGGCCAAAATATTGTTGAAAAATAATTTAGACCGATATTAATTTAATTATTACTGCAAACAATCAATTCCTCTTTATCTCTGTCCTTAAATGTTACATTAAAAATTGTATCTTTTCAATTTTGAAACGTTAAAAATAAAATACCTGTTTTTACTAGAGGTGTAAAAGTTATTTTGTACAAAAAAAAAAAAAAAAGATAAACTGTACGGTTTACCACCCACATTTCCATCGTGGTTCATCTTGAGTTTAATGACACATCTGGGGCATACGGTTTAATGAAGAAAACACCTTACTATCAAATAGACATAATAAATAGAAATAGGCACGGATAACCTCCGATAATGCACCTGTATGGTTTTGTAGATGGATATGTTCTGCCTGTGTCTCGTGTGAATCAACTTTCTACAGAGAGTAGTTGGACGATTAACTGTTAATATGTTAAATCAGTTAATGACATTGCAGTTCTGCATGTGTTGTGTGTAGTTGAAAATGGCAAGCAGAAGAAGATAAGTCACTGAGAGAGATCCTCCTACATCAAAGTCTGCTGTCTGGTAACATTCTCAATTTGCAGTAATTTACAACAGAGATTGAGTGACATTAACTCATGGTAATACATCGTATATGATTACAATTTACTACGTCATCACTCTGGTACAAATAGCAGGTAAGCCTGAAACTGCACGCACTCCTTTCCGTTTATAAGCAGGCACTCAGTGCTAATTCGGACAGACTTGGGTGTGATTTGGTGTTGGGTGCCAAAGATTTGTTGCCCTAACCCATTGATGAAGATTTGAAATTTCACATCTGATTAAAACACTCGAGCCGTGTTACAATATCCTTTCTCATATCCATTTTAATAACAATGTTATTCCTTCTATAGTGATGTACAGTTTCCGAATGTTGAATATATTTTGAGTTGAGGTTGAATTTTCTTTTTTTTTTTTTTTTTTGTCTATGTATTAAGCATAATAATGCAGTTAAATTGATGTTGACATTTTATTTAATTCAGTTTTTTCGGATTTATTTTCATCTGTTTTGGATTTTTAATTTTTAACCCATTTTTACTTGTAAAAAGTATGTGCACAAACAATTGCAATATGTCAATATTTTTGTATTCAAACTGTGGATACATTCAGGATAATGTAAACTCTCAAGTGTAAGTTCTCAGGGCAAAAATATAAATTGCAATAATTAGCCTGTAGGCTGAATAAAATATACAAATTTTAATTTAGCTCAAATTAAAGTATTTTCTGGTGGCTTAATGCCCTCAGTTAATGTTATGAATTCATTTTAAACGTGCTGCTTTCTTGGGTGTTTCCCATCTTTCACAGATATCTCCATTGAAGTACATGATGATAAGGCGCTTGGTGTTGAGCTCAGTAAGAGACTCTTGTCAGTGAGGAGTGTCTTGTACTTGCTGAAGCTCCTTTCACAGTCAACTGAACTGACTGGAAAATACATGTAAGACATTGCCATGTCTGCAACCCTTGGAAATCGTTGGCTTGTGCCTTTCCAGTAGTCAGCAAGGTCCAGGGAAGTTAAGAGGGCTTCATTTCGGACACAATGTTGATATGCATCCCACTCATCACTGAGCTCTGTAGATGGGCTCTTCAGAGCCCAGAGTACCATAGGCCTCAATATACCTCTCCATCGCAGGTGCCTGTCTGGGAACAAACACTCTGATCATCTTGTAGATGTTTCTGGCAGGATGGACATTCCAGTGCTTTGAATATTTTTCAAATGCAATGTGAAATCCATCATGAAGGTGATCAAGTACATCCCTCTTCTGTTGAATGAACAAGAAAAACAAGAAATGTGAAGCATACAATTTTATAAAAGCACTTACATTAATTCTTCTGTTGAAACTTGTGTATTATTTGAGCTGTAAGTTGTTTAAATTGGGGATGCCCAATACCTGGATCGGTATCGGCTCCGATACTGAAGCTTTTAACACCATTAAAGTAGTTAATATGACTCGTGCATTTTATTCAAAGCCACCTGAAGACATGTAATAGCTCTGTGGATCACAAAAGGCTGTCTTTAATTTGTAAATATATGCGCAGCGCCAGCGTGTCAGTGAATGCACAGGCTGGTGATGTACTCATGGTTAATTTTAACCTTCACTAGTGGTGAAGCGGTGTGCAATATTCGAGCGCTACTCAAGAACAGTATCTCCAATGTAGATGCTCAGTAGTTTGGTTCACTTATAATATGCATTTAGAACGGCAATGGAGGTGCATTTTACCAGAATTTGAATAAGGAGCAAATTAAAGTACTGTGAACTTGCCTACAAACAGACACACTTACAGGACTTCCTGGAGAGATTAAAATGTCAAAATAAAAGCGTGAGGGTTTAAAAAATGCACAATTTAAATATTAGTGTTGTATTTAAAATTAAAAGTCAATAATAATAATATTAATAACAATTATTATTATTACTATTCATCATTAGTATTTTATTTTTTAACAATTCATAACAATATTTAAGTTGAATGGGTTCCAAAAAATAACTGTGTGAATGAAAAGTGAGCTGATGACTTACAACTAAATGTAACAAAAAAGAGATCTGAATCCATTAAAGTCCAAATATAAAATTAAAGCCAAAATAATGTTTGTGGTAATCAACATTATGCCACAAATGCTGTCGATCGAGCTGAACGGACCCCCACAGTGAGTCTTGTTTCTCTCAAGGTTATTTTTCTCCATTAACCAACATTTTATTTTCTATTATTTATTTAGGTTTATTAATGTTTGATGCCTTTTATATTTTTCCATTGACCAATTATAGTTATTTATTTTGCATGAGTGGCAGTTACATTACATACATAACACGGGCCTCACAACGGCTGGTTAAAATATGGTATTATTGTAAGTTAAAATAGTTTGCATTACAGCTTTGAAGTGCTGATCTGTGGTTCTAAATCTGCTCCAAAATGTGATGTCTACAATCTCGTTCTTATTGAGCACCTCGTTTTTATTGTGCCACATCTCCTGATATCTATAGGTTTATACACACCCCTAGAAATCTTCCTGGCTGGGCTGCAGTAAATTTCTTTCTGCAATATGGGTCAGTCTGAATTCAAACCTTCACTCTTCTGCTCTCAGAAGCTCTTCAGAATCCTCAAATGTGCCCTTCTCATAGGGTCACTGTTGTGTTTAATTAAAGCCCATTGAAGAGACCTCATGGATTTATTAAATTCTAAAATAATTCCTCATCACTTGCTGCTATTCATTGGTTTGCCCTGATCTCCCCTACAGAGGTGAGCTGTGATGTATTAAACCTCCCCGCTCCGTGCCCAGGTCAGCAGTCCCAAGATATCAAGCTCCTACGGTGCTCCAGTATTGTCACTAAGCTTCGTACACCACAGAGAGGGTGAATTAAACGGCATATTTGTGTAAATTACCTAGTATGGAAGAATGTGTTGTCATGGGAATAGAAAGGTCATTCTCCTGATGGGAAGCCAAGCATGTAGCTTAAAGGATTAGTTTACCCCCAAGAATTAAAAATATGCCATCATTTACTCTCATGTTGTTCAAAATCTTTAGGGCTTTCTTCAGTAGAATGCAAAATTAGATATTAGGCAAAAGGTTTGGGACTGACATCATCAGTGGCCCTTCACTTACATTGTGTGGAAAGAAAAATGCTATGAAAGTGAATGGTTGCTGAGACTAACATTGTCTAAAATCTCCTGTGTTTCATTTAACAAAGAAAGTCATATGGGTTTGGGAAAAATATGATGGGATGGAAAATGAAAAAAGATGACAAGTAAAATTATTCAGCATGATCTGAGCAAAGCTTATAAAGAGGAAGTTTGTCATGTGAATGCTGAGTTTGTGGCAGCTGATGGGTTTATGTAGTCACGAGTGATGAGTTCGTCTAAATCTAATGACAGAGAACTGCTTTATTCAGTTCACTGAGACCTCTTTGGATTGATTTATGTTAGACAGGTAATTATTTGTAGGAACTTTTCCGGGATGTTGACCCCATGCAAATTGGTCATGTCAGTGATTTATCCTGACTTTTGTACAGACTGCACGTTCCCATTCTGGTGAAGCTTACAGCGACTTAACTTCTATAAAATGGCAGTAAAAATACCCCAAGTTATACTTATTCCATGCAAATTGACATTCTGGTAAAAAGTAGAGATGCACCGATCGACCGGCCAGGGACCGGAATCAGCCGGTTTTCCGCATGATCGGCCCGGACCGGTGACCGGCAGGTCAGTCTCACGTCTTTCCGATTCCGAGCCGGTCCGTTTTGTTGCCAGCAGCGCAGGAAATAACGTCACAGCCGCATGGAAACATGACATTGGCGTGGCAGATCTTCACTGTGAGTGAAAAATACATAAAGTTCGCAATTTGTAATATTTGTAAGGCTAAAGTAAACCGTGGAATGGCAGAGGCAGGCTAAATACATACAAATTGTGCCGTTGTAATTTAATGTGCTGAGTAAAGTAATTTTTCCCACTGTGTCCGTTATTAAAATCAGTGCGACACTTTGCAAAAGGCGTGGGTATTGTTGATATGGCTTTGGGATATGAAATTAAATGCTTTCGTCCAGCTGTTGTTAAATTTGTGTGTGTGTGTGTGTGTGTGTGTGTGTGTGTGTGTGTGTGTGTGTGTGTGTGTGTATTTTAATTTCAAGACAGATACATACTATTTGCTACTCAAAATACTAATATATATATATATATATATATAAGTCTAATTTTGTCTCATTTGAAATTATAATGAAATTGTCATATGGAGCGTTTTTCTTTTTTTTTTTAAAATAGTCAAAGATTTGGGCACCTACTTTTTTTTTATTAAATAATAATTAAATAATAGCAAAGACATCAACTATATAATAGCACAGTGAAAGTATGGGAATTATGTAGTGACAAAAATGTTAAATCAAAATCGTCTGATATTTTAATTTCAAAGTAGCTACATTTTGCCTAAATTATAGTCCTGCACACTCTGGACATTTAAATTCATGATGTGCCAGCTGATACAGTTTAAAGAGTATTGACAGAGTTCTCGCCACTTGATGGCTACTTTTCTGTCACTATCCATTCCAACTCATCCATTAAAAAAGAAGTACAATTTCAGTTATGTAAAACATACTGTATATGTGGGCACAACTACACTCACTAAGTGCTTTATTAGGAACATCTGTACACCTTATTTATGCAATTATCTAATCAGCCAGTCATGTGGCAGATACGGGTCAAACGCTTTAGTTAATGTTCACATCAACCATCAGTAATCTCAACCGTGGCATGAATGTTGGTGCCAGATGGGCTGGTTTGAGTATTTCTGTAATAGGCTTGCCACAGTATATGCTGTTACCAGTTATACTAAGTACGGACGACACCGGTGCAAAATTTAATACATGTAAAATGGGTAAACATTATGAAAGAAACTGAATTAATGACAACAGTTCCTATATCAACAGCCAAATGAATAAAAAATATGCTATAAGTCACCTATTGAGTTTGCAACTCTTAAATAAACCTAAATGTTCTTTATCGACATTACAAAATAACTGTGAACGCGCACTTACAGAAGACAATACTTTTAGTTGACCGCAACAACTGTGTGCGGCAGGATGCGGTTTGCCCTGTATTTTAGCGACTTAAACCCGCCCGAATGTGTTGCAAATTTAGACAAATTGACATGAAGCACAGACACTTTCAGTGTGAATTGGAGATGCATCCAGCTGCATACTCGTATCAGGTTCAACTATTGGTGAGTTGTGTGAGATAACACGGACGCTACATGACCGCAGCGGCTGCGGTGGAAAGATCAAGTAAGAGCAAATCCATTCTGGGCATGTCTTCTTTCATGTTTCCTACAAAAGCAGGAGAATTTCAACAAATATGTAGCATCCGAGTGCATTATAATTGTTTCCCATTATTGTGATTCCAAAACACCAGTAAAAACATATTCATGACATAATATTGAGAGAGACTCAAATTGAGGACTGTGATTGAAAACTGCAGCACTTTAAAAAAAAAAAACTAACGTTAGGAGAAATACATTACATTCATGTAAAGCCTTTTCTATAAAAATAAAAAACAAAAACATTATTAACATGCACAAAGATGGTGGCCCTAAAATGCCAAATACATTTTTAGTGATACCATTTTAGCATGTTAGTCAAATACTATAAACGTATGAACTATAAACTTTTTTTTTTTCTTCCTCTCCCTGGTTTTTTTCCATTAAGCCTATTTGTTGGGGCTGTTTGCGACTAATGCATATTTGTGTTTGTCAGTGCTATTTTTCGATGTAATTATGTTCTAGTTGGACCTCTTCTACAGCAGACAGGGTGACAGTTAATAAACAACTTCAAAATGCATCTCAATACATCTTCATTCTGCTTGTTGCGTCTTGTGATGTTTTAGCTCAAGGGCGTGTTCGGCGTCAAGACCATATATCGGTATGATTCCCATGAAAGAGTGCATCTCCCATGGAAAGCCAACTAGTCGTGTTTGCAAATGTGGCAACAAGCTTGAAGTTTGAAATGGTGCAGAATGAAGTGACAAGAGCAAATACGGGTTTAACTTCACCCATATGGCTATTGTGATTTGTATTACCTTAATGCATCAAGTCACTGATTTATGATAGGTTTGAGGAAACGGGTAAAAGCTTATGGCTCTTAATGGTGCCTTTCTTATCTTTAAAAGTGTTTGCAGATTTTCATTATGAGGAAGCTGTAAAAAGTCCATACATAGTCCTAGGAGAGACCAATCTCTACTCTTGATTGCAAACCAGCATTCATGCATACACACACACACACACACACACACACACACACATACTTAATCTCTCCCATGTTCACACATGAGATGAGCATTCACTGTCAGTACTTTAAACAAACTTCACATAACCTGACACAGTAGTATGTTTTATCTGAGAGATGAATGTTTGTCTGATATACTGTAATTATTATGTGATTAAAGTCATTTCAGTTCACATAAACTGATACAGAAAAAGATCAAATTGAGGTTCAGCCCAAATTATTGTTTATATTTAAAGTAGATTACATATCTTGACTTAGCCCAAGTTTGATATGCAAGAAGAAATAACATCAATTAAAACAAGTTTTATGGTGAATTTATTTTTTTGGAATATTTTGGCATCATGGGCAATTTTCCTCCTCCAAAGCCTGCATGTTTGGGATAGTTCAGCAATTAGCACATTTCATCCGCTCATTCCTGTCAGGGATAGTAGTGTGTGTTGCATAGATTTTTTTTCTTTGGTATAGACTTGAAAGTACCCACTTGGTTGGTTGCGGAAAATTGACAGACACAAACACTTAAAGGAGTCTTTTAATGGCAGCAGTGAATATATTAACTGAACAATTATTTGAACTGTACATTAAACTAAATATTGGAACCTTTATTTTATGTAATTTATCCACAAAGTGTGCAGCTTTTGTCACTGCTGTGCATCTTTCTTGGCTTCTGGAAGAACATTTCCAGAGCCTCTTGATATGGGAAGTCAGAAACGTCTGGCCCATTTATTGAGATCCGCATGCATGCTGCAAGATGGTCTCCTTGCAGCCTATTGCGGATGTTTGTTTTGACCTGCAATTGCATTAACTGTTAAATGTGATAGCTTAACATATAGCTAAAAGCAGCAAATCCTATTGTGAATAGTTTGTATTACCCTGTTCATGGTTGAGAAGTCCCTTTCACAGTTTACACTACTGACTGGGACCATCAGAGCAATAGAAGCCAGCAGGCTGTTAGTCTGAGCAGACAGTCAGAACAAATATGTGTGTGATTGAGCATTAAGGCCTATATTATTTTATTTTTTCGTTCTTTGAATTAGTTAATTATATTAATTTCAATCTTTTGATTGTTCATATCTTAATTTTTTTTTTAAATATTTTTATTAATAGATCCGGCTCTTCTGATATGTGAGCCGGCTCCCAACGTTCACCTACAAGAGTTCGCGAACGACCCATCACTAGTGACTGGACTTTTGCTGCTTGTCAGGGAAAGGGCGTGCAGCACTTGGGCTCTTTTCTGTACTTGGACTCGGAGCAGTAACGCTACTCCGGGTGCTGCTTACAGGAGAGCGAGTGTTGCCATCTTCACCACCCTAGGAGCGTTTAAAAAACACAGATATTTTTGTCTTCTTTTCAGGTGATTGACGCAACATATTTCCGACGCACGCTTTCTGTCCGCTGGTGGGAGTGTGTGATGGGGAGTCGACTCCAAGGAGTCGATTCCTCGACTCTGAATAGCCCCAGACTCGGGGTCGACTCCATCACAGGAATCGACTCTTGGTGTCGACTCTGTTACTGTGTCCGAAATAACTCACTTGTGAGTGTCTAATCCCTATACAAATTATATTTTTGCAGTAAAGTCGAGTAGATTGTATATTTTTTTACATTTTGAGTGTATTACTATTTGTTATATGTTGAATTAATGTGACGTCATATCACGACCGTAGTCTCAAAGTCTAGTGTATCCGCAGCATTACACCATGCCAGAGAGCTGTCGTAGAAACTTTGTATTTATCCTACACGTAGCTTGTAGCTTATCTCTTTAGAAATAGTTAACAGTCATAGTGACTCTAGTTTGTAATTATGCATACCTCTGTACCAGAAAACCTGGAATCGAACACCCCTATGCTCACCTGTGTGCGCGCGAAACGTGTCTGTGTGTGTGTGTGCAGGCGTGTGTGTGTGCGCATAGGGGCGGGTCTCCGCCGTGCGCGATACAGAGAGCTGAGGAGAATAGTAAACGTGCGACCATGTAGAGACAGAAATGACATGCCGTCGTGTAAATAAGATAAATAACTTAAGGGCTATTTAGTTTGTTTAATAAAAGAACAAGGTATAGACCTGTTCTATTGGAAAGGTAACCTTAAATTACTTCAGTTGTGATCTGGCGCTATATAGAAAATATAATTAACTTTACCTTCAATGGTGGGCGGAGGGTGCCGTTGGGGGGGGCGGGGCGCCCCCCTAATATAATGGCAGGGGAAACACTGCAGATTTTCCAGGAATTTCTATGCCCAGCTGTTCTTCTAAATATGAAGAACATTTTCTCAAAATAAACAATTTTCTCAAGATCCTTCTGAATAGCCTTTACACCTGAATGTGTGATTGGCAGATGTTTCATCATTAAGGCTGCCAATGACAGAAATAAGCTCCTTGTGTCTGTGGCGTGGTGTCTAGGTTAAACCATTTAAACATCAGAAGGGTATCATTATCAGATAATGGTTTCATTCAGGGTGAACAAAATTAAGTGTGTGATTTAGACATGAGTCAACAGTGCGGTGACATATGACGTACATTTTTTTGCAGACAAATACAAATTTGTGGTCTTAATTTTTAGTTTTGTTAAATGTCACAAATTGACATGCGCCTCAAGTCATCCTTAAAATCCCCTCTTCTGGTTCTATAAAGCTGTTATGAGTTTGTTGGTTTATCTTGTTTCAGAAATAATTGTTTCCCAGTGAGTAGGGGATCATCTGTGGGTTTAAGGTTTCTAATTTGAAGTTCAAGATTGGTGTTATAAACACATCTCAACTCAGGTTAACTAAATATTTTTGTGGTTCAGAGTTTTGCCTCCTCCCCAGGATGTCTTCAGTTTTGTGGTTGCTTTGGGGATGCTGAAAGTCTGGCTGACAGTTTTTGTTTTCTTTGAATTGTTGTTTAGACAGCCGCTGTGTAATCTAATGCAGAGGTCCCCAACCTCCGTCTGCAACCCAGTACCGGGCTGTGGAAGCGTTAGTACCGGGTCAAAAGAACGTTCTGGGCAAAAATTCTGTGCAGCACTGATATACGCCCTTTATAAGGGCACTATCCAATTTACATAAAATACATGATTTTCAGAAAACATGGGTTCCAATCTCCCTGTAGATGAAGTTACTTTTTACAAACAAATGCTCTGCTCTGCCCTTTCCTGTTTCTTTTGTTGCCCAGAAAAGAATTGCTGTCTATGGACGCTTCGCTCAAATTGTGCTGAAACTGCCCAAAAATTGCATTTCCCTCCATCAGGGAACAGAGGTTACAAAAGTAACCAGGACATTTTTCCAACATGATCACACAGGAAATCGACATGTTGCTTCCAATAGTTAATGTGCCCTAAAATCAACCCCATACTGCAAAATTACAAACAAATGCCATACCTCCATTTTTGCATCCTTATAAATGATGGTGAGCAGCCTCCGAGACATGTGTGTGTGCGTTCTGGTCCCATGGGAACCAGGAATTAATCACGTTTACATAAACAATGGTGAGCATGATTTGGAGGTTTCTCAGGTGAAGAGTGTGATTTTGGTGCACTAATAGTTACACCACACTATCTTATATCATCTTATTGAATAATATCATCTTATTGTTTTGTGCATGTCAAAACTTATACACACATCCACAACTAAACCTCCAAATATATTATCTTTTTCTAAAATTCAGACAAAGCAAGAAAACTCTGTTTACATGACATTTTAAATTATCTTATTGCTTTCTCCTATTGATATCAAAACCTAAACGGGTATGCAAAAAACACTTGCACACATTGGAGAAGTCAGTAAGAATGTGGTAAACATTAGAGGTCGACCGATTCATCGGTTTTGCCGATTAATCGGCACCGATAGTTGATTGGTGGAACTATCGTTATCGGCAAAAATCCATACCGACAGTTTTTCCTGTTTGCGTCCGTTGCTGGAGCGGCTGAGAAGTGCGCGCTGTCATTCAATACACAGTACGAGAGAGCTGAGAAGGGTCTGCTGACATCATGCAGTACAAGAGCAGCCTCTAGAGGTGTAATTAAAAACTATCACTGACGCCTCGTGTTGTTTATTTCGATACGTGATGCCGCGCTCTGCACTGAGAGTACACGGTGGAGAGCGCTGACATCAGATGCGCGTTTAGACAGCGAAAAGGTAGGTATACAGTACATATAATGATGTCATATCATTATAAATTGATTAATTTGTTGACTGGATGCTGCATTAGTAGAGAAAGAACAGCACAACAGTATGTTTGTTTGCCTTCGAGGCTGTGAGGACACTAACATTAGTAGTAACGTTACCTCAAGTGGTTAAAACACTGACAAAAATAAACCTAAGTCCGACCCGAATGTTTAATGTCACAATTGTTACCATATATTTGCATTAGTTTATATCCAGCTGGTCACTTTTATGCATTCATTATGCAGCGAAGTTGCATATTTAAAGCTAGAGATGTAAGATAGCAAACTTATATGTTCATACAGCCGACAGAAACATATAAACAAAATCAGAAAAGCATTCGATTTCGGTTCTTTTTTCATCATCACTTTAATACGATAATCATCAAGTGTTATAAAATAGAAGCAAAAGTGTGAGACTATACATGTAGGTCTAATATTTATGTCCTTTCAATGCTCTGGCATTGTAGATATTTAAAGTTGGCCATTTTTAAGCTTGACTGTTTGGATTTATATGAAATGATGACACTTACAATAAAATTCCATATGTAACATTAACTAAGGTTAATAACTGCTGTTCATTGTTTGTTTGTTATTAACATGTACTAATACATTTTTAAATTAAGGTTTTTATTTGTTAATAGTAATACACTATGAACTAACATGAATGATCAAGGTGCAATTGTATTGCTCAAATATTAATACATGCTGTAAAAATGTATAGGGCTATTGCATACTGCACATAGTTCATGTAAGCTAGCTAATAAATCCTTGTTAACAAATTGGACTTGCAAAGTGTTATAGCTAAAGAAACACACATTTGCCATCTAATATTTTAATGTTTAAATTATTTAACTATCGGTTGATTAATCGTTATTGGCAAGTACGGCCCAACCTAGTTATCGTTATCGGTAAAATCCACTATCGGTCGACCTCTAGTAAACATGTTTACATGCAACGCAGAATTGGGATAATGGGCAGAAATATATGCGTGCTGATCTGTTTATGCTTTTATTTTTTATTACCTATACCCAGATAAAGGAAAAGCAGTAAGGCATTAAGTGTCCTTACACATTGTCACCTTATTAAGCATAATCGGTGTAAGATTGTGCTTATAAACATACTAGGTTTTTTTGGCCACCCTTTATATAAGGTTAGTAAACTAACATTAAATACATACAAGACTATGTATTTACTGTGTAACTACATGTTGTTCTGCAAAATGCCCACATTTGATGTTACTGAGGTTGAGGCACAGTTAGGTTAGTTAGAGTAGGGTTAGGGGTTAGACTTAGGTTTTGGGGTAGGAGTTGGTTTAGGGTTATGGGTAAATTTAACAGTGTAACTACAAATGTAAGTAAATGCAAGTACATTTACATTTATGCATTTGGCAGACGCTTTTATCCAAAGCGACTTACAGTGCACTTATTACAGGGACAATACCTCGGAGCAACCTGGAGTTAAGTGCATTGCTCAAGGACACAATTGTGGTGGCTGTGGGGATTGAACCGGCAACCTTCTGATTACCAGTTATGTGCTCTAGCCCACTACGCCACCACTTCCACAAAGTACTTTAAATGTTAGTACAATGCAACAACATGTACAGTATGTACATAATAAGTACATTGTATCAAATAGTTAAGTGCATAGTAGTTAAAGCCACCTAATTTAAAGTGGGTCAGTTTTTTTTATGTTGGGCCCAGTCCATTCAAACAAACAGATTGCAGTTCCGTTTGGTGCCGATGGTGTTAGAGAATTTTCATACTTCAACTTTAAGAAAAATGTGAATCTCATTGAGATTCATTTCAATGGATTGGCTCAGAGAATATTGCAACACTCTCTGATTAGAATTTCTATTAAATATAGAGACATTTTTATATTGCCTGGTAATTTACTCCTGTCTTGTCTAACTTTTTGTCCACCCTTATTCCTTTACCTCATATTTCCTCTTGTCTTCCATTACCCTCTCTTTCCCATTCTCTCTATATCTCTCTTTTCTCCCAGTTTAAAACCTCCAACACATATGCTTCAGGCCACCCTGATTGGTGGGAGTGATGTGTGAACTAGGTAATCTTTTCCTTGTCCCCAGCTGCACTTGGCTTTGCCCTCTGATGCTTGATTTCTACATAAAAATCAATACACTTAAACAAGCACAGATATCCACTATCTGTGCAGTAACCTTCTGCACATTATCTCTACACATGGCTCTAATTATGTGAAAGCATAATTGTTGATTTATTTTCTTTTGCTGTTGGAGCAAACGAGTAAGCAAAATGTAATTTGCTGTGGTCCCCCATTCACTGGCAATCAAGTTAGCCAACTATGATGACTTCCACTTAGTGGCTCACAGACGTGTGAAATGGGTCAATGGAGAAGGGTTGGCACTCCTATGAACATGGAATATAAACATTTTAATCATTCTCGTTCTCTCATTAAAGAGGACAAAACTTTGTTACAAACTTGGAAGTTGTGAAAGCGGCACATGTGATGAGGTAAAACCATCCAAAACGCATTTAAACGAGCAAACTCTGACATTGGTATGGTATCCATTAAGGCTGCATGAATGATTGAGTCAAGACTGAAAATGCAATATGGTCTAGTGCAATTACTAAACCATGACAGTTTAAAAATACACTACATTCTGCAGTTCAGTCAGCATTGTGTAAGACATTGGCACCATCTAGCAGTGGGTTTGGCAATATGTATTTTCCATAAAACCACAATAGATCTTAAAAGGGTGTTTTGTTCCTTTTGGTAACTTTTTAGATTTCCTTGATGTTGTTGACATTCCGTAGAATGTGCATAATATGAATTTGTTATGTTCTATCATCAGTGGTGGTGACGTAGTGGGCTAAAGCACATAACTGTTAATCAGTTAATCAGAAGGACGCTGGTTCGATCCCCACACCACCATTGTGTCCTTGAGCAATGCACTTAACTCCAGGTTGCTCCAGGGGGATTGTCCCTGTAATAAGTGCGCTGTAAGTCGCTTTGGATAAAAGCGTCTGCCAAATGCATAAATGTAAATGTGTATATACAGTACAATCATAAACATCTTTTTATCTTCTATTTATCTTTTATTGTGGCTCTCCTATAAAATCATGTTCAACAGGTCCAATCCATGTTCTGTTGAAATAATTTATTTTTAGAACAATAAAAAGCTTTTGTGCCTCTTTGTACATTTTTGAAAACACAATTTATGAGCATAACTGATCTGATGACAAAATAAGGTAAGTGTCAAAATATCGGTATCGACCAATAGGTTTTTGATTAAATTAGTATCAGCCAAATATGTTCATATTATTGCATCCTTAGTCCAATTATATGTATATTGGTCATAATGCACTGTTTTGATTTATATCAGGGGAATGAAGTGACTTTGGTTTTAGTGGACTGATGGCAACCAGGAATCATACAAGTGTTACATTTTCCAAGCACTTGGAATATGTAAAACCAAAAGCTATCTCCAAATAACGTTAAAGCTGGCTTGTGTGGTGGTCTGATTCCAGGATTTTGTGGATGTAGACAGCTCATAGATAGCAGGCAGATGTGATTTGTGCAAGAGTTCAAGGGTGTAGTGAGCACATGGTCGATAGGGTGAGGGACGCAGCTGTCGGTGGTGCGGACACGTCTAATCAGCAACATTAATGGGGAAAAGTGCTGGTCCAAGGCCACAAGAAAAGTAAACAGAACTTGATGTATACCAAAATAAACAACATCTTATGATAAAGTGTGCTGACCTTCCCAATCACACACTCTCTCTCTCTCTCTCTCTCTCTGTGTCTTTTTATTTCTGCCTTTTCAATCATTTTTTTTTTTTTATCAAATTGAAAAAAATTATTACTGTAACAAACATCTTCAGATTGATCTAAATTATATGTTCACCCAAAAGGTATATCTGTTATTTTCTTTGATTACAGATAGGGCTGCCCCTGATAGTTGACCAACCCTTAGTCGATGAGAAGAGTCTTGGTCAACCAAGTTTTGATTGGTAGTTTGGTCGCAGAATAAACTCCACAGGAAACCGACGAACATCGGTATTACCACTGGTTGGACGCTAGGTCTTACTATGGGCTAATTTTCATTAAGCAGGATTAGGGTTAAGCCTACACAATAATGCAAAACCCTGATTTCAAACTTTGAACTTAATTTTTTTGTTATTTTAACTAAACATTCAAATGAAAATGGAAAAAAATAAGTGCATTTTAAAATGTGTTGTTCAACTTTTTGAAAGATGGTTTTACAACAGTTGTGAACATCTCTCTGGCAAAGAGATTTTGCATTGAAAATTAAATGTATTTATTAAAAAAAACGAATACATTTCTAAATTCAAACTGCACTGCAAATGAAACGAAAAAGCAATTAAAATAATAAAGTGATAAAATAATAATATATATATATATATATACTTTTCCATTTACCATCTAAACATGCAAGTGGAAAATTACTTACACAAATAAAGACACAAAAACAATTATAAATGTAAAAATAATAATTATAATGATGATAATAATCACTGAAATATAAATCATGGTTTGAGGTGAATGTGTTTTTGTACTATTTTATATAGTTTGTATTATTTTACAGGCTGCAACTGCTCTGAGGAAATAAAGTGAACTGAACTCAAAGCACCTCCTGACTTGATGTCTTTACAGCACTCATAGACAACACAGTTTTTGCAACAAAAAACAAACAAAAAAAATCAGAAGACAGAAACCAAGAGTGAGAACCTTTTTCCATGAGACTGATGTCTTTTCTGTCTTCTGTTCTTAATAATATAATAAAATTAGTTTCTTCAAGCACATGTTTGTGTTGCAAATTGCTAATTATTTGTAATAATAATTTGATGATATACATTAATGGGAAAAGGAGTCAAATATCGTCTTGACGTGGTCAAAGTCATCAGCTATTGGCAATCACTCTGACCATCGTTGATTCCCGAGATTCCCATCGTCGATCCCTGAGATCGTCTGTCGGCACAACCCTAATGTGCATTTTTCTCTCTATAATTTAATTAAATGTTCAGACAGTCTCCTTGCTGGTTTTTCCAACACATTCAGAATCATCAGAGATTTTTTTGGTGTCGCTGTGGCTCGCTTTGTGCGTGCACTTGTAAAAATTATATTTTAAAGGCTCATTATTACGGTTTAGTATTTCTCTGTAATGTAGAACAGTGTTAGCAATGTTACTTATAACATTCTTTCTCAGCCCTGGATCTCATTTGTTTTTATATTACTTGATTCATTTGTCAGTTCATTCTGCCTGCCAAAATTTGTTTGGTTTGGTTTCTTTGAAATGCCTCATTGCAGTGTATGAAGTACATGCACAGAGCTAGACGTCGACCAGTATCTTGAAAGCAGT
Organism: Moxostoma hubbsi; assembly: GCA_032164185.1. Lineage (NCBI taxonomy): Eukaryota > Metazoa > Chordata > Actinopteri > Cypriniformes > Catostomidae > Moxostoma > Moxostoma hubbsi. Next base: position 28,139,147 of record JAVLUX010000018.1, on the reverse strand, counting down.
GTGGTCAATGGCAGAAATAGGGTACTTGATACAATTGAATGATAATAAATACCATAAATTATACCAATGGCACGCAAAATTGCTGAAAGTACATGAAAATGTACTTTTTGTTTTAAGTAGAAATTTACACAGAAATATTGAAAAATATGCATTATCCAAGGGGAAGGCCCCCAGTACATTTTGAGGGCCGGTTCAGTTATCAGCCAATGCTGATAATCATAAAATAGCTGAAAACAGGCAGATTAGTCAGCCTGACCAATGTTTGAATTGTTTAAATTTGCATTCATTCACTTTAAAGATGCTTTTACCCAAAGATGCATTCAAGGGTTTTTATTCTTAGACTTTTTATTAGTTTGTATTTTCCCAGGGAATTAAACCAAGGCTGTGGCATTACTAGCACCGTGCTCTTCCAGATTAGCTACATGTTTAGCAGTTGAAATACCATATTTATTAAAATATCTTATTACTATATTATTACTTTGTTGATGGCTTGAGAGACTTGCAGTGAATTAATCATATAATTGAAGTAGTCATGAATAATATTGCTCTGTTTTTCACCTCAGATGACCTGACCAGCCAATCAGTGGACCATGAGAGTGTGCTGATGGTCAAAGCCACAGTGTTTCTACCAGAGCTAGAGAGGGAGTGGAGGACAGGCACACAGGCAGAGGAAGAGGGAAAGGCAGAAGAGGAGAAGAGAGGAATGGGTGTTGGTAAAAACACCACCTCCAAATCCATGGACTCCACAACAGAGCCTGGCAAATATGAGGAGGAGAGCAAACACAGTGCACACTTCTACCCCATCCCAGTGAGTGTGTGTGTGTGTGTGTGGTTTACTTACATTTTTTTTTAGGCTACAAACTGGTAATTACAAGGGTATTATGTTATATATGTGGTTTGAGGACATTTCTTCTTTTTTAAATGTAAAAATGAAGGTGTGTGTGTGTGTGTGTGTGTGTGTGTGTGTGTGTGTGTGTGTGTGTGTGTGTGTGTGGGGTATGCAAACTTCTACTTTAAATATGTGGAATTCAAAGGCTGGCTTTCCAGATTTGTTTATATATTCAAATATAATTTTAAACCACCAAGAATGAGAAGCAATAAAATTGTGTTCAGTAAAAATGCTTTGACACACAAATCGTGAATCTAATTATACAGTGTGTGTTTGTAAACTTCATCCACATGGTTTGTGAGACCTAACATATTTTTGTTGTTACCGTCCCTGGAAAACTTATTTCAAAAGCAAGACAACTAAAGATCAGAACAGTATGAAATGACCCACTGCTGGCTGTGTGCATGTATTGTTGGCAAGTCTGCATGCATATACACTCACTGAGCTATTTATTAGAAACACAATATTCCTAATAAAGTGCCCGATGTGGTCTTCTGCTGTTGTAGCCCATCTGCCTCAAGTTTCGATGTGCTGTGCATTCTGAGATGCTATTCTGCTCACTACAATTGTACAGAGCGGTTATCAGAGTTACCGTAGCCTTTCTGCCAGCTCAAACCAGTCTGGCCATTCTCCGTTGACCTCTCACATCAACAAGACATTTGTTTTTTTTGTTTCTGGCACCATTCTGAGTAAAGTCTAGAGACTGTTGTGTGTGAAGATCCCAGGAGATCAGCAGTTACAGAAATACTCATACCTGCCCGTCTGGCTCCAACAATCATGCAACGGTCTAAATAACTGAGATCACATTTTTCCACATTCTGATGGTTGATGTGAACATTAACTGAAGCTCCTGACCCATATCTGCATGCTTTTATGCATTGCACTGCTGCCACACGATTGGCTGATAATCACATGACTATGTAAGTAATGCTTTGAATTGACATTACAAAAAGTGGCTTTTAAGTCAGGATATTATTTCCATATTATTCAACATAAGCTTGGCCTACAGTTCACAGAAATCTAATTTGCAATATATTGTATATGGGGTATATTTAAGGGCTGTTCACACAGAACACACTCTTGTGTTCCATCTGCTTTTTTATAGTTTATAGATGAACATATTTAATTTTGCATTATGGGTCATGACATGATTTCTGCAGTTTTAAAGCAGAGTCCATACTAATCCACATTCTTTGAAAATACATTAGATTTGCTATGTTTTCGGCTCTCATCCACACTAGAACTGTGTTTTCTTCCACCAAAGAAATGCGTTTAGAAAATTGCTGCATACTCTGGAAACCGATGACAGTAGGAATGTGAAAATTAAGTTTTCAAATTAAAACAGATTTGACCAAAAATGCACTGTCAAATTAAATTGACAGCCCTAATGTTTAAACACTAAAAAGCTTGTTTCATATGACAGGGACTGCTATAATAGATTATCCTGAATGTGTGCAAGTGTATCTGTGTGCGATTGTGTTTTTAGAGGCGCTTATTCTACTTTTTTCATATCTTTCCACAAACATGTCTATTTATCAGTCAGCCCTCTAGTGAAGCATGTTCCTTTTATTTCTGCTACAGTGTTTAAAGCATCTAAAATAATAATTTTTTTCTGATTGTCAGTTATTTTTCAGGTGAAGCATGCCATTCATTTCTATATTAGATGGATAAATTATGATGTCTCTTATCCCGATTTTCTGTGCAGACACAACTAAAAATAAACCATTAGTAAATTGATCTGGTTCCTCTCCTTAAATGCTCTGTTTTTCATCCACATTCCAAAATAATGTTTTTCACTCTTCGGATATGTCCTCTGATAAGACACAGTTCTCTGCCTCCCTTTCCCTCTCTGACCTTGGCAGAGATGGCCATGCAAAGAAACTTCAGTTGACTTAGCAACACAAAGGAAAATGTGGTTTGGTTAATTTACAGAAAGCAATTTACAATTAATAAGAAATAATAGAAGAGAAAAAAACAAAGCATAATTAGGATTAATAAAAATGTAATTTCCACATTCCTCTCTTTGGTCCTGTATGTTCAAATTCAAATAGATTAACAAAATTATTAGCATTTAAAAACAGAAAAAAATTATAAAACAATAGTTTTTGCAGAAATCATTAAAATTGTAGTCATCAGAATATGGAAAAAGATAAGGGTAGTCTTCATCGCAGTAGGTGTCTGATATAGTTTTGCTTACAGACATATATTGACCTTGGACATGAAAATTAACCAAATTTGATAAATGTGTTTTGAATACATTGACTCATAGATCAGATTCATTTCAATTGATCACTCAAAAGCAGGACAGTGAGACGTCCGAGTCGCACTTAGAACAGCTTGGTGAATGTCCAAACAGTCTGCACCACCACCACGTACTGGTTGAATCTTCCTGTTTTTGTTTGGGTCTGTGTTGATCAACAATTTCAAGGCCCCCTCAATTCTCCAGACCCTCATCGGAAATTTGAAAAGCCTGGTGCGTACTTCTGTCTTTTAATCATATCAACCACACCTCCCTTAGATATATTGTCCACACCATTCGTCAACTTTAGCCAGAAATGGAAAAACTGAATTTGGTAAGGCTGGTTTATTTTCAGTCAATCCTAATTCCTGTGGCAGAATCCATCCTGCAGTCTGTATGCCAGACGATTAGTTCTTCCTCGGACAGCTGTACGTAATTCTCTCTCTCTTGAACTGTCGTCACCGGCGACCTTTATCCCTCGCACCCCATCAGGCTTATTGGGGACCTGGCATGCATTGTTCCAGCCCGGCCCCACCCTCCTCCGCTCTACAGTGGTAAATCTGTCGATTTTGCTGCTGCTTTTGTAGCCGCACCGGCATCTGCAATCCAATCAGAATCACGAGTATGTACTCTGCATTTGCATACTTACAAAGACTGGCCGAGGAGAAACAAAAAGGTTAATTCTAAGTGTTTTGTGTGCTATCAGTTCTCCAGAAGAAGTCACAAAACCACAATGTTTGTGTAGTGTGCCAGTGTCATGTAAAGTGCGGAAAGCATAATTACTGTCTGTGAAGACAGTAAGGCATTTTCATTCAGCAAAAATGCATGCATGTGTGACTGCAAACAATTCAGCCGCTTGGACCGAAATAGATGATGGCAATCTTAAACTTTCCACAACAGTTTGTGAGTCGCAAACAGCATAAGCAAATGAGGGAGACCCATTGGATAGCCTCAAACTATATCCGTCTACAAAAAAAAAATCAGTCTGCATTGGTATCAGGCACGTCAGTCAGGTCAGTCCTCTGTTTCTAAAACTATCTAATACTGTTAGGCAATCATGGGTGTAGGGAACAGTATGTGTTAGGATTTAAATTAAACTGTCTGCATGTTTACAGCATTAATGTAGGGAAATTTGTAATGGAATTAGTCATGTTTGACAACCATTTTAAAAATATTTATGACAAATAATTTTATTATTTGTCTGAAAAAATTCTCCACCATTAAAATTGTAATACAATGACTTGTTGTATCTGCTCACAATTTGTATTGTAAGGAATTAGTTTTAATAAGGGAATTATGATTAAGGGAATTATTACTTATTGGAGTAATATTATTGAAATAATATTATTCTCATGGCTTATTGAAAATAATATCATAAATAATTTTAGGTATAGCTTTGGGGATGAATTGATCTAAAATAATCAAATGATGAGATTATCAAAATATACCACAATCAAATTATCTTTGAATACAAACAAGACTTTATTAATAATCTAAACATAAAACTAATCTAACACATACAAACATGAAACAGGTTAGTGAGTAAAATGAACAGAGTAGCTTGACTGGAAATTATCTATACAGAGAAAATGAACTTTGAGTCTGTAGACAATGCCTTGAGAACCATTTATACTTAATTCAGTCTAACTCAATTTGCAAATGGTAACTCGAATAATATTTGGGAGACACCAGCACTTTCAGCAAAGTCTGGAGATGTACTTGCATTTCCATGCGTTGCTTGGTACTTTGACTGTGTCAGTAGAAAGTTCTGGTTGTTCCAGCGATGTTTTGAACCTCTGTTAAGATCGTGGATATCTGTTGCTTCGATGGATGATGAGGTGGGCTTTGAAGCGAGGCCTTCCACATGGAAGATTTGCAGCTCCCGTCACATTTGTAGGTCATAGTGCAGAGAAGAGCTATATCGGAATCTATGCTCTGATCTTTATGGGACTTCAAAATTGCACGGAACACGAGGGGCACCAGGGCGAGGCTGCAAACTATGAGGGCAAAAGCGCAGAGCTGCAGAGAAGGTGAAGAATGGAGAAGAGATCCGAAGAATACGGGCATTCTTCCTTGGTACAAGAGTTTTCGCATTGAGAGAGGCCGCACCCCAAAGGTGTCCTGAGCCAATCAGAAGTGACTTTTCGGGAGTCACGTGGTAATTTGTCTGTCCCTCCTTCTGAGGTGCTTTATGTGCCTTTGTCTGTGAAGACTCCCTTGTCCTGCTCAGAATAGAGCAATATTTAATCATAAACTTTTAGATCTTGAAAAAGGTGTTAGAGACATGACATTCGTTAACATCAACATTTTCTATGTAAACAAGCAAGCTCTTTTTGCATGTTTAAGTAACAAAACGTGAAAATACCTGATTACAAATCTTAATAGTTAATGAATTGATTTTACAACATGAATAATAAAAGATTAATGATTTTAATCATTGATTTGTCAGTTATAAGTGATTGTAAATTGTAGATTGTAAATTTTAAAAGGTACTACAGGCTATACTCATTAATTAGTCAGTTATAAAAGTGATCACAGATCATAACATTATTTTCCGAATTGTCTAGCAAGGCTAGATATTTTGTACATTTTGGTCCAAACATGTAGATTATGTGTATTGTATAGGGTTAACTCAGCGAACTACTGTGACTTTGTGTGAAATGTTGCTGGATTAAGATGAGATGTCTTAGAATTAGAACCATGCAGACACGAGAGTCTCACAAGGAAGCCTTCTTTAGTACTGTATGGAAGTTCAGGAGGTCATGCTGAGTCTGCCCCATGACACTATCCCGTGGGTTGAGGGGCTTTTCTGACCAATGGCCCTTTTTCTTTTTAAATCTTGCTGTTTTAGCAGAATGGTTGGTCTCCTTGTCCAGCCATTTGGCATTGTTAATTATCTCAAATCAACAACCTAAAGGGAGCTTCAGTCTCCCAAGAGGGGACCAAAGTCTCCTTTGTTTGCTTCATTGGCCAGATGTGGTTCATCTAATTTAGCTTGGTCTTGCCAGACTTTAGGGTGTATTTTTGACACCTCTTAGTTTTATGGTTTTGAGGAATTTAGGTTGTGGACCGCTCTGTATTCTTCTCCTAATACTTTTCCTGCCTTCAATCACTTCATGGGGAATACCGTTATCTGCAGATGGTAAGAGTGTAGCCGGATTTAGAGTGTTGCAACAATGTATAGTGACATTTTGCAAAAAGAAAGAATATTCTGATATTAAAAGAATCTAGCATTAGACAAATGCATAGTGAATGCCAAAGTAATAATTTTATGCCCATCATATGGTATGTAAACTTCCAACAGATGAATGACAACCAAATCAACCGAATGGGGAGGCTAACACAGCCTCTGTGGTGGCTGCTAGAGAACAAACACACTGTGGGTGACAACGAATAACCATTTATAAATGTAAGCTAAAGGCTTCCATTTTTCACCATGCGATTTGTGTTAATATAGCAGACATGAAACCATTGTTCTCGTGTACATACAATCTGAAAGGTTTACTATAGTCAGGATTTGCTAAACTGGGAGGAGACAGTAAAGCAATTTTGAGCCTTTCAAAGGCAGAATTGGCTTCTGGTGTCCATGAAACTAAATCATGCATTTGTAGTAGGGCTGGGATAAACGATTATTTTTTTAACCAATTAATCTGGCGATTATTTTTTCGATGCGTCGATTAATCTAACGATTAATTTTTCCAGTTCGATTCGATTATAAAATGTAAAAAAAAAAAAAAAAAAAACATCGCCGGGAGTTTGATTGACAGGCGATCTGATCAATCAAACATATTACGCCATTTTTGTCCGACAAAGTAGTCAGGAGAGAGAAGATTAACGGCGGTGGATTTGAATAATGGATTGTAGGCTACTGTACTGACGTCTTTCCGCGGTTAAAACATCAGTCCTTCTGATGTAGGCTACTGTAACAAGTAGAATTAGGTACTGCGCCTTTAAGATGGAACGTACTCTGTTACTCCCTCGTTCAGAGTGGGCAGTTGATATGGGAAGAGCGAGCTGTGAACATTGCATGTATGCGTGTAAGCCTGTTTTGTGTTTCTGTTGCTCTTATTCTCTTTATTTCTAACCAGTAACGCAGTTGTTGTTAGCTGTGTGTTTTGCAAACTGCCCATGTGTACGTGAGACCGACGATAGCTGATAATAAATCACCACGGTGGAATATCAGTTACGTCTTGTGTGTTTTTGCTTACACCTGACTACAACCATTTAGGCAAGCTATCCGGCCCCTTTTGATCAAGAGCGTTACACTACATTCATGTTTAGCCTATTTGATGCTATAAATCCACCAAGAAAAAGATGATCGGTTCACGAGCAGCTTTAACTGAGGCAATCTGTCACGACACATTAAAGCGCCACAAAACAGTAGGCCTATTTATGGTTTAATTTTCTTTGACTGACCAAATTTGAAAGTTGAGACTTTATTAAATGTTACCTGCTTGGTCCTGTCTGTCAGCGTGTTGTCAGAGTCCTCTATGTATTTTTCACGACATTCATAGCTATAAGCGCATTATTAATAGCTTTAGGTGTCGACAACGTATTATAGCCTACTCCAACATCGAGTGCAAAGTGGGGAATCGACGAATTGACGCGCATATTTTGCGTCGACGTCATCGATGACTTCGACGCGTTGTCCCAGCCCTAATTTGTAGCACATGGATATGAGCCAAATCAGAAAGTGGATGTGACAATTCAGAAGTATCCAAGCTTGACAGTAATTTATCATGCCTAAAAAATACATGACTTGTTTCTTTGTTCTCAGTTTAGGTAATGAGGAGATAACACAAACGTGGGATGGATCGATTTGATGGCCGTCATGAGAAATAATATGGCCCAGATAAAGTACTGCTGTTCATACCATTTGCAATTTGTCACATGTACACTTATTGCCATTTTCAGCAAAAAGACTAGCAAAGCCTAGCAAAAACATGCAGGGTTCTTCACTAGGGCTTGCCAAAAGCAAATCATCAACATAAATCAAAATTGCTCTTCCAGCTGGAGTTTTGAAAGTTTCAAGATCGTGCAGCTGTTGAGCCATAAAAACGTTTGGGAGTTGGTATACCCCTGTGGCATGACGATCCACTGATATCTTTTATTTTTAAAGCAGAATGAAAACCAGTAACAGCTGTCCGATGTATCAAAATCGAGAAAAATGCATTTGCCAAATTAATTACAGAAAATTATTGGAGTCTGGCGGAACTGTAGAAAGAATGGTTGCAGGATTGGGTACAATCAAGGCTGAGGGGAACATGGCTTCCTTTACCAAGCATAAATCCTGGACCATTCTGTATTTGCCATTCTTTTTCTTTACTGCCAAAAGAGGACTAGAGACTGGGGAATGTGTACACACAGAAAGGGTGCCTTTGTCCAAACGAGAATCAATGATCTCTGTCAGAACCTATTTCAACTTCTTTAGAAAGCGAGCATTGAACTCTATTTGGTCTATGATTGAATTTTGGAACCACCTGCAGGTGTTGTGCGTTTTTCACGCACCAGATGCAACAGTGTCTTTAGCCCAGACTTTGGGGTATGTTGTCCAAAAAGAAAGTACATTGTTATAACTGTCTGTTATTTCTGAATAATATTTTTCTCTTGTCTGGAACAAGCAGCAGTAGCAATCATAAAATTTGGAATACGAGTAGCTTGAAGTGAGAGTGAAAAATAAATTTCACCACTTTTTTTCCAATCTCTACATGCTAAAGCCTTCTATATACAACTTTGTATGTTTTTCCATTCTCCTCCCTTTTTTTCTGAGAAATATGGGGTGTGACTTTGTTGAAAAAGTGTTAAAATTTGAAAATTTGAAAATATTAAACTCCTGTAGATTCTTGTTCTGGCATACAATGCCTAATGGCCGTCAGCAATTCTTTTTGCTATAACTTGTCTGGTGTAATGAGACCTGTCGACTTAGTCATTCAGTCCAAAGTGATCCTTGATGGCCTGGACTACTCAATCCATGTAATTATCCACTTTCTCTCCGGGTTTCTGTCTGCAGTTATTAATTTTGTCCCAGTCCTTTGTCACAGGAAATTCCACTCTTATACGTTCAATGTGTTGTGTCCAGTAGTTGGGGTGGTGGTCAGGGTCCTTCGCCTCCTGGATTACATGGGTGTGTTGGATCATGATTCGTAGACCTTATCATTTCAGTCTGAAAACACGAGCCATTACTTTATATGACATGGTCAAATTGACCAACCCGGAATGGACTAGAGTCTCTAAATACATTGTTCGATGTTGGTTTTTGGGCTTGTAATATCCTTAGCAATGGAGTCCAATTCAGCCAGTTCTAGTGGACGCTACACATACATTTTTGCTGGCTGACCGTCCTGCCCCACCCGGGGGTTCGGAAACTGGACCAATGCCATTTGTATCTTTGCTTCATCAGGTTTGAAAAAGTCGTCACTAGACTCATCATTGTCATCTTAATTTTTCTTGATTTGGATTTGGAGGCATAATGGTCTTTTACTGGGTCTCTCCTTTCTGTACTGCGACATCTAGGCACTCTAGATCTAGTTTGAGAGGAGACTGTTTTTTTTTTTCATGGTTTCTCTTGGATCCGCTGGCTGAGAGGATGATTTTGTCCCTTATAATATTGACCATGTTTTTTTGTCTATTTTCACCTAAAAGTTTTTTCTTAGCCTCATATTCCCACTTTGTAAATTCATTCCAAAATATTCCACCTCTTGTATTCCTGCTCTGCAATAAAAACCTACACTCTCCAAACTTTAACACTTAGTGTCATTTTGTGGGAATTTGCCCTTTGTCTATTTATGACATAGCTTTACTTGTTTTTTTTATCTATTTCTCCATACGCTTTTTCCATTTCTCTCAAAGGTTCTGTGTTTGCTTTGATCTTTGAGGAACCAATTTGATTTTTTACATATATATATATATATATATATATATATATATATATATATATATAGAGAGAGAGAGAGAGAGAGAGAGAGAGAGAGAGAGAGAGAGAGAGAGAGAGAGAGAGAGAGAGAGATTTATTTTTTTTCTATAGAGCTCTTCTGAGGGCCTTCTTACAACTTCTGTCTACTAATAAGGTTGCGAGCTACATAATAGAAATTATCCTAGTACAGTCATGGACTTTATAGCTTTATGCAACTGTGAACTCTTTAGTTCACCATGAATCCCCCTGGGACTCCCCTCTGATAGAACTATCTCTGGTAAAGCTAAATAGCAAAATATATAAAATCAACTCACTTGGTCGATGGCTCCATCGCTCAGCGTGAGCAACTGCTTTAGCTAGGTGTCTCGTTTTCAGAGAAATCTTCTAGTCCGATTTTTCAGAGATCTCTTCAAATTTGGTCTAGTCTTCATCAGTCAGTCACTCTGAGATGTTGGAGCCCACCCAGGGACGCCAAGAATGTGGCGGATTTACCTGTAAACTGAATCCAGCCACTCCAGTGGTAAAGCTTAAGCAAAGAAAATCTTTATTCACGAGCCCATGTAGCCTCTCCTACTACCAAGTATGCCTCAGAGACCTACAAAGGGTTGTTCTAAAATACAGAGTATTTATTCAACACAATCATGCATATTCATTTTTCAGAAGAAAAAGAATCAACTAAATGATTGGCTAAGTATAAAAAGTGATTACCATAGAACCTCCTATCTCTCTTCACTTTACAAGGACTGGTTTCTGTCCTGAAATGCTCTATTTTTCATCCACACTAGTCTTCCTCATCACATTCCATAACATGTTTTTCACTCTTCGGCTATGTCCTCTGATAAGACACCATTCTCTGCCTCCCTCCCTCTGCCTTGGCAGATATGGCCATACAAAGAAACTTCAGTGGACTTAGCTACACAAACAAACTATTTATCAAACATTTGAACAGATTTGGTTCCTTTACAGAAAGCAATTTACAGTTAACAAGAAATTCTAGAAAAGAATCAAAGCATTTCCCACACTACCTGTTTGTTTAAACATTATTTTTGCAATTCTGTTTGGTACTGCTAGATCTGCACAAATTTCACAGTTCATCTTTAATGTAGATACTTTTATCCTGTAAATGTTTGTGAGTCATATAATGATTGTTTGGTCTTGTTTATGTCTGACTTGTGTGATGTCATGAGAAACAACAAAAACTCAATTTTTAAATCATAAACTTTTTTTCAGTAAACTATGCCTTAAAGGGACAGTTCACCAAAAACAATTATAATTTTCTCACCCTCATACTATCCCAGATGTGTATGACTTTCTTCTGCTGAACACAAAGGAAGATTTTTAGAAGATCTCCGCTCTGTATGTCCATACAATGCAAGTGAACTGTGATCAGCCCTTTAAAGCTCCAAAAATGAGATAAAGTCAGTATAATATCCAGTTGGTTTTGGGTGAGAACTGACCAAAATATAACTTTTTCACTGTACATCTTGCTATTGCTGTCTCTTGGCAAGATCATGATTTTAAGCTCATTTACACTTCCTAGTGCTTGATGCATGCGCAGAGTGCTGGATGAATCAGAATGAGCTTTATTGCCAAGTATGCTTACACATGCTAGGAATTTGTCTTGGTGACAGAAGTTTCCAGTGCACACACAATACAACAACAAGACAGAGATAATAGAATAAAAATTAAAGTATGTAAAAATGGCTCTATAGGATGTGTAATCAAGCTTGAAATCATTATCACCAAGGAGAATGCTGTCAAGATTTATAGTGTAAAAGTTAGTTATATTTTGTTCTGTTCTCACCCAAAACCAACTGGATCACTTCAGAAGACATTGATTAAACCACTGTAGTCTGATGGATTACTTTTATGCTGCCATTAAATGTTTTTTGGCGCTTCAAAGGTCTGGTCACCATTCACTTGCATTGTATGGACCTACAGAGCTGAGATATTCTTCTAAAGTTCTTTGTTTGTGTTTGCAGAAAAAGAAAGCCATACACGTCTTAGATGGCATGAGGGTGAGTAAATGAGAGAATCTTTTTTTTTTGGGGTGAACGAACCCTTTAACCCTCTGGGGTCTGAGGATATTTTGGGCCCTGGAGAAGTTTTGACATGCCTTGACATTTGTGCTATTTTCAGTTGCTTAAAAACATATTAATGGCTAAAGTCTGATAATACTTTATTCAGCACAAACTGGGCTACAATATTATGTGAACAACATGTATGTACAGGTTTGTATTTTTGAGAAAATAATGTTTATGCATGGTTTTTGAAAAAACTAAAATTTTAAGTCACTGAAACAAGGTCATATAACACATACTAAACATTTGTCCACAAGACTTTTGAGAACTGGATCTTGTAGCCTAGAGTTTTAGCTACAAAATGATGTGAAAACCATCCTGATCACTCATTCATACAAAACAATATAGTAATTTAACTTTTGTAAGATACTTTTAGTATTGAAAGGTAATATGCAAGGAAGTGTGAACTATTATGAATATTGAGGTAATTCACACCTGAGGAGACAAAAGACCCCTCCCCTGGGCCTATCAGTGAGGAATGTGACAGAAAGAGAATGAATGTGAGGAGACTTAATGATCAGAATCAAGTTTTAAGTTAAAAGAAGCAATCTGACTATATATTTTCTTTACATAAAGACTTTACTTAATTTTAGACCTACACTGCCGTTAAAAGAAGTCTCTTCTGCTCACCAAGACTACATTTATTTGATCCAAAATACAGAAACAATATTGATATTCTGAAATCTTTTTACAATTTAAAAAAACAGTTTTCTATTTGAATATATTGTAAAATGCAATTTGTGATCAAAGCATAATTTTCAGCATCATTACAGCAGTCTTCAGTGTCACATGATCCTCCAGAAATCATTATAAGATGGTGATTTTCTAATATGGGCATATTTAAAGTGCATTTTACTCATTTAACCTGAACACATATTTGCAAGCACACGCTTTGTTGATGATAATGAGGCATTATAAACACTAGATAAAATATAATCTAAACATTCATATTATTTTTATATCATATTACATATCATACAGCATACAATTTAAATACCTGCTTTAGCTGAAACAGCATTTAAATGTAACTAAAAGTTGCTTATTAGGACATATTTAAAATTTCAATACACTGAATCCTGGCTGGCAAGTCTGGAAACAGTCCCACTAGTAAAATATGTTCAAGTTTATATACAATAGCATGTCAACTAATGAAAACTAAATGACTTACTCGTCTGAAATTGTATCCTCGGCTGGATCAAATCTCTCTTCAAAATACAAACATTCTGAACATTCTGAAAAACTGAACATTGCTTTGTTTCAAACAGATTACATTGCAGGAGAATATTTGTTTTAAATTTGAATTGTTTAATTTTAAAGTAGACATTTAAAGCTTTCTTTAGACATGTTTCATGTTTGTGTGATAAGTATTTGCAGAGTTTCAGTTTATTTTAGTGACGTGTTTCTGAAATATGCTCGTGAACACAGAGACAGCTGAAAGCTCACCGTTTTTATTTTCTTTTTTTTACAAAAGCACAAGATTTTGTTGTTATTGTGAGTGTACACAAATAAAAGTAGACCCTTTATAGTCTCTAATGATGTCTTCCACTTATCTGTATACCCAAAAATGACGGAGTATTTTAAGTTGTTTCTGCTGTAATGATGAAAATATCCAGCAGGATGCGCCGGCGCGTCCGTCGACCCCAGAGGGTTAAATTCAAAGTGTGTTACCTTATCTGCCTGGCCCTTACCCTGAAATTTGAATAAATGTCCTGATGGAGTTCAGTGGATTATAAGTCTCGCCAGCATGGGGGTCTAATGTCATGACTCGCGAGGTCAAAAGGTAAAACTATGCGCTTGTGACTGAGCCCCTGGCATTTGAGTTTGGCAAAGATAAATAAGGCAAAGCTACTGTAAGCATAACCACCTAAGTGCCATACCCACATACATGTTGTTTGTTTTCTTAAGAAATGCCCACATCCACTTGTATAGTTTTGTTATTTGATAGCAACAACACTATATGCAAGCAGTTTCAATTGCATTTGTTTCATTTCTTGGTTAATGTGGTCCATTTGCTTATATGTGTCTGTGTGTGACAGGTTGTTAATGGTGTTGCCCAGACCCCTGGAGATCAAGACACAGAGGACACAGAGCTCATGGCCATTTATGCCAAAGACAGCCAGACAGAGGACAAGGTGAGTTTTAATGGCATCTATCAGACCCAACTCAGACCCTGTTTATACCCGTTTATGTAAAAAAAATGTATACAAAGTCTCTTGACCGGAGTATTTGCAGTGACCCCCTTTTCAATATATCTCAGAAATTCAGCCTGCTTACTCACTGTACATTCCCCCCAGACTCTCAAATGTCATAGGATACAAAATCCATTTAAGGGTTAAGACCTGTGCTGTAATAGCTCTGTCATTATGACTCTGCACTTTTTCTCCCTAGCTCTCTATGGGGGAACTTTAAGGTCACAGCAACCAATGGAATTTCCTTTGTTTGCTTCAAACACTACAGTGCTGATGCAATACATGCATTTTCCCTCTCTCTCTGTCTCTGTCTTTCAGTCTCTGAATCTAGCTTTCCACTAATATCGGTCAGTCATGTGAGTTACTGGACTGGTAATCCAGACTTGCATTGTCTGGAAGGCAATGGAAGACTTTAGAACATTGTCTGTACAACAAAGATTACTGTAGTAAGGGACCGCCTGAGGCTTATATTGCTGCATCTCAGAATAACATTTTCAAAGGAGGCAAGAATTTTATACTACAATTGAACACACACTCACATTATGCACACACACACACAAGGCTTCATAATGACTTTGAATGGTTCAGATAAAATGTTTGCCTTTTGTAAGTACTTTCGAGTGATAACCTTATGTTTTTACATAGACCAATCATTGTACCTAGTAGTTTTCCCATTACGACAGATAGTTGGGATCACTATTATATTAACATCATTTGTCAGTTGTGAACATTAGATTTGATCTTACCAACCTAAATAGCTTCAGTTCATTTTCAATATAATTTCACTGAAGAAGCACTGATTTCATGCCGATGCAGTTTTGTGTGTAAATGTGTGTGCATGCACTGTTGCTTTTTTTAGATTACTGTTCTGACTCAAGTTTCTTTGGAAAAGAGAATGGTTACCATAGCAACAGCCAAGAGCTTGACTCCCATTTGGCTTGTGATTCCTTTCCTCCAGTGCTCCATATCAGAGACGGAGGACAGTGCAGACAGCATAGACGCCACGAGAATGGATATGATATACACCATAGAGGACACGCCACCTTGGTACCTGTGTGTGTTCCTGGGTTTACAGGTACAAGCCAGGACTTTACAGCTGTTACTCAAATCTTCACAGCTGTAACTCAAACTTTACAGCTTTGGCTAGACTTTTACAGCTTTGACCTTAGATTGTTACAATTATGACCCTAGAATTTTACAGCAATGTTTCTAGACATTTACAGCTATGACCCAAGACTTTATATCAATCACTCTAGACTTTCTAGCTGTGGCTCTAGCCTTTTACAGCTATGGCTAGAATGTTACCACTATGACTCTAGACTTTACTGCTATGACTTTCAGCTGTGACTTTAGACTTTACAGCTGTGACTTTAGACATTTAAAGCTATGGGTAGACCTTTACCACTATGATTCTAGACTTTACTGCTGTGACTTTAGACTTTACAGCCATGACTTTAGACTGTACAGCTGTGACTCTAAACTTTTACAGCTATGAATCTAGACTTTACAGCAATAACTCTAGACTTTTACAGCTGTAACTCTATATGTGACTCTAGACTATGGCTGAAACGATCAGTCGTACAAAAATACAAAATAAGTAAATACAGAAGCACCTCTCTTTGTGGAATAAGTGGAGTCGGAGCTATTTAAAGAAAACACCCCGGTGTTACGCAGTTTTAATGCACTATAGCTTTAATAAAGTTCAAATAATACGTAAGCAGGTCATGTAATTAACTACAAACTCCGACTCTGGTATTTCTCGGTGAGGTCAGCGCCTCTTTTATGAGTGGGGCGAATGTCCCGATCTAAGGGGGAGAGATTGAAACTGCATCCAGTTGATGTGCACTCTGTTGCAGGGATGCTCTTCCCTCGAGCCCGAACTTGTTAAAGCTAGATTATAACGCGATGGCTCATGACTTATTGAATCATAATATATAACTGTGCATTTCTTATCGAGAAGAAAAGGCAATACGCAGCTCTATTATTAAGAGAGGTGTGTGTGTGTGTGTGTGTGTGTGTGTGTGTGTGTGTGTGTGTGAGTGATAAAGATGGATTGAAGTGAACAGAAAGGTGAGAGAGGGTAGTCTTCGCCCCATTATACACTGCAACAAAATATGTTTAGGATTTGTTTTGACTTGTTTTCCAATAATAAATATTTAAAACCATCTACATTTTCTTTAGCAGCTATACTGCAGAAGAAAAAATTGTTATCTGAGAATGTTGAATATAATATAAAAAATACAAATATTTTAAAATATCTAAAAATCCTTTAAAAAAAGATGCATTCATACGAGAAGCAGCATATAAGATATTTAGACTTGCTTTTAGAGAATATATCTTGAATATAAGTATATTTTGTCTTCACTGCACTCACAGAAGTATAACTTATATTGAAAAATACACTTCTATTTAAGATGCATCCTCTTAAAGCAAGTCTAAATATCTAATATTTTGCTTCTCAAGTGTTAAGGATTTTTTAGACAATTTTAAATGGACAACAAGACAAACACGATAACAATATTTTTTACAGTGAATTTCTTTACAGAATTAAACTTAATAAAATTAATATTTTCCCCCTTTAATTCAGTGAATGTCATTTAGAGGTATTTTTAAAAGATTATTTTTTTTCTTCTATTTTTAGTAAGCATGTTTAATACAACCTTTTAAGTCTGGACACAAGCAGAATAATCGGTTAAGAGCTAATGATTAATCGTTCTAATAATCGTTAGATTAATCGATTATCAAAATAATCGTTAGTTGCAGCCCTATTCTAGACATTTAAAGCTGTGGCTCTAGACTTTTACAGCAATAACTGTAGACTTTCTTGCTGTAGCACTAGACTTTTACAATTATGGTTTGAATTTTACTGCTGTGATTAGACTTTTACCACTATGGCTCTAGAATTTACAGCCATCACTGCTGAAAAGACCAGCTTTTCCAGCATGCAAATCCCATTCTGGTCTAGGCTGGTTTATACTTGTTAGTTCTGGTTTAATGCTGGTCAATCTGGTGGACCAGCAGTGCCATGCTTTTTCACCTGCAAAACATTGCTGGTGAAGCTGGTTGTACAACATGGTCTTCCTGATGAAGCTGGTTAAGCTACTTTAAAAGCATGGTGGGGGCCCAAATACCAGAGTTCCATGTTGGGGGAACCAGCACCCAAAACACAACGTAAGCTGGTGACCAGCAATGCTGGTCTTTTCATCTGGGATGACTCAAGAATTTGTAATAGTGACTCAAGGTTTTTTTAAATATGTTTTGATAATGCTAACATTCAGAATGTCACAAGCAGTAGCCCATGTACTCTACAGATATTGTAAGAAATATTGTACAATATAACAATAAGCTTGAGTAGGATTTGATGTTCTCAATCTTATTCAGATGGGACCCTAAAAAGACGTTGAATGTTTTTCTCTTTCTTAACCTTTTCTCCTTAGCACTACCTTACCTGCTTCAGTGGAACTATCGCTGTGCCCTTCCTGCTGGCAGAGGCCATGTGTGTGGGTTATGACCCGTGGGTCACCAGTCAGCTGATTGGCACCATTTTCTTCTGTGTGGGCATCACCACTCTGCTGCAGACCACCCTCGGCTGTCGGTAAGAGAGAGAGTGTGTGTGTGTGTGTGTGTGTGTGTGTGTGTGTCGGTGTGTGTGTGTGAGGATTTTTTTGGGAGGCCTGAACTCCTGGACCTGTCCAGTACATTGGTATCATAGCTACAGAAAAATGAATCTAAATGGCAGAAATCATAAGCCTCCAGTAATTGAACCATGTGATAAGTCTTATGAGGGCTGAGATTCTTATCTCTAAAACTCTTTATTTTCAAAAATGTAAAAAAAACTTACTGATATATTTCTGTTTTATCTGAATTTGTAACTGTCTGCTACTTGTGTGTTCATGCTTATTGTACACACTGCATGTTGTGTGTTAGTGTGACAGTGTGTAGGTGTTGATATTGACTGATTTATTAAAAGAACCACTTCAAAAGAGTTATTTTTGACTACACTGGATGCGCTGTCTGTTTTGATTCACTAAAAAGAATCGGTTCATAAGAGTCATTTGTTTGTTGGACTACACTGGTTGCTCTGTCTTTGATTTACTTAAATTAATCATTTCATAAGAGCCATTTGTGTGTGAATTGGAATGCACGTGATTTATGTTGTTGTGTTTCTCCCGTGAGCACAAACTCATTTCAAAGATGTGTTTCCTTCCCATTCATTTGCTGTCTTTTTATCTCCTCAACATTCAATTCGGACTGCAAACAGTGATCCGTAGGCAGCATGGGTGCAGGTGCACTTTGTTCAGAGTGGAAGAAATGTGATTAAAGCATTTACATGCCAGTATAAATGATTAAAATAGGAGTACTCCACATATCTTACTGTGATTTATCATTACTCTGATTATTAGCATAATCACAATATCATAATCGCAATATTCTGTTTACATGAGCTACAGTTTAATCGCAGTATTGCCTTAATCACATTATAATGTAATAATGAAAATCTGTCACTCATAAAATATGCAGATGACATGGCACTAGCGGGATGTGTGAAGGACACTCAAACATTGGACAATTATTTTACTTTTGTTAATTTTCTCACAGCCTGGATGGAGGATAGTTCCTTGGAACTCAATATTAGCAAAACCAAGGAAATGCGCTGTGGTGCTGACATTGCACACACGTTTTAAGACTTTGTAACTTAACGGAGATGAATTAGAGCAGGTGGGATCCTTTAAATGGCTTGGAACAGAGATTGACTCCAATTTTACCTTTTGATAAACACTCAGACAGTATTTTTAAAAAGGCTTACCATCGCATAAGTTTATTGAGAAAATTGAGATCACTGATTGAATCTGTACTCACTTTTAACATTGTATCTTGGTTTAACTCTTTAAATGTCAAAAACAAGAACAAACTGTCAAGAATTATAAAGCTAGTTGGTAAAATTATTGGAAGGCAACAAATTCCACTCTATGATCTTTACATTGTGGCAGTCACCAGGAAAGCTTCTGTTATTACATTGGACATTTTCCACCCCCTTCATAATTCATTTTAGGTACTTCCATCCGGCAGATGATATAAGGTACCTCTAGTGAAAAAGGCTAAAATATAAGAAGGCTTTTATCCCTACTGCAATTGAAATTTGAAATAGGTTCTTAAGATAAATATAAACGCATTATGAGGGTGCATGTAAACATAGCCATTGATTATGTTCAGTGTGTTAGCTTCTGTTTTGGCCTATTAGCATACTACTTGAGTTTTGCAGGTACTGATTCTACTTAACCAGTGCTTAGGTCCACAACATTCTGAAAAAGCTTTAGTAAAAATAATTAGATCTACAACATTCTGCTCTTTCAGCACAGGAAAGAGAATAGGGGAGAATCTCAGCTGTCCCATGGCTCGTTGTCCTATTTTAATTGGAACAATGCGGTGCTTATGGGACATTTATCAGCAAAACTGTGTGTCAAAGATAATAATTATTGCCTGCTTACAGTATGATGCCAGAGCATTATTAGCACCTCGTTGTGATAGATGCTTATTGAATTCTGTCACTTTTGTTCATGAGTTGGGTGGGCAAGTTAGAACAAGCACGGGATTAGCCAAGAACACCAAATTTGGTTATCTTTTATATTATAAGTGCTAGCAAGAGTTAGGCTTGTTTTTCCTTTGTCTGTCTGTGCATGTACTACTAGGAGGTTGGTGTGATCACATGGTGAAACATCTTACTATTATGCCTAGAGCTAGGCGGTATGACTTATATTCTGTGCAACGATACAAATTTTGTTATAATATTTCTCTGTGTTTCTGATGTAGACATGATGTTGTTTACAGCAGGGTTCCCACTGTCATGGAAAGCTTGGAAATATCAGGGAATTTTTAAATTGTGATGTCCATGCCTGGAAAAGTTGTGGGAATTAAAAAACATTTTATAGTAAGTGGAAAAAACTTTTCTAGTTATACTTGACAGAATTACATTGGCTAGAAGTTGTATAAAAAACACATTTAAATCCTTATCTAATTATCACAAATGACTGGAAAAGTCATGAAATTCATACAACAAAAGGTAAATTACATTACGGTGAATTACTAGTTACATTTGTCGAGCAACATTTATTAAAAAATTGGAGTTGACTTTCTAGAAGAGAAAAATATGTTGTAATATACAGTTATTGTGATAAAAAATTACTCTCACCATGTAGGGCTGGGCAATATGTAAAATATATTTTTACGATAATTGCCTTTAAAAATATCACGATATCTGATTACATCAACCCCCCTGCTGAGGGTCGGTGAATTTTTTGGGTTTATTAATTTTTCTTTAAAAATGTAATTAATTTATTGAAACACGAAAAACATAAACAAAAGATATTTCTAAATTCAAATTGCACTTTAAAAGGAACGGAAAAACAATAAAATAACAAAGTCAAGTCATTTTTATTTGTATAGCGCTCTTTACAACATTCTTTTCAAATTAGCTTTACAGGAAATCATGCATTAACAAAAACGAAAGCAAAAAATGAATCTGTAATATCTATAGAGTGTTAGGGTGGTCATTGTGTAGTTTGATTTAAATATGATTGCAAGTTGTGTATAGAAATTAAATAATTAAATAATAATTGTATTAACCCCAGTGAGCAAGCTTTTGGCGACTGTGGCAAGGAACACAAAACTCCATAAAATGTTGGTTAATGGAGAAGAATAACCTTGGGAGAAACCTGGATGGAAGCAAATAGAATAATATTAGCATGGAGGCCGATTTTATGCAGAGTTATAGATTGAGATGGATGTTTCTGGTTCCGGCAGACCTAACTAAAGCAGCTTATATGGGAGTTGAAGAATGAATTAGGTGCATGCATGACTAAATAGATGCGTCTTTAGTCTAAACTTAAACTGAATGAGTGTGTCTGCATCCCGAACAGTGTTAGGGAGACTATTCCATAGTTTAGGAGCCAAGTATGAAAATGATCTACCTCCTTTTGTGGATTTTGATATTCTTGGAATTATTAACAAGCCAGAATCGTAATGAGCGTGAATGGATATAGTGTGTCAGAAGGTCACATAAGTACTGTGGAGCTAGACCATTCAAAGCTTTGTATGTAGTTAACAAAATTTTTCATTGAATATGAAATTTAACAGGTAGCCAATGTAAAATGATAAAATGGGGCTAATATGATCATATTTCTTGGTTCTAGTCAGCACTCTGGCAGCTGCATTTTGAACCAACTGAAGTATATTTATTGAACTTGCTGGACATCCTCCCAGTAATGCATTACAGTAATCTGGTCTTGAGGTCATGAATGAATGAATTCGGCATCAGCAACAGAGAGCATGTGTCGTAATTTATCAATATTTTTCAGGTGGAAGAATGCTGTACTACAAACATTGGAAATTTGATTTTCAAAGGATAGATTGGTATCAAATATAACAACAAAGTTATTTGCTGTAGAAGACTTGACGTTTGTTTGATTTGACAATCCCTCATTTAGACATACAAAGTGGTATGACATACATTCAGATGGTAGAGTCAGAATTTGGCGTAAACAGAATGAGAACATGGATCCATCATGCCTTGTTACCACTGTGCAGGCTGGTGGTGGTGGTGTAATGGTGTGGGGGATGTTTTCTTGGCACACTTTAGGCCCCTTAGTGCCAATTGGGCATCGTTTAAATGCCACAGCCTACCTGAGCATTGTTTCTGACCATGTCCATCCCTTTATGGCCACCATGTACCCATCCTCTGATGGCTACTTCCAGCAGGATAATGCACCATGTCACAAAGCTCAAATCATTTCAAATTGGTTTCTTGAACATGACAATGAGTTCACTGTACTAAAATGGCCCCCACAGTCACCAGATCTCAACCCAATAGAGCATCTTTGGGATGTGGTGGAACGGGAGCTTCGTGCCCTGGATGTGCATCCCACAAATCTCCATCAACTGCAAGATGCTATCCTATCAATATGGGCCAACATTTCTAAAGAATGCTTTCAGCACCTTGTTGAATCAATGCCACGTAGAATTAAGTCAGTTCTGAAGGCGAAAGGGGGTCAAACACAGTATTAGTATGGTGTTCCTAATAATCCTTTAGGCTGCATTTCCAACCTATTCAAGAGAATGTCGTGATCTATGATGTTGAAGGCAGCACTGAGATCTAAAAGCACTAGAAGAGAAATGCAGCATCGATCAGATTATGAGAACATGTCATTTGTAACTATGATAAGTGCAGTCTCTGTACTGTGATGAGGCTTAAATCCTGACTGAAATTGTTCATATATTCGATTTCTCTGTAAAAATTAACATTGTTGGGAGGACACTACATTTTCTAGTATTTTCGACATAAATGGTAGATTTGAAATCGGTCTGTAATTAGCCAAATCTCTAGGATCAAGCTGTTGCTTCTTAATAAGTGGTTTGATAATAGCCATTTTAAAGTTTCTTGGGACATGTCCTAAAGATAGCAAGCAGTTAATAATATTAAGAGGTTCTTAGATTACTGGGAATACCTCTTTTAAGGGCTTAGTTGGTTTTTGATGTAACATATGTTGTGGCTTTTTATTTTTTGATAATTTTATTTAGCTCTTCATAACCTTTGACAGTGACGGACTGAAGTTGCTCATGAGCAAAATTATGAGACACTCTTTTCTGAGGTGCTGTGACAGATGATTGCATAGTTCCAATTTTATTTTTGATTATTTCATCAGTAAAGAAATCCTTGAAGTCATTACAATATATGCTGCGACAGAATTTTTGGTTCAGTTGATTCTTTATTCCTAAACAATTTAGCCACAGTACGGAATAAACACCTAGGATTGCTGTGGTTATTTTCTATGAGTTTCCTAAAATATGCTGACCTGGCAGCTTTTAGTGCCTGTCTGTAGCTTCCATGCACTGCGATAATACCTCTAATGTTGTATTCTTCCACTTCCTCTCCATTTTCTGAGCTGCTGTCTTGAGAGTGTAAATGTGATCATTGTACCACGGTCATTTTCTTTAATCGAAGGGGGGTGGGGGGTGACACTATCAAGAGTGCCAGAGAAGTCTATTTATAGTTTCTGTTATTACATAAAGTTCTTCTAGACTTTTTAGCACACTATGTAAGACAATTCTGGAAGATTATTAGTGAAGCTATCTTTAATGGTCAAAAGAATAGTTCTACCCGAACATTAGCGTGGTGTAGATTGAGTGAATTAAGCTGATTGCAACAATCAAGAGATGAGGTAATGATCTGAGATGTCATCGCTCTGCGGTAAATTTTCTATTGCATCAACTTTTTGGATTATGGATTACGCCGATGAGTTGGTCCTGTCACATTTTGTCTGACTCCAAGAGACTTGAGAATATCGATAAAGGCTATTCCCAGTGTGTCATTTTCATTATTTATGTGAATGTTGAAGTCATCAGCATTTAAAGCTCTATCTACATTGGTTTCCTTGGTGAATCAGATCTAGAAGTTAGAGTAAGGCCCGGGCGATCTATATAGTGTAGCAAAGGCATAGGACGACAGAGATTTTTTTTTATTTATATCTGACAGTTTCACATAAAGCATTATTAGTTCAAAAGACTTAAACTTATATCCTGCCCTCTGAATAACACCATAAACTTCACTGTAAATTGTATCAACACCTCCTCCTTGACCCTTCAAACGAGGCTCATGCTTATAACAATAACCTGGGGGAGTAGATTCATTTAAACTAATATATTCATCTAGAGATAGAGATAGATGGGATGGGCTGAGGGAAGCTGAAGGTTGGGTTGTGGAATTGGAGACAAGTGGGAGTGGAGTTGTAGTGTGAAAGATAGAATGATGGTCAAAGATAAGGGTAGAAAAAGAGGGGGGAAGTGGAAAAAAGTTTTTAAATAAAAATTACATTTGAATGACACAAAGTGACAGTATTATTAAAACTAATGGCAGTTTGCATGAGGCTGATGCCGTGCAGTTGCTTTTACACATGTATATACAAACGTTCTTATTCAATTAAACATATACAAGAATACACACATACATGTAACAGACATGCACACAAACATATAAAGTTGGCTTTGCTGTTATGATTTTAATTTTTCTTGATTTATTTATTTATTTTGTATTGCTGCTTGTTTCCTTCTTTTTTTTCTTTTTTTTTTTCCCTTTAGTTCATTGTCTTGGTTGTTGGTGCATTAGGGGGTTCTTGTGTGTGGGGAATGGAATTAACTGCATAATTTTTTTTTATTTATTTTTTTTCCTCCTGGGGGGGACTGTGGGTTTGGTCTCGAATGGTTGAGGGACAGCTATTGGGGAACTGTGGGGGATCTTGGGAGGTTCAGGTTCATGTTTACTTAGTTTTTTTGGTCTGGTGGTAGATCGGTCAACATGCCCTTGAGCAGGGCATTGACCATGGATGCTTCTGTGTGTCGCTCTGAACGGGAATCTTGTTGGATGACTGGTGTGATGTGGTTGTTGAGCGGCTTCACAGCAAGTATATTGTATGTTTCGAATATTCAATAAAAAAATTAAAATAAAAACTAATTGCGCATTTTGTAATAAGAAAAACAATATATTTATTTATTTACATTTATAACATTAGTGCAAGCAAACAACAAGCGAGAGAGCAGAATTCACGCTCGCTCCTCGGTTAGAAATATACCTGACAGTTACTGTAGTAACATTAACTGTAGTTGTAACTATGCTATTTTGCCAGATATGGAGTATATATTTGTAATACAGTTTAATATTATTAGCCTAAAAAAATATGAAATGTTGTATATTAGGAAAATAAAAGTAACTTTTATGGAGGATGATTTTATTATTTCTACATGTGTTTAGGATAGTTTTTTATTACAAATTCCATAGATTATTTAATTACATTTATAATTATAATTATTTTGTTTTTTTTTTTGTTTCTTGTTTTTTTAAATTGTGATTAACATGATCTTACTAATACCATAGTTAAACACTGGATACTATGCACGAACAATGGTAAATTGTTATAAATGCAACTACAAAGCAGAATTAAAACATATGACTTTTTCTCCTTGTGTGTGGGTGCAGCATCATTCAAAATCAGCAGTTTTCAGTTACAGATGCCATTTTAGAAATTCAGTATTCACAATCAGCCATGATTAATTTAATCCAAGAGTGAAATTGTCCAATAACAAGACGGCTACTGAGATTAAGCGAGAAGAGGTATTCAGCTGGTCATGTGATTCTAAAATGGCAGCCCCCATGAGGGCGCCCCTGACCCGTGTAGAATTAAACAGCTTTTATAAGGTTGCTGATATGGCTACAGTCCTCATCTCATGTGAGTGGTCATGATTTTATAAATCTGTTTCAAAATTATAATTAATTTCTTTAGGAGTAAAACTTTTTTTAAAGGTGAAAAAATGACTGAGTGCACCTTTAAATATTTAAGAGTCTGGCAAAAGGAAAGCAATTGATTGTTTTGGATAATATTAATATGTAGCGGAGTTAAAATAGCCCTAGATAAATTAGTTGTTAATTAACTTTTTCTTTTTTTCTGTAGTTAATGAGTACATTTTGCTGCCCAACTCAAAATCAATGCTATATTTTCAAATGTGCATTTCTATGTGACAAACATTTAGCATTAATATTGTTCACTGCATTTGCGATTTAAAAAATATATATATTTTGGTAAAAGTCTTGACATTTCACCGTGGACCTTACTAATTTTCAAACCCTGGCTACGGCCCTGCGTGCAGCATAGTATGTTTAACATGCATGTGCTCTTGTAGAGGGACAGAGCGCTAGTTTTATTCCCACTGTAAAAAAGCAAACACATTTTCTTTCATTAATTTGCCTTTAGACATGAAGCACTGAATGAGAAATAATAAACTTGGTTAAACCCTGATTATACACGTGCCTGGAAATTACGAGCTTCTCAGTATCCAAAATGTGAGTGTACATTTAATTAGGTGATGTTTCAAAATGTAAACATTCATTCGACATGATAATGGCGTTTGATATGAAAAGAAGCAAAGCCGCTATTATTATCAGAGCTGTTCAGCTGCAGGGTGAAGATGAATATTTAAAGGTCTGCTTCATTTCAACCTCATAAAACACCTGCTACATGTCTCATTTCTGGACCGTACAGGTATTTTTGTTTTTGTGCTTTGTGCATCAGGCTGTGTTGGTTTTGTTTGGGTTGTCTGATTTTGTTTATATCCACATTCTTAATTATTAGATTAGGCATATCTACCAACTGTATATTACACAGTCACAACCAATTTAGTAGCAAGTCTCCTCTCTCAGGGATTCATATGTTTATTACACTCAGCCTATAATCAAATCTTTAACTCGGTGACTAAATCTTTGATCCTGTGTGTGAAAACACTATGGCCAAATGTTTCATTACAGCCTGACTAAACGGGTGTCCAAAAACTCCTCCACTGCTGGGGCCAGTGAAAATTTTGGCAGTGCCAGTAAATATCTGAAGCACTGACCCAACCGCAAATCCTTAACGTTGAGCCCTGCAATAATAATACAAGTAAATAAGCCTAATAAATTCCCTTGTGTTCCCAAAATATTGCTGCCATATCTGTGTTCTTATCGAATTTGTGTTTGCATTGTGTTGTGGTAATACAGATAATGCTGCCTAAAGGAAATAAATTAAAGCTTAATTTTAGGTTCAAGGTGAATGTGTCTTGCATTACGTTTGTCTTTATTACTATATTACTGAACCTGCAGAATTGAATTCACAATGCATGCTAACTGAGTGAAATAATGCAAACTAAACTAACAGCACCTCCTGAGATGAGCGGAGATAATTATTCTTGCAAATAGTTTTCAGACAAATGAAACAGAGAAAAAAAGAGTGAAAACTCTGTACATGCACTTGTTCCACATGACAGGCTCGTGCTACACGCCTCTGACAGAAACAGAGAATCAGACACGAACATTGATGTCTTTTCTTTTGTCTGTTCTGAAAAATATAATAGTGTTTTTTCTCTTCCTCTTTTTACCACATTGTTGTTTCATTCTTTTAGTCACTTATTCCCACTTTCTCGAATATTTTCTCTTGTGCATTTTCATCTAGAGCACAGTACATTCCCCCATTCCAGTCATTCTCTTCCTCTCTCTCTCTCTCTTTCTCTAAAGAAAATGTAACCCTGTAGCCAAGTTTATGTGCCAACTGAAATACTTTTCAGTCGTTTTATTTTCAGGCCGTTTGTACTGTTGTTCCACTAGGTTTTAAACAAAAGTGGTCCAGCCACAAGACCAATGTTCTTGTATTCTAGGAGCTTTTAGCTACTGTACACATTCTTTCGGCCTATTACATTTTTACATCAGCCTTGCGTTTTTGTTTTTTTTAACAGGTCTCTTTGTCTCAGTGACACTCAACCCACTTAGACACACGCACAAGGTTGACCACATTTTATTATGAAATGGAAAAAGAAGTGGAAGAGAAAATTATATGGGGATTTCAAAGTTTTTTGTGGTGCAAGAGCTGCATTTGTTGGAACACAGTCAACCTCACAGTTGTGTCTGTACCAAGAGGTCTGTGGGAAATGGGTCAGCTCAGTTTTAGCTGGGATATTTTGTGGGTCTTTGTGTTCTCAACTGAAGGCCTTTAGCTCTTATAGCACTACAATTCGGTCAGCACACTTGCTATGTGGGGTGGCTTACGATGTCCATTGATGTTTTGCTGCTGCATTGGTACAGATTAGTCTAATTTGATGTTGCAATACAGTTTTACAAGCTGTCAGGTGTAAAACCCCTAATGAGGAAGTACAAGGTGAAAATGGCAACAGAACTCCCTTTATATAACTTGTACATTATCTGGTTCAGACAGGTCTTTTGTGGCACAGCTTATGGGGTTGGGGAGGGAAGAAATTTGTGAAGGTATGTCAGTCACTTCTATTATGGATATAAATCTCCCTTTTAGTCGATTCATGTCATTAAAGCATTTAGCCTCGGCCTGTTCTTTGTGTTCTTTGGTGGTGGCTTTGCCCTCAGTATCAGACACCCATTTGATGCAAATTGACTCATATGATCCCTCCATTCTGACGTCACATACATCTGGCACATGCTGTCGCCACGGAAACGTAAGCAAGTGACCCAAAAAAAAAAGGAAACGAGAAAACATGTGTGGAAAGGACATGGCAGGAGCTGATGTTAGCCGTGTGTGCTGAGTCACTGTTTGAAATGATCTGTATGTGTTTGTGCTTATTTACCTTTATATATGAACCTGTAAATATGGTTTACATATTGCATAAAAGTGATTACACGATGCATGCTAATTCTGACTGACGAACAGGTTTGTCTCAGAATACCCAAAATGCCAGGTGCTGTGAACATTCCTAGTCAAAATGGACAAAGAATTAATGTTTTGACATATACATGTTCCCTGTTTACGCAAATGACTGTACATAGTGGAAACTGAAATGTAAAATGTGGTGTTTCAATTCTGCTAATATTTTTTTTTTAAACTCTGTTCCTTAGAAGTTGGAATTTATTGTCATAACATGACATAATAGCACTCCTCCCCTCTTATTTATTAGTAAATTAGCATCAAGTGTTCTTAAGCAAAGATAGAAGGGTATAGCGAGTAGGGGAGAAATTGAAAATCTAAGACCTTTTAGAGTTTTTATGTAACAGCAGTCTCTATTCAAGCAGAGAGACCTTAAAGCCCACATCAATGACTATGTATTTGAGTAGAGTTTGTAGAGACATCTAGTGGCCAGAGCAATGTACTGCAGGCTCACAGGCACATTTACATGCACAGCAATATGCTGTAACTACCAAAAAAATACCCCTACCCCATTGAGAGGTGGTTACCCCATGTGACACTACCCTCCCTAGCAACTGGGCCAATTTGGTTGCTTAGGAGACTTGGCTGGAGTCACTCAGCACACCCTGGATTTGAACTTGCGACTCCAGGGGTGGTAGTCAGCATCAATACTAGCTGAGCTACCCAGGCCCCCAATATTCTCGGTTTTTGTCAAAACGTAACAACACTTGCACACATTTTATAAGCCGATAAGAAGTTGTTTTTCATGCAATGAAAAAACAGTAATTGGCAAAAATCTACCCGTGTCAAATGTATTGCTTAAACCGTTTAGAAACTGATTATGGTGTTTACAGCATGTTAATGCACTCATTGTGTTATTTTAATGAATTGATGACAAAAACTGAGTCATCAAACAAAGTGACATTTTTCTGAATTTGTCTCGTTACCACACATAAATGCTTTCCAGGAATGAGAATGTTGTGGATGTTTGTGTTGGTACAATGTGATAGATTAATGTGTTTGTGTGTGTGTGTTTTACCTCCAGGCTTCCATTATTTCAGGCAAGTGCTTTTGCATTTCTCGCACCAGCAAGAGCCATTCTTTCACTGGATAAATGGAAGTGTAACACAACAGGTACATGTCTCTCACACACTCATTTGTGTACATTCTCACTACTTAAACAGTAATGTAACTGCCATACTCTCTCTACAGCTTTTACTGTATTAAATGGCACAGAGCTGCCTCACACAGAAGACATCTGGTACCCCAGGATACGAGAGGTGTGTTATCTGATTAACACTTTTTATTGATTCACAATTGACACAGAAAAGCAAAACATATATTCACAGAATCAACATTTAATCCCCATTATTCCCTTTCCCCCTCCCAATTCCCAACCCCACTCTAACCCTCAACAAATATCCCTGTGTTTACACTTGAGTATACACACACAAAAAAGAAAGAAAGAAAGAAAGAAAGAAAGAAATAAAGAAAGAAAGAAAGAAAAAGAAATGTATATTAAAAAGACACACATAAAACTACACTTCTCTCTGCACTGCCCCTCCCCGAGAGCCCTCCAAAATGGCCAAATAGCTGCCCCATGTTTAATTAAATAAATCGAAGTTGCATAGCCTTCTACATGACATTTCATGTGCAGCTACCCTGCCCATCTCTGTGCACCACTTTTCAAATGAGGGCACTCCAGCTGACTTCCATCCCCTAAAAATGATCTGTCTGCCGACTTCCATCCCCTAAAAATGATCTGTCTGCCAATCATAACACTGGCTAGGACCCAATTTTGTATGCATTTATCCCCTAAATTAATGACCGCCCCATTGCCTGAAATACAGAGTCTGGGGCAAAAAGAAATTTGAGCACCCAATACGTCACATATAAAACTCTGAACCCTCATCCAAAATTATTGGATCTTAACACACCACCAAAGAACATGGGTTGTGTCCCCATCTTCTAATTGGCATCGCCAGTAGGTGGGTGTGTCTTTAAGACCAAGCCTATACAATCTAAAGGGGTCCCTCATAAGGCGCATAAGGCACACCCTTGCATCTCTAGATGTAGATTTGACATTTTTTAGAATCCTAGCATACAATGCCAAGTTTAAATCTTTCTCACATAATCTCTTTAGTGAAGTTGAAACTCCATCCCCCAGACTCTGAATTTGCTGGTAGTAATACACTGATGCCTCATGACCTTTTCCAAAAACAGTAATCACCACTCTGTGGAGATACTGTGGAGTATCTGCCGCTCTAGGGGGTGTATGCCACTCCCAAAAACAGTACAGAGCAGGTGGCACA
Organism: Moxostoma hubbsi; assembly: GCA_032164185.1. Classification (NCBI taxonomy): domain Eukaryota; kingdom Metazoa; phylum Chordata; class Actinopteri; order Cypriniformes; family Catostomidae; genus Moxostoma; species Moxostoma hubbsi. Next base: position 28,108,302 of record JAVLUX010000018.1, on the reverse strand, counting down.
GCTGTAAATACCTGAAGAATTGAGACCCAGTAAACCCAAAATGTTGAACCATATTTTCGAATGATTCTAACACTCCACTCTCATATAGGTCACTGAGTGTATTAACCTCCCTAGTGTCCAGCAGAAAGAGGACTTATGTAATACATAACTTTGGGTTTAGCCTTATGCTCGAAGCAACATTTAAACAAATGTCCGAATTAAACACTCTGGACACTTTTGTCCATACCGTGTGCAAATGCAAGAGAATGGGGTTAACTTCTCTGGTTAGTTTGATTGAAAGGCTTTGCAATGGCATAATATGGGTAAGAACTTCCTGTTCAATTCAAAACCAGGGAGGGGCTCTCTCAGGTGGAAGGAACCAATGAGCCAAATGTCTGAGACCAAATGCATAATAATAAAACAAAATCTTTGGAAGACCTAGCCCACATTTGTCAATCGGCCTGTGCAACTTACTAAAATGTAATCTGGGATGTTTACCATTCCAAATGAAGGACTCGCTATGCAATCAAATTGCTTGAAATAAGAGAGGGGGATATCTATAGGGAGAGATTGTAGCAGGTAGTTGAATTTTGGAATACAATTCATTTTAATAATTTTTAATAATTTTAATAACCTTTCCGCCCACCTGCCCACATCGCTCGAAACCTTTTGATTAAAGGGTCAAAATTTACGAAATAAATCACACAAATTTGCTGGGAATAAAATACCTTAATGCCCTGTTTGGGCCACTGGAAGGCGCCCGACTGAAAAGCCGTTATCGGGCAGTACACTGTCATTTAACAAATGCCTTTTCAGCATTAAGTGAGATGGCAGCGACCAGAGTCGGATATTGATGAAATGCCTAATGTTATCAGAAGAGCTACGACCCTGAATAAACCCCACTTGATCTATATGTATAATAGATACATAACTTAATTGGTTAGCCAAATTTTTTTTGAATATTTTTACATCTAGCTTGATTAGAGAAATTGGACGTTAACTCTTACACTCACTAGGATTTTTGTCCTTTTTAAGAATCAGACTGATCCGGGCTTGTGTCTTTGTTGAAGGAAGCTTTCCATCTTTTATGATTTCCATATAAACTGCAAAACTGGAGCCAATTCTGTAGCATAACATCTAAAAAATGTATCTGTTGTTTTCTTTGCTTGATGCAGGCCAATAATTTGCCCCTTCTGAAACACAGTTACATCTTTTCCACAACCACGAGATACATCTTCTGACATGGTTGTTTAAGAAATAAGAAGCTACACACTGCATCAGTTAGGGTTAAAAGAATTGTTAGTATAAATTACAAGGAATGATAAAAAGGATGACCTTAAAGTTAAATGAATAAAGGACAAAAGAAAATGAAAATAACAATTTGCTCTCTGTGTCTCTTTTTGTAGATCCAGGGTGCTATCATAGTCTCCTCTATGATAGAGGTGGCCATAGGGGCCTTAGGTTTGCCAGGTGTCTTGTTGAAGTACATTGGTCCTCTCACCATCACCCCAACTGTCACTCTGATTGGCCTTTCTGGCTTCCAGGCGGCTGGAGAGAGGGCGGGCAAACACTGGGGCATTGCCATGCTGTGAGTGTGACTCCCACACACATTTGCCTGTTTATGTAATGGAGATCTCTCACTCTAATAAGTCAGCATGCAAACTCTTCTCTCTTTTAAACAGAACCATATTCCTGGTGCTGCTGTTCTCTCAGTATGCACGTAACATCCAGTTGCCACTCCCCATTTACACATCCAAGAAGGGCTGGACTTCTTACCGCCTACAGCTTTTCAAGATGTTTCCCGTGAGTGTCTAGACAACAATGCAAGACAAACACATCTGTTCATTTCATTTTGCGATAGATTTGGAGGAGGTAAAGTGAAAGGAGTGGTGGATATTTTTGCTACAGTAAAATGGCAAAAAATAATAATAATTAAAGCAATTAGTGATGTGCAAAACTTCATGAAGTATATTTTAAATTAACTAGTCTGTGGGTTGCCTAATTGGTCCAAAGGAAGCCGTGTAGAAATAGCCTTGTTTTTTAATCAGCCCTTATTCACGTTATTATGTCATAAAAGGATTATCATGATTATTAGCGGTCTTGTGTCTATAGCTCCCAGTAGCATGATTTGGTACTTCTGAGACTTGGCACCGGTACCTGGGCCCTCCCATAATGCACCATTAGTTCCAATGACAGCCATAATGAACATGCTGTTTCAGAGATTAGGGCTTTTTGGCAAGGTATTTAGTTTTTTTTAACAGAACACACAGACAATGAGATGGCATTGCAAATGAGTCTTGGCGGCAGTCAGAGGCAGCCAAAACACACAGATTGATCCTTGACGATTAATCATCAGGAAGTTTCAGCATGCAGTGTTGTCGATGAGGTTAGATAACATTACTTGCTTTGTGTTCAAACATTCTGAGATTCTCATCAGCATTTTGCATGTTGAGATTGACTGAGTCTTAAAGTAGTTAGTTGGGTTTCTCTCTCTGTCTCGCTCTCGCTCTCGCTCTCTCTCTCTCGCTCTCTCTCTCTCTCTCAGTTTCAGGTACAAAGGTACAATAAAATAAAATAAAGTAACAGTGCAGAGTAAAAAGAATGTAGCATTTAACAAGTTCAACATTCCCATACTGTTCTGTCATGTTTTACCCAAAAAAATAATAATTCTGATTTTGGATTTGGAATTCTGGTTTCCATTTTGGTGACTTTTTCCCCACTTTCCATCTGAACATACACAAAAATTGGAATTGATTCAATAAGTCTAAGTGGTCATTAAAAAGAAAATTGACACCCTTAGTGTTCTTGGTCAAAATTGACCGACCATAGGAAATGAATGGGAAAGACTAAAAAACAGAGCATTTTTATTTATTTGTCAAATACAATCTATACATCAGCCATAAAACTGAACAAACACACACAGAAATGAAAGGGTGAGACTATAACACATACTGAGTGCAAAACATGCACACTCACACACAAACACACTGGTGACACTATAACACACAGCAATTGTATTTAATTTTATCAAATAAATCTATACAAATCAGCCACATTGCCATGACACACCCACAATGCTACACACACACACACAGAAATAAATGGATTAGATGAACACAGGCAGAACACAATACACACACACCGATACACACACACACACAGAGAGAAAGAACAAAGTCTGAGTCTAGGGGACATTTTACGCATAGCCTCACCTTCCAGGCAAAAAACTGCATCTTTCTGACACTTAAAAAAAAAAAAGGCTAATAGTTTGATAATGTCTAAATATATATCAAAATGCATGACTTGTGCTAAAATTAAGAATTACTAAAAAAAATGTGGCTGCATAGAACACTGCAGCCATCTACTGGTTATTATTGTTATACCAGATGACAGCAATATTCCCCAATACATGAGAAATTCTCATATTTTCTTCTTCTTTTTTTTTTCCCAAGTAGATTTAAACTGTAGAAGTTAATACATTTAATTATAAATTTGCTTATTTGCATATGCAAATGAATGGTGAAATTGAGAAATGTATTAAATAAGAATCTTAAAATCCCTAAAGAAGTGCATAATTTTATTGTTTTTAATTCAGGGAAGAAGAACTGTTATAATCTCTTAAAAAAAAAAAAAGAAAAAAAGAAAAAAAAAAAGTTAATAATGTTAATGTAATGTTTCCATAAGGTAAGCAGCCCTGCTTGAACAGAATAGGAAGGTTAAACAAAGAGGCATAAAGTAATATTAATTGAACAAGTAAGATAATGTCTCTCTATCTTTCTCTGTAGATCATCATGGCGATCTTGGTGTCTTGGTTTCTGTGTTTCATCTTTACGGTGACAGATGTGTTTCCTCCTGAGAAAGACAAGTACGGGTTCTATGCCCGCACGGACGCCCGACAGGGCATTTTGGCAGCCGCCCCCTGGTTCAAGATACCCTACCCCTGTGAGTGTGTATCCATAAAGAATGGCCCCAAAAATATTTGTACTCTTAAGCCAGACATTAAATGCAATGTAAATGTATTTCAGAGAAATAGCTCACACACTTGTGTAAAAATGCAATTTTGTTAGGTTTTGAATTTATAAACCAATGGATATACAGTTCTGCTCAACATTAAGACAATTTAAGACAGTTTTTGGATACTTTCTGGTTGTCAAACTTAATGAACATGTTAATAGTTAATGTAACTACTAAGAAAAAGTCTACAGTAACATCCTTTGTTTCATATGCCACTTGGTTTGATATTTTGTATTTAATGCAGTGATATTCTGACATTTTTAACTGTGGCTAAATTGTCCAGAAGTGTCTACTTTTTTGGGCCACTATATGTGTGTTCTAGCATTTCAATGCACATGTAACATTATGCCAGAGAGCTTGTTTTAAAATATTCCTTTTGATTAAACAAAAAAGAAACAGATCTGTTGTGTAGTGAATCAGAGGTAGTAGTAAACCTTTATTTGAAAAGTATGTATTCTATGTGCTAAACCTGATTAGATAACCAAACAATGTTTTGTGTGTTGTAGTCCAATGGGGGCTGCCCACAGTGACCGCAGCAGGTGTAATTGGCATGCTCAGTGCTGTGGTTGCCAGTATCATAGAGTCCATTGGAGACTACTATGCCTGTGCCCGTCTCTCCTGTGCCCCTCCACCACCTATACATGCCATTAACAGGTATAACACACACACACACACATACTCTACACTGATTATGTAATATCAATAGAAAGTGATATTAACGCTCATGTAGTGTTCGAGTAATTTCGGACCCATTTAGATTATTTTTCTTCAGTAAAAATTGTATCCTTTATCTGAGTGGTACAAGACTTTCTTGACTTTTCTAAGTCTAAGTGGTCGTAAAAAAATATAAACAATTGTGCTGATTTGGTCAAAATTAAGGAAATGAATGGGAAATACTAAAATACAGAGATTTATTTATTATTATTATTTATCCAAAAAAAAAAAATTAAATAATACACAATGCAGAACATAACCACACATTAATGAAGGGGTGATACTATAAAACATCCACAATGCAGAAAACACACCGACACATACATAAAGGTTTTTTGATTTATTAGTGATCTCCCATTGACTTCCATTGGTTTCATATCAGGCTAATGATATTTTCTATGTAGGGTGTATCTGTGTAGGGTGTAAAAATGGGAAAAGAGGAGGTGGGAACTGGCTGAACTGTCAAAAGAATATTTCATGATACAAAAAGACACACAACACAAACCCACTGCACTTATACCTCTCCTCAGCTGATTAGCCCGATTTGGGGCCGGGCATGCGTAGTCACAAGGGCAAGGTGGAGAGACAGTGAGAGAGAAAAAAACTTGTTTGCCAGTTCCCAGACACGCCTTCGCCTGGTCCTTGATTACTCCACCCTCTGGCAGACGACAGTCCCTCCCCAGGCGGACCGGAACAAGTGCTCTGACCCCTGGCGGATAGAAAAGCCCTTAGTGTTTTGGTGGCCAATAGGGAGCCCCCCTGCCTCTGGCAGCGGTTCCACCACTCCAGGCGGCTGGCAGCGATCCCCTCCTCCCTTGGCAGTCGGCCTTGGCTGCTCCTTTGGGCGGATGGCAGTGGCGAGGACTCCACAACAGCGTATCCCTCCTCCTTCCTGGGTTTCGGCCCTAAAACACGATTAAAAATGGTAAAGGAGGAGGCAGGAACCGGCAGAATAGTCTAAATAATATATAATGAAACAAAAAGCCACAACACAAATGCATATAAGGCAGCTGCGTGTGGCTCGCGCTCTCTCTCTCTCTCTCTCTCTCTCTCTTGAACTGCCACATCCTGCTACACTTATCTCTCTCCTCGGCAGTTTAGCCCGATTAGGGAAGGGCATGCATAGTCACGGCCTGGCCCTGCCTTCCTCCTCGTCACATAGGGGTTTAAACTCTACACCTAAACCTAACCATCATATAAACATGTGCACATCACTAGATTTAAGAGCAACATCATTGGACCCATTGCAGAGCTTTTTTTTTTTTATGAAGACATTTGGCCCTCACAAGTGTAGACAAACCTGTCTATATACACTCACCTAAAGGATTATTAGGAACACCATACTAATACTGTGTTTGACCCCCTTTCGCCTTCAGAACTGCCTTAATTCTACGTGGCATTGATTCAACAAGGTGCTGAAAGCATTCTTTAGAAATGTTGACCCATATTGATAGGATAGCATCTTGCAGTTGATGGAGATTTGTGGGATGCACATCCAGGGCACGAAGCTCCCGTTCCACCACATCCCAAAGATGCTCTATTGGGTTGAGATCTGGTGACTGTGGGGGCCATTTTAGTACAATGAACTCATTGTCATGTTCAAGAAACCAATTTGAAATGATTCGAGCTTTGTGACATGGTGCATTATCCTGCTGGAAGTAGCCATCAGAGGATGGGTACATGGTGGCCATAAAGGGATGGACATGGTCAGAAACAATGCTCAGGTAGGCCGTGGCATTTAAACGATGCCCAATTGGCACTAAGGGGCCTAAAGTGTGCCAAGAAAACATCCCCCACACCATTACTCAACCACCACCAGCCTGCACAGTGGTAACAAGGCATGATGGATCCATGTTCTCATTCTGTTTACGCCAAATTCTGACTCTACCATCTGAATGTCTCAACAGAAATCGAGACTCATCAGACCAGGCAACATTTTTCCAGTCTTCAACTGTCTAATTTTGGTGAGCTCTTGCAAATTGTAGCCTCTTTTTCCCATTTGTAGTGGAGATGAGTGGTACCCGGTGGGTTCTTCTGCTGTTGTAGCCCATCCGCCTCAAGGTTGTGCGTGTTGTGGCTTCACAAATGCTTTGCTGCATACCTCGGTTGTAACGAGTGGTTATTTCAGTCAAAGTTGCTCTTCTATCAGCTTGAATCAGTCGGCCCATTCTCCTCTGACCTCTAGTATCAACAAGGCATTTTCGCCCACAGGACTGCCACATACTGGATGTTTTTCCCTTTTCACACCATTCTTTGTAAACCCTAGAAATGGTTGTGCGTGAAAATCCCAGTAACTGAGCAGATTGTGAAATACCGGCCCGTCTGGCACCAACAACCATGCCACACTCAAAATTGCTTAAATCACCTGTCTTTCCCATTCTGACATTCAGTTTGGAGTTCAGGAGATTGTCTTGACCAGGACCACAACCCCTAAATGCATTGAAGCAACTGCCATGTGATTGGTTGATTAGATAATTGCATTAATGAGAAATTGAACAGGTGTTCCTAATAATCCTTTAGGTGAGTGTATATCAAACATACCACACAGGTTGAAGTCTGAGTGTGACCCCTTCATGACAAAGTTTATGCTGGATTTTTATGTTTGATGTTGGATATAAATGACAGGTAATAAAACAATTATTCTGTCTTTATAACACAATCAGATTTGATTATGGCAGCTTGGTCAAGTTTAACAGCACACAGGAGCATCATTGCAAAATCTGACACTTCAACACAAGTGGTTTATGTCAAATTGTAGCATTTTATAATATATAGTTTAAAATATAATTTATACATTATAATAGTTTTAAAATGTCTAAATATATATCCAATGCCTAACTTGTGATAATATCTAGAAATTAAGTTTGTTAGAACATGAGCTTATAGAGATTAGTCTGTGCATGGAGTACTGAAGCCATCTACTGAACATATATATTTCATGTAATTAATTTATTTTTGAATTCCAGCAGATGTCACTAGAGACCCCCAATGCATGACAAATTGTGACGTTTTTACACATTCAATTTACTGAAATTAAGGTTTTTATTGAAATGAAGATTGAAAATCTGCTTATTTTATATGAAAATGCGGTACGGAGACCATACCGCAGAAGATTTATCACCGAGGGTTACCGGGGTAACTGGCACCTGTGGAGTGGGATGCGGATGATCAACACTTTGGTTTTCCGTATCCCATCCAGGGACCAGACATGGAGGTTCCAGAGGTCTGGTCGCGGGTGCCAAATGGTGCCCCTTCCCTGAGAGAGGAGGTCCTACTTCAGGGGAATTTGCCAGGGCGGTGCTGTCGCAAGGAGCTTGAGGTCCGTGAACCAAGTCTGGGTTGGCCAGTATGGTGCCACGAGGGTGAATTATACCTCGTCCTCCCTGACATTGCCTGTGTACGTAGGCTCACTGGGGGGAATGCATATTTGTGCAGCCCCCGGGGCCAGCTGTGTCCCATACTGTCAGCAACTCAAGGCAGTTGATGTGCCTACACAGCCGCGGTCCTGTCCAGGAGCCAGCGGCTGCGTGCCCGTTGCACATGGCGCCCCAGCCTAACTTGGAGGCATCTGTCGTAACCACAACGCACCTGGACACTTGCTGTTGGGGGACTCCTGCCCGCAGAAAAGAAAGGTCTGTCCAAGGGCTGAACAAGTGGCGGCAGACTGGGAAAAATACATTAGGCTGGCACTGAGGTGAGCTGCCTGTCTCATCCCAGAACTGGACCAGAACGAACGAGCGTGCTGGAGAATGAGCAGTCTGCGGGGGAACCCATTGGAGCACCCAAATCACCTCCCACGTCATCCGGGCCGGCCGCGTGCCTTTAGGTAGAAGGTGCGGTGCGGGGAATGGCTGAAGTGGCTTTCCCCCGGAAGAAAGAAAGCCGCGACCACAACTTTAGCCATGGTCATGTTCTTGCAATGAGAACATGAGCCATCCACTAATGCTTCCTCAACATGATTAGGCCCCAGAATGTGAGGCAGCGATCATGGCCGTCAGAGGTGGAGAGATAACGACCGCACCCGGAAACTACACAGAGACATCTTTAAAAAGACACGTCAATGGGTTTGCTCAATTAGAGAAAATATACTCTTTTGCAGCAATATATATTCTCTTAGGCTGTCGAAGCTTCTAAGGGCGTAATCTGCAGCAATCGCTGCAGAAGGAGAGAAAGCCACTGAAATACGCCGTATATCCAAAAACATTTTGCTGCTTAGAGGTGAATGGTCTAGCAGAGGAATTCAGCTCGCTGAACACAACCGCTCGTCTCCAAAGAAAAAATCTGAATGAGTGGTTGCGAGCCAGCTCCTTCTTACCCGTTTGTCCAGGGGAGTGGCATGCAAATTGCACTCGCCAATTCTCATTGGCCTTTCCTCAAAGATCTGAGGTGTTTGGGGCTCTCAAGTGCGACCCCTAGTGTCTCTACATCGACACAACATTGAGTGAGTGACAGATAAGGAACATGTTTATTTTGCCCTAATACACTTTAAAAACAGAATTTTTGTTCATCTCTCTTTCTCAGAGGGATCTTTATAGAGGGTCTTTCCTGTGTCCTTGATGGTGTCTTTGGGACAGGGAATGGCTCCACATCTTCAAGCCCAAACATCGGTGTACTAGGCATCACAAAAGTAATGTTTTTGTTCACACTTCCCTTTCTTTTGTGTTGACATTCCACTCACTTAACAACAAAACAATCAAAATCATCACCATCTTCATCAAATTGATCAAACTGTAAACCAGTCTCACTGTCTTTACAATGAACCAGTAAAAATATATACATTTATTCATGGCAATATATTACATACTAGTTGACGTTTTATAATTTAACAGATTAATATCATAATTGCTACTGTTTTTTACAAAGTAAATAATGTTTTAGTATATTTTTTTTTTATTATGATATATTGTGTTCTGTCTATATATGAATGCAGTTTGTGGAACACGCACTTAAGTTTTCGTTCATCGTTATAATTATGGTGGAGTGACAATAAAATAATTTGATTTGACAATCTGATAACGCATAAATGATTGACATCACAATGACATAAAACTGCACAGGGAAGACTGTTTGAGACACTATTACTTCATTTAAATCTACTGACATCAAATTAAATGTTCTTTAACTTATGCAAGAGAGCAAGGTAAAAATGCATATAATTACATTTAACAAATTACATTGATGGAGTACTGTCCTTTTGATTGGTTGGTTTCTCCTCTCTTTATGCTCCGATTGGGCAGGTGGGCAGTAGGCGGGTCATTCAATATGGTGCAGCTCTGATGCTGTTACTGGGAATGGTGGGTAAATTCAGCGCTCTTTTCGCTTCATTGCCGGACCCAGTTCTGGGAGCGCTGTTCTGCACATTGTTTGGCATGATCACCGCCGTTGGCCTTTCCAACCTGCAATTTGTGGACCTCAACTCTTCCCGCAACCTGTTTGTCCTTGGCTTCTCCATTTTCTTTGGCCTGGTCCTGCCCAGCTACCTAAAAGACAATCCCCTAGTCACCGGTAGATATATAAACACACACTTACCACAGATAAAATTAATGACGATTGCATGACTCTTGAGGAACCAGTGAGAAACTTTTTTTTTTTTTCTTCTTCTTTGTAGGTGTAGTGCAGTTAGACCAGGTGCTGAATGTTCTCCTTACAACCGCCATGTTCGTTGGAGGTTCTGTGGCATTTGTGTTAGACAATACTATTCCTGGTAGGTGCAAATCTCACAATAAATTCATAAGATGCTATTTCTTCTGATTAGCCAGGAGGAAGATGTTGTATTTGTTTTCATAACATACATTTTCATTTGTTGTCTCCCATCTTGTTGGTCATGTTGTTTCCTGTTGTAAAGGGTTCCCACAGTCAAATAGAAACCGAGAAATATCACGGAATTTTTTTATTAAATTGTATGAAATTCTTCGTGAAAAAATCTTGGAAATTTCGATAGTAAATATACACTTTTTATAGTTATGATCTGCTTTGAAATATTTTATTGGATAGATTTATTCATTTCATTGGATAAACTGATTCATTTCAATGAGTAAGTTCACAAATCAGTCAAAATGATGATTAGAGAATCAAAATTATCCTTAAAAATCCTTATCCAAGTATTACAATTGAAAGTCATGGAAATTAATTCAAAACATGTGGGAAACCTGATTGTAAAGTTTTCTCTTTTTAATTCTCTGATTTAAGGCACTCCAGAGGAAAGGGGGATCCGTAAGATGAATCGTGGAAGCAGCAGATCTAAACGGGACGGAATGGAATCTTACAACCTTCCGTTTGGTATGAACTTCCTGCGCCGCCATCGCATCTTCCAGTACGTCCCAATCAGCCCCACTTTCGCGGGCTACCAATGGAGTGTTCTCACCCATAGCTGCCATGAGCGGAGCAAAAGGAGAGAGGACGACATTCCAGCAAAACCAGAGCTGGTAGATAGTGGGGTATAGTTTTAGCCCCTGTAGATTTTATGTGGGAGATATAATCGTCACTGCAAAACTTTCATTTCTACCCAGTCAGTCAAACCCCAGGCCACTGCTGTTTAGTTCTTTAGTAAACAGACAACTACAGTTTTCTTCCCACAGTCCTTTAAAAACTCTGGAACTCCATATTATTTTTGGTCGACTCAAGAGGTTGCCAACACTAAGGTTTTTTTCTAGCTGTTGAAAAGACTGTTGCTAATACTTTGACTGCACAACAGCTTGAAATTTTATTTTAAGCTGTCTCCATGACAACACTGAGTAGATGCAGTTTGGGTTGCACTAGTTTATCTATTATTTTTGTGTGTGTGGTAGGACAGGAGAACAGAGACTGATCGATGAAAATCATATTATAAAATCTACCAACTTTGAGACATCAGTGTTCCTTTTTTAGTGGACCTGCACTGTGTTGATTGGATATGCTAGAATTGGAATTTACTATTACTAATTAATAGTGACCACTGTCTCACATATGGAAGTATTTAAATGACGAATGTCTTTTGAAAAAAAAAAGTACACTGAATTGAACTTCTTGAAAAATAAATGCATTGCATTAACAATGCTTGGATTTTTAAGGATGCAATTTTATATGGTTGTATATAGGAATGTCCCGATACCATTTATTGGTACGAGTACCGTTACTTTTTTGCCAGATTTAGTTTTATTTAATTTTTTTCTGAATTCCATATCAATGGTTTCATTTTAATCATTAAAACTTTAAACCAAATTTTAAATAAAGTGCTTTTATACAGAACCTCACAGCACAATCCAAAATATGAGTTATTTTTGTCAAATAAAGTGCTGCTTAACAGGGCATCATGGATGTGAGACATTGCTTAAATATAATACATTTACTATTGATTTATTATTAGTAGTATCACGGTGAATATTACATAACAATACAGTAGTGATCTATTTCTTTTGTATGTTTTTCCCTTTAAATTGAGCTTTTATTTTGAACTGTTTTTGTGTTACAACGGTAGCTTCTCAATCTGGTCAAACTGGTCGCTACGTGACTCAAAGTGATTATTAAACCGAAAACGGCTGCTATTTGATTAAATATGTAGTCTGTATGTGCCTCACGCTAAAAAGTGAATTAGCACTCTGCTCGCTATCATCTGCTACAAACAAGGTGCGCGATGCTCATTAATGTGTTTTCCATGTATGAGTCAAGGATCTCTAAAAGGGATGAGCACTTTGTGTCTACGTGCCAGCTTTTGTGATTCAATATTCCCACTAGGACACAACGTGATTTTAATTCTGCACTGAATGTTTGCAGAATGACATTCGTAATTCAGATGGTATTGGTTTTTGGTATCGAAGCATTTTTACGAGCACCAATACAAGTTCATCAGCACGGTATCGACATTTACATTTATGCATTTGGCAGACGCTTTTATCCAAAGCGACTTACAGTGCACTTATTACAGGGACAATACCTCCTGGAGCAACCTGGAGTTAAGTGCCATTCTCTAGGACACAATGGTGGTGGCTGTGGGGATCAATCAGCAACCTTCTGATAACCAGATTACCAGTTATGTGCTTTAGACCACTACACCACCACCACTCCAATTGGTATCTGACCCAATTCTGATGCCAGTATCGATATCGGGACATCCCTTGTTGTATATTTGAATTGAAAAACAATTAGCGTACCGATGCATAATGTTCACTGAATATTTTGGAACTGAACTTTGGAAGGTGAATATTTATAACTGAATTTTTAATGATGAAATATTGTGTGAAATGTTTTCAATTTAAATATTCATAGTTTCGATATACAACCATATGAAATTGCATCCCTAAAGAAATGCAAGCACTGTTAATAAGCACTGATTATTTTTCAAATTCACAATGCTTTTTTTTTTTTTCTTCAAATACATTTGTTATTACAATACTTCCATACTCACACCTCCACGTTATCACGTGTGCGCACAAACACATGCTCACAATTGCTTAATGCATATCACTGGCTGGGATCCTATTAATGCAAGCAGCTTATTGAAGTTAAATTGTAATGCAAGGTTAGTGTGCTTTATGTTTGAATTGCACTGCTTGTTAAAGCAAGAATTAACGCACAAAATGTAGTCAAACCTACTTTGCTCGTTCCTAATTTAACTTCCAGTGTCTTGCTTCCAAAAATCAAACTTTGTTGTGTCCATGTACCTAAATTATGTCCATATGTCTTAAAATATGGAAAATTATTTACTTATACAAAATATATGTAATTTGTTTTATGCAGGAATGACGTAGTAAATGGAAATAGTTCTTTTTATCGATTAGTGCTGCTATTTTGATAAATGGCTAATGTTGACGGAGTGCAAAATGGCATTTTAATACTGAAGTTAAGAAAAAGACATCACCTGGTTATACATTTTTCTTATCAGCAGTAAGAAATGTAATTTCTGCCACTTCAAAATGCAGATGTTCCACAGGAATACAAAAGGCTGAATGCAGATAGCTATGCAGCAGGTTAAACAATACGAAAAAGCAATGAATGGTTTGCAAAAGAAGGTAGACTGGAAGTGAAGGAAAGAATAGCTTGAGAAGCTCCGTTTATGGAGTATTCTCAAAGCACTTTTTTACCTGTATCTTCCATCTGTAGAATCCTGTTCAGTACGCCAAGTATATGATCTGTCCTTCATTAGATAAAGGTGACACTGCTCATATGTGGTAGGTTGTGGGCACAGAGAGGAAAAGAATGTTGGCGATGGGCATTTTGTGACTTGCTCTCCAACTGTACAAATCCTATTATACTTCATTATCACAATCAATTCTTAATTTTTTTGCCATTTACTATTTTCTCATATTTTGTTTACAGGCTTTTTTATGTGGCTTTTATTCAAAACATCTGTACAAAAACAATGCTAATATGTACAATATCAGCAATTGTTTAAACACCTTCAAATTCCACAGAAGATTTCAGTCAGCTACTTTTAAACGGACTGCTGTTTGATGACACAGGGGGTGTGAATGAGCCAAATATGTGCAAATGTTTCAATTATGTGCATATGTGCTTTGATAACCTTACAGATATCAAAGCACTTCTAAGCAACTTAGAGTGCCACCTGATGGTTATATCTGTACCAGAGGCTTACACTTTCAAACTTTATCCTCTTGGGATGCAGTTACTTTTATTTATTTATTTATTTATTTATTTATTTATATGTAGTATGTCTACTATCTTTCTGTACATTCTTTTGCTGCCTGCACAGCTGAAAGAAAAAAAGAAAAAAAAATCGCTCATTTAATCTGTTAGACTATGCTTGCCAGCTTGATGGAATGAGAAATTGCAATTTTATATGAAGACAGTTCCAAGATTTGCAACATACCTGGTGCTTCCTAAGTGTGTAATTCCAAGAAATGTTTGAGATATTTTATTTAATTTTTTTCCATAAAATGCAGTCTCATTCTATCTGACCTGTAATGCAGCCTTCGGAACTAATATGCCAGTTTTTGGTTGGTTTTGTATTTGTTTCTAACAGAAAATTGTTTTAATGCAAGGACCATTTTACTTGGTAACTCAGTGTTACGCCTGTTGTTTTGTTTTAAGCCTTATTTTCAGATTTTACAAAGGTTCCGCGATCTTACTTTGTAGAATATTGGGAGAGTGTACTCTTAAGTAACAGTATTTGTGACCCGAAAAGCCAGATCTGAGATATGGTGCTGTACGCAAGGTGATGGTAAATCACTTATTGTTAACTGGAACTTGGAACAGAGTGCTGCAGTATTGAGTGGAATCCAGTTCACTCAAAGTGAATACATACATTTGATACTGTAAGCAATGGAGGTAGTCAAAAATCGATGACTATAGTACTTTTTGTTCCCAAAATGAATCCTATTTTACAACAATCAGCACTCCTGAGTGTAATTCATTGTCTGAGATGCTTTATCCAAATTATATGCAACTAAGAAATCCACCCATCTCTCAGCATCTATAGTGCTTGCCAGTGTGTCAATCCTAATCTAACAATTTGTTCCCCTGAAGTTGTTTGTTATGTTATTGAATGCAGAATATGACTCAAACAGACCTTCTAATGAAGACCTCTCACTTCCTGTGCCATCTTATTATCGAAGTTGATTTTATTTACCAATTTTTAGCATCTGTCTTTGCCCCAAATTCACAATTATTAGGGCTTAATGCTTTATTGATGCTAAATATGGTTTTGATAAGAGAATATTGTGGTATAACAAGATGATTGGATGAAACAGTATCATCTTAGATTAAGAAAGGTTGGGATTGGTATTAATTAACATGGTTGCATAGTTTAATTCAAAGAAAAATAAAGCCCTTCAGTTTTTTGAGGGAGACATATCTGAAGAATATGCTTAGTCTATCTGAAATGTACTATATATTTTCAATGGTTTATTCTTGTTTTTTTATACATTATGTTGTGTTTACAGACAAAAGATGTTTGTAAAAAAAAGAACGCATATAATCTTGAATCATCATGCTGCAGATCGCACCATTTTGTTAATTTTTTATTTGAGTAAATCTAATTCTCTCTTCTTTTTTTGTCTTTTTTAAATCTGTAGTTTTGTTAGCTAGATCTTTTTCATATTGTATTTTTCTAACATTGCTTCCTGTTCATGTTAATAGTAGTATAAATTGACAAAGAGGTGAAATTATAGATCTATGAATATATATATATATATTGAATTAAGTACAGAGTGTGCTATATTCTTGGACCAGGCATTGTGGCTCCTGTTAGTAGCAACAGCAGAAATTGTTTTGTTCCTTGTTCCTAAAAATATTTAATAAAATGTTTCTGAGCAAATCATAAAGTCTCGTCTTGTCCTTTGTGTGTCTGTGATGTATTCAAACGAGCAAAATGATACAAAGATTTTGCTTTGATGTTTTAACCAAGTGTCTATAGACTAATCACTATTTACAGGTTATACACATTTGTGGATAACCAAAACTTAAGACCAGTGAATCTCAAACTTTGCACACCAAGTCACAGAGCTGCAATTGTTACCTCAAGGGTCTATTTTTACTTGAATTAACCCATAAAAAAAATTTGTTTGCATAAACTTATTTGTCAGGTTGATTTAGTCCAATTAAATAGCCTAACATTTGTGACTTGAATAAAACCAGTTAAATTAGATGTTACCAGCCGTTTTTTCAGTAATCTTGCATTCTTGCATGTTCCATGTTATTCCAATCTTAAGACAAATCAATAATTACAACAAGCTAAAGGTACTTTCAGAGTCAGACAGGAAAAGCGATCTATTCACAATAAAAACGAGTAAGAAAATGCTAAACTTTTCTGAAGTAATCCTGAAGTATATCATTAAAATTCTGAATTGAACCGTTACAACATTCTAAATCGGTAAACCAAATCATACATAATTGTAAACCGCTTTAAGATCCCCCTTTTTATTGTCACTCAATAGAGAAATGAAAATATTAATCTACGCCAAAGAAATTACGCATAAAATGTATTTGATTATAGGGGTGCCAAAATAACTTAAGTTAATAAAATTAACTTAAATAGGGGAAGAGTAAATTATATATCATATCAGGCATACAAAAAAGTTATTAATAACAGAGACCTAAATTGGATTAGATACTACTGATATACATAGAGAGAGAGAGAGAGAGAGAGAGAAATAGCTATATCATTATGAAATTGGTAACACATACTGTATATATAGTATAGAGAAACACCATCTTTATGTAGATGATGTGGCTTGGACACATCATCAGTCGCCGGGTGTTTCAGGTCTAATCATCAGACACCCTCACCTGGGTGACCTAACTGGGGATGATCAGTCCCCAGCTTGTGTCCAAGCAGCACGCTACACTATGGATCCCCCCTCTTGAT
The DNA here is from genome assembly GCA_032164185.1 of Moxostoma hubbsi. Classification (NCBI taxonomy): domain Eukaryota; kingdom Metazoa; phylum Chordata; class Actinopteri; order Cypriniformes; family Catostomidae; genus Moxostoma; species Moxostoma hubbsi. Next base: position 28,091,294 of record JAVLUX010000018.1, on the reverse strand, counting down.
CCACAACCACCTTGAAGCTTTTACCACAGCTTCAGTGATGTTCCTGGTGGCTTTTCTTTCCTGCAACCCTCTGATGCCAAGGAGCCTGAGTGCCCGGTGCAGAGACTGCCCTGGAAATCCCCTGCAGCCCACCTCAATAGGCTCACAGCGGGCCTTCCATCCATTCCCTCTACTGGCCTCTAGCAGCTCAAGGTATTTGGCCATCTTCTGCTCATGGGCTTCCTCTATGCGGTCTTCCCAGGGGACTGTAAGTTCCAAGATCACGACTTGCTTTGAGGAGTCAGAAGTTAAGACCACATCTGGCCTGAGTCTTGTTTTCTCAATGTGCTCTGGGAACTTGAGCTGTCTCCTGAGGTCCACTTTCAGCTGCCAGTCACGAGCCGTGGATAGCAGCCCTGTTGAGGTCTTCTGCTCTGCCTGTGTTTTCTCCCCTGCCCTGACAAAGGTGATGTTGTGCCTTGTTGGGAGCTGCTGTTTGCTCTGTCGTATTCCTGTACAAATAGTATCCGCTACTGCCTTCAACACCTGGTTATGGCACCATGTGTACCTCCCCTCTCCCAGGGCTTTCGGGCAGCAGCTCAGGATGTGCTCTGGAGAACCTCTTGCCAGGCACAGTGGGCATGCTGGAGTTTCCACAACATTCCAAGTATGCAGATTGGATGGGCTTGGGAGGACATCGTATACCGACTGAATCAGAAATTTGAGTCTCGATGGTTCTGACTTCCAAATTTCTGTCCAGATTATCTTTCTGGTAGATGCATGGTCCCAGGTCATCCAAGCTCCCTGCTAACGCATGGCCACTGACCTACTGGGGCACTCTTCCTCTACCTCAGCACGAATCTCCTCCTAGACCAGCTGCCGTCTCTCACTCCCCAGCACTTTGTCATAGCGGGTATGTTTACCAAGCCCTGCTCGTCCGACTGCCACAGAACCTACCAAGACACCATGTCTCAGCCTTGCTTCTGCCTGCTCAGCTGCCTCCTGAGCCCGCCACTTCCTTCCAGTTCTCACTGTAATGCCTGCAGAGGAGACTCTGCAGTCAGATAAGTCCCTGTAAAGTAGGACCTCCCTGGCTCTGGTGACTTTAAACTCCTCTGTCAGGCCAGTGAAGGGAAGCTGCAAGTATATATATATATATATATATCTGTACCAGGTTTCCATTAAGGATATCTCTGTATTTTGCTGTGTTCAACTTTCCTTCAACCATGACCAGTCCCCCAGTCCTTGCCTGACTGTCTTAGAGTCCTTTAGGTGCTTTTTTTTTTTTGCTAATTCCAAGTGGACTTTCATGTGACTTGCACTAAGGAGAGGCTTCTGTCTGAACACTCTGCCATAAATCCCAGATCGGTGGAGTGTTGCAGTGATGGTTGTCCATCTGCAAGTTTCTCCAATCTCCACACATGATCACTGGAGCTCAACCAGAGTGACCAACAGGTTCTTGGTCACCTCTCTTATTAAGGCCCCTCTCCCCCTAATGCTCAATTTGGCTGGGTGGCCAGCTCTAGTAAGAGTCCTGGCTGTTACAAACTTCTTCCATTTAAGAATTATGGAGGCTACTGTGCTCTTGGGAACCGTCAAGTCAAGTCAGTTTTATTTGTATAGCCCTTTTCACAACACGCATCATTTCAAATCAGCTTTACAGAAAATCATGCATAAACAGACAATTAATGTCTTAGAGTCATCATTGTGTAGTTTGATTAAATATAATTGTATATTGTGTATAAAAATGTAAAAATAATTATATTTATAACCCCAGTGAGGAAGTCGAAGGTGACTTTCAAGGAACACAAAACTCCATAAGATGTTGGTTAATGGAGATAAATAACCTTGGGAGAAACCAGACTCACCTTGGGGTCCAGTTCCCCTCTGGCTAAACAGCATGAATATATTGCCAATATTAGTTATTTATGAATAGTGCAAGTCATGGTTTAAAATTTATAAAATAAGTAACTGTTTAGGGTTTAAACAAAGATTTTGCATGAAGTGTAAGATTAATGAAAAATGTATTTGAAGTTCATCCTGGATTAAATGCAGAAGTTTACATAGAGACATTGCCCTTTGTTAGTTGGCTGATGACGTCTTTTGTTGGCAATTAATTGATAGTCTATGTATTCCATTTTAAGAGTCCATCATTAGACCAAGGTGATGCAGGCAGAGATCAGTGAGGTGTACCACAGTTAAACTGGCAGGTCATTTCGGTGAGGTCTACCATAAGTCCAATGTTCAGGCAATGGCATATGAAGTATCCCATGTCTTAAGGTTGGAGTTGTCATCAGTTCATCTTCTGAAGTCCATCGTAATAGACTGAAGTGATGTTTGGCTGGCGCCAGCTGCATTTAGTCATCATCACTCAGAGACACGTAGCAGTGGAGTCCGACACCAAGCAGGAACGGAGCTGGATCTGGCCAGCTCTGGTAACCTTGGGATATGAATCAAAGGATACAAATAAAATAATGGTAGTGTAGATGCCATTCAATTTTCTGCAGAGTTATAGATCATGATAAATGTTTCTGGTTTCAGCAGACCTAACTAAAGCAGCCTAATTGTGAGTTGAAGGGTAAATTAGGTGTATGACTGGCTAAATAGATTCATCTTTAGTCTAGACTTAATCTCAGTGAGTGTGTCTGCATCCCGAACAGTGTTAAGGAGACTATTCCATAGTTTAGGAGCCAAATATGAAAAGGATCTACCTCCTTGTGTGGATTTTGATATTTTAGGAACTATTAACAGGCCAGAATTTTGTGATCGTAATGTACATGATGGAATATAGCATGGTAGAAGGCCACTTAAATACTACGGAGCTAGACCATTCAAAGCTTTGTACGTACTTAACAACATTTTTAAATAATATGAAATTTAACAAGTAGCCAATGTAAAATGATAAAATGGGGCTAATGTGATCAGATTTCTGAGGTGGAAGTATGCTGTTATACAAACATTGGAAATTTGATTTTCAAAGGACAGATTGGTATCAAATATAACACCTACAGTAAGTTCTTCGCTGTAGAAGACGATGTAACAGCACACTCGTTGAGAGTCAAATTATATTTGAGTGGATTATTTTTAGAGGTTTTTGGTCCAATAATTAGTACCTCTCTTTTGTCGGAATTGAGTAGAAGGACATTTCTGGACATCCAATCTTTTATTTCACTGATACACTCTGCTAATTTTATAATTATGAAATTTCGTCTGCGTTTTAAGAAATATAACGTTGGGTATCTTTGGCATAACAGTGGAAACGTATTCCACGATTCGTGATAATATCTTCCAAGGGAAGCATATGTAGTATAAGGAGAAAAGCAGAGGCCCTAAAACTGATCCCTGTGGCTCTCCATACTTAACTTTTGTTTGATTTGACTATTCCTCTTTTTCATAGACAAAGTGGTAGCAGTCTGCTAAATCCAATAATGCCAACATAATTCTCCAGCCTGTTCAAGAGAATGATGTGATCTATGGTGTTGAAGGCAGCAATAAGATCTAAAAGCACTAGAAGAGAAATGGGTAACACTTTATAATAATGGTCCGTCATTAATAGGCAATTATGCAGGAATAATGCAGGACAAATGAGTAGTACTACATTAACACTTTAGTTACTACTATTAACTAATATGGAAACACGATTAACTAATCAGTAAGTTAAAGTGAACTGATGGCTGAGGTAGTTCTCTGTTAGGTAATCAAAACCTACTGAATTTTATTTGCCTCACTGAGAACTATTGAGAGTGTAAAAACATTTCATAGATGACCCAGGAAAATGCGATGCACCTGACCTAAATTTCAAGTGCCCTAGCAAAGTGTCTGAATACTTATGTCAATCTGATATTTCAGTTTTTATTTTTAATACATTTGTACATGTATTAAATACATTTAATACAAAAAAATCAGGATCATGGGTTATGGAGTGTAGGAAAAAATATTTAAAGCATTTTAGCATAAGGCTGTTTATAATTAAGGGGTCTGAATACTTTTTGAATGCTATATATATATATATATATATATAGCATTCAAAAACTATATATAGTTTTAAGTGGGTCATACACACAGCACCAAAATCTTATAAAACCATCAAGCACCGAGTTTTGGTTGCACATTTCTAAGAAGGGGTACAAAAGCTATAATGTAAATCCTAACATCTCCATGAACATGTGAAAAGGGGTGTTTAATAGCACTTTACACCATGAATAAAACATATGGTAAGCTAATCATTATGTTCCAAAGAAAAGTTTTACAGTCCTAGCACCACTAGCAACTACCTTGAGCTGTGACTTTAGCAGACAGAAAAAAATATCATTCCAAAAATCTGTCACTGGCAAAATGATGTTCAATAGAAGACAGTTGTTGAAAGTGTATATGTATTACTTTTTTAGGCACCTCAAAAGTAAGAGACAACATTTCATTCAATGTACAATCTACAATTATTTTTTAAAATCATTTAAATAATAAAATCAATTAATTCCCTGTTCAGTATATAGAAGCTCTTACTTAGTACACTGTGCATACATACATAATTTAAAGGTGCATTAAAAAAGTTTAAGTCCTAAAGACATGAATTGTAATTTTGCAATATATGTAGGAAATCATGACCGCTCACGTTAAAATGAAGACTCCAGTCATATCAGTAGCCTTTTAACAGCTGTTTTATTCTACATTGAGAGGGTCCGCACATGGGGGCGGCCATGTTAGAATCACATGACCAGCTGAATACTACTCGCTTAATCTCAGTAACTGTCCTGTTATTTGACACTTTCACTCATAGATTAAAGTAATCATGGCTGGCTGTGACATTTCTACAATGGCATGTGAAACTGAAAACTACTGATTTTAAATGATGCTGCATCCAAGCCACTAGATGTCAGTGTAAGTCTAAGATGACACAAAGATAAAAGTTACTGAGTACACAATTAAAAAAGAAATTGAACAAATGCACACATTCTCTTTTCAATTTTGGGGTTCCTATCTTTTGAATTGTGAGCCCTAAACTTTATACGTATAACTTTTTTATTCAAAACAAATTAATTAATATTTCAACATTTACAAACTAGCCATAGGCCTTCTAGTGTATCTAGTTTCCAAAACTCTTAATCGCCTTTAATATAGCATTATTATGTATATAGTTTGAAACACCCATGAAAACATTTGATTTTGAGACTATTGCTGTCTTTTTCATACTGTAGTGGGCTATTGTTTTGAGGATTCCCTACTGTACTAAACGCATATGTGTTCTCCATCACTAAAGGAGCAGTGCGAACAAAGGGGCGTCAAGAGAGCGCGCCGATTGGCTGAACTGCTATCTGAGGTCTGTAACAACAGATGGGGTATTCCTCCTCAGACGCCCCTCTAAAGCCCCGATTGTTCCCGATGTGTGCACAGAGAAGCTCGAACCGGTCCGAGTTGGAGTAAGCAAGCGCTGGATCGGAGCATTACATCGCGGATCGTAGATTTGGTCAGTCTTGGCTGGACACGTAGATCCATAGATACAATTAAAAACTCTCCAAAAATCTGATCTGAGAAAAGTGCGTCGTGACATCGGGCATCTGGGGAGCAGAGATCCGCGCGCGTGGTGAGAGGGGTGGGTTGTTTGTGTGCAGTGTTCTCAAAAATGCATGCATGTATATGTGATGTGTTTCGCAATTGTCAAAACTAGAGATGCAGAGATTTTGATATATATATATATACCCTTCGCTGTATTATACTGTCATTTGTTTGCAACTTTGTATCATAATGTGTAATATGAACAGTTGTTGACTATTGACATTCTTGGAGAATGTCTTACTGGAAATGTAATCTAATATTCAGGCGTCAGATTACGTTACCGCCTGTGCGCTATTGTCAAGTTTATATGCCACAGTGTTTAACATTTAGTGTTATTTATCTATTAAAAAAAAAAAAAAAATCCTTCGGAAGAAGTGAGTCGTCTTTGAGTTCTCGGTGTTACCAATGGGAAAGTAACGGTGCACTGAACTGACTCGCCTAGTCGCCTGTCATCATGTCTTGTGAGATTACATAACGGGTCTTGCCTTGTAGCCAAATCATCTTAAAGGAATAGTTCACCCCAAAAATGTACTCACCCACGTGACTTTACCTACTCGTATGATGTTTCTTATGTGGAACACAAAAGGAACTGTTCATGCTGCTCTTTTCCATACAGACTAATAAAAGTCACCAGGGGCTGTCAAGCTCAATAAACAACACAAAAGTACCATAAAAGTATTTTTTTGTTGTTGGTGTTGTGCACAATATTCCAAGTCGTCTGAAGTCATATGATATCTTTGTGTGAGGAACTGACTAAAATATTAGATTTGTGTGAGGAGCAGGCCTAAATATAATTATTTGTAGGGCTGTGAATCAATTAAACATTTTAAACTTAATAATCACACATTTTTCTGTGATAATCATGATACATGATTATGAAAGCAATTCTGTCTCACCAGATTTTGAAATTAAAAAGCCATTGAATTTCTAGCACTGAATTTTTCAGCATTGAAACTATGTATGTGAATTTTTTGCCTTTGTATTGAACGCTTCAAAATTTCAATAACTCATTTTCACTGAAAAATTCAGTGCTAGAAATTCAATGGCTTTTTAATTTCAAAATCTGGTGAGACAGAAATGCTTCCATACATGATACATTACAACAAACATTAAAAAAAATATAATCATAAATATATTTACTTTTTTAGGTATAAATCTTTGATACAAGTATGCATGCCAGAAAATTAAAAGTGGGACTAAAAAATAATCAAATGGAAATTCAATTCATATCAAACTTTACTGGCAAGAGAAACTTAAATGTACATTCCAAATGTATTACATACAGACACTAGATACTACACATACAGATATAAAACATATCTGGATGCAGCAGTTTCATTTCCTGAAGTTTAATATATGGCAGCTTGCCCGTACCTCTCCCACACCTGGCTCACCGCTTGCTGGTGATGTCTCCATTCTCCGCACAATGAATCCGCTTTCACGTTTATAAAGCTGGGGACATTCGATGCTCGTAATGAACAAGCATGCACTGCTCCGCACAGTTAGTTTCCATGCTAGGATACGCGGTCGAGTTGAGTGTGTACCTCCTGAAAATTTAAATATGGAAATGTTAACCACAGGAAGTGGGGGGAAAAACATTAGTGAAGGTTCAGGAAGTAAAACAAAATGGATACTTAATTGCGTAATTTTTTTAACGGTTAAATAAAAACTTTTAATCGTTATTAAGCGTTACATTTCCAAGCCCTAATTATTTTCCATAAATCTAGCCCTCTACCATAAGTTTAAAATTGTATTTGCACTTTTCATTTTGTTGCATGGAAAAGAGCTGCCTGGACATTTCACGTTCCTTTTTTGTTCCAAACAAGGCAACAGCAAAAGATTTGGAACGACAGAAGGGTGAGTAAATGATGGAAAAATTTCATTTTTGTGTGAACTACTCCATTAACAGTGATACTTACATCTTCATATGAGTGACTTTGTGGTAAACTCTCAGCACGGGCAGCATTGCCTGATTCCCTGTCTCTCTTTGATTTTGCAAACAAAACAACTGGTTCCCACTTTATATTAAGTGTATTTTATTACTATGTACTAATATTAAAATGCACACAATACAATTTACTTATTGTATAACTACATGCTGTTCTGCAAAATTCTCACAAGATTCACATTTGCTGCTATTGAGGTTAAGGTACGGCTAGGTTTAGTGGTACGGTTAGGATTTAGGATAAGGGTTGGTCAGGTTAACAATGTAAGTACAATGCAACAACACGTACGTACATCATAAGTACATTGTATCAAATGCTTAAGTACATAGTATTTAAAGACACCTAATATGAAGTGGGTCCAACAACTGTATATTTAAATGTTTGTAATCTAAACAACAAAGGCATTTCAGTACTGCCTTCAAATTTAAGTTACTCACTACCAGACTGACTTTAATGATGCCACAGATGCGATCTAAATTTAAAGCACATTTGGGCATCACATTTTCCATTCTGCAGATTGTGAAGTTGCGGTGTTCTGTGTTCTGTCTTCTGTCTCATATTTCATAACTCCTTGGAGTCGCAGATACACACAGCAGCAGCCATCAGCAAACACCGCGAGAACTGTCATTGAGCAAGCTGGTAAATGCATGAAAGGAGGGAAGGAAGAAGAAGGGAAGAGGGAGCAGACGCATGACTTTTGGCATTGTTGGACAAAGCTTGTTGTTGGTCAGTCAAGTGTTTTCCAGGTTGCCTTAGCGATTTAAACAATAGCCGAGCTAAAGTGTTTGTGAGGAGATGCTGGTTGGGGGAGGTGAGGGAATGGTGTGTTGCTGCATTACATTCATTGTGCAAGTATTTGTGTGTGTGATGGATGAAGGCCAGGAAACAGCCAGGGGAGATCTTGGCTTTAGCGGTTGCTTTGGAATTGGACACCAAGGGGGAACTTTCAAATCAGCGGGAAGAACGGGATGAAGCAGTGGCGGTTGTTGTATTAAAGTCATTGCAAACAATAGAATCAATGAACATAAAATAACCCAGATAGAATTTATTACTGATATAGTAACACAAGCAAATACACAAAGAAAGAGATGTTCATCGACAGAGAATGGAAGGTCACTGTTTGGTTAGTTCTGTGTGTTAGAGTGGTTTATGCATAGACCACAGCTTCCATCCTGTCTGTACCACTTCCAATCCCTCTTCCCTCAAATTTAACATATGCGCCTAGACAACACACCACCAGCCCATCAGACAGTCTGTGTTTTACAAACATGTAATTATTCCTAATTAGTGACTTACTTAGATATTATTATGCAGAGTTGATCTTTAGGGAGGAATGGAGGATAAAATAGTTACAAGTGTCCAAAACATTGTGTTTAAAAATAGTCCTCTTTTTCATTCATTTTTCATAGACTACCCTGACATATTAAATGGTTGAGTGTACAGTTGCGTTAGCATGGAAAAGTACATGGTTCTCAAGACGTGGTGCTCAAGTAGTTTGACTGCTGTTTTATTGAAAATATTGAAAAAGTAAAGCGAGATTATGTTGCAAATTAACTTTAATTTTAAGACTTTATTGTAGTATATTAATAAAGGTATAATTGTATCACCAAACATTGATTATAGTAGGGATTCAAGGAATAGAAAGGTTCACCCCATGACTCTCGTGTCGTTCCAAACCTGTGTAACTTTCTTTCTTATGTGGAACACAAAAGGAACATTTTTAATGAATATCCATTCCATCTATTTAAAATAATGGCAGTTGATTGTGGCTCATTTTAAAGCTTAAAAAAGCACCAAAATGTATCATAACAGTAGTCAATGCAGCTTGTGTATCATATTCCAAGTCTTCTGAAGGCATACGATTTAAGTGATGTAGTTAAAGTATTTTTTTATTGAAAATCTTGACATCCATTGCTTATTCATAAGCGCTATGAGAGATGCTTGTTCACAGTGGCATGCGTGTTCACCCGAGAATGTGCTTTGTTTTAGTGCTAAAATATAATAAATATCTCATAAAAAAGTGGGTCACTGTGAACAATCTTCGCTTAGAACTCTCATGAGCGCATGAACAGACTTTCACTGAAAAATTACTTACAACCTATCGGATGTTTTCAAAAGACTTGGAATATGATGCATGAGTCTCATGGATTACATTTATGATACATTTAGGTGCTTTTTTAAGCTTTGAAGTTATAATAAAGTCATAAGGGTTTGGGTTGACATGAGGATGAGTAAACTATGACAGAATTTAAACTTTTTGTGTGAACTATTCCTTTAAAGTTTGCTGTGAAATCAGAGAAGGTTAAATAAGTTCACATGGTATTGTGACATATGTTTCAGTCAGTCCCAACTTTCGCTCTTTGTTGGGACATGATGGTACATGCAGCTACACTATATTTTCCAAAACAAGATAATCCCTTTGAGCGTTAAATCACTTTTTTCCCCTCTCATGGTTCTCCTGTTTTTTCTATTCAGGGTGTCTTGGATTGACGTTTTATAGTGCTGTTTTCTACTTCACAACTTTTTGTGATGACTATAGTACACTAATGTGTTTGCTCTCCTCTTATCAACACCTGACCGCTCTTATGGCCCATTATGGCCCATTATTGATGTGTATCAAAGACTAAATAGCTCTTATATTGATCATCTATAGATCTAACATGACTATATTTAGTATATGAAATATTAATGTCTTAATAAGCTGCTCTGGGTCGATTGGTATTGAATATTTCATCATCTCATGAATGAGCATAGCGGGTGTTGAGAAAGTTGTGGGAGGGTCCGGGATCTGATCACACACACACACACACACACACTCTAACACTTATACATACTTAAATGGGCACACTGGGTCAGGAGATGGTGGTGTCGATAAGAAAACATGCCCGTACAAAAGAGAGACCCTATTGTTTGCTTGTGGGATAATGATCTTGTGGAAGGATAATCATGTTGGAGTTTTGTCATGGACTGAATGGGGCCATTACCGGTTCCCTTTGGGGTTCACTTGGACTGCACCTGTGCTCTGATTGTGTATATGTACTTTCTTATTCTTTAGAGACATTCAAAGACGTCCTTAATTAGTAAATTGATACATAAAATATGTTTATACCATTTTTATTTTTTTAATTGTTTTAAAAATGAAAAAGTTCTGTCTAATGCCTCTAAAATAAAATGTTCAGCTTTTTTATGGTTAGGGTTTGTCTACAGTAAAAATATTTAGCTTATATAAAAATGATATAGCATTTCCCCATTTAGATAAGCTAAGTAAATGTGTGTGTATAGGAATAGGTAGTACAGCCCTTGAGTTTTATGTGCTTATATTGATATGTACGCTAAGTTGTTTGTGTTGGTATTCAATGTTCAATGTGTTGTGCTTTCTGAGATGCTATTCTGCTCACTACAATTGTACAGAGGGGTTATCTGAGTTACTGTACCCTATTTGTCAGCTCAAACCAGTCTGGCCATTCTCAATTCACCTCTCGCATTTCCATCCTCAGAACATTATGAGTAAACTCTAGAGACTGTTTTGATTGAAAATCCCAGGACATCAGCAGTTACAGAAATACTCAAACCAGCCCGTCTGGCTCCAACAATCATGCCACTGTCCAAATCACTGAGATCACATGTTTTCCCCATTCTGATGGTTGATGTGAACATTAACTTAAGCTCATGACCCTTATCTGCGTGATTTTATGTATTCACTGCTGCCAGACGATTGGCTGATTAGTTAATCGCTGAATAAGTAGATGTACTATTTCTATACTAAAGGTGTTCCTAATAAAGTGCTCAGTGAGTGTTTATGTCTATGCATTTAGTTATCTGTGAACTTGAGACAAGAGAGAGAGAGAGAGAGAGAGAGAGAGAGATACAGGGAGGAAGGCAGGCAACGAAACACCAATGTGACATTAGGGAAGTCAGAGGCTTGAAAGCCTCATGTCAGTTTCAAATCAGAAAGAGGAAGCATGTAGGAGAGCGAAGCACTTTAAATCTGTGTGTAACATGAGTTCACCGCTTACCAAGGCTTTATAAAACCAGACAAGAAGCTGCAAAAGACCCCTGTTTCCATCAAAGTAAGGTAATATCCATTCAGATACGTTTCTTTATGTTTCATTCAAGAAACCACAGAATATACAGATATATTAGTGGAACTGTTTACTTGTTCTGTCTGTTGATTGATCTGGATATATAAATCAGTGTCCTGCCATAAAATGGGGTTGTTTATAGAATTTCAGATGAAGTGTTAACACAGCATTATTGGCATGATTCTCAACAATTACAATATTTCCAAAGCATATACAGTATCACCATAGACAAAAATAAAACATGTAAGGTGAAATATATATAGGACCATTTTTTTATTTCCAGAGATTTTTCAGTGTTTTTTTCATTATTTGTGACTGTATATGCATAGCTCCAAAAACCTGATGTTTGTGAAAATGAAATGACAGACTGGGCTGATTGAGTCATTGCAGTGTCTCACTAACACTTTCAGTTCCTTCAAAATTCACATTAGGCTCAGCTAATTAAGGCGTCTGTTTGAAAAAAATAAATAAATTGTGAATCTTGTTAAAGATCTGGTTTGAATCGAGGCGTTCGGTTAGAAGCGTTGTCACTAATGTTGAGTAACTGCAACAGCAGAGAAACAGCACCCCTGTTGTCATGCACCTGTCTTCGTCTCCGGAAGTTTCTGTAAAGCCTTTTCAGCTGGCTAGGAAGGAAGCCTTGAGTAGAACAGTTGGCAATGTGCCAGGGGAACCTCCAAACAGGAGTATATTTGTCAGCGGCTGTTAAGTGTGTTTAGTCTGGCGTTATAATGGTTTTTATGATCAGTGTTTGTGCGTATGTGTGTGTTTAGAGATGTAAAAAGCTCTTTTACTTTTTTTGTTCTTTATATCATCAGTAACTATCATTTTCTGATGAGACTATTTCAAATAAACTTTTTAGCATTAAAGAATTCATAGTCTGAAGAAAAACATCAGACTAACCACATGACCATTGACAAATATATAGACTTTTAGGAAGTAGATGAATGACCTGAATGGTTTGATATAAAAAGTTCAAAGTTATTTAAAAAAAAAGATTTGGTTCATTTTAAAATAATATTATTTAACCCTTTAAGCTCGGATGGGTGAGCAAAAAAAAATGATTGTCAAAATGTTAATAATTACAGTCTTGTAATTAAATAGGTTTATAGGTAAATAGGTTTTGTTTGAAGAAGCTCTTCTTTTCAGTGCATAAAAGGCTTTTTAAAATGACTAAACTGAAAAAGTGCTTTGAAATGTTCAGTTTTGATAATTTATTAATCATTTTGCACTATACTTATTATTGTAATCAGGAAAATCATCAAATAGCCATGTGTTATATGTTGTTGGAAAGCTCTCAAAGAGTAGAATACATTCAAAAATAAAACGAAAATAAAATATCACATACCATTACATAGAGGAGGCGATTATCTTTCAAACGAACCCACACACAATGCTTAGATCATTAGATAATTGGCATGAAGCACAATGTGCACACAGCATCTGGCTAGCTGGCATCTTGCAATCTGGGTGAAAACATGTTAGCTTTTCTGGTCAAATGACGTCATCAGAAATGAAGTTGCATAATAGAACACTAAACCAATTGGACTGGGTTCAGATCGATGCAAAAATCATCCATATTTGGGCAGAGAGACATTTGATTGTTGATTGTTTCATATGGCCACCAGGAGATGGAGACAAGTACATGACACGGACTCAATGATGACTCAAATGACACAGAATTAAACTCATTCTGTGAAATCTCATTACTAAAATCATGTCTGCATGCTATGCAAACCTTTAGTCATTGTAGTGTTTGCATGTTTAATTAGTTCTTATGTACAACTATTATGTTTTATTTGATTTTAGAGGCTTTTGGACACTAAGAGAAGTTTTTGTACACTAGGATAAATTATATTTGTAATGCTATAACTTTTGATTGCTTTGTTGATTCAACACAAAACTTTACCCAGTTTCAGTTAACATGATTGGAAACAAAACAAAAGCACTTTTTCGGAGCCACCTTATTTACTCCCAGCGATAATGTCAAATAAGAGAAATAAGAATTTTTGTTGTTGTTGTTGTTGTTGTTTTCAGCAGTTTCTTAGGCTGAGAGTCTCAGAATTTACCATAATCTATATCATGAAAAAATTTAAAAGCAATAAGCCTTTAATTTGGGGTATTTCACTGAAACAGGAAATCTTAAAAAACACCCTCATAGCTTAAAAGGTTAATGATTAGTTTAAAAGTGTATTTCCTAATATATATTATATAATTTTCTATTATGAAAATTATTTTATTGTTTATTCATACTCAATGTTGTTCCAAACACAATGCGATAAAACTTGTTAGACTTGTTAGATGGGAGGATTTTCAGTGAATAACAACTTGAAATTCTATTTTTCCCTCAAACAAATGTATTGCATGTTTTCAGACTTGGAATATAGCATCCAAATCATTTGATGTACTTTTATTGAGGTTTTTTGATTTGGAGCTTTATTGACCTTGGTCACGATATGTTTTTTACATGGACAAGAGCAGAGTTAACATTCTTCCATAGTAGAAAGAAAACATATGGGTTTGGAACTACTTGAGGTTGAGTTAATGATGACAAAATGTATTTTATGGGTGTACTGTCCCTTTAAAAGAATCTTTCCACTATATTGTTTCTTATTTGCAGCTTTGGCCCTGGAAGTCTCTCTGATTAAATCTTGTGTGGATGTCCTTTATCCTATTTATTGTATTTTGTCTATTCTTGTCACATCCTCATGAATATTTTTTTTAACAACAGTATGACTCATAGACGTTAGCTGCACGTGGGTGGGTTTGCATGATATTAGAACCGGGAATCTGTCTATTATCAAGAGATATCTAAAATACATGAAATACATGAGGGATGTGAGATATGTATAAATGCTTTGTTTTTTTAAGGGTTTGTTACTTTGTTTTCTTATCTTCCTCTTGCTCTGACCTAGATACTGATGAGTTAATTCTTTGATGTTATATAAAGAAACAGAAACAGAATATTCAACATCTTTCTGTCTGTGCTCTTCTCCCTAAACCTCTCTCTAGAGTCCTTCCATGCAGTCGTGACTGGGACATAATGGATGACAGGAATGATGGAGTGCGAGTTGGAGAGAACAAATTTATCAGCAAGTGAGTATAATGAACTTTTAAAATCACTCCACAAACATCTGAACAGAATTTTTGACTTTTTATTGTCCTGTAACCTCTTACATGCTGTGATAATGCATACACTATTGTGTTGTACATGACCTCTTTAAGTTCATATCTGAAACCAAAGAGGACATGAGGTATGGAGGAATAGGTGTGCAACTTAAAAAAATGAATCAGTTTATTAATTTGAAAATAAAGCTGACCATAAATCATTTTACAAATACAAAAATATATATTTTTAATGATTTAAAACATATATAATATAAACATTTTAACATTTAATATACAATTACATATAACAATACAATAGTCCCGCCCCCTACCAATGCCATTGGTTGAGGGAAGTTTTGGGGTGGGTCTAAGCGGGTCCCTCAAAACAAACACAGAAATCTGTATATCAGTACAGAGACATTGTTTAGAGTATTTGAGAAAATTAAACTATGAATGGCTTACTTATAAGTTGTCTCTGCATATTAAGATGGGATAGAAGAGAGTATTTTATCACTAAAAAAGTTGCACACTTCGGCTATAAATATGCAGAGTAAACTATAAGTAAGCCATTCGTGTGAACACTTTGGCACTCTGACACTTCAAAAGCATTTAAAAGTATTTTGACTGGCCCCATTCATAACAATATTAGCTCATCCAGTGCTGAGTTTGGGGGCGGGCTAATCAATGGCAGATTGTGGGAAGTGGGAAACCTGTTTGTCTTAAAGAGAATACTAGTGCATTATTTTTGTAATTCTGTTTGGTGATGCTAGTAGCACAGAAATCACACTCTAAAAAACGTTGTGCAGTTAGCTTTCTTTATCCATTTGCAAACTCAGTTAAAAATGTATTGCATAAAAAACTGTCTGATTCAGTCCATTTTTTATTTATTTATGCATTTGTATGACAAATTTCCATCAAATTGAATGTAAAAACCTTTAAATAATGTAAATAAGATAAATTCAGAATAAATGAAAAGTAGGAATTCAAAATCAAATTATTTTATTAAAATGAATGAGTATGAACTTTAAAAACTTAGTAGACAAAATTCTGAAGTTTTAAATAGGGCTGTTAATTTAACACGTTAATTCCGTGCGATTAATTTGACTAAAAAATAATGCGTTAAAAAAATGAACACAATTAATCGCAATGTTCGCACTGATATGGAAGATTCCTGAGAAATGCAAGCTTGTAGTACCACCTGTTTACTCCAGAGGGCAGTAAGTGAAACTTCAGCTGTATGGCAATACGCAGTTTATACAGTGAACAAAACAAACTTCAGCAGCAACAACACAAACATGCGTTACGTTCTTCCATTCAAAACACTTGATGGAGCGCAAATCTGAACTAAGAGATCTCAAGACGTGTTTAAAGATTGAGTATTAAACTATATTTAACTTGAAACAGTGAACTAAACATTTTATGTTTATGACGCAACACACCCGAGATGCCACACAAGCATGTCTGACGCAGGTGTAAATTGACGGGTCCTTAAACAAGCCCTCATAATAAATTTCCAACTGATTGACAAATTCACTTGTGAAATGGATTGCTGTGAACTGTGTGCCAATGATTGACTTATGATCAATAATATGGTAGTAAATAATACGTTGTATTTTAAAGCTGCTTTTTTTATTGTCTTATCAATGATTAACACTTCTGCCACAAGAATTTTTCTGCCACAACATTTTAATTATCTGAATAAATATATATATATTTATATTTAAAGATAACTATGTATCATTATTTCATCATTATATATTGAATTATTGTTATATGAGGGGCTTTCTCAGCAAATATTTGTATATGCGATCAGTTGTAATTACCATGTAATTAATTTGATTAAAAAATGTAATCGATTGACAGCCCTAGTTTTAAACATTACAGCAACTGCATCTGCTTTAACCAATTTTATATTTAGCAAAGTTAAAGTGTTTGTTCACCCAAAAATGAAGATTCTCTCATTATTTACTCATCCTCATGCCATCCCAGATGTGTAAGACTTTCTTTCTTCTGCAGAACACAAATTAAGAGTTTTAGAAGAATCTCTCAACTCTGTATGTTCAGGCATTTGATGCTCCAAAAAGCACAGACCTTTTTTTTTATACCATAAATCTCCTCTTTCACTTCCACTTTCAAATTGTGAAAGAATGTGAAAGTGTATGTGGAGATTTATAGTAAAAATGGACTTAAATGTTGACCTGTTTCTCAACCACACTTGGACTAAACCACTTAATGTAGGATTAAACCACTGGAATGTTATGCACTACTTTTATGCTGCCTTTATTAGATATTTGGACCTTGAAAAGTCTGGTCATCATTCACTTCCATTGTGTGGACCTACAGAGAGCTGAAATATTCTTTGACGGTTCAAGCGTGCGTGATGTGTTGCCGCCAGCTTTAGCGTGTCAGCCAACCTTATTTCAACAATTGTAGTGACATTTGCCATACATAGCAAGGGGTGGAGTTACATGGCTGTGCTGCTGGTCTGACAAAACAATTGTAAATAATGAATGTAACAGTTAGGAAAACTTCAGTGGATATAACATCTTGCAAATGTGAGATGAATGATTTACCATCACCTAAGGTGATTTCTGAAATGAAAAACGTGGACATTTCAAGTTGTTCAATACTAGGTCATTAAAATGTAATGTTACTTATTAAAAAGGGGACAAATTGGATTTGGATTGTGGTAATGTGCTGAAATGTGTACTGTAAGAAATTTGTTCGGTTAAATTTAAAAAGAAAGTAACCTGGGTGCTTAAAAAATTCATTCGCTTTAAAAAGAGTCCATTTAAAATAAAATTTTATAATAAAATAAAATAAATAAAGAATAATTTGAATAAAAAGACGAAATTCAAACACAGAGGCTGAACGTTTTTAGTGCTGTTTTAGTTTCTGTTTCATCTTCAGTTATTTTATTCTTTTCTGTGCTGTACAGATGACTTTGTGGCATAAAAGTGAACTAAACAAACATGCAGAAACAATGAGGAACTATTCCAGCGAACTCCACAGCACAGGGGTCCTTCCCTTTAAGCATCTTCATCATTTCATGGAATACAGTGAAGAATGTAAACATTTAGTATCTAAAATATATTTTATCATATAACACAAATATATTCAATATTGTAAGATAATAGTAATTATTATAATACTATTTTTCCTAACTGTTTTCGTATCTCATATGGACCTGTTTTTCTTATTTACTACCTTTTATTTTGATCAAGTCTTATGTATAATGGTGCTCCGTTTCACTCATTTGTTGCCCTGCAAGGTTTAGATTAGAGATGAAATTGTTGATTTTATTTGTTCATCTGCAGGAATTAACTTGACTACTTTCCACCAGCATGTTATAGTTTGTGCAGGATTTCCCACATTATGAAGGCCAAACTTTCAGCAATGTTTTACACTGTGCAATACAATCCCGTGCCAAATTCAGAACCTGTTATAAAATACATAACAATATAGCCCTATGACATAAATTCCTAGTATGTGCCTTACTTTGAAGCTTATAACAATGATGATAATTCTCTTCAATTGCTGGTCCAGTTCTTAATGGCAAAATTGGCCCGACCAAGTAATCCATAAAGGAAGATGAATGAATTGAAACTGCTATAGCGAGCAGCCCCCCCTGTTGGTCAAAATAAACAGCACACGGTAGGCTGTAGGGCTTTATTGCAATGTAATATTTTACCATGAATGCTGTCTTGAACGCTCTGACATTTCCGGGAACAGCTCCAGTTTCCGGCAACACATCTGGTCACCCTACCATCACCCCAAGCTTTGTGACTATTTACGATGTTTAAGATACAAGTGTTGAACTGAGGTTGGCTAATGCGCTAAAGCTAGCAGCAACACATCACATGCGTTTGAACTGTCACTTCCGTGATGTGTATAACTTTCATCCGTTTTGACGGTTAAAAAAGTGCATCATCCGAATACTTAAAGGACACTTCTTATTGCTGCATTTTCAGTGTAAACATATGCTACTCATGCCACTTACACTTCAAAATGAAGGAGAATATTGCAAAAGTTTGCAGTTTGGGGATGTACCTATACTTTTACCTGGAATACTTTTTTTGAGGAGAGTTGATCCCTAAGATGCAACAAATGAACTTTAAGACACTACTGTATGTCTCACACAATAAGTTTTCCTCTTTACATATTAGTTTGACATTTTTAATATTAAAGATATTGTTGATGGTTCAATATAAGACTGTTTTCCCTTCACAGGAGAAGTGTTCTCTCTCATTTAAAGACCTACAATCTGTACTATGAAGGAAAGACCCTGCAGCTACGACACAGAGAAGTAAGAAAGAAACACCAGTTTTTTCACTCTCCAACCAAACACACCCTTTCAGTGAAAGGTGGGGTAGTGTTTGACCCCTTCTGTGCCTTCTCAATTATTCACTGTTCTGTGAGGAGTAATAACTGCCTGTGACTGTAGGGGATGTGCGTGCTAGTGTGGGGGGGGGGGGGGGGTCAGACGGTCTGCTTTTGTGTCTGCTGTTTACTCGGGTGCTTTCGCAGTACATGTGCCAAATTACTGTCAATTTTACAATGGCTGTATTTCTCATTTATAGCTCTCATTTATTATAAGTATATATAATATATATAAGTAAAATGGTGGTTTGTCTGTTATTTATTGTGAACCTATCAAGGATTCTCTTCTGGTCTGAGACAGATCAGTTATGTATTGTCACATGTTTTGTTTGTGTTAACTAACTCACTGCCCTTTCATGAGAGGTCATGGATTGGTGCACAGCTTTCTGGAACACTTCAAATATATATATAGAATAATGACCTAAATTGTATATTTGACCATTGTCCCTGGCAGCCAATCTCCCACATTGTGTTAGTCCCATGTGTCTCGTAGCAATCCGTGCTCTTTCTTCTTACAAAATGCAAATATTTCAACTCAGATCAACATTTCATGTCCATTTTTTTACTTATTTGGTGCGTAGCCATGCAGTAACTGGGATAATGTACAGTCAAACAGTCATTATAGCTAAATAAACTTTTTCAGGATTATACAAGACCCCTCTACAATTTTTTTGCAATAATGACCAACTGACTGCACTTTATCCCTTACATATTTATGTATTCTCCCTGCAGGAAGAAGGGGAGTTGGTCATAGAAGGACTCCTCAATATCTCGTGGGGTTTGCGTCGACCAATCAGACTTCAGATGCAGGATGACCATGAGCGAATCAGGCCACCTCCCTCCTCTACCTCCTGGCACTCAGGCTGCAACCTAGACAACCAGAGGTTGGCCAATGGACCAAACACACACATGCACTCACACACAGACATAAACACACATATATATTTAAATCAAGTCATTAACATGCTTCATAGAGTATTGTATTCATTCTCGTATTGTATGGAGAAACTATACCAATTCATGTAAACTAAAGATTTCAATCTGCAAGAAATCATTCAAAGTACTGCATTTTTATTTATTTAACTTCACTTCATTAAACATAATGTAATGTTGTTTAATTAGTACTTATTCTGCAATTTATCAACTATAGTCTATAACTACATTATCATCATCGTCATTATCATCGTCATCATCACTTATAAGCTCAGTTCTTTATAAATGCTGTAAACTGAAGTAACCTTGATAACACAGCAGCACAGATGCTGAGAGCCTTGTTTCCTATATGTGTTGCCATAGCAACTCTATCTTTGTGATAACTATGCATTGCACATTCCACCAGTTATAATGATTTGATCTTTCTGTTATATAAATATTGCAAAAAATGGCAGCTATCCATATCTGAACAGTCCAACAGAAATGTTGCGTGAAGCACCTACAGGGTTCGGTAAACAGAATGAAAGCCTTTAGAAACAGAGCACTCCAGGTATTGATTTGGGCCAGAATGGTCTTGATCGTGTTATCTTAACAGTTTGTTCCCAGAGTCTCTTCCTTTTTTAGGCCAGAATATGTTCATTAGCTTGTCATAATAGGCTTACTGTAGCATTGCTGCCAGTTCAAACCATTCTGGTCATTCTCCGTTGACCTCTCTCATTTCTGTCCGCAGAAATGCCGCTCACTGGATGTTTTTGGTATTTGGGACCATTCTGAGTAAACTCTAGAGCTGGGGTTGATAACCTTTTTTCACTAAGGAGCCAGTTTTTACGCACCTTACAGTTTAGCTGATCCCACAAAAGCTCAATGGGGTTAAGATCTATAACACTATCCAATGTCTGTGTTTTTTCCCACTCAAACCTTTCCTTTTAGTTTCAGAAGTGGCTTTTTCTTTGCAAGTCTTCCCATAAGGCCTGCACCCCTGAGTCTTCTTTTTACTGTTGTACATGAAACTAGTGTTGAGCGGGTAGAATTCAATGAAGCTGTCAGCTGAGGACATGTGAGGCGTCTATTTCTCAAACTAGAGTCTCTGATGTACTTATCCTTTTGTTTAGTTGTACATCTGGCCTTCCACATCCTTGTTAGAGCCAGTTGTCCTTTGTCTTTGAAGACTGTAGTGCACACCTTTGTATGAAATCTTCAGTTTTTTGTCAATTTTAAGCATTGTATAGCCTTCATTCCTCAAAACAATGATTGACGGATGAGTTTCTAGAAAAAGTTATTTTTTGCCATTTTTGTCCTAATATTGACCTTAAGACATGCCAGTCTATTACATACTGTATCAACTCAAAAACAAACACAAAGACAATGTTAAGCTTCATTTAATGAACCAAATAGCTTTCAGCTGTGTTTGATATAATGGCAAGTAAATTTCTAGTACCAAATTAGCAATTTAGCTTGATTACTCAAGGATAAGGTGTTGGAGTGAAATGGGGCCCGTCTAGATTTGGTGGTGGTGGTGGTGGTGGTGGTGATGGTGATGATGATGATGATGATGATGATGATGATGATGATGATGATGATGGCACGGTGGTGCAGCGGTTAGCACTGTCGCCTCACAGCAAGAAGGTCGTGGGTTCAAACCCCGGTTGCCCCGGCCTTTCTGCATGTTCTCCCCGTGTCTGCGTGGGTTCTCTCCGGGTGCTCCGGCTTCCTCCCACCATCCAAAGACATGCAGGCTAGGTTAATTGGTGTCTCCAAAAATTGCCGTGGATGTGAGTGTGAGTGTGTGTCTGTATATGTGTGGCCCTGCGATGGACTGGCGACCTGTCCAGGGTGTACCCCGCCTTTCGCCCAATGTTAGCTGGGATAGGCTCCAGCCCCCCGCGACCCTGTACACAGGATAAGCGGTTGATGATGGATGGATGGATATATATATGTTACTAAACCACAATGCATTTTAACCGTGTAAAAAAAGAGTTATTCAATTTTTGGCAAAGACCTTATAACTTTGTTGTCATTAAGTTTTATAAACCTGGGGACAAAACACTATACCAGACGCACTGAGATATTTTGAATGATACCAAACATGTTACACTAGTTACATTATTTGTATACATCAGATATGGTCTTTTGTTACATACAGATATTAGGTGAGTTTGAGGTGATTCTGAGCTGAAGAGGAATGGGAGAGGGGAGAGAATGGGACAGATGTGGAAGGGCAACAATGAGGTGTGAATTTGCAGTTTTCGCTCAGTGGGGTGTGGTGCCTCAGGAAGAGATGCTAATTGTGAGAAAGTTCATTTGTTGATCTTCTCGAAGTTGATCATCAAAGGCTTTTTGCCTTTGAATGTAAACACATTGGCACATTGGCACCCAGCCTTACAACCGCAAACTGCTCCATGGAAATAAAGTGAAACTCAATGCACCTCCTGAGATTATCGGAGATCTTTTGCAGCATTTTCGTAGATGGCATTGTTCTTGCAAACGGTTTTCAGAAAAATAAAACTTTTTACATGCACGTGTTCCACGAGACAGGGTCCTGCTGCATGCTACAGTGAACAAACAGTGAATCCGACACGAGCAATGATGGCTTTTTTTTTGCCTGTTCGTATATGATAAAATACAATAAATGTTCTTCAAGCGTGTGTCTTTGTGACTAGCAGCATTTCTTATCTTGCGCCACTCCGAGATGTCTTACAGGTCACCCACCTGTTGCGGGTAGCTGAGTAAATTTACGCATGAAATAGGAGCTTAGGAACTGGATTGAGCCTTGTCGCATTCGGAGGGTGGCGGGTGCTAATTCACACCCTGGATATGTAATATCCAATTGTAATATCACTTGTAGAAAATGCTCTTAACTGTTAAGATCAACAGTTATTGGCAAATAAGGCCCAGAACTCTATGCATGTGCTTGTCTTGTAGAAGCGCTTCAGCAAAGCTCACTGCGCACACATATCAAATCAGACGTGCATCTGTGGCTTTTCTTTCATCTGTTCTTCAATATAGAATCCCACATTTTGTCAAACACACGTCTTTGTGTTTAATTTCTTGTCATATATCACTACGAGACATCTTACAGATCGCACTCCTCAGTGGTTGGTACATCAGCAAAATAACCCACCATTACACTTGAAAAATCCACATTTGGCGGGTGTTCATTTCAAACCGTGTTCACCAGGAGTAGGCTGTACAACAAATTTGTGTGTAAGGAAAACAAAACAGTGTCAGTGTCAATTGCACCCACAGTTTATGTAGTAAAATTATATTTAGAAAGAGATAACAATCATGTGTTGGTTAATGGCGAGATAAAAGGCGAGCCATAGGTTCCCGACCCCTGCTCTAGAGACTGTTGTGTGTGAAAATCTCTGGAGATCAGCAGTTACAGAAATACTCAAGCCAGCCCATCTGGCACCAACAATCATACCTCGGTTGAAATCACTTTTTGATTTTATTTATTCCACTGCTGCCACACGATTGGCTGATTAGATAATCACATGAATAAGTAGTACAGGTGTATCTAATAAATTGCTCAGTGAGTGTTCATGGTACTTTTTGAGAATGGCCATTTTACCACCAATTTTCACTGCAATTATAAATTACCTGCTGTAAAATAAGTGGCGCTATAACCATAGAATTTCAAAAGGTAAAGGCTGAATGCCTCAAAGCTCTTTCTTGCAAATAGAAGTTTCATTAAAGAGTTTTTTGTGAAATGGAGACAAATTTTGAGTAAAATTTAGTGTTCACAAGGATGTCCACGCATTGGAGGCTTGTTTGTTTAAATGTATTAATTGACATTTCTGTAGGGAGAATTACTATTCAATTATTTTATTCCTGCGCAAAGACATAAGGAGTGAGCTAGAGCTGTCAATCATAAATCGCCATTAGAATCCACATAAGATTGCAATTTGAAGTTACGAACACTCGCTGGTATTTTGAAGTAAGTTTGAGCTGAATAGTTGGTTTTAATGTCATATTGTAAACTGTTGTTACAGCTTATAGCTTTCTATGCTAATCTAAAACTATGTATAGCCTTTACAGGAAATGTCCTTATTATGGCAAGAAAACACTTGTAATATCATAAAAATGTTTTCATTGCTAGAAGCATTTGCAATCACATGGTTGAATATTTTGGCTCTAAGAATGCCATTCAAGATTGCCAAAACATTTAAGTAAGAGCAACAGTTTAATAACAAAGTTTAAATGTTAAAGACTACCTACTACTACAGGTTTAACCATGGCATAAAATTCTGTTATTGTTGTCAAGATGTCAGCAAGTTGCAAAATCAAAGGTTTGTCAACATTCTCAACTTAAAGGGATGGTTCACCCAAAAATGGAAATGATCTCATCATTTACTCACCCTCATGCCAATTCCAGATGTGCATGACTTTCTTTCTTCTGCTGAACACAAATGAAGATTTCTAGAAGAATATCTCAGCTCTGTAGGTCCATACAAGTTTTTGAAAGTTTTTTGTGCAAAATTTTGAAGCTCCAAAAGGCACATAAAGGAAGCATTAAAGTAAACCATTTGACTCTAGTGGTTATATCCATGTCTTCAGAAGCGATATGATAGGTGTGGGTGAGAAACAAAAAAAATAAAAAAGGACTAAATATTGATCTGTTTCCTACCCACATCATATCACTTCTGAAGACACAGATTTAACCACTGGAATTGTATGGATTACTTTTATGCTGCCGTTATGTACTTTTTGGAGCTTCAAAATTTGAACCCTGTTGACCTGCATTGTATGGACTTACAGAGCTGAAATATTCTTCTAAAAGTCTTTGTTTGTGTTCCGCAGAATAAAGTAGTAAATTATAATAATTTTCCTTTTTGGTGAACTATTATTAAAATGTACAAATGGTGAAATTCCATAAACATATCTGCCAGCTCTCACAATTCAGATATATTCACTTCTTCCACAATGTGCAGATCATACAGTTGTTTACAATTCTTTAAGAGTCTTAGTTTTGCCGGCTTTAAAAGTAGATGTCCCAATCCACTTTTTGTTAAATGGAGCATCTGTGCAAAATAAACTTGTTTACCGCCATCATAAACTCTAATAAACATATAGATTCTGAACTTCCTCTATTGTTTTGCAATGTAGATTGTGATTTTTACATTTTTATGTTGTGACAGCAGTTTTATGTTCCTCTTTACTCATTCACCAGCCAGGAGGGTCAGACACAGGCTGCACCTCAGATGGAGGTCACGCCCCCAGAGAACCAATCAAACAACGGCACAACACAAGAACATGAAGAAGAGGAAGAAGGTATAGCTTGTAATTAAGCAATATATAATGTGTCTTCCTGTCTCTTCTTTATGATTTGGTCATCCCTCCTCATCTTCTCTTTTGTCTTTCTGACAGATGGATGTGACATCTCTTCTCAACTTCTTAGAACAAAAAGTGATGCTGGTGTACTGAGACGGCACACAAGGCGGTCTCTTAGTGACCAACGACGAATCAGAAGGCACAGATTTTCCATCAATGGTCACTTCTACAATCACAAGGTAATACATTTTATGTGTGATTGTTTGAGCATAAGTTCCTTCTCAGTCATGTGATCTTTTCCTCTCTCTGATGCTCATGTTCAGACAGCTGTTTTTACGCCTGCATATGGATCTGTAACGAACGTCAGGATTAACAGCTGTATGACCACGCCACAGGTGTTGCGAGTCTTACTGAACAAGTTTAAGATTGAGAACAGCCCAGATGACTTCGCCCTCTACCTCGTTCATACCAGCGGAGGTCAGCTGCTTTCTCCTCTGTGTCTTCTGGTTTGAATAAATGACTTGACTGTAAAGCACTGAATCACCGTCTAGTGGACATAGGACTACATAACTAAAACACAAGTGACTGCATGGGAAAACACCACTCAAATTTTCATCAGAAAATTTAAAAATCTGGTTTCATATGTACTTGCGTGTGCTCTGCATTAAAAACACGAGAAATATTGTATTTGTGTGTTTCAGAGCGTGTTCAGTTGAAGCGTACAGACTACCCGCTAGTGGTAAGAATACTTCAGGGACCATGTGAGCAGGTCTGCAAGATATTTCTCATGGAGCAAGACCTGGGAGAGGAGATCCCATATGAAGTAAGTGTGTGTGGGGGGGATATTCTAATACCCCAAGATTAAAAGTTTGGCAATACTCAAATATACAGGTATGAAGTTCACACAACTGACTGTAGTTACGCTCTACTGCACCAGGTGGCACAATACATCAAATTTGAGATGCCTGTTCTGCAGAGCTTCATCACCAAGCTGAAGGAAGAGGAGGACAGGGAGGTGCAGAAGTTGAGAAGCAGGTATGTTTCACGCCTTTCATACAGGGTTGCCACCTTGGCCCTGTAAAATTCCTGGACACCTGATCAATGACCGAAAAATGTATTGCTGGCCATCATACAAGAAATTAAAAATGATCTACTCCTTGTTTGATATGGAAATTACCGCATATATAGCACACATTTTAATTATATAACTTCTATAACAAATATTTTAGACCATTTTTAAGATACACCTTTAAATTTCATAACAAAATTCACAAATTATTTTCGTAGTGCTCAAAACACTACACGCTGAGGACATCTGCTGGTGAAATGTATGTGAACATACTGTAATACAAAATCAGTGACAATGACAAAATATATTGTAAATTGCTGGCATATATTTAAAAAAGTATTTATTTATTTATTTTTTTTAATAATTGTATTCCTACTAATACAATATTTATGTTTATTACATAAAAGTCCTTAGTATATGTTTGGTAGGACATTTCAGGTGATCGGAACTTGTTTGAATCAGTCTAATTTTCTGGACCAAATTTCATTAAAACTGACTCAGGGTCAGCCACCAGTGTTGGGCAAGCTACTCAGAAAATTTAGCAAGCTAAGCTACCAACTACTCAACAGAAAAATGTGTTGGAGTTAAGCTAATAGCTAATAGCTACGCTCAAAGTACCATTTTACTACCATGGTAATTTGATATATGATTACCGTATTCAGATACTATTGTATTTATTTATGGCACTTCAAGGTAATAAAAAAAAAATACCATGTTACTTTGCTATTTGATTATATATAAATACCATTGTACATTAACATGGTGCTCCCAGGTAATGATATATTTCCAAAAAATTGGTAATACCATGGTACTTTTTGATGTATTTTCGAGTAGGCTAATACCTGTTTTGATACTCTTTTGTTTGACGGCAACGACCACTGAGGTCACATTCTCCCGTACGCTGTGGGTTATGGCGGGAACCCCAGGCCGCACTGGCCACGGTAAACGAGCCAGTGCCCAAGTCTGCCACGGTAAACGAGCCAGCGTCCGTGCCTGCCACGGTAAATGGGCCAACGCCTAAGCCCGCCATGACCAATGAGCCAGTGTTGCAAGCCTCGGCCATCCCAGAGCAAGTGTTGCAAGACGTGTTCGTCCCAGAGCCAACACCTTTAGCCTTGCCCGTTCCTGCAATAATGCTCCCAGCTGTCCAGAAGAGGAGAAGAAAAGGACTCCCACTCCCCAGTCGATGCTAGCACTTACATCCATGGAGGCAGCTCCCCAGTCACTGCCTCTTGTCCACGCCCTCGCCCAAGCCTCCCACGGCTCCACCCCTTGAGCCTTCCGTGGCTTTGCCTTCCATAGCTCCAGCCCTTCGGACATCTCCTGGCTCCACCTTGCTTGACTCTGCCCGTCGAGCCTCTCCTGGCTCCACCTGCGTTCATCAAACCTCTCCTGGCTCCACTTGTCTTCGTAGAGTCCTCCACGGCTCCGCCTTTAACACTAGAAACTCCACCTCCTACAGCTCAGCCCGCTTCACCATGAACTCCACCTCCTAAAACTCCAATCCCTACTCCTGTTGCTTCACCTGCCTTCGTCAAGTCTCCCTCGGCTCCACCCTCTGAGTCTTCCTCGGCTCTGCCCTCAACCCCAGAAACTCCAACTCCTACGACTCAGCCTGCTTCTACTCCTGTTGCTCCGTTTCTGGATCCGCATTTGGTCCTTCCTCCTCCACTGGTACTGTCCAGCACGATGGCCCTTTCTCCTCTGCTGGCTCAACCCAGGACATTAACTCCTCCTCCTGATCAGCCAGTTCCCCCCAAGTCACCAGCTCAACCTGTGACATCACGGACAAGGGGAATTTCCAACCCTGTTCATGCCCTGCCTCCCAGGTCCCCTGACCCAGTCCCTGCCCTGTGGTCACCTTCCTGTCCTCCTAATCATATGCAGACTCCTCCTTGTACTCCTGATCACCTGCAGACTCCTCCTTGCCCACCGGATCATCCACCAATTCCTCCTGATCATCCTCCTGGATCCTTGGGAGTGGGGGGGGGGGGGGGGGGGTGGTTCTGTCACGGATCCACTGGACTCCCTCTCTCACTCTACACTCCACTCTCTCTCCCTCACTGCTGACACAGCGCTCACTCTCCCCTGAAGTTTTGATCACACGCACATGCACATAATTTTGTGAATAATTAAGGACTGTATTTATACCTAGCCCTCACACACACTCTTGGTCTGTTCTCGGCCGTGTTTTCCTACTGACTACAAACTTCCTAGTTTTGTCTAACTTACCTGTTAATATACTTACCTTGTTATTGTTCTCCTCATCTGTGTTTCGTGTTGGTTCATCCTCTGTTTGTCCTCCAGTGTTTGGACTCTCCTAAGTCGTTTAAGTTTCCTGGAAATATCAAAAGACTGTTGTGAGTTAACTATTCATCTGTACATCACAATATATCGCTGTCTGGATATTACTCACCTGCTGTCTACATCACCACTGTATCTGGATTGACTCGCCTGTTGTTTTCATCACTGCTTCATTCACCTGTTTAATAAACCCTGCGATTGAGTCCATATCCCTGGCTCTGTGAGTTTCTCCGTGACAGCTGCACACATGTTGAACTTAAAAAAAGACCTTCTTGATCACTGGCAAATGGATGCATTTGCAGGTTTTGTTTCCATTGATTGATTGTAGATCCACTGGAATAAGCGTTATCTTTATTTTCTGTATTTTAAAATATTCCATGAACGTGTTTAACAGCATGCGCGTTAGCTCTCAGATTGAATTGCAAACAGATTCAGATTTCTCTCCTGTCACGTGTGACCAATTAATTGTAAAGAACCGACTCAAATGAGCGATTCATTTGTGAACAAACATCTTTAAAAAAAATGGCGATAGTAAACACCGGGTACAAGGCATATGATAGCGGTATAGCTTTTGTCAACGCTACACTGCTACCTTGTCAAAAATATAGCTTTGCTTCTGAAAAGCTACTTGATTTAATAACTAGCGAAGCTACCGTCTCGCTACTCAGAAATATAGTTAATCTAGTAGCTTCGTTATTTGTAGCCAAGCAAGCTGCTGCCCATCACTATCAGCCACTCATTTGAGTTTCCATTTTCCATCCAAGATTACATTTTTACTTCACTGGCAGTTAGGGTTGGTGTTTGGGATGGGGGTAGAGTTTATCAAATATGCATTCCTCTTCACTGTATTACATAATTTACAACGCATAATTTACTTATATATATATAAGTAAATATGCAAAGGCCAAGTTTAGCTGAAGAACTTTCGACCTACTGTTGCCAAATTTACATTGAGATCAGTCTGGATTTGAAACAGAAGGTTTATAAATGTTTCAGTACTTTATGAAACACATTTTATTTCCCTCATCAATAACATAATTTATCTTTAACACTGAATAATCTCTCTCTCTCTCTCTCTTTCTATCAATAGATACAAGTACCTGCGATGTATTATTGAGAAACAGCTGCAGTGTTTGCCAGAGGGTTCCACCTGTATGTGAAGAGCACTTCACATCTCCACATCTTTCAGCACTCAATCTCTTTATGTCAGAGCACATGTACCCTCTTCATGTTAATGAAAGGGCTTCTAGACAGAATTTCTTTAGCATTTTCCATCCTAAATGATAACAAGTCTAAACCACTAATATGCATTGATATTTGCTCAGATTAGGACATTTTGCTGACCAATGAAAATGGATGGAACAGCTTGTAATATAAAAAAGAAATTATATATTTTTTTCCCTACATTCTTTGCATGATTTGGTGCTATAGCGAATCACATACAGGTACAATAAAATAAAAGCACATTTGACAAAGTCAGGGTATTTCTATATCCAGTTATGACTGTAAATGGAAATTATAATGACAAGCACAAAGTAACTGTGACACGTGCTGAGAATTGTAGTATATTTGGTATGTTAAGCCCATTTTTTATAAAATCTCTATGGAGGCATTATAGATCGATCACTTTACATGTTGGATGTATTCAGAAGATTCAGTGGTCTGAGCCAAACTGTTGTATCACTCAAGCTGCCTAAACAGAAAAACATTGTATAAATGTGGCATATACTGCATATAGCAAATGAGCGGATTGCAACACTTTGAATATTTTTGAAGTGTCTGTTTTATAAATAGATGGACGTAAAAGACTGTGAATTTAAAGGAAGATTGAGCATAGAATGATCAACAAAGAGGATGTAGAACATGAACATTGTTTGAACGTGAATGCTGTTGGGATGTTTGTGTGTGAGGTAGTGTGATTAGTATGTATGTTTGGGTACCTGAATAGGACAGCACACTTGTAGTTGCTAAAAAAAAGGGGGGTTCATATTTTATTTTTTTTTAACATTTTGACATTTATTATTTACACCTAAAGTGTGACTGGTCTCTGTGTTGTCATACTTCATGTGTTAAAATACTTATGAAGTTTGATATCTGGCATGCCTGTAGTCTATTTTATAATGATACTGATTGTAAAACTGAGAATATGATGACAATTATATTTAAATAAAATGTTATCATCATGTGCACTTGTGTCCTGTACTGTATATTAGTTAAATTTGTTTTAGTATACACAAATGAATGCTGTAGCTTATAAGTAAATATTATTTATGATTGCTTGTTATCTTTACAATGCATCATGAATCAGTCAAAATCTGGTCATATTTTTTTGCTTATCTGTGTAAATTTCAAAGTAAATTTAACTAAAATTTCGAAGTTGATTTACACCATTTTGCAGTTCATTTTCCACACAAAATTACCTGTTTGTGATCTTAAAAACGATCTGTTTTGTGCACCAAGTTTTTCAGGTCTGCGTGCGCAGCTCTGAATCTTACTAATGACTAAGTATGTTAAAGTGCTGTAAATGGTAGGTTCTTTGAACTTGTCATCTGTTAGCCAATCAGCTCGAACACATGTGATATGTGAAGCCAGTCGCTCACATGGTGATGATCTTTTGACGTGTAATCGGATAGCCAATCAGCTTACGTACACTCCCTTTGCCTAACAATTTAAATGTGCTCAGTTTCACTGCAGCACGCTGCGAAAGTTTTCTCTGATACCCTCCTCCTCGCCAGTTTCACTTGTCTAGATCTGCTACATGGGGATTATATTTATGTCTAATTGTGCAGCAGCATGTAAAACATGATTGATGCAGCATGTCTTGTGTTTTTCTGCAGCAGCAGTATATCTATAACTCAGTATATCTCAGTATATCTGTGTATTTTTTACCAATAGCAAGTCTCTGTACTTGCAGCAGAAGCGTATCAGATCTAGTCTGCCAAAATCAATATCCTATCAGTAGGGTTGTGAGGGTCACTTTTGAAATGTTTTCCACTACAGATTACAGAATACATGCTGTAAAATGTAATTTGTAACATATTCTGTTAGATTACTCAATGTTAGTAACATATTCTAAATACTTTGGATTACTTCTTCAGCACTGGTGGATTTCTTCACTTGTTTTGACTATAAAAACTCTGCCAGTACAGTAAGACAACATACACATGTTAAAATATATTCTCTGAAAAACCTAAATATCTTATGCAGTGTTGTTTCTAAAACAAGATGAATCAAATTGATCTTGTTTTTATGATTTTTAGATATTTTTACAGGAAAGCAATGCAAAAGTTATTATCAATAATATGATTTGTGCTCTAATATCAAAGGTCTTACTAGAAAAATAAATTATGAACCAATTTTCTTGATAAAAAAATATGATCGTGCCTGGTCACATGCATGTAAAATGTCTTGAAATAGCATTTTAGCTTAGTGAAAAGCTGACAATTTACCCAAGGTTTATTTGTATTTCTTCTGCTCCAAACTTACTTCAAACGTACTTCTCTCTCTGCTCGTATGAATGTAACACATCATAAGAAAGTGTTTCACCGCTGTTTAAATGCACTTTGGATCGTATCATTTATATGTATAAATGTTTTCCATCTGAAAGAACTAAATATTAAATGAAAGAAATGACAATAAAATGCAAAGTAATCTCTTTAGTAATCAAAATACCTTTTGAATGTAACTGAATACTAATTACCAATTATTTAAATTGTAACTGTAGTGGAATACATACGTAATCCCATTAGATGTATTCCGCTACTCCCCAACACAGCCTATCAATATGTCATAACAGCATTAATATGCTAAATCATTCTGAGAGTTGTGGTGACTGAACTCTAGAGTGCGATACAAATCCAGAGCAGACTTGTGCTAAAACGAAGGGGCTTCATGACAGTTTAAGTTTGTAGCATCGCTACTTATAGTTATCTATTGCTTTGTGTAGTTATGTACATTCCTGGTGTGTATATGTATATATATCTGAATATGTCCATTATTTCTTAGCTGCACAGTCTGCCAACACAACAAAATCATTGCTTAAATCTCAAAACTACTTCAGTCTTCCTCTTGATTGACTATAAATCCTCTCATCGATTACTTAACCACAATCTTTGAGATCATGGAGAGACACTGTAAGTCCCACAATGACATTATGTCCGACCCCAGTGCCTAAACACGTATGTCCTGGTAAATCCATAAACTGTCTTAATCCTGTTGATGGATTAGATTAATGCTCTGATCCTATGTCAGTGAGAAAAATGTAGGTTTATTCCACTCAACCAATCAGAGAATGAGAGAGATCAGGAGCAGCGACTTAATGTCTCTGTATACGTGTTCATGTGTGAGTTTTGTCTCATACTGTCCTCCATTCAAGCACAGCAGGCTAGACAGGAGGACAAAACCTGGACATCTGAACCTTAGAAGATTTTCCTATAGACACTCAATGTAAGTTAATGCATCCTCTTTTGGAGTGTTCGTTCTTCTAAAGATGCTCAAATGTATTTTCACCATATTTAATAAGTTATAACATAACTACTCGATTTGTTTTCAGGTCACTGAAAGAGTTTATTCTACTGTGTATTTAAAAAGTACCGAGTTGAACAAATAAATGTTGGTTACCACAAAAAAAAAACTTATTTCCTTTCACTACTCATTTGTTATTAAATTATTATTAAAAAGTTGTTACAGTAAGGCACTTACAATAGAAGTGAATGGGGCCAGTCCATAAAAATGTATATAAAAATATATAAAATTATAAAATATTAAAAATATTAAATAAATTTGCTTTGTTGTCATTAAAACAAAACCCTGTAATCTTGGTATTTGATATACATTTCGTACAGATAAGCTTAGTAAATTATTTTATTGCACTAAAATAAATGTAACATGTATGATGTTCACATCTTCTGGCTATACTTTTGAAACAATGTGTATTAGCTTTCATCGAATGACCCCATTCACTTCTATTGTAACTTTAACTGCGATTAGGGACAACTCAAATTTTTCTTTTGTGGAAATCAATATTATGCCTCAAAAGCTGTTAAACGAGCTTAACTTGTATTGAACCTGGAAAATGCTTATATATATATATATATATATATATATATACACAGTATATATATATATATATAAGATTAATGCAAGTATATTCACATAGAGAACAACATGGTGTTAAACTGTGGTGGGGCTTGAATATTTTTAAGAGAGAGTTAATTTTAGCCAGACACTGAACTAAAACAGATTATGCTTCTATAACTGCCTTATCAGCGCACAGACTGTTGGACTAGTTTGTGAAAAGATAATGTATTGCTCCTTTCAATGCCTAATTGTAGATAAAGTAACATACTGATATTAAATCATTAACAATTGAGGGATTGATCTGGGTATTTTTAGACAGTAAAACAGAACAAATCTTCAAATAAAATACATTTGTCTAAATAAGATACATTTACTTGAGAAGCAAAATTGTGTTAGATAATGACATTTGTTTTCAGAGACTATATCTTAAATAATAATAATACAAATAATAATAATAATACTAATCATAATCATAATAATAATAAATGGTTTACAACTTTGGCCAATAGTTTTTCTCTTCTCTTATTCTCACTAAATTTGGTCAGATTTATTCTTTAAAAAAAACACAAGAAAAAAAGTGCCAATGGGGTGAGGAAAAACGACTTGTATTTTCTTTCGGAATGTCGCCTCTTAAACATATTTATCTTGTTTAATGAATGTTTTTAGATATTTTTACTGGGAAACAAGACAAAACAAATATTTTCTTCTTCAATACACATTTTAGTAAATTAGACCTAAAAATAAAAAAAATCCCTCCTTTGTGTCATCTGTCTTCATTTATATTTCTCTCATAACATTGTGTCCTTTGTCCACTATATCACAGATCTCTTGTGACAGATCAGACAAAGACTTATGTCTCAAGCTTTGCTTTAAAATCATGAAGTACACATTCTGTCCCCATGAGATTATTTGATGTTATGTTGTACATTTTCACCAGACTATATTCCGGGATTTAACCTCTGACCCGTCATGCTTTCACAGAATCTTCCAGCATGTTCTCAAAATATCAAATCGTCTCGTTTACCTGCCTTTTGCTCCTGGCAATGCTGTTTCCAGTGGTCGAGTCGCGTCGGGGCGGGGGCTTTGGCCGTGGCGGGGGCAACAGAAATGGAGGATGGGGTGGTTCCAATCGTGGAGGTTGGGGTGGAGGGGCTGGCCAGCCCTACCATGCTCCTCCCGTCCATACTGGAGGTTCCTCTGGATCTAGTGCTGGGAGGGTTGCAGGGGCCGCTGCTGCTGGAGCTCTGGGAGGCATGCTGATCGGTCAAGGCTTGAGCTCTATGGCCCGACCTGGATATGGGTATGGAGGATACGGAGGATATGGACACGGGTATGGGCATGGCTACCCCAGGTATGGAGCAGGACATGGTGGTGGGTATTCAGGAGATCTCACTGCAGGGGAGTTCCGAAATGAGACCGATATGGAATATTACATGGGAGCGGCGTCGGCTGGACCCATTTACAGTTGTGTGACAGTCCTGGGACCTGTGATGACATTCTTACTTGGGCAATATCTGTCATAGTGGTGCTTTGGCACAGGGCTTTGAACCTGCTCTTACCTGGACACTTCTATCTTTTCTATCAATGTGTGGCAGATGCAGTATTAAATTATGGGCTAAATGTAAATAAAAAAGCACAATTAGAAGTTATTTCATAGGGTATTCATTTTGCTCTGTATAAGATCGCTCCCCTAAAGATTTCTGTAAAATTGACAACACAAAAATAGGGTTACATTTACATTTGACTGGCAAACAAGGCTTATGGTAAAATCACATTAAACTATAATGAGCGTTGAGGACAAATCTTCTTAAACAGCTCAAATGCTCTCTACCTCACTTTACCCGGGCTCTTTAACAAGCTCCTGAATCTGTTAAGATCTCATAGCTTTTGCATTTACAACCTCTTTAGATGTGTTAATCAGTATGCATGTTTATTTTTGTACTGCTAGAATAATTCAATATTCTATCATAATCACTTGACTTTGTAATTTTCAAATCCATGTCAGTAATACTGTCTATTGTCTGTGTAAACAACAGTAGTAAACAAGGCAGACAAAGTCTAACTAGCAGTAAATTCTGAAATATTAATAAGAGAAAATGTGGTTTGTTTTAGATTCAATTAAAATTCAATTAGAGTCAAAATTCCAAGCTCCCAGAGTGCTTACGTATATGTATAGATATGATAATATTTGATGGATAACATTGGACTAATCAGACCTGTGAATTATACTGACTGCAGTAATGGATGGGATTATTTCTAGGATGACAGTCACAGTGTTATGTAAAACACTTCACAGATGGCATATATATCCATATAGAGCACTGAATCACAGAAGGTACAGTACCTATTAGATGCATTGATCACTCTTACTGAGCTCATCTGCCAGCTTCCCTGTCTGTAAACTAAAGGAAAGTGAAACAGATCTAGACGTTGCAGTCTAGTCCTCATAAGAAAACAACAGATGGCAAAGCAATCTTGGAATATTCCATGTTCAATACAAGTTAAGCTCAATCGACAGCATTTGTGGCATAATGCTGATTGCCACAAAAACAATTTTGACTCATCCCTCCTTTTCTTTAAAAAAAAAAGAAGCAAAAATCGAGGTTACAGTGGAAGACAATGTGGCCAATGACGGTTTCAACACAGAAATGTGAAGCTTGTACTTTTATAAAATTGGCAATAACTTTACACAGAAAAGATAAGTAATCATGTTAACACACATATTGTTTATGTCTTGTGGCTCTACTTTTGAAATAGTGAGTATTTTAATATTTACAGATTGGCCCCCATTCACTTTCATTATAAGTACCTCATTGTAAACCAGATATTTAGCTTTTTTTTAAAAGGAGAGGCCAGTCAAATGTATTTATTTATTTATTTTTTGTGGTAAGCAACATTTATTTATTTTTTATTTTTTTCACATTACAGTATTGAGAATTGGACAAATAATGTAATTAATTGTCATGAAAATAATGCAAATAAAAATAAAAAATATTTTTTCTTTTGATTTTTGGCTGAAATATAACCCGGACATGCTTTGTGTGATTCACCTAACCTTGATTCCTAAGCAGTTCAAACAAAGACAAGTGAGAATATGCTGACACAGCAAGAGTAAGTTCACATAGTAAGTTACACCTAACTAACCAAATGAAACTGTGTATGTAACACATTACTATTTTTTAAAGGAATAGTTCACCCCAAAAATACTTTCTTTCTACTGTGAAATACAAACATAGATTCTGTAGCTTCTATAAATCATAAAAGCACCTGGGAGACTGCAGGTGGAAGATTTACAACAAAAAAGGAGATTTGTTTTGGTCTGTTCTCATCCAGAACTGATTGTATCACTTCAGAAGATATGGATTAACTCTATAGATTTCCTTTATGCTGCTTTTATGTCCTTTTTGGGGCTTGGAAGTGTTGGACCCCATTGATTTCCATTCTATGGATATACTCACATCATATCTCCATCAAAATATCTGTGTTCAGCAGAAGAAATGCATATGACTTTGAGAGAGCATAAATGTGAGTAAATGATGAGAGGATTATAATTTTTGGGTGAACTATCCCTTTAAAACAAACTTACATGACCTCATATCTATGTATAGAACAGCTAATTTTTCTTTTCTTTAACTGTAAAAATTTAATAAAACCACATTTTAAATGACTGTTATATTCACTCACTAAGTACTTTATTAGGACCAGCTGTACATCTAGTACTTCTTCATGTGATTATCTAATCAGCCAATCCTGTGGCAGCAGTGATATGCATAAAATCATGCAGATATGGTTCAGGAGCTTCAGTTAATGTTCACATCAACCATCAGAAAAAATGGGGAAAAAATTATGATCTCAGTGATTTGGACAGTGGCATGATTGTTGGTGCCAGATGGGCTGGTTTGAGTATTTCTGTAACTGTTGATCTCCTGGGATTTTCAGTCACAACAGTCTCTAGACTTTACTCAGAATGGTGTCAAAAACATCCACTGAACAGCAGTTCTGTGGATGGAAATGAGAGGTCAATTGAGAATGGCCAGACTGGTTTGAGCTGGCAGAAAGGCTACGGTAACTCAGATAACCACTCTGTACAATTGTAGTGAGCAGAATATCATCTCAGAAAGCACAACACATCAAACCTTGAGATAGATGATCAACAACAGCAGAAAACCACGTCAGGTACTTTATCAGGACCATAGTGTTCCTAATAAAGTGCTCAGTGAGTGCATATCAATAGTCAAGTTATTAATACAAGCAAGAGCAACAGTGCAATTAAAGTCACCTCTTTGAGACATTTGTCCTTTAATTTCTGCAGATGTTTAATAAGGAGCAAGGGATTCTTGACATTTTCCTGTAGATATGTCAGTGAGAAAGGAAGAAAGAAGATTCCAGTATTACAGGAGTGCTTATGAATTAATATGAGTAGATATGAATATCCATCAGAGCACATTAAATCAGCAGGCAATGACAGGATTTGGCAATATTTGTGTGTGATGCAACTTGACAACAGAGCGGAACATAAATGACAAAAAGAAGACACTGAAAGTCAGATGGTAACGAAAAATAAACATTTGGCATGCTCACAGTTCTTTTTGATGGAGGTGAGACAAAAAAAGAAGAAAAGAAAAAGTCTTGTTTACACCATTTTTTCCCCTTTTGTTGTTACAGAGTTGCATAAAAAGCAGCAGGACATACAGTAGCTCTTGCTGCCCTTCACAGTCTCTCCATCATTCTCTTAGAAACACATTCATTGTCTCTCTCATTCTTAGACAGTCTGTGCCTAAAACTCTCTTGTTCATTTGCCAGTGTGTGTTGTTCAGGGTTGTGCTGTGCAATTGTGTTTGTTAGTTTGAAATCTGTAACGCATTTACGGATATGTTTGTGTTTCATACATTTATTGAACAGTTCTACAGTTATGAGTGTGTTTGTGTATACAGTATTCATGTTTTCACAGTCATATAGAGTTCAGCACATTCTGCATTGGTCTTCCTAATACATCTATGTTTATATATTTCTATCTGTATTTTAGAGTGTGCATATGCGGGCATTTCTCAGTTTTAAACAGTTCTGTCAGCGCCTGAGCGTTTGCGAACTACCTGCTCCCCATTGACTTGGTCCACAGCGAGGGTTTCCACCTCTGCCTGTGGCCGGGCAGCACCTCCACCCACTGAGGGTAAGTGGTGGATCCTATGTGCCACTCCTATTTGCGCATTAGAACAGGAATGATGCCCTTCCCGTGCTGGACTATTCCTGGGGCTAGGGGGTACTGGGATGTGGGCAGGACTTAATGGTGCAGGGGGTGTGCCCAAAGATGCAATGGGTGGAATTATAGAAGGGCGTTCCCGAAGCACTGGTTGAGACTCTGCAGGGCCAGCCGGCTCTCTTGTTTGCAGAAAGGGTGTGGGATCTGGCATGGCATCAACAGAATCTCTCAGCACCACCCTACGCCCATCCGTGGCGCCCAATCGATATAGCTCCATGTATTCAGAATGCAGCGGCTGCGAAAGACTTTTCCGCATACGCCTGCGAGGGGTCTCAGGTTGGCGGATGTCCTTATCGTTTCCAGTAGGCACTGGAGTGGCAGGAGGCGTGGGTTTGAAAGAGGCAACAGGGCTGATGGAGGGGCTTATACCAGCCGCGCCCCCAGCGAGAAGGCGTTTTTTGGTAGCATGGAGCTGAGAGGTGAGGTAGGCGATGGTGCTGGCTCTCTGCTCTAGTTCTCCGGACAGCACTGCCAACTTATGGCTCTTCAGCTTTAGCTCATCCAGGTACTTCTTCTCTCGCTCACGGATGGTGTTCTCCAGCACGGAGATCATGGCGTTCTTCTGCTCCAGATCCCGCAGTAGCTCTGTGTTTTCCTGCTCTTTAGCCTTCAGCTGAGCCTCCAGCTCGTCACAGCGCTGATGCAGTTCTCTGCAGCGAGCCTCGCTGTCATCTGAGAGAGAAAAAGATGTTACATACTGTACATATCGATACAGGAATGATATGCACACATATTGGCTGTGTTCGAAAGAGGCCTTGATGCTTGTTGCTCATTCAGTGAATGACTAAACAGGCAGCATTTTATGTATATATTAAAGCCTGCCTGGCTTTAGAATTATCTAGAATGGTGGTTCTCAGCCTTTTTGACTACAAGGCCCCCATTGTCTGAGAAAATATTCAAAGGCCCCCCCATGTATGCTAAGATCCTCATATACTTCTGCTATAATGATGACAAACCTGCTTGTTTTTCTAACTTAAAAAAGGAAAGAATCTAGG
Source organism: Moxostoma hubbsi (assembly GCA_032164185.1). Classification (NCBI taxonomy): domain Eukaryota; kingdom Metazoa; phylum Chordata; class Actinopteri; order Cypriniformes; family Catostomidae; genus Moxostoma; species Moxostoma hubbsi. The sequence goes on along the minus strand of JAVLUX010000018.1, from coordinate 28,051,335 downwards.
AGTGTCAATAGATTAAAACAATTAATCGTGATTAATTTTGTGATTCCACAAATTTTACGAACTATATAGAATAATAACGACAAGTTTCAAAGAGAAAAGACTAGGTGTGCTACAAATGTGGCAAAAAAGTATAGCCACTGGTGCTCATTGGAAAAAGGGGTAACACAAATTCTTGAAAAAAGACAAATCCAAGGCACTCATGTGATATGAATTAAAAAGCCATTATTTAACTGGGCAAAAACATCTAAACTGGCCAACACATTTCAGCTGAAGAGGCCATCAGGGTACAATTCCCTAGTACAAAGAGGCAAAATATGCCTCTTGGCCATCAGTGAAAACATCATCAGCTGATCAAGAGGGAGTGACTCACAAACTAGCTGCAAGGTTGCCAAACACTCAAAAAATACATACATATACTGTATGTTAATTCATCTGTATGAAATATTCATTGACTGAGATATAAAATAATCCTAATTGTGATATACATACCTCGATTTTCAGAAAACCAACGGACTGTAATACAATCCTCAGAGCCAACAGCTTTCATCTACCTTGGTTGATTGAAAATATACCATTTGGCCAGTTTCAGACTTCAATTAATTTGTGATTTAGAGCATGATTTTGAAATTCAGTTGAATATGTCTCAAAGATTTCAGAAAAGAGGATATGACTCACAGACTCTTCCACTTGCCACTGAAAGGGTCAGACCTATTAACAGAGAGCAACTACTTAAGATATTTTCTCTAACAAAATACACTCAATTAAGTCTTTCATCAGTTGTAATTCTTCCTATTTAGTCTATAAATTGGAGTGTGAATTTGGCCATTGGTCGAACAAAAAAGAAGCACAAAATGAGAGAGGCCGAACACAGATATGCCATATGTACTTCCAATTTGGTATATCCAATGGCAAAATATTATAAGGAAGTTGGCCATTGAAGTTATAGCTCCCTTCGAGTGACAGGAATAGAATCTATCCCATGTTCAATAAGAGGTGGTAATAGATTAAAACGTCTACTTCAAAAAGAAACCTTTTGGATATTTACACTTTGTGTTACTCCGTTACCTGATGTTAATGAAGAAATAGATTTTACACCTTTTTTGTAGGTTCTTACAGACATTGTCATATGAATTATCATCAACTATGTATGTATTTTTTGCTTCATCCGAGTGTTTGGCAACCTTTGCAGCTAGTTTGTGAGCCACTCCCTCCCTTGTGATCAGCTGATGATGTTTTCACTGATGGCCAAGACTATATAGTGTGCCTCTTTGTACTAGGCAATTTCGCAGAATCTTTAGCTGAAACGCGTGGCCGGTTTAGACGTTTTTCACAGTTAAATAAAGGCTTTTTAATTAATATAACACTAATGCCTTGGATTTTTCTTTTCTCAATAACGACAAGTTGTTAAAGGGAGTTGTTGAATTAAAATAAGAATTATAATGTCAACTTGATTTTTTCAATAAAGTTGGATTATAATAACTATCTAAAAATTATACATTTATTTAAGGGTTATTTTAGTCCACCCAAAAATAAAAAAAATCTCTCACACTTATGCCATCCCAGATCTGTATGGCTTTCATTTTTTCTACTGAACACAAATGAAAATTTTAGAAGAATTTCTCAACTTTGTCCTATACTGTAGTTCATACGATGCAAGTGAAAGGTGACCAAACCCCCAAAAGCTCCACAGAGGAGATAAATTCAACACAAAAATAATCCATTAGAGTTTTAAAGAAACAATCCACTTATTAATGTAAAAGTCAAAAATGAAAATAAAAACAAAAATGAGTGATTTGTAAATTATATTCACCCTTCGCTATAATGAAAGCACTACAACTACACATATGTTGCTTTTCCTTGTGAATTTCATAATTTTTTATTTTTATTTAAAATCAGATTGTTGCAACATGCTCCAATGTTTACCACTATGAAATATCACTATTTCTTCTAATAACACTTATTAAGCATTTGTGCACTGAAGACACAAGTTTGTTAAATTTAAAAGTGGAATTTTCCCCCAATCATCCATTATTTAGGTCTTCAGCTGCACAATTGTATGGGGTCTTTGTTGCCGTATGGTGTGCTTCTTAATGCGCCACACATTCTCAATTGGAGGTGGTCAGGACTGCAGGCAGGCCAATCTAGCACCCGCACTCTCTGCTTACACATGCATGCATTTGAAATCCAGGCAGTATGTAGTTTGAAGTTGTCCTGCTGGAAAATGCCACGACGTCCCTGGAAATGATGGTGCTGGATGGCAGTATATGTTGCTCCAAAATTTTTAAATATCTGTCTGCATTAATGTTGCCCTCACAGATGTGCGAGTTACCCATGCCATTGGCACTGACACACTCCTGGCCTATACAGACACTGGCTTTTGGACCTGACACTGATAACAGCTTGGATGGTCCTTTTCCTCTTTGGCCTTGATAACACGATGGCTTTCTTTTTCAAAAACATTTTTAATGTGGACCCTTCAGACCGGTTCCACTGTTCTACTTTCCATCTAAGATGAGACCGAGCTCAGAGAAGTCGGCAGCGCTTCTGGACAGTGTTGATGTAGGGCTTCTGCTTTGCATAGTACTTGCATGTGTGGATGCAACGGCGAATGGTGTTGACTAACAAAGGTCTACTAAAGTTATCCAAAGCCCATGTTCATGAGATCCATTACAGATAACTAATGTTTAAGACTGTGATGTCTGGGGGATCAGAGATCATGTGCATTCAGAAGTGGTTTTCGTCATGCCCCTTTACACACTGAGATTTAACCAGATTCCTTGAATCCTTTAACTATATTGTGCACTGTAGAGGGTGAAATGCCCATAATCCTTCCAATTTGTCTTTAGGGAACATTGTTCTCAAAGTGCTGGATTATTTGCTGAAGCATCTGTTGGTAAATTGACAAGTCTTGAATAATCCTTGCTCTTGAAAGTCTAGGCTGTTTTTGGAGGCTCCTTATATACTATGACACGATTACCTCACCTGTTTAACATCTCCGGTTTCACATCGCCTTGTTATATTAACTCGTCAAATTGTTATTAGTCTTAAATAGTCCCTGTCTCAAATTTTTTGGAGCGTGCTGCAATCATCTGATTTGAAATTACTGTACATTTTCAAAAAACAATGAAATTCACAAGGAAAAACATAATATAATGTGTAGTGGTAGTGCTTTCATTATTGGGTGAATATAATTTACAAATCACTCCTTTTTATTTTTATTAGCATTTTTCATACTGTCCCAACTTTTTCGGAATTGGGGTTGCATTCACCTTTCATTTGCATTGAATGGACCTACAGAGCTGAGATATTCTTCTAAATATCGTTTGTGTTCAGCAGAAGAAAGAAAGTCATTCACATCTGGGATGGCATGAAGGTGAGTAAATGATAATAGAATTTTCATTTTTGGGTGAACTATCCCTTTAAGATATTACTAATGGTGTGTGAAACAAGTTATTTTCCAATGCAGCAAATCTCTCAGTCCACCCTGCAGATCTGATGTTAATTTATGACAAAGTATTATAGGAACAGCTCATGTAGATTAGCTCAGCATAGATTTCATTGATTTTTCCATAAATTTAGATGGGTATATATACACATTGTAATTGCACGGATACATTTGAAGCATCTGTGCTGTACTCAAATAGAATAAAAACACTGTTCTTAAAATGGAAACGTATATAAGGCTAACTAATATCAGCTGTATATGTGTAAAAGACATGAGCATGGAAGCAAAGCAGGGTGGGGCTGAGATGGTAAAAGATAGTACGCAGACTTACAGGGCAGGGTAGTGAAGGGCAGAGAGAGAGAGAGAGAGAGAGAGAGAGAGAGAGAGACAGAACCAATCTTCTGTTACCATGCTAATGGATATGAAGGTTGAGGGAATATCAGTGTCCCGCTTTACTGACCTTCAGAGTGAAACGCTCTAAAAGATGTCTGCCTCTCTTAAATGTCAGTTTAGTGTGCTTTAATGGCATGATGGAAATGATACATTTGTATTGCCAAAGCAGTGCAAAATAAGTTACATAAAAAGGGCAAATGGGGTAATAAAGTAAAATAAAATAAACATGCAGAGGAAAACTTTAGAGAATAACAATCAGCAAATGTAACGGAAATATGTTCACATTTAACAAATCTCTCTCTCTCTCTCTCACACACATACACACACACACACACACACATGCTTGTATATATGGTTTATGAGGACATAATGTTTTTTATACTGAGCTAACTTATATTTTCTATCCCCTAAACCTAACCCTCACAGAAACCTTCTGCATTTAATGGCAGATATTCATATTAAAAGCATCCAGTACACTACACCTGATCAATCAGGGTCTCGGTTCCATGTGATATCTCTGACAGTTATTAAATTGTACATGCAGAATTGAGCTCATTCATGTGAGTGACTCATGTCTCTCTCGCTTTCCCTGACCGACACATTACCACTTAGCAATGGCCACACCAGCTAATGAGGTCACCATCAAAATCACACACAAACCCGGTCAGACAGTATAATACATCCATGAATCACACTCCAGCACATTTAGCTGAGGTCAAACTGACAGCTTCAGTATGAGAGAGCATTTTCATTTGAAAATTTAATATGTGATTCTTCTCAACAATAATGTTGCATGTGCAATGGTAGAGAAACAACAGATGCTGCTCTAATCAAAGTTTGACACTGTACACTGTAAAAATGTCTGTCATTTTAAAAGAATGTAAAAATGCTAGAGGGAAAAAAAAAACTTTAGTTGATTAACTGTAAATAGATTACAATAGATTTCTTATATATTTTAACAATAAAATGTTGTAAAAATAAAAATTTTTAGATGTAAAAAGTATGATTTTCCTGTCAAATTAATGGTTAAAGTTTAACAAGAGAGTGCGTGTACTTTTTAAAGTAAATTATTGTTAAAATTACCATAAAAAACAATAATCGGGCATTCCCAGAATTCCCTGTGTGACCCACTACATTTCATTATATTTTATGGGAATAGTTATGTTTAATCTTATTTTTAATATTAGTTATGTACTTATGGTTGTTCTGTTTTATATTTGATGTAATTTAGTTCATGTTTACTGTATTATTTAAATCTCACATGTGTTACCCTGAAGGTGTTTAGTGTTTATGTGCGTGACTCTGAGCACTGTCTCAACATGTTTATCGGTCATTACTCCTGGAAAAGACACTATTGATGAACTTCATGTCATCATGTGCTCTTCTATCATTTTAAATGGCGATTAACAATGACTTATAAAGTAAAAAGCAGAATTTTACAATTTCAGAAGGTTATATCCTAGTTATATATAGCATATACAGTGAGGAAAATAAGTATTTGAACACCCTGCTATTTTGCAAGTTCTCCCACTTGGAAATCATGGAGGGGTCTGAAATTGTCATCATAGGTGCATGTCCACTGTGAGAGACATAATCTAAAAAAAAAATCCAGAAATCACAATATATGATTTTTTAACTATTTATTTGTATGATACAGCTGCAAATAAGTATTTGAACACCTGTCTATCAGCTAGAATTCTGACCCTCAAAGACCTGTTAGTCTGCCTTTAAAATGTCCACCTCCACTCCATTTATTATCCTAAATTAGATGCACCTGTTTGAGGTCATTATCTGCATAAAGACACCTGTCCACCCCATACAATCAGTAAGAATCCAACTACTAACATGGCCAAGACCAAAGAGCTGTCCAAAGACACTAGACACAAAATTGTACACCTCCACAAGGCTGGAAAGGGCTACGGGGAAATTGCCAAGCAGCTTGGTGAAAAAAGGTCCACTGTTGGAGCAATCATTAGAAAATGGAAGAAGCTAAACATGACTGTCAATCTCCCTCGGACTGGGGCTCCATGCAAGATCTCACCTCGTGGGGTCTCAATGATCCTAAGAAAGGTGAGAAATCAGCCCAGAACTACACGGGAGGAGCTGGTCAATGACCTGAAAAGAGCCAGGACCACCGTTTCCAAGGTTACTGTTGGTAACACACTAAGACGTCATGGTTTGAAATCATGCATGGCACGGAAGGTTCCCCTGCTTAAACCAGCACATGTCAAGGCCCGTCTTAAGTTTGCCAATGACCATTTGGATGATCCAGAGGAGTCATGGGAGAAAGTCATGTGGTCAGATGAGACCAAAATAGAACTTTTTGGTCATAATTCCACTAACCGTGTTTGGAGGAAGAAGAATGATGAGTACCATCCCAAGAACACATCCCTACTGTGAAGCATGGGGGTGGTAGCATCATGCTTTGGGGGTGTTTTTCTGCACATGGGACAGGGCGACTGCACTGTATTAAGGAGAGGATGACCGGGGCCATGTATTGCGAGATTTTGGGGAACAACCTCCTTCCCTCAGTTAGAGCATTGAAGATGGGTCGAGGCTGGGTCTTCCAACATGACAATGACCCGAAGCACACAGCCAGGATAACCAAGGAGTGGCTCTGTAAGAAGCATATCAAGGTTCTGGCGTGGCCTAGCCAGTCTCCAGACCTAAACCCAATAGAGAATCTTTGGAGGGAGCTCAAACTCCGTGTTTCTCAGCGACAGCCCAGAAACCTGACTGATCTAGAGAAGATCTGTGTGGAGGAGTGGGCCAAAATCCCTCCTGCAGTGTGTGCAAACCTGGTGAAAAACTACAGGAAACGTTTGACCTCTGTAATTGCAAACAAAGGCTACTGTACCAAATATTAACATTGATTTTCTCAGGTGTTCAAATACTTATTTGCAGCTTATCATACAAATAAATAGTTAAAAAATCATACATTGTGATTTCTGGATTTTTTTTTAGATTATGTCTCTCACAGTGGACATGCACCTACGATGACAATTTCAGACCCCTCCATGATTTCCAAGTGGGAGAACTTGCAAAATAGCAGGGTGTTCAAATACTTATTTTCCTCACTGTAAATGTGACATTTTTTACTGTAAATTTAACAGATTTTTTTTTTTTACAGTGCCAGCATGTAAATTCCAATAGTTTTAAACTACAAACTGTATAGGCTGTTCTGTAAAGTTGTTTACATTTTTACTGTATTTTTTACATAATTCTGGCAACCACAGCTGCAAAGTTGTTCTTTTTTTGTAAAAAGTTTTTTTTTTTTACAGTGTAGGCCTAATGAGCTGTGTTTCAATGGGCATTTTGTCTAATGAGTATAAACCATCTGTGTGGAGGCCTCAACAACATGCAGCATCTACTCTAGTATATTTTAAAGGGACTGTTTTTTTCTTCTGCTGAACACAAACAAATATTTTTAGAAGAATAATTCAGTTCTGTATGTCCATACAATGCAAGCGAATGGTGGCCAGAACTTTGAAGGTCCAAAAAGCATATGAAGGCAGTATAAAAGTAATCCATAATACTTTGATAGTTTAATCCATATCTTCAGAAGAAATATGACAAGTGTGGGTCAGAAACAGATCAAATATTTAAATCTCTACATTCACTTTTACATTCTACTTTTCTTTTCTATTTTTTCCGGCGATTCCCAGTCTTTGTACTTATCACCACCAACTAGACAGGGAGGAGAATTTATTGGGACAAAAGGACTTAAATGTTGATATTTTTCGCTCCCACACCTATAATATCGCTTCTGAACATATGGATTTAATCCCTGGAATCATATGAATTACTTTTATGCTGACATTGTGTGCCTTTTGGAGTTTAAAATTTTGGTCACCATTCACTTGCATTGTATGGACCTACAGAGCTGAGATATTCTTCTACAAATCTTTGTTTGTGTTCAGCAGAAGAAAGAAAGTCATGCACATCTGGGATGGCATAAGGGTGAGTAAATGATGAGAGGTTTTACATTTTGGTGTCAACTATTTCTTTAAAGATCTGGTTTTAAAGGAATAGTTGACCCAAAATGAAAATTCTGTCATTATATACTCACCCTCATGTTGTTGCAAACCATTTTCACTTTCTTCTGTGGACCACAATAGGAGATGTTTGATAGAATGTTATGGACTGACAGTCTAAGTCAACATTTGTTTTCATTGTATGGAAAAAAGATTAAATGAAAGTCATTCTTTTTTAAAGAAATCATATGGGTTTGTAACAACAAATGATGAGTAAATGATGACAAAATTTGAATTTTTGCCAAAACTGTCTGGTATATATAGAAGCCTTTCATGTCAATTGTGAATGGAATTCAATTTGAAAAAAGCTTTTCAATGGTCGATAGTACTCGCTCTCACATATGGCTATTGTTAGGAACCTGAGTGTGTGGATCTAGTTGAGACTGTGGTGCTGTCAGCAGGTTGCAAATGATGCATTACCCTTTTGCATTAGTGCTGTAGCATAGCCATTGATAATCTCATTTCCTGTGCTGGACTGTAATCTGGCTCACATCAGCCACATACAACAACAACACAAACAACAACAGCCTGTTTAAACATACCGACACGAAGCCTGAAAACCTAAATATGAAACAAATTAATTATATTGTATTATTAAACAGCTATCTGGAATACTTAATTCTGATTGGTCAATCATAGCATTCTGCTGTCAAATACATTTGTACAATGATTGCTAAACTTGCTAAAATTGTCCGATTTCCTACATTACAGTAGTGCTAGTTTCACATCTCTCCTATTACTCAATGGTGATACTTTCCAATTTCTTCTATCATAATAAATAATTTAATCTCAAATCAATATTCCATTTCAAGGATTGTATGTTTATTTTTCTTGACAAGTAGCTGTGTAATAACATATAGTGTCATCATCACAAAACAAACAAGACACCTAAGTTAATGACCAGCTGACCGTACATTAACCTACACACATCTATATTCACAACAGTTCCAGACAAGTAAAGAACTTGGGATGTCTTATATCTGTCTTGAACTCTGCAGAGACCAGTTTTGTGGTATGCCTGGATACTGCATGATGATGGGAACTGCCTTGAGCATTCAGAGGTGTAAATGTCTCTTTAGTGCATTGTGTTTATTTGGACTGAGATTGAAAGGCTAACATATATTAAACACTTTGGGAGGGTGAATGGGTGGAAAACAGAGAGTGAGGAAGGGAAATGTCAGGTCTTGTGCACAGCGGGGGTCTGTGTGTGTGTGTGTGTGTTTGCTGGGTGGGTAACTAGTGGTTGCCAGGTTATAAGACATGGTGTGGTGGTATATGCACATTGAGGGACACTTTCTCACTAGAAAGTGGCCTTCACTGTTCTCACTTTCTTTCATTGCGGAAACAAAAAAGTATTTTCATCCTGCTGCAAATTTAGCAAAGAGTGACAACAAGACATCCTCAGATAAATAAAGAGACTGACAAGACAAAACAAGTGACAGTTTAAGCAATATCAAATGAGTGCTGTAGTAATGAGTACACTGCACCTGTGATTCAGACATAGACAAGACGGCAGAGATAATGACAACAATCGTGCAGAACAACATGACTGCCACTGAAGTTTTCTTCTCTTTCTGATGTTGCTTTTATTAAGTACAACAGTTCTAAAAGCAAAAAGTTTATATGAAGTAACTTATATATTATATATAATATGGGCAGTATTTTGTGTATATTGGCTCTGCAAATTAAAACTAGTTCCAATGAAACCAAAGCAGTATCAACCATTGTAACGCAGGGACCGGCAGCCTGAAAGCAGCGGAAAGCAGTGAACACAGCTACCTGGTCTCATAGAATCACGTTACTATACCTACACTTTTGCAAAATTATATTTACATGATGTGTTGTTCATTTCGCAGCAGTTCCTGGTGAAATAAACACGAGAAACTATTATGGGATCAAAATCCCGTCAAAATGATTGAGGTCACAGATCCAAAAATATAAGCATGAATCAAAATAATACATGTGAATAAAAAAATAATAAGCGCAGATAAAAAATAATAAGGGCAAATGTAACGATCCACACCGTCTTTGGTTTGTGTACCTTTTATTTTAAGTTTTGGCACCTTTTATGTTCCATATTGTTCTTTGTTTATGCACTCTTATTTTAAGTTTTGGCACCTTTTATGTTCCGTATTGCCTTTTGTTTTATGCACTCTTATTTTGAAGTCATTCTTATGTTCCTGTTTCCCAGTCTTGTCATGTCCTGTTTCCCCTCCATGTTCAAGTGTCTGGTTTTCATTGGTTCATTGTTTATTGCCTGATTATCAGTTCTAGTTTTGTCATTGGTTTTAGTTAATTGCCTTTTTACCTTGTTATGAGTTCTGTTTGTCCATTGGCTTTTGTTTCCCCTTGGTTTTGTATTTAAGCCCTCATGTTTACCTTGTCCTTTGTTGGTTATTGTTTGCTGTATGTTCTTGTCTGAAGTTAGTCGTTCAATGTAACTCCAAGATATTCCTGCCTTCGACCGTGTTCCTGCCTCTGCCCTCATTGGAAGATTCCCTATGTTAATCTTTGTGTTTGAACCTTGTTTTCCCCTTGTGGATGTTTATTTATTCCTGCTTTTACTGTTTGTTTCACTCCTTGCACCATCCAAATAAAGCTGTTCCTGGATCCTCATTCCTCGTCTGCCCCTTCGTTACAGAATAACCAACCACTAATGGATCCAACAGCTTTCTTTGTGGAGCTTGCTAAGGCAAACCTGACTATCCGTGAGTTCTCCTATTTCTTTTCCAATGTGGCCAGCTACTCCGGTTGGGACGACCATGTGCTGATACAATGTACCCATCCGCCCATGGAGGGACTTGCCGGAGATCGAGGATTGCACCTGGCAGGAGTATGTGGACCTAATCTTGGAGACTTACGCTGCAGGGGAGCCGCCGCTCTCGATTCCGGGCAGGGCCCCTGGGTGTCCCACGCTCGCCACGGCCAACGCACCCCCAGTCTCGTCTGTCCCAGGGCCAGCGTTGACAACCCCGTCCGCCAGGAGAAGGAGGAGAAGAGGAAAGGCTTCTGCTCTCCAGTCCACGCCTGCCACGGCCAACGAGCCAACGCCCACACCTGCCACGGCCAACGAGCCAACGCCCACGCCTGCCACGGCCAACGCCCACGCCTGCCACGACCAATGCGTTGCCAGCCTCGTCCGTCCCAGCGCCAGGGTTGCCAGCCTCGTCCGTCCCAGCGCCAGGGTTGCCAGGCTCGTCCGTCCCAGCGCCAGCGTTGCCAGCCTCTTCCGCCAGGAGGAGGAGGAGGAGAAGAGGAGGGGTTTCCGCTCACCAGTCTCCGCCCTCCACGGCCCCGTCCTCAGAGCCAAAGCCAGAGCCAGCGCCTGTAGCCTCGACCGTCCAAGAGCCAGAGCCAGCGCCTGTAGCCTCGACCGTCCAAGAGCCAGAGCCAGCGCCTGTAGCCTCGACCGTCCAAGAGCCAGAGCCAGCGCCTGTAGCCTCGACCGTCCAAGAGCCAGAGCCAGCGCCTGTAGCCTCGACCGTCCAAGAGCCAGAGCCAGCGCCTGTAGCCTCGACCGTCCAAGAGCCAGAGCCAGCGCCTGTAGCCTCGACCGTCCAAGAGCCAGAGCCAGCGCCTGTAGCCTCGACCGTCCTAGAGCCAGCCCCCCTTGAGCCACCCAGCGCTCCGCCTCCCGAGCCACCCAGCGCTCCGCCTCCAGAGCCACCCAGCGCTCCGCCTCTCGAGACTTCGAGACCACAGTCAAAGCTTTCCACGCCTCTGTCACCCGAGCCTGCCACGCCTCTGTCACCCGAGCCTGCCACGCCTCTGTCACCCGAGCCTTCCACGTCTTTGTCACCCGAGCCTTCCACGCCTCTGTCACCAGAGCCACCCAGGTCTCCGCCTCTGAAGACTGCCTCGGCTCTGCCTGCGCATGCTCCGCCACCAGACCCTTCCACGGCTCCGCCTCCAAACCCTTCCACAGTTCTGCCTTCCACGGCTCTGCCTGCTCCGCCGTCTACGGCTCAGCCCCAGAGGGCCTACATGGTTCCGCCTCCCACGGCTCTGCCTGCGCTTGCTCCGCCCCCTGACCTTTCCACAGCTCTGCCTTCCACGGCTCTGCCTGCTCCGCCTTCTACGGCTCTGCCCCAGAGGGCCTTCATGGTTCCACCCTCCACGGTTCTGCCTGCGCCTGCTCAGCCTTCCAAGCCTCCAGAACCTTCCAAGCCTCCTTGGTCGCCGCCTACCATGGCACCGCCCCTGGAGTCCTCCTCGACTCCTCCCTGGCCTTCTGACCCTGTCCTGTGGCCTCCTCCCTGGCCTTCTGACCCTGTCCCGTGGCCTCCTCCCTGGCCTTCTGACCCTGTCCTGTGGCCCTCTCCTTGGCCTCCTGACATTGTCCCAGTCCTGTGGCCCTCTCCTTGGCCTCCTGACCCTGTCCCAGTCCTGTGGCCCTCTCCTTGGCCTCCTGACCCTGTCCCAGTCCTGTGGCCCTCTCCTTGGCCTCCTGACCCTGTCCTAGCCCTGTGGCCATCCCCTAGACCTCCTGACCCTGTCCTAGCCCTGTGGCCATCCCCTAGACCCCCTGACCCGGTCCTATGGATGCCTCCCTGGCCCCCTGACCTATTCTCGACCCCGCAGCTGCCTCCCAGTCTTCCCGACCCGGTCCCCTCCTTCAAGTCGTCCCCTGGGCATCTGCCTGGCCTCCTTGGTCTCCTGGCCACCCACCTGTTCTGTCATGGTCTCTCTGTCCTAGTCTTGTCCCTTTGTGCCCCTCGTGTCCCCTTGATCTGCCTGTTCGTCCCTGTTTTCCGTTGTCGTTTTGCCCCTCCTTTGGTTAGGAGCGTCTGGGATCCGCTCCTTAAAGGGGGGGCTCTGTAACGATCCACACCGTCTTTGGTTTGTGTACCTTTTATTTTAAGTTTTGGCACCTTTTATGTTCCGTATTGCCTTTTGTTTTATGCACTCTTATTTTGAAGTCATTCTTATGTTCCTGTTTCCCAGTCTTGTCATGTCCTGTTTCCCCTCCATGTTCAAGTGTCTGGTTTTCATTGGTTCATTGTTTATTGCCTGATTATCAGATCTAGTTTTGTCATTGGTTTTAGTTAATTGCCTTTTTACCTTGTTATGAGTTCTGTTTGTCCATTTGGCTTTTGTTTCCCCTTGGTTTTGTATTTAAGCCCTCATGTTTACCTTGTCCTTTGTTGGTTATTGTTTGCTGTATGTTCTTGTCTGAAGTTAGTCGTTCAATGTAACTCCAAGATATTCCTGCCTTCGACCGTGTTCCTGCCTCTGCCCTCATTGGAAGATTCCCTGTGTTAACCTTTGTGTTTGAACCTTGTTTTCCCCTTGTGGATGTTTATTTATTCCTGCTTTTACTGTTTGTTTCACTCCTTGCACCATCCAAATAAAGCTGTGCCTGGATCCTCATTCCTCGTCTGCCCCTTCGTTACAGCAAAAATAAATAAAAAGATCAAAATAAGCACAGATCAAAATAATTAGCGCAGAGTAAAAAAAACTTTCAAACAAAATCATGTTTTCTTTGGTTATATTACAGTTTTTTTTTTTTTTTGCTATCTAACAATGTTGCTCATATTTACATTTTTTTTGTATGCCGACGCTGTATTTTTCTTTGCTTTTTGTGGCACGGCGGAGGGCGGGGCCGGGTCGTGACTCGACACGCCCGGTCCCGTATTAGGCTAATCAATCCGCTGAGAGGGATAAAGGCCGATCGCAGAGGGCGGTGCGGTGTTTGTCTTTTGAGTTTTTCATTAAAACTATTATTTGTATAACTATTTCATTAAAACTATTAAATTGATCACACTTTTGTTCCCAAGTTCTTTACAAAAGCGGCTCAAGTTGGATTCTGAACTCGTGACTACATTGGTAGAGCTAGTAAAAACATACATCAACACCAACCCAGCCTTTAGATATGCAGCCAATAACCTACAAACAAGCAAGTCTTAAATAATGCCTAAACTAAAGACTCTGCTAACTAAATTCAGCTGACTCGATACATATGTTAACGGAGTATAATAATGGCCTACTCGGACACAACACATTGATTCCTAGAGCTGGCAGAAAATACTCAAAACAGACACAAGCAACGTATATATCAACCACAAATAATATAATATTGAGCAGCAGCAGTCAGTTGCATTGGAGTGACGTCACCTCCCCTCTTCGAATGACTGGCTAGAGGAAGAGCTGTCGATCAAGAACTAGTGGACCAATAGGGATGCAAAAAGCCCCCTGATTTACATGAAACTCTACTCACAAGTTTTGGAAAACCAAGCGCAGAACTTGGAAACAAAAGCAAAGAAAAATACAACGTAAGTGTACAAAAAAAAATAACTTTGCTTAATTTTTTCTGTTGTTTTTTTGCATATTATAAATGTTTATATATTTTGATTCACGCTTATTATTTTTGGATCCATGACCACAATACTTTTGAAGGGATTTTGATACCATAAACAATAGTAATAACTTTAAGACCACGTCCACTCTAATGCGTTTTCAAACGAAAATGTATTAATTTTGACGTGATCTAAGATCCAGTTTTTACCTGCTATTAAGATGCGTTTTGGGGTGATCTGATCGCATGTGGTCAGGTCTAAATGGAGTCTAAAACGTTTTGTGATCGGATAACAAAATACAAATACAAATGTGGTCAAAAACGCATGCGTCCACATTTCATTTGAGGTTTAAACGCTAATCCGTCCTGTATGCATCCCACCAGCAGTGAAGCACCACCCCTCACCTGTCAATCAACTGTTGCGCTAAAACATGAGTGTAAAGTTTGCTGTTTACGAGCAGCTTTAAAAGGAAATAACTGTCCGGTCAGAACATTTTAAAAAGCAGATACATACACAATCACGAGAGCTTCATGGATCTTCTTCAGTGTGTCTGATATCAACACTGATGAGAAGCACAAACACCTGGAGCTCCTTAAATACAGGTAATACACTAAAATAATAATAATTCTGCTTGACTTGTTGCATTTGTGCTTAGATTACATTTCAACCGCATCTGGGAGAAACAGCACAGCATTTAAATGTATTTTTTTTTGTGCTTTCTTTGTCTTTTCTGATTTGTTGTGCTTTAATATCAAGCAGTAACACACTGACATAGTGACTGATGTATGTCATTATAAAACAGAGACCCTCCCATCCAAATCCGAACACAAGTGGTGACTTGAGATGCATTTAAGTGACCAGGTGTAAACAGTGATGTGTCTCACCTGACCACATGTGATCGGATCACCCGAGACGCATCATAATACCAGGTGGAAATAGGGTATAAAAATCGTTGCAGTTTCTCTTCACCAGGAACTGCTGCAATATGTACAACAAGTCAAGTAAATATAATTTTCGCTAAGGATTGGCCTTCCGTCCACACTGAGACAACGTTTTTGTCCAGCGAAAACTAAGCTTTTTTGAAATTGCCCTCCCTAGTGGATACATTTGTAAAAGGCATCTTCGCATTTTAGTGTGGACAGGGAAATCTGAGATATCTGAAAATGTTGTGACATATTTTATTATGACTTATTTGTTGGTCATGAGCACAGTCATGAGATCCATTCAACACAAAACAATCAAGATGGTGGCCTACTGTAAACACTAAAGCGTCCAAGTACTACTAAACTAAATATCAGCATTTTCAGAATGCTACTCAGAAATAATAATAGCATTTCTGCATGCTTCCATTTGTCTGTCATCTGTGTTCCTACTGCAGGTAGTATGTCCATCTGTCTGTCTAGCTGTCAGAGATTTCTTTAAACAGGTGGATAGTTCATTGACATCCCCTTTGACAGCATCCTAGCAACAACAAACACATAGTTGAGCCCCTTTGCATAACTGCTTTGTTTTGACCCCATGTAGTGCTTATGTGAACACATACACACATGTATAAAATGTGCGTGAGAAATCTTACCGCCTGGATCAGAGCTCCTCATTGTCAGCTCATATGTCAAGTCTGTGAAAGGAAAGAGAGGAGGGAGGGAGTGGACAGAGCAACAAAAGGACAGAAAGAGAGAGAGAGAGAGAGAGAGAGAGAGAGAGAGAGAGAGAGAGAGAGAGAGAGAGAGAGAGAGAGAGATCAAATGTTAGGCTGGTAGCACAGAGCATCACACTACCTTTAATGACAACATTGAAGATCACATGGCAAAAGACATCACCTGAAACAGGAGGAGAGCAAGAGAGTGAGAGCAAAAACAGACAGATACAGAAACATAAGAGATGACCACAAAAGAGTCAAATAAGGATAAAAGAGCATGTGAAACTTTAAAGACAACATAAAACTGTCTTCACAACGCATTTAAATGTCATAATCTGACGTATTTCCAAGTAACAAAATACTCAGTGGGAAATGAAGTAGGATGGGACAATATGTAAGGACTCAAGACTTATTTCATCCTAAAGATGTTTATTTTGCGATAATTACCAGCTGACTGTTCATTATCCCACTTACTACACAGCAACTTCAAAATAAATGAATGGACATGAAATACTGATTTCAGTTGAAATTATTTTACTATATGCGAAGAAAGAGATAAAAGTGATACGAGACACATGAAACTAGTACAACTACAGAATGTAGGAAATTGGTTGCCTGTGACAACGGTCAAATATACTATTGAACTTATTGTACAGTCATTATGCAATACAATATTTTCAGGCAGAGTGCTGCGATTGACCAATCAGCATTAAGTATTTAAGAGAGTTGAGTAATTATATCAGTTAATATTATTTTCCCTGCCCACGACGCTTGATTATATCAGCGGAAAAAGAAAAATTGTTTTAAGGGCAAAGAAAGTTATTACATTATAATGAAAGATGAATAAAACATTCTTTAGAATAACTGATGAACACTGATGAACAGTGTAAAATAGGACCAGGGACATTTATTAAGAAAGTAAACAGGGTCACTTCTGATTTAATGTTGATTTTTAACAGAGAAAAAGACCAAGAGTGAAAATGTTAGGGAAAATGGCCATGGAGAGGCAGCGTTAGATGAGGATCAAGCCATATAAAATGAGATACATTGTATTTCACAGACCCAATAATAATCCCCGTGGAACCGTTTTACACTATAAAAGCGTGGAGAGGTGACCTGGTGACAGGACTACATTAAAGGGATAGTTCATCCAAAAAAAGATTCACTTATCTCAGCTCTGTAGGTTCATACAATGCCAGTGGTTAAATATATGTCTTCAGAAGCGATGTGATAGGTGTGGGTGACAAACAATTCAATACATAAGTCCTTTTTTTACTTTAAATCTCAAGTGAAAGTGGAGATTTATAGTAAAAAAAAGGATTGAAAAATTGATCTGTTTCTCACCCAAAGTGTTTGCATCATTTCAGAAGACATAGATTTAACCACTGGAGTATTACACTGGATTACATTTATGCTGTCTTCATGGGAATTTTGGAGCTTTAAAGGTCTGGCCCCCATTCACTTGCATTGAAAGGACTTTTAAAAATGTTCGATTGTGTTTAGCAGAAGAAAGAATGTCATACACATCTGGGATGGCATGAGGGTGAGTAAATCATGAGAGAATTCAAATTTTTGTGTCAACTATCCCTTTAAACAGTATGTGCAAAATGTGTATTTGTGCCAGTTTTTGATTTAGAAGTTTACAGCACAGAGTTGACCCTAAGATGTCAACATAATAACTAATACAAGACAAAGACAGATCCATGACCTGGCAGATAATGTTCATGCTCCGGCACATTGCATGATTTAGTCATGTTCCGATCACACCCCCTCCCCTTGTCCTCCCTATCATTTCCTGCTAATTTTCCACTGCCCTCTTAATAAAAGTAGCAAATTACAAAAAAAATGACAAAACACTATATGAACTAATAAAAGGTACACTGCAATAGTTCATCTACATTTCTCTGAGCTTCTTTCCATAAGCAAGTAATTATAAATGGCCAATTAAATAAATGACTGACTTTTAATGATTTTAGTGCTGCATTTACTGTACATAGTGTAAAATGCATATTGTGTGTGGGGGGGCCATTTTTTTGCTTACATCGTAGGGACCAAATGTACTCACAAAGATAATAAAACCTACACTGAAATCACCAACACTCCGAGGATCAGCCAACAGTCCTCAAGAGGAAAACGGCTTAATTAATATACGAAATAATGTCTGAAAATGCAAAAATGAAGAAAGGTCTGTGTGAGGTTATTGTTTAAGGGCAGGGCAGTAAAAACAAACATTAAAAGTCAGTGAAAAGTCCCCAGCATGATAGAAAATCCAAAAGGTGTCTGTGTATATACTGTATATTGTACTTGTGCTGTTCTGCTGCCAATGGCAGTCATTACGTCATGGTTACTCAGTATGATGGCATTTAAGTGTGTGTGTGTACCTGTACAGTGCTGTTGTAGGCGACGGATCTCAGCGTGAAGGCCCTTCAGTGTGTTGGCTTGGTCTTGCTGTAGGAACAGCAGGTTCTTTTGCGCGCTGTGCAGTTGATTCTCCAAGGTCACACTCACAGAGGCCATGATGATGATACAAATTCACACTCACATGTACAAATAAACTCACTCACACACGTGCCTGCCGAGTATACCTGTGAACACAAGTATAGAAAATACTTATCACATAAAAGTGAAAGGTGCTACATACAGTAAATGAAATTGAATGGTGACTGACACTGCTGTTATTTTAATCTCCCTTTGGTCTTATGAGTTTGGAACAACATGATGGTTCATAAATGACAACAGAATTTGTGGGTGAACCATCATTTTAAGTAACCTCTAAGTTACACGGCAAATGATATGCCATTATATTGTGTCGTTTTAATCAAATGATAATGTAAACTGCTCTTCAGAAAGCTGACTGAACACACACATTTCACCTAAAGAGGAATATACGTGACAGTACACATAAACTCCTTTTAAACAACACTTAAAGTAAAGACACTGCTAGATAGAGCTTTACTCAGATGCTAGGTATGCTCAGGGACAAATGCATAGCTGACACAATGGAGTGCCAGTCATAGTGAGGTCAGCAGAATGCCATACTCAATTCTTACACACACTCACAAACACAAATACATTCTAGCAATTAAATTATGTTTACTCCGGATGTCACAGTCGCTTCCCCGAATCATCATCTATCTGTATGAAAGGACAAAGGGCTATGTTTAGCTAATGACACCATAATGGCTTGGCATTACGTAATACCTTTCAGATGAGGTCTGCATACTGTATGTGGAGGTATTGATTTCAGGTGGTCAAAGCAAGAGAGCGAGTTGGTTTCAGACCCTGCACAGCTTAGGGATCATCCCGTCTGGATGATCAGGTCAAATCATACATTTTGCATTTGTCTTTTCTCTGAGGTCCACTTATCGACTTTTTAATGCTAGTCAAGATTTATTTTGCACCAAAACTGTGGTAATTTAGGTTTTTGTGTCTACTTTGGCACAGTTTACTTCCATTTTTCATGTGCTGGTACATTTCTCGCACAGTGCATGTGAAGCAAATTTCGTCATCAGCACAATCTGCATGGACTGTCCACGTGCAGTCAAGTTTTTCTAAATATGCAGAAAGTCAATGTCTTTGTGCATCATCGATAGCCGCATTTCCACTATTGGGCCAAATGAGGGCATGCATGCTAGTGCGTGCCAGGGCAAGCTGTGTTACCTCTGTCACTACCAGGGCTTCATCGTGATGCCTTGGGGCTTTCTCGGGCCCAATAGCCGTTGGTCCGCTGATTACCCTTGGGCCAAACAAGGCTAACTGGTGAGTGAGGCAGGTCAATGTCAAATGCGGTGATCCACCAAACTTGCCAGATTGCAAAAATAAAAAAATTAACAACAAAATTGCAGTTAAATCCGTTAAAACACACAATAGACAAAGTGGTGCCCAAACAAATTACTTTCCATGGTTCGAGGTCATGGACAGTGTGCTGGTACATTGTCCCACTGTTAGTGGAGCTGACAGTGAGTTACAGTCAGTGAGTTGTCAATGCTAACTTATCTTGCTAGGTAGCTAATGTTTACAAATTATATCAACTCAATAGTCTAGAATAGATAACTAGATAAAATGATACCTCAGCTTGAGCTTCCATCTAGCTTGTGAAATGGGCGGGGTGTGTGATCTTGGCACCAGGGCGGCGGGTTAATGGCGGGTTTTAAGGCAACGCTGCGGGGCTATTTGCCAGATGGTGGGAACGCAGGTTTTTCGATTTTGCTCTTGCGGCTCGAGGTCCGAGGCTATTGGCTCTGGCTGGCCTGTTGATAGCCCTGGCTCGCTCTGACCTGATAGTGGAAAGCGGCTATTGAGGCTTTATGCCATATTCATATTCATTATAATTGTCAATTGAGGGAGCGATTTTGCTACTGTTGTGTTTGACAACCGTGAGAACACACACTTATGCTGCTTTTCTGCTCAATGTAAGCCTCAACAGTATCTTTGATGTGCAGGGTTTTGAAAAGAGTGGGCGTGACTAATTCAACAGCTCAGTCTCGTGGAAGGAAGAACGGAAAATCTTTTACAGCACCTTTAAAGCTGAAGTACGTCATTTCTGCAACACTTACTCTACCGAATGGAATTGCAAAAATGTATAATGTTTTCAAAACAGCTTTCCAAATATGCCCCTCATCTTCTGTTGTTAGACATCTTCTGTTGTCAGATAGTCCTGCTCCTAACTCATGCCATTGGTTGACTAACGTTGTTGGTGTGGGGTCTAAACAGGCCTCTTAAAACAAACAGAAACTTTTATAGTGCCACAAACACAGTTTACAGTTTTCAAGAAAATGTATCTATGAATGGCTTACTTATAGTTGTTTCTGCGTACTGAGCTGGGATAGGAGAAAGCATTTTAACACTGAAAAGTTACATACTTCAGTTTTAATTTGTAAAGGTGTGGCACAGTGGAGGGTGGGGCCGGGTCGTGATTCAACACGCCCGGTCCCGTATTAGGCTAATCAAGCCTCCGAGAGGGTTAAAGGCCGACCACGGAAAACGGGCGTGAGAGAGAGATCGTTCACGGACATGTCCGTTGTCCTATGTGTTTGTCTTTTGAGTTCTCCATTAAAACTATCAATTATACGTTAAGCCGGTTTCTCGCCTCTTCCTTGCCCGTGAGCATGAACTTCTTTACAAAAGGTTATTGGTTGCACGAAATTGAGATAACAAAATTTTGAATGTATATTATGAGTTGAAAATACTTATCAATAATTTTGTCAAAACAGCTCTACTATATTCAGGTCCAGCTGTAGCTGAACATAAAGGGTGTATATATTTGTGTCAACTCCCTTAATTGTGATACAATCACAAATAATTACCACATGTACAATTAAAGAGAATTAAGCTCTTCAGAGCAATGGAATGGGGAACAACTCCTAAAAATATATATTTTGGCCCACCTAACACCCACTCCTTTAAACCTAATATTTTTTTATACCAGTACTTTACGTACTTCTTTGTTGAAAATGTTTTCTTCTTTTACCAGAAGGAAAAATGTAATAACATACAGTAATAATGTACCCATGTGACTTCTTAAGAAAGGCTTTGATTTAGTAAAAGTGTGCTCATAATTTTCTGGGCATTTTGAATTATTAAAAGAGAATCTTGTTGTCTCCACAGTCTTAAGCCAGACTCTCTCCGTTGGGTGCACTTACATCCAGGAAGAGGAGAGAGAGAGACAGAGATAAGGGAATGGTATATTACAAAAAGGAGAGAACAATCACCCTAAAATGGTAGAGTGGTTGATTATAGGATGGAAACAGACGCATTACACACTCTCACTCTGACAGATTAACCACAGCCCTCTTGAAGCCAGATACAACAAAGACTAGCTATAAAATCAACAATAGCAGCCTGGAATCTTTTTAAATGCAAAGCAAAACACTGTAGGTTTCTGGAAGGAAATCATTCAAAAGAATCACATGGATGTATGAAAAGGGACAGTCTAACTAAAAAGAGGTAAGAGACAGCCATAAAGTGGAACTCATGAAAAGCATATGAGCATGAATTTTATGTCATGCTCCGCTCATGCTGGGTGCGGCAAAAAGAAGTCAGTTGACTCTGCCCCTCTCTTTTATTAATTTACTTGCTCTCTTCTCTTCTCATGTGTCCTCTCTCTTTTCTTCTTTCCTTCTTGTTTTCTGTTCACTTAGGATATATGTTGCCTCACATGAGGATGTAAACATGAAGTATATGAAGATTCACGGATGCAAAGAAAAGCATTGACACAAGCCAGGGATGAATTTAAGAACTGTCCCTTTTCATTCATTTAGAATGAATGAAATCTCACAGGAGCTTGAGATGACAGGAAAAGGAATTTAAAGGAATATTCCGGGTTCAATACAAGTTAAGATAAATCAACAACATTTGTGGCATACTGTTGATTACCACAAAAAAATATTTTCAACTAGTCCCTCCTTTTCTTTCAAATAAGCAAATATCTTGGTCACAGTGAGGCACTTACAATGGAAGTGAATGGGTCCAATCTGTAAACATTAAAATACTCACTGGGTCTGTTCCAAAACGTAGTGAGCTGCCGCATTGTCTCATGCCTACATAGGCAGCTGTCTTCTGTGGGAGCATCAAAATAGATGATACAGGTGTCTGGATTACAGAAGTCAGTTATGCTGTTCAATTCCATTCAATGTGCTCAGAACAAGCACGCAAGATCAGAACTACATGTCCAAATTGAGTTCAGCATTACTGGAATGATGCCTCATAAAAACCAGATATGGAATGCTCTACATAAGCGATAGGTACACACATCATTCAATAGCACTCGTCATGCATGACTCGACTCGCAACTGATTTCAGTACAGATAATGCAAGATGAATAACGCGAAACTCCAATGGCCATAGATACTCAAAGTACACACACACAGTTTGGGTCAGTTTTCTATTATATTAAACAATGTTTTAATGATCATTTCATTATTGAATGGATTATACTTATATTTATAATGGAAATTTCTCTTGCTTGGTCCGCCATCTTGGAAACGTTTTTCCACCACATACATCACAGTGCATTCTGGGATCACCTACCTGGGGAAGGGTACATATGATGCTTCCTTAAAATTTGGCCAAAACAAGGTATTTTACGAGGCAGCATAATTAAGATACCTACCTTCTTGAACAGACTTTGCATCAGGAGTTAAAATGCTGCCTCTGAAGGGAGCTCAATAGGGTTTAGAACAGACTCTCTTTTTCAAAAGTATATCCACAAGATGTAAACTATATGCATGCTACTATGATTTTAGTGTGATAAAATTGCTCACTAACCTTTTCTGTGTAAAGTTATATCCAATTTTACAATTTTGTTGCCATTGCGATGTAACACCATAATCCTTAAACAACCATAAAAAAGATGATTAAAACAACTTTACAGCTCAAGTAATCGGTGAGTTTTAACAGAATAATTAATTTAAGGGCTTTTATAAAATAATAAGCTTCACATTTCTGCCTTTAAACCCTCCAAACATTTTCCCCATTAACTTCCATTGTAAGTGCCTCACAGTATCCTTGATTTTTGCTTTTTTTTTTTAAAGAAAAGGAGAAACAAGTTAACATTATGCCATAAATGCTGTCCATTGAGCTTAACTTGAATTGAACTCTGAAAATTCCTTTAATGTACTGCAAATCAAAGAAATGCAACACAGTCACTCAATGGAAGTTTTGCAACATTACATAAATAATTGTATCATTAAAAATGTAATGAAGGTTGTATGGCTCTATTTTGAAGGCTTTGGGTTTGAGGATAAAGTGGTCTATAAAATCAGTTAATCTTTATTAAATATTATGCAATACAGTATATATAAATTAAATAAAAATATAAAGATGGTATTTCAAACATTGATTTATATTAACTACCTGTATATCATTATTATTAAATATTACACTTACAGGAGTCAGCCTATATGTAGGCCATTTCTTTCCATTTTAGTTCTACTTTAAAGGAATATTCCTGGTTCAGTACAAGTTAAGCTCAATCGACAGCATTTGTGGCATAATATTGATTACCACAAAAAATAATTTTGTCTTTTCTTTAAAAAAGCAAAGCATCATGGTTACAGTTAGGCACTTACAATGGAAGTGAATGGGGCAAATTTTTGGAGGGTTTAAAGGCAGAAATGTGAAGTTTATTATTTTATAAAAGCACTTACATTAATTCTTCTGTTGAAACGCACATATAATCTGAGCTATAAAGTTGTTTAAATCATAATTTTAGGGTTTTACGTTTTTCGATTTTATGCCTTTGTGTCGCCATGGCAATGCAGTTGTAAAAATTTTTATAACTTTACACAGAAAAGGTTAGTGAGTGATTTTATCACACTAAAATCATGTTAACATGCATATTGTTTATGTCTTGTGACTATACTTTTAAAAAAGTGAGCATTTGAATGTTTGAATGTTTATTGTCAGTGCTTCTATGGAACCCAGTTTTTTGCTTTATTAAAGAAAAGGAGGGAAGAGTCGAAATTAATTTCTGAAGTAAGCAACATTATGCAACAAATGCTGTCTATTGAATATTTCTTTAAATACAGATTTAAATGACAATACTAAATCCTGTTTGCTACCTCAATTCACATCAATTCAATTCAGGAATTGAACTGGAATTTAAAAAGTATTCTCAATTCAATTCTGAATGATGCACAACCGTGATGCAAACAGGTGAACTCTATAAAACTCCACATGACTCAGATACACACATTCTGATGAGGAATCATTTCTAAAATCTGACAGATGGACACAGTACATGTCCCACTTACAACATCAGCTGGGTGTCATCAACAAGACATTCTGATCTTTCGTCTAATGATTCACAGAGAGAATGACTTTTCTGGTGATGCTGAAGATGGCTGCTACATAATAAAAGACATTGACTGATGACGTCCATTGCTCAAAGATGGAAAGTGGGAGACAATGTGGCTCCATGGAGAAGACACAAAACTCTGAATAATTTATGAATAATAAAAAGTGAAGGACATGAAGGAGTATGTATGCTATGATAAGCAGTACCTATATTACAATACAGGAGGGGAGTGATGGTATCACCATTCACATGAGCACTTCCTGAAACAAGAGAGCTTCTGGACATCATTACAATGACATCATCAACTTTGAAATGCCAAAATTTATGATGGGGTATTAAGATATGAGAAGTAGACAATTCTCTTTAAAGAATGTTCTCATTTTCACAAAACATGTATGCTAACACTTTTTTAACTACACACATTTTATATTGCTAAAATGGCACATGAATGTAATTTCTTGATAAGTATGACCATTATTCAAGTCTTTGGCATAGGAGGCGACCTACCTGGCACCTTCATAATCAAATATATAAATTCACATGAGTTTTCAAAAGTTAACCTTAATAGTAATGACCAAATTATAAACATTTACTTCTAAATCAATGTGGCAACATTATCTAGGTATTAAAATGGGGGTCAATAACAGAGTGCACCCCCATCACCATCTGTATCCTGTATTCATCTGCTTACCATAAATTAACTTGACTGAGAGCGCTTTGCCGTTTAATCACAGGCCCTGGAAGTATTGACCATCCTTCAGGAGTGATATTCCACAGCATACGTAAGGTCTCACTCTCTCTCAGTCCTCTTTTAGGAGCCATTTGTGAGCTGGTAGACATCTTACAGTGCTGATGCTTACATTTGCACTGATTTGACTGATATTGGTCCCTACAGTCAGAGGGTGAGCCTCCCCCGCCCTGCTCCATATACAACAGACAAAGAATCCCCCTGACATCAGTACTCAACTCTGTTTTCCCTGCTGTCTCTCTTGTGTCTGCATCTCAGCATCCCTTAACAGCTCTCTGTCTTGCCCTCCAAATTCTCTCTCCCTCTCTCGCTTTAATAATCAATGAGCTTCAGCATTAGGGGAGACTCTAAAACACTAGTTATATCCTGGTCTTGATCAGACACATACAACCAACATCCAGGTCTTTGGAGTGGACCAACCCTATAGTGTCACACCCACCACGTATGATGTAAGCTAGTAAGATGGCACGATGCACTGTACAGTGACAACAACTGCAGGTTAATGCCACCTCCAAGCTATTATTGTAGATGTTTCTATATTTCGACTATAATAGAATAAACCACTTATTATAAAAACTTGGGCATATATGGAAAAAGCAAGGTGGGACTTTAGTGGCAACATCTGATTGGCCAAAGCACATCAACACAAGCACGTGAGGATGAGCAGGATCATAAACAGCACCTGCATTGCGGACAGTGCACCAACCATCGAAAAAAATACCGTAAAATGTAAATGATTGAAGTAAAATTAATTAAAAAGATTATAAAACACAAGCCTATGTCTGTTACTGAAACCCAAGCTTTACTGAGAAACTGTGAGCGTTGCAAAAACGAAAGCACGTGTCCAAAACAATGCTAATAGCCAAGTAAACGCAACACACTTTCATTTACACTAATATAAAAACTACAACGAAAATTATGAATCAAATAAAGGTTGACAGCTAATAAAAAGGAATTTGTGTACTTAATATTAATAAGATAACAACGTTACAATGTATTGATTATTCCTTTTTAAATCGGCAAAACTATATATATATATATATATATATATATATATATATATATATATATATATAAACAGTACTTTTAGCATTTTCATAATTCTAGATACATGATCTGAAAAACAAAGCGCACCAGTATCGGACTCTCATGGCATCCCACACCAGCAACTGATATCTCAAAGTGTTGCTTCACAGTTGATTGTGTCCATAATGTGTTCAATGACAACAACAAAAGAAAAAAAAACCCATTAAAAATAACATCCATGTTCACCATCATCTCTAATTACTGCCACAACTGCAGACATATTAATAGGCCACAGATCATTTGAGTCGATTAATGCTGTCATCCCTCTGAAAATACGCAACAAAACAACAGCCATTGTAAAGCAAACAAACAAACAAACATACAGCTTTTGCACACTTAATACATGCGCGATATTATTGTTAACAAATTCAACATCATCTAAATGAATTTCATTCGCCTCATTTTTTTAAAAGCATCTATTGTGTCTGGTAGTCAGCGCCCAGAAGTGGAGCAGGTGCAGCCGAAGATGCGTCCAGCCCCTCTGCCCGCAATAAACCGGGAGCGAAGCCCAAAACGGCCAGGCCGACACCTACCTGAAACACACGCTGAGATAGAGCAGATGTCAGATAGAGATGGGTTTGTTTGAGTTGTCTGGAGGCCGACGAATGGAAAGCTTTGCGGTTCTCTTCGCTGGGGCAGAGAGAGTCGCTCTCTCTCTCTCTCTCTCTCTCTCTCTCTCTTTTCTCCCGGAGATACAACACTAAATAAAGCGGTGCATGCTGGGAAACTGAGGAAAACGCGCGCAGGTGACGGATTGTTTACCTGTTATTCTCTGTAGCGTCGGTAGTATATGGAACGATAGCTTTTTACTGAAGCATCATCACCATAGTAACAAACAGATGACGCTCAGCGCGCAGCTGTCAATCGATTTTTAATCAAATTAATTACATGGTTTCCCGATTAAATAATTGCAATTAATCACATCTACAAATATTTGCTGAGAAAGCCCCTCATATAACAATAATTCAGTATATAGTGATGAAATACTTATACATAGTTATCTTTAAATATTTCAATATATATATATATATATATATATATATATATATATATATATATATATATATATATATATATATATATATAAAATTTTGAAATATTTAAAGATAATAAGTATATTTATAATGGAAATTTCTCTTGCTTGGTCCGCCATCTTGGAAACGTCTTGGAATCACAGTGCATTCTGGGATCACCTACCTGGGGAAGGGTACATATGATGCTACCTTAGAATTTGGCCAAAACAAGGCATTTGTTTTGGAAACAAGAAAATTTCTCCGGAACCTTCTAGAAGAAAAATCCAAAGAGACTCTGATTCGTGCAAGGTTTATGTCTTTTAAATGTATGGATTCTTTAACATCCCTCTTTTTCAATTTGGAGAAGAAAAGTGCTGATAGGAAAACTTTTAGTCATATGAAACTTCCAGAAGGGAGGGAAATGACTGAAGAACATGAGATAATTGCTTTGCAGTTTTATGAAAATCTCTATAGAGCGGAACCATGTGATGGAAATATAACAGACACACTTCTCCGAGATCTACCTCATCTGACGATAAAAGATAATTCTAAACTTAATCAACCATTGCATATGAACGAATTGACTGCAGCCATTAAAGATCTGTCTTCAGGCAAGGCTCCGGGTTTGGATGGATTAACTGCAGAATTCTATAAGCAATTTTGGCCAGTTATTGGAAAAGACTTGTTCTCAGTTTTTTTTTTTTCAGCGTTTTGATAGAGGCACTTTACCAGTGAGTCTACGGAGAGCAGCAATTACCCTGCTAACCAAGAAAGGTGATCTTGAGGATATAAGAAACTGGCGGCCAGTGTCTCTGCTTGGAATTGACTATAAGATACTGTCCAAAGCATTAACCAACAGATTAAAACTTTACATATCTAAATTAATATTAACATATTGTATTCCTAAATGCACAATATTTGATCATTTGTTTTTAATGCGTGATCTGATTTCTTTTGCCAGAGACAATAATCTTAATGTAGGATTTTTATCTTTGGACCAAGAAAAAGCTTTTGATCGTGTTGAACATGGGTTTCTTTTTAAGTGTTTTGAAGCTTTTGGATTTGGTTCTTCATTTATTTCCTATGTTAAGTTATTGTATACCGATATATATAGTATCTTAAAAATTAAAGGTTCGCTCACAAGACCTTTCTCAGTCAACAGGGGCATACGGCAATGATGTAGTATGTCAGGCATTTTATATGCTATTGCCATTGAACCATTGCTAACTGTTCTGAGATGTCAACTTGGTGGAATCTCAACAGTAGGGCCTTCTACTTCAGAGATGGTAACAGTTAAACTCAGTGCTTATGTAGACGATGTTGTAGATTTTTCTCGGAACAGAAAAATATATGCAGAAAAATTGGGAAGGTCTCTGTGAAAAAGTAGCTGGTCACTTGCAGAAGTGGAGATGGATTCTTTGTCAATTGTCTTATAGAGGGAGGGTTCTTGTTGTTAATAATTTAGCAGCATCCATGCTGTGGCATCATTTAACTGTCATTGACCCCCCAAAGGAACTACTACAAAACTTTTTTTCTGGGATGGTTTCCACTGGCTTCCTTCTGGTATTTTATATCTGCCAGTAAATGAAGGAGGACAAGAACCGATTGAGCTATCTCAATATCTAATGTCAAATCTATGAGACTAAAATCTGCCCAGAGACTACTTTTCTCTACAGACTTTATTCACTGGGTGTCATTTGGGTTAGCTATATTAAAATCTATTTGTGGTGTTGAGCTTAATAAGCAATTGATTTTGATGTCATTTTTTAATAAAAATGTTACATCTGAAGTAAATTTTTATGCATCTGTTTTAAAATCTTGGAATGTGTTTAAGTTGTATAGGTCTGAAAATGATCATTATGGCTTGGATGAACCATTGTTTTTTAATCCTTTTTTGGGAAATATTTGTATGTCTAATAGTGTAGCTAAGTCACGTATGAAGAAAGGATTTACTAAAGTGGGACATTTGATTGACTTAGTCTCCAAAAAGTGGAGATCAGCAGAAGATATTGCTAGACAGGTTGATTTGAAATCTGCGAGGTTAGTGGATCAGTTGATTTCAGGCTTGAAAGCTGCTTTTGCTCCTCCCCGTTTTTATGTTGTGCTTTAGAGGATGGGCCCATACAGTTAACTTTTCCTAAATTAAGCGCATCACCTGAGGTTTGCCATGAAACCAATCAGGTTGGAAAGCTGTTAAAATTTGAGAAATTGGAAGGGCTGAATTTTCAAACTTCGGGGGGAAAAGACATATATCAGATCTGTGTAAAAACGATTTATTTTAATGATCTTCATGATAGATGTGATACAAAATGGAGAGAAAAACTCATAGTTGCAGATGATTTTGTGTCCTCCTGGAGAAATCTTTATAAAAGTCCCCTTCTAAAACGTTCAGGAGATTTGCAATGGAGAATATTACACTGTGTGTTAGCAACTAATGTTTTTGTTTCCAGATTTAACTAGAATATTCTTCCTTCTTGTCATTTTTGTAATATGCATGAAACAGTCTTTCATGTTTTTATTGAATGTCCAAGGTTAGTGTTGCTTTTTACATTGTTGGAAAGGATTTTGATTTTAACAAAATAATTTTTATTTATGGGTGTAGGTATTCTAAAGTGAAGAAGGAACGATGTAATGTTGCCAATTTTATAATTGGTCAAGCAAAATTAGCAATTTGGAAAACTTTCAGACTTTCACTTGAAGGATGAATTATTAATGTTATAAATCTTTTTAAAGCATTAGTGGAATCGAGAATAAGGGTAGAATATGTTTTTATATAACTACAGGAAACATGGTTGAGTTTGTGCATAAATGGTGTGTACATACTGACTTGCTTGTACTTTGTGAAGATCATCATCTAATCGGTAATCATTTAATTGGTAATTATTTTTGAATATTTTTTGTTGTTGTTTCTTTGTTTTTTGTATAGTGTGAAGTGTGTGATGGATTGATTAAAGAAATTTTAAACCTCTCTCTCTCTCTCTCTCTCTCTCTCTCTATCACACACACACACACACACACACACACACACACACACACAAAGACACATAGACACGCACGCACACACCCATCAATCAATCCTTGTTTATCCAATAACTTGTTAGAAACAGCACAAGCTGTGATACTATTTCTGAAGTGAACTTTTTGAATTACTAATGAAGGCTTGGGCGCATCATTTGTTTTGAAGCAGCAACGGCAGATTCCGATCCATAGCTTAATAAAGTAGTTCCATGCACAAATTCGTTTTTATGACCTTACTCGGTTTTTCCAAATTTTTTTTACATTTACTTGTTCATTGAACTGTTGTATATAAGCAATATCACACTCGCAACCATACTATATGGCCCTATATCAGCACTGCTGTAATTACCTACGGCACTCGGCCTGTGGCCTCGTGCCTACGGCTGAATCACAGCAGTGCTGATGTAGGGCCATATAGCACTCTTGCTTGTGTGATATTATATATAATAAAAAATATTCAGAATGCATTATATTCTTGTGGCAGAAGAGTTAATCATTGATAAGACAATACAAAAGGGGCTTTAGAATACAATGTATTCATTTCATATTATATATTCATATATTCAGTCATTGGCATACAGTTCACAGCAATCCATTTCGCTTGTGAATTTGTCAATCAGTTTGAGATTTATTATGAGGGCTTGTTTAAGGACCCGTTAATGTATATCTGCATCAGACAGATGCTTGTGTATCGTCGAATTTAGTTTGAATTAGATTGAATTTGCGCTCCATCAAGTGTTTTTAATGCAAGAACGTAACGCATGTTTGTGTTGTGCTGCCTACTTAAGGGTTGTTTTGTTTTTGTATAAACAGCACGTTGCCATACAGCTGAAGTATATATATATATATGTATATATGTCAAGTTTCAACACATTCAAAATATATATATATATATATATATATATATATATATATATATATATATATATATATATATATATATATTTTGAATGTGTTGAAACTTGACACTGGGCAACACACCCTGAAAACTGCACCATTAGATCAGTTTCATGCTGAAGAGCCACTTAAAAGTACTTTTTTTTCTCTCTCTCATAAATGTAAACAAGTGTAAATGTCAACATCATAATTTTGAAATAATTGATGCTAAGGCTAAGTTGTAACGTACGTATAGCTGGTGCAACCGGCCCCAGATCTTCCACAGAAGTGTTTTCATTAATGATTTTATTTATTACTTATTATAATATAACACATCATCATAATGTTCAAAAACCAAATTTGGTCATTCATACAGTTCGGTGACATTTAGGTCACCGGTACAAGTTGTGGTATTATATTGTTTAATTGCATGAGATTGCAATTTTAATAGGCTTAGTTATTTATAGGGTAGAACGGGGCTGCACTAAACACTAAATAGCAAGAAATACTACAACAGTACCTGTTATATTCCTGATCAATCAGATCATTGCAATGTCTAAAGTTCCAATATTTAATTATTATTTAAAATGTTGCAAATTTATGTAGCTAATGAGAATCCCTGAAATCGTAACGTCTCGATTTCTGTCGTAACCTCTGTTCCCTGATGGAGGGAATGAGACGTTGTGTTCATGTAGTGACACTTTGGGTCACTCTTGAGAGCCCCGAAACGCCTCAATCTTTGAGAAAAGGCCAATGGGAATTGGCGAGTGGAATTTGCATGCCACTCCCCTGGACATATGGGTATAAAGGGAGATGGAATGCTCACTCTCAATCAGGTTTGGTGCTGAGGAATTTCAGTGGCTAGTACAGTGTTGTGGCAAGAGGAACACAACGTCTCGTTCCCTCCATCAGGCAAAGGAGGATACGACAGTAACCGAGACATTCCTCTTCTGTCCCTCACTCGACGTTGTGTCGATGTAGTGACACTAGGGGTCCCTATAGAAAAACACCACAACAGCTGAACCGTGTTATGTGAACTGCCGAAGCAGGTGCAAGCAAGCTGCTCCATGCGTAACAGTAGGTGCATCAGACTGCACGTAACCTCCCCCAACACCCCAAAAGACACCATGTTGTTCCCCACATCCCTGAGGGGGGGAAGCGAAGTAACTAGCATGCCTTTTCTCTCTATGTTTCCTTTCCACGGATTATTATATTCAGCTGGGGCCATCTAACTCTATTATATGCATCGGGAAAGTGTACTTTTCCTTTCCTATTCTTTCAGGGTGAAAAGACCCTGCAGAGGCCACATCCTGCCCAAAAAGCATGCACCGGAATCAGCAACAATAAGGCTGGGTCTGCCTCCTCCTGGGGAAGCGCTTGCAGGCTCACCACCTGATCCCTAAAAGAGGTTGTGGGAACCTTGTGCACATAGCCTTTTTGTCCATAAAAGTGATAAACCTGAGAAATATTGATATATTCTCCATTGTTTAAATGAGATCTCGCCTGGAAGATTTACCCTTCATCGTCGTCCTTCAACAAACTATGCAATCTGAGCAGCAGTCATGTTGAAAGACTGTTTATTTTCTTATATATTAGAGTCTTATAAACAAAACGAGTCCATCTTCAAAGTCTGTTTTTAAAACTGCGGCGTAGTTTCATTCATAATAGCCAACCAGTACCTTCGGAGATTGTGTTGAATTTGAGAGGTAGATCCTTAATTTTACTCTGTATGCTTCCACCGATTTACAGAGAAAATAGCTCACAGGAGCATTTTTTGTTAGATCATCTTCAAATTTGGAATTCCCGGGATTCCCGGGAAGCGAACAGGTCTACATGTGCTTTGCCGAATCGCTGCTGACTCCAGAGGAGGAGATGGCGGGTGAGTTGCAAGATATTTGTGAGATACGCTACTGTCGCTGTGTTGTCGGATCAGACCAACACGTGCTTGCCCCGGATCAATGGCAATAGCCTCCACAGGGCGAGTAGTACAGCCAGCAACTCTAGGCAGCTGATGTGCCAATATGGGGTGGGGGGGGTGGTTGTGGCCATGAGCAGCACCCGCCCCATTAAAAAAAAAAAAAAAAAAATGAATTAAATAATTGAATAAAAACAAACTTATTATTTATTTTCAAACAAATGAGGTTGCTCCATCAATTTTCTATCAAAAGAAATACATTTTTTCAAACTTGATACATTTTGTGTCAAGAAAAAAAGGAAAATTTCCAAGGTGTGCCTTTAGCCCCATTGTATACCTAACATTACACACTACTGTGGTACTGTGGACATAAACGTTACATTGTGTAATTTCCTCATGTCCCTAGAGCTGCACGTCAAACAAATTTGACAAAAATAAATGCTAAATCATTGGATTTCTATTTTTCCCCCCATACAATTAAGAGTTTAGCGTTACATTCTCTCACTAAAATGTGTTCATTTGTGGTAAATGTGTAATTTTAACACTGATAGTGGCGGTTTTCTGTGTGTCCCTTGCTGTATTGCCCACCATGTTATGTCATGATACCATGAACTTCCATTGAAGATATATGTTAGGAAATAACATCACAGACACTGGAGGTGTACCTCAGCCATTAGAAGAGTTATTAGAGGTTTATAACTCTATTGTTTTATTTATGTTTACCTTTATTGTGACAATAGTCATATGTGGTCAAACATAACATGTCCACCACATTATGGGGAGATTTATAACACTGAATGTCCACACCATTATTGTTCACACTACCCATATAACTGGATGGACATTTTTTTATTTATTTATTTATTTATTTTTTGTCACCTTGATCAGTATGACTAATAAAATCTTTAAAATGTACCTTTTATTATGAAACATAAGGATGTGTATGAAAAGTATGTTTTATTTTTCAAAAATTTCAAAGCCGAGATGTCAATGGATTGTAGGAATGACTAGAAAAAATTTCACTTCTATGTCATTAACAAACATTATGCACATTCAAATATAAATGTATTAATACAACTAATAAAGTTTGTTAAATATACTATATATATATATATATATATATATATATATATATAGGCTATTAATGCACATTTCCCCCTCAACTTTTCCCTATTACGGTTTCAAGTAATGCCATAATCAGCATAGACACCCCTCCCCCAACATTCAGATTAATGATTGACCCCATATGTGTTTTTCAGTCATTCATTATTAAAAGAGTACATTTTGTCCTCCAGAATTGAATCTGGTAACATTCTTCAAGCACAGTCCTTCAGTCCATTATCGAAGATTGTACACCATATTGATCTTGACCCTCATATAATAGGCTACTTTTTAGTCATGTCTAATATTCTCAGTAATAACACTTTTTTTTTTTTGGTCAGTTAGCTTTTACTTTCTTAGTCTGCCCAGTTTAAAGTGAACGTATTCCTTGGTAACATTCTTTACTATTTAAGATGCAAAGTAATATTAGATTTGGCCCACTATATGCACAGTATGAGGTTTGTTTAAGCTGGTATCTGATCATGAGAACATGAGCAGTGTCTGCTGGCCAAGATATAAACTCTAAGATTAGCCAAATTATAACTGCCGTCAAGTGCAGGCTCGAACTCCACCAAGAAGAAAATTCCACAACAAAACCAATTTGTTTGACTAAAGCCTGGAAACACAAATCAGTCCTTCGCAGTCAGTGTTCTCTTCATCTAAAAACCCAGTTATTTGAAAAATATACAAGCAGATATGTGGCCTATGGTGTAGCAAATAATTTTTCAGAGATGTAAAATCTTTTCTTAGGGGAAATCTAGTGGGGGACTATACAGTATTTATTACTGTACTGTTCTTTAATCCTTAAATGCATGAGTATATCACCAAATACTCTTCTGGTCTTTAAAGACCTGGCGCATATATATATATATATATATATATATATATATAGTATTCATTCCTCTCATAATAAAAAAAATAGATATCATGTTATAGTAAACTTTTATAGATATGAAATAATCATCAAAACAATTATTTATGGAAGTGCAAATAGTGTGTGTTACACTATTCATAAGAGAAGTTTGAGGAAGGAATACTAAAGAGGTTTGGGCACAACTCAAAACATGGATGAGGTACAGGGGGTGGAATGAGTTCCCCGGTCACTAAAGACCCGAGGTATGCGTTTAAGCGTTAAAACAAGTATGGATTCATGAAACTGATGGCATTTGATGGAAACTGATGTCTGACTTCATTGCACAGTTTCATTGATGTGACCAAATGTTGGGCAAGAACTCCCAATACAAAGAATGTCCACAAGAGAGCAGTGTTTTATTATTTCACTGGATCTTTTTGACTCAGACCTGCTTTGAAATCAGAATACACTCCTTTTCTGGATGCAACTGACAAGTAAATATTCACTTTATTTTCAATTTCATGTACATGCCTTTTCATAGACTTATATACAGACAGACACAGCACAGTTAGACCTGAGTGACAATAAGAATATGCATGTTGTTTTTTGGTTTGTGTCTTGTTCCCTAAGATGTTAACTACAAAATGAACATATAGTTGGATAGCAATGCAAATGTTATACTTTTTAGAGAATGTCTTCTAATCCTTTTAATCTAACAAGCACAGATTCACAAGTAAATCTTGTGATCACATTCAAGCCTCTAAATCTTGAATTGTGGAAAAATGTGTAGCTCAATCTTGTCTCATGAACTTTGTATTGGTCATCAGTCAGTCGGGTTAACTACTTTACAAAGCAGTCTTTTAGACTTCAGATAGATGTTTAATTTCATTTATTACAATCCTAATATTTAACCAATTTTTGACAGTGGCTGTAGAACATAAGTCCATACGGTGATTCACTCAGTCACTTGTTACAACCGATGTCTGCACCTACCTGCTATGGCCATGTTAATGCCCTTGTAGAAATAAATCACCACCATGTTCAGATTCCATTTACAGTTTATCTTTACAAAATGATTGGTGGCTATTCCCTGAGTCCAAACCCTCAAAGCCCTCTACTGAACGCCCAAGGCAGAGAACAGAACTCCTTCTGTACTTCTCTCTCCTTCTCTTTCACTCTCTCCACCACACACAAACAGACCACTCTTCCCAAAATTACATTTGGCACAGTGAATTCCACAGTGGCCCAGCTACTGGGTAAAGTGATACGAACCAAACAAAAAAATAAATTTTCAGAACCATTCAAAAAGAAAAGGCTGAGAATCGAGGACAGTCTCAAATAAAAGGCAGTAGGTTGGCTGTTATTGTTAGGAAGCTCACTTTAATCTTTACTGAGCTTTCACTTAGTCTCCTGACCTGGATTCAATTCTTCTCATATCTTTATTTTTAGGGTATCTGGCACAAAGCCCAGAATCAGGAAAAGAGAGAGAATTGAGAGAGCGAGAGAGAGAGAGATGAACGGGTGGTTGAGGGCACAACCCTATCCCAGTGCATGTCTTTTACCATCAGTGGTGAAAGCAGCCTCTTCCATTGAAACACAGACCTTATTCAGGGTTTTTTTTACTTTGCGTCTTTTGAGTTATTTATGTTTCATAACAGGTAGCTATAAAAGTTCATAGAGGGGAAGGAGAACTCCCCAAATAAAACAGGCAGACCACAGTAAAAGGCCATCCAGAGGAAATCAGTCTACTGTTTCAAAACACACTGAATCAAACTAGGGCAAACGTGTGCAACGTGGGTCACATTAAGAAATACCAGCAAACACTTAACACACACATCACTTTCAACCATATGACATTTTATGAAAATGGATGCCTGTAAATGCATTTAGTCTCTTCAACGACCTGAAGTGATTTCCAGACCTTTTGGCACTGTTTTCCAAAAACGTCTCAGTCCAACTATCATCAGCTATTCTAACCATGCAAAAAATGCACTCTTCAGTCAATTCTAGCTAATCCAGTGGAAAAGACTCTGGTCAAAGTATTTTAGAAAGTTAAAATAAGTGACTTCCACTGTCAGTATACATTTTAGATTGATGGATCACTGAACATTCTGCCTAGTTCAATGGAAGTAAGAAAGTCGTATGGGGTTGGAGCAAGACAAGGGTTAGTAAACAATGACAGAATTAAAATGTTTGCGAGTACTATGCTTTTAAGAGTAACATTTTTGAAACAGTCATTAACCATTTGGATTGTTTGTTGTGTCTATTCACAAACAAGCAAGCACACACACACACACACACACACACACACACATTTCCAAACCAAAGCCAGCAATTTCCTCCAACATTCAGGAAGTCTCATAAACGTGTGAATGTTATTTATTGCTCGCTCACTCAGTAGATTCCGAAATGAGAAATGAAACGAGTTACGAGTGCCACCGCACCGCAAGGAAGAAGGAAACCCATTGCTCTGTTGAACAGTGGCCCCTGTGCACACCATACCTGTAAAACTGTACAAACCCACCAGTGTTTAATTATGTGTGCTAGGCCAGAAATTAGGTCAGGTGTGTTTTAGTTGCACAAGAAGCAAGTAGGAAGAATGAACTTTAAAAAGCAAATCAGTGTCTGCATCTGAATTTGCATCCTGTCAGAGTATGCACTACATTTGATGAAGAACATGCTTCTCTGCCATTCGAAAAGTATGCTGTTTATGTATGCATGTGAGTAGTATGAGATTTATAAATATATGTGAGGAGTTTCACCAAAATTAAATCACAAATAAATAAAAATATTATTTACAAATATATATTTTTAACTCACAAACACAACATTAATTTGTGTATCACACGCATTTATTTGTGGATCGCTTCACGCATTTGTCGATTTGGAAACAAATCTAGCATCAAGACTTGCACGCAAATCTACAAATAGGTGGACTCCACCCATCATCTACTCAAGTCAATCAGATAACGACCACATTACTCGGGCCAATCGTATCACGTTCTATCTTCAACCAGTCATGCTTCGTTTTACTCTCAGGGTGGGGTCAGTGTCACAGATCTCAAAAGCATGGAATCAAGCACTTACAGATAAGCTCCAAGGTTGCAAAATCTTAAAGGAAAGGATGCCATCAGAAGAATACTGTTACTTCAGGTTTGTATCATTTTCTCTCTGTTATAAACATGTGTAGTGTATTGTTTACTTTATTTTTGTGAAACTCCTAACATATATTTATAAATCTCATTCTTTTTGTTTGTGAATAAAATACATTTTTGTTAAACTCCTTACATTTATTTTTTGGATCTGATTCAATTTATTTGTGAACCAACTTTTTATTTGTAAATCTCTTTTCATTTGTATGTTAATATGAAACAAAACTAACCCCATCATTTTCCCATGACCCCGAAAAATTTACATAATACCAACAACTGTGAAAATAATTGTGTGGCGAGCAGGGCGGGGCCGAGCGGCGTCTCGACAGAGCAAGGCTGGGAAGATAAGTGGTCACGTCCCAGTGAGGGGCGGTTGGAGTATTTAAGGAGAGGAGACAGCAGCAGATGGGGAGAGAGACACACAGAGCTGTGTCGGAGGCTGTGCCAGGATTTTTGCACAGGTGGTTCCAGGAGGGTATCTTGATCAGTCTGTGATGGCACCGAAATTCTGTCTGACCAGGGGGTAGTGTGAGTGTTGTCTGACCTGGGGGATAGTGTGAGCATTATATCTTCTGACCGGGGGGGGTCTGAGAATGTGGGGGCACAAGGGGGGTCAGGCTTCTGTCAGGGGGGGACCACTGGTGTGTGTTCGGCATGTCTGCGGGGAAGCAGCACGTGAAATTGTTTAATGTTATGTTTAAGAAATAAGTGTTTATTTGTGTGTCAAGCCAGTCCCAGCTTCCTCTTTTCCCATGCATTCCTTGAATTGTTACATTGGTGCTGAAACCTGGGAAAGAAGGAAGGGCACACTGTCCAGGAGAACTCACTGCTGCCGACCACCGGGAAGCGGAGGAGCTGCTGTCATCTGCCAGTAGAAGGAGGAGCCGTTGCCATCCGCCAGGGGATGGAGGAGTCACTGCATTCCAGCAGGAGCTGGAGGAACCGCTGCCGACCACCAGGAAGTGGAGGAACCGTCGCTGTCCACCAGGTGATGGGGGACTCGCTCCCATCTGCTGGGAGGTGGAGGATCCGCTGCAATCCCCCAGGGTATGGAGGAACCGCTGCCATCCACCAGGGAGCAGAGAAGCGGCTGAGGACCGGGTGGGTGGTGTGCCCACAGGAGCCGAAGAAGAGCATATCTCTCTCTCTCTCTCTCTCTCTCTCTCTCTCTCTCTCTCTCTCTCTCTCTCTCTCTCCCATTTGCTCTTTCTCTCTCCCCCTTCCTCCCCTCCTCTCTCTCAGGAGGTGGGGAGGTCCATCGGGCGGCGGAACAACCAGAAGGGCAGCGTCTCCCCTCCAGAGATGGGAGGGGGAGTAAGCCAGTCTGGATGGCGTCCCAAACTGAATCGGCCAATGGAGGACTGTGATGAGGAGGAGGTTGTGGCTGGGCTATGAGGATACACGCCCCGGTGCTGAGTTGCCTAATCAGTGGGAGGGAGATAAGGGAAGAGCCAGGGATGCCAGAGAGAGAGAGGCACAAGCCTCTCATGGTTGATTGTTAATTCGGTTAACTGTTACAAATCTACTAAGGTTTTGTTAAACCACTAGGAACAACTTTCTTGAAAGTACTTACAGTTAAAAAAAGCCTCCTAACTCGCATTGCTTACATTGCATTATTGAATAGTGTGTCTAATGGATGCACACTTCATAATCTCGCTGGATGTAGTTCGTCATCCTGGTATTTCTCACCTACTGATTTATGAATACTGAGGATTCAGACACCCTTCTTCAATAACATACTGCTTTTGGCATACTATATAGTAGGGAATTATGCATATTCAGATAATAATAATAATACGTGTTTATTCAACAGAATATGTTTGAATGGGTCCTATCTGGCTGATCTGGATTGGATGGTGTTAAGGTATGGATCCAGTGCTGGTAAAAAGCTCAGAAACCCAATCCTATGGATGCAGCAACACTTTATGGCCCACATTCTGACATGCTGCCAACACCAACCATTTTCAGGCAGTAATAGTCTTAGTTATTATATTGTAGTTGGCAAAGCTGATCACCCCAAAACGTAACGTTAATTTAATTTTCCAAGAGTTTTTATCCCCCTTTCATTTATAAAAGGGAAGTCATAATCACTTTTAGATCAAACTGAAAATTTAATTTATTGATTATTTCAAAGTGAGCAAGGCTGCCAATGTATTCACAGTCTCTGAATAAAATTACTGATTTCAGCAAACCATGCTCCACAATGGAGTTTTTGAATCTGGCTGCACTCATCACTGTAGAGCTTGATGTAGATGTTGAAATTGACCTGCTCAGTCAAGTGCACCATAAAATAACTGACTCTTTAATATTGTTCACTTGCCAAGAGAGAAACTACTCTCAGAAAGCCAGAATGGACCATTTGTTTTTGGAATGATGGCAATAGGTAAACACAATCTCTATGAGCATCTTACACTGTAAAAAGTGCTAACAGGCATTTTTTAGGTTAATCCAGATAACAGTTTTTTGTTCCCAAAATGTTCTGGGAACAGATGGTTTTGGTTATAATATAAAACCTAAAATTAGCCATTAGCTAATGTACTGTATAAATTCTTATTAGGTTGTCACACAATAACCTTTAAATTAGTTTTGTGGGTGTAACCTAAATTATTCAGGCAGATTCAGTGATGTTAAATAATAATTTCGGTTTGAATAAAACCAGTAAATTAAAGGGATAGTTCACCCAAAAATAAAAACTATCTTCATTTACTCACCCTTATGCCATCTCGGACGTGTATAATGTTCTGGCTACTTTCGTAACCTCTGTTCCCTGACAGAGGGACGTTGTGTCAGTGTAGTGACACTAGGGGTCATCCTTGGGAGCCCCAAACACCTCTGATCTTTGAGAAAAGGCCAATGGGAATATGCCAGTGGAATTTGCATGCCACTTCCATCGGACAAACGGGTATAAATGGCTCCCAACCACTCATGCACGTTTTGTGCTGAGGAGCCGAGATAGGGTCCCGGCAATTTCAGCGGGTAGTTCAGTGTTGTGGCAGGAGGGACACAACGTCTCATTCCCTCCATCAGGGAACAGATGTTACAAAAGGACCAGGACGTTCCTATCTGTCACTCACTTGATGTTGTGTCAATGTAGTGACAC
Source organism: Moxostoma hubbsi (assembly GCA_032164185.1). Taxonomy (NCBI): domain Eukaryota; kingdom Metazoa; phylum Chordata; class Actinopteri; order Cypriniformes; family Catostomidae; genus Moxostoma; species Moxostoma hubbsi. The sequence goes on along the minus strand of JAVLUX010000018.1, from coordinate 28,009,869 downwards.
TAAGGGTCCCTATACGAAACACCACAACTAGCTGAACTGTGTTACATGAACTGGCGGTGTGAGACGGGCAAACCATTGCGTGCCTCATAGCCAGTGCACCTGGTCATCACGTAACCTCCCCCACCTCTCTTTGCATGGTCCCCCCCTCGTTGCATAGTCCCCCCCACCTCGGGGACAAATCGACTGCAAAAAATGGGGACAGGCCACAGCAGCTGTGTCACTTTTATTTTTATTTTTCTCCTCAAAAAGAATGGAAATCGCTCAGCTGCAGTGTACGAGTCAGGGGCTGTCCACTCCTAAGGGAAAGACACCGCGGAGACCACAGCCTGCCCGAAGCAGAGGCAATTGTGTGGAAATATGTCACATGGTCTTACTGTGTCTTGTCGGCAGTGTTGCATGTGTAGAATTCCCCATGGTAGGTCCTACCCAGAGGGGATGGAGCTCTACAAGCACGGCGACCAGTGGCAGAGGGGAACTCTGTCCCAATGGGGAAACCGTCTCACGGAAGATACACACATGGGGTTACAAATGGGCAACCAGCACATGTGGAGCACCTACCCCAGTACAGGTTCTAATAGCACACATACATCGAGTTTCTCAGCGAACTCGCCTGCCACAGGACTTAGGAGGAAGGACATCCAGGGTCCACAGCCTGGAATTGAGGGGGCTCAAGCCCCGAGCTCGTGGCCATGCTGAGTCAGGAGATATTGAAGCACTTACCTGGCTCCGGGCACCCACCATAGGACCGGTCAGCAACAGGAGAGGAGGTGAACTGTCCTGGTAATCTATCACAACTGCCCAGGGGTGGGTGTGTTTGTGCCACAGCTGGGTGCACAGGGACAGGGGGCCTATCTCCGTAAATGTGCGTGTCCAGCAATCATGACAATGATGGCTGTAAACACCGGGTGTGTGACCCAGGGATTGAGGAAACAGCCCCTCTGGCATGTGGCAAAATTAGAAGAAAAGGGAACAAAAATTTTCCTCCCGGCCCTCCACTGGGGGATGGAGTGGTCTTCTTACTCCAAGTCTGCAGCGGGTCTCCATGTCCCTGGGTTGCCAGTCTCAGGGGCGCTTAGAAGCCTTCCACAGGTTCTTGGTGGCAGGGCGTGAGACAGGGGGGGTCTGCTTCCTGCGGGTGGCTCTACGCTGGGGCCGGGCCACTGGCCCGAGCTGCGGTGGAGCAGGTGTCGTCACCGCAGGGGGGCACCTCTTGTGATGAGCAGATGGGGTGTGGGATCTTGATCCGACTCGGGGCAGAATATGCTGAATAGCCTCCATCTGCTTCTTAACCGCCGAGAACTGCTGGGTAAAGTCCTCAACGGTGTCGCTGAATAGGCAAACCTGGGAGAGAGGGGTGTCAAGGAACCTTGTCAGCCTCCCTCATCTCGACCAAGTTGAGACTCATAGTGGTGGTGCTCCTGGGCCACCAAAGTGGACATTGCCTGCCCGAGTTTCCGCACCGTGACCTTCGATTCCCGGAGGGTGAGATCGGTCGCCAAGCACAGCTCCTGCAATCAATCCCAGTCCAGAACTACCCTCGTGCAGTTCTCTTTGTGCCTTGGCTTGGTGCACCTGCAGGAGAGCCTTGGCATGCAGGGCAGAGGCGGCCTGTCCTGCGGCACTGTAGCCATAGTCGCCAGTGATGACATAAACCTACAGGCCCTGGACTGGAGTCTCGGACGGTTCCAACAGATGCACTACAACCGCCATATATATACACGAGTACCCCCTGGCAGCCCCACCATTGAGGGTAGTTAGATTGGAGGAGCTCAGAGGTCTGGTCCGGGTGTAAAAGGTGCCCCCCCCACGACCTTGTGTGCCCGTGACTGCATTGTTGCCATGGTCATGTTCTTATCTACGAAAGCTGTCTCCACATGGGCAACGCCCAAGCACGTGATTCTGCGATCGTGGCCGTCGGAAGCGGAGAGGCAATGACCACAACCAGGATTTACACACAGACGGAAAGTCATCTTTAAAAAGACGGTCTCTGTCAGTGCCGCTCTTTTAGAGAAAATATACTCTTTTATTAGCAAGAATATATACTCTTTTAGGCTGTCGAAGCGCCCAGGGGCGTTCTCTGCACTCAGCCGGTGCACGAGGGGGAGAAACCACTGTTATGCACCGTAAATCCAACAGCATGCAGAGGTGAATGAACCGGCAGAGGAATTTAGCCTCTGAAATACAACCACTCAGCAAGCCAGCTCCTTTTATACCCGTATGTCCGGGAGAGTGGCATGCAAATTCCACTCCCAAATTACCATTGGCTTTTTCTCAAAGATCAGAGGTGTTTGGGGCTCCCAAGGGTGATCCCTAGTGTCACTACATCGACACAACATCGAGTGAGTAACAGATAGAGAACTTTATTTCTTCTAAACACAAACAAAGATTTTTTGAAGAATATCCCAGCTCTGTAGGTCCATACAATGCAAGGGAATGATGGCCAGAACTTTGAAACTCCAAAAAGCACATAAAGGCAGCATAAAGGTAATCCTTACATCTCCAGTGGTTAAATCAATATCTTGTTGTGTAAGTAAAAGTGGACATTTATTTAAAAACAAAAGACTTAAATATTGATCTATTCAACCACACCTATCACACAACATCTGAAGATATGGATTTAACCACTGGAGTCATATGGATTACTTTTATGCTGCCTTTGTGCTTTTTGGACCTACAAAGCTCTGGCCAAAATTCACTTTGTATGGACCTGCATTGTATGGACCTGCAGAGCTGAAATATTCTTCTGCTGTTTGTGTTCAGAGAATGTCATACACAACAGGGATGGAATGTGGGTAAGTAAATGATAAGAGAATTTTAATTTTTTGGGGCAACATTCCCTTTAAGATGTTACCATGAAGCAAACAGTTTACAGATAGTTAGATAGTTAACAGTTTTTTCAGTATAGTATGCAAACAGACTCGATGTGGTTCGACATGCACTTGAAGTTTACATGCATCATTATAATTAGGGTGAATTCAGGTAAATTGGGCTACTTTTTTACATTGAGTTGCATGTCAAAAGTGACCAAAATGATCTAAATTCACCCAACATTTATGCACTTAGTAGACACTTTCTCACCACAGCAGCAACTTACTGTATATAAAAGTAAGTTTATATGGGGACAGAACTATAGTTTTGCTGAATGTATGGGTTCATGTGTTTTTCTCATAAATCAGTGGCAAAATTAGTCAAATAAACACACATTGCAGAATTCAACTCAAGGGGTTAATCCCAACCATTAAGGTAAACTTTTTCCCCATCAGTACTCTCCAAAGGGACATCCGTCAATTTCATTAATACCCCTCATCATGTTCAGACCAGATGTTAAAGCATCTCTCTCTCTGCTGTGGTGAAGTATGGAAAGTATTTGCTCAGTTCCTCTGAGGGCTGTGCAGCTGGAACACACAGGGAGGAAGCAAGAAAGATAGGGAGATAGCACATAAACTTAGAGATATGGAGCTGAGGAAAAATTTGTAAAAACTGGGCAGTTTCAGGAGTGGACTGCATGCCACTGCTGTAATGAGGTGTCAGATAATATATGAGATAGTAAACATACAAAATCAAACAAAGAGTTCTTCTTAGGTGGTAATGTTCTGTTACTGTACATTATTGATTGACAGAATGATGGAGCCACAAAATGTGAGAGGAAATTTAGGGCAATAGCAAAACGTTTACTGTTTATGAACTGATTATGAATATCATATTGAATAGGGCAGTGATACTATACTGGTTTTGCTTTATGACACAGAATTTAAAATTGGATATTAAGTGGCAATCCAACACAGTACAAGATTTGTTTGTCATACAAAAGTAAACCAAAAAAATCACATCGAAATGTATTACATTAATCTAACAAATAACTGCATTGGCCTAACAGTATGTAAATGTATTTATATGATGTAGGTTTAAGGGAAACTGACAACATAAATGCTTACAGTAAACAACAGCAGAAGAAGTGTGATTTACCAGCCTAATACATGGAACAAACATATGGCCAAATACTGTTTGCCATATTAAGAATCGCCCAAATATTAGCAATATTTCCAAGTGATGAATTTGCGTAAAGTTTAATTGTACGCACAGCATTCGAATTTAACAACACAAAATATGGGAAGCCCTTTCACCTTGATAAGCCTATTTATTTTTGCTTTGCATGATTATGTGGTTATGTGCATTTTATTGGTTGCATTTAACATTGTTTTCCCTGTACACAACTTTGACCTAATCTAGGGTTGCGACCCATGCACCTGATGAAAAACACTGGATTAGGTTATGTTATGGACATACAGAATTTAGCAAAACTGAACTCTGGTGAACACACTCAACAAACAAACACTATCCAGAGCTAATAACTAGGGTTTGACAGGTTAAAAATAGGTCCTTTTGACTTTATAAGCCATACAGGTGAAGTGGTCCATTGCTGAAATAAATCTTGTGTAAACTGTCAGATTTACACTAACCTAAAATGCTATTTCAAGCCAATATTGTACTGGCAGAATTTTTATAGTCAAAACAAGTGAAAAAATCTAGGTAGTAATCCAAAGTAATCTAAAGGAATACATTACAAATGACATTTTACAGCATGTATTCTGTAATCTGTAGTGGAATACATTTCAAAAGTAACCCTCCCAACCTTGAGTACATGTGAACATGCAAATAAATTAGGGTATGCCTCTATGACTTGCCTCAAAACTTACAGTACATTGGGTCTTTCAACACAAATAATAGGCAAAGATAAGAAAATCTGACAGCACTGTCAGGTCACTAAGCCATGTTGACTCCCATGTCCAGACCACATATTTCTGCTAGATCCTGGCCTAAACTGACAGATTGGCGTTGTCATTGTTCAAGCTATCCTTTCATCAGCTGAGGCATTTTAAAAAAAATCCCCAAATATGTTGTTATATTTAATACATCCACGCGATCTTTTCGGCTCAGCTTTACTCCAATACACATATTTAGCTTAATATGTAGTCTTTTACTCTGCTGTACATCAAACATTCTTTTCTGCTCAGTCTTACGCCAATACACAGATTTAGCTAAAAAGATGTTGTCTTTTCCTCTGTGATATGCATCTAGACATTCCAGAAACATTAAAATAGCAGTGTTTAAAAATGAGGTAGGGAAACAATCCAGCATTCCTAATATTCAGATGTCCAATCATTTTGCTTTAGTTTTTAACATTGCCTTAATTGGTAATAGCGAATCACTTAGTTTTGTACCGTAGCTTAGCAAAAACTGGATTCTGCAAATTTTCCAACCTCTGCGTTCACTTTCTTGTCAAGAATTTGCTGTGGGAAATATTGAAGCCCACATACTTTGAGTTATGATCGGAAGGTTTATTCCAACAATTTACATGGATGGTGTGTTTCAGATCACTTGTAAACAGTTCACCCCAGGTGTGTACTGCTAGCCACGCTACAACACATTACAGCTAATTTTCGGCTCGTTGAAGCACTATATCGCTCTAATCTTGTCTAAACAGACATTGTCTGTTTAGTGCATTGGCTGATTTGGTTTTAAAGAGGGAAAAGAGAAAAATGAGACAGTGAAAGTGGATACATAAGTTAAATTTGGAATCATAGCAGATGGGATTTTGCAAACGTTGACATTCTTTTGTTCGTCTGCCAGTTCTGTTAAACTAATGTTAGAGGAGGTGTGGGAGCTTCTAATCCTCCTAGAAAAGATTGTCCTTGCTTGACATACACAAAAAATGTGTGAACGGGTTGTTGACATGAAATGCTTTTGGAACGTAGGCATGCCCCGCGGTGCTATACTCCATCTGAAACTATTTTAAACCGCATATAGTATTCTTTTACAATTATTTTACATGAAATTTTCATTACCTCATATTTATTGAGAAATAAAAGTATTTGTACTTAATTTGTGTCACAGCATTACCATTTAAAATGAACTAGTGAAGGCAAAAATCTGATTGAAATTGGGGAAAGTTACAGGACTTACGTAAGTACCCTTTCCATTCATTCATTCATTTATAAACATTCCATATAAAAATCTGTGAACTTTTGCTATGCGTCAAGAACCCAAATAAATAAAGATACTTAGTGCCGGGTTTTATAATGAATAAGAAAATGATCTTATAGATGGGAAAGATTATCGAAAATCAGCCCTCTCATTGAGACATTTTATATATATATACAAGCCCTTTTAATACAGTGCCTAATATTACATGAAAGAACCGGAATATGGCCAAGTTCCCCCTCTCCACCTCATGCCATCCCAGATGTGTATGACTTTCTTTCTTCTGCTGAACACAAACGAAGATTTTAAGAAGAATATTTCAGCTCTGTTGGTCCATACAATGCAAATGGATGCTGATTAGCACTTTAAAGCTCCAAATAAGCACAAACAATTGAAGCAAAAGCGATACATATGACTCCATTTGTTAAATTAATGTCTTTTAAAGTGATTCAATCACTTTGAGTGAGAAACAGATCAATTGTTTCCTTCCGGTCACTCTCTGATGCCTGTCCACTATGGGACTTGGTTTCCTCTGCCTCTCACATGACATAAGCGCACTGGCAACTTAAAATGAAAACAAAACCAATGACGCTTTTGAACAGCGTTCTTATGTAAACAAATCGAGCTGCACTTCCGGTTGTATCACGTCAGTTCTCGCGTTAACATGCCAACGTACTTACGTCATGTGAGAGGTGGAGGAACCCTGATTTTTAGGTTCCATTAACAACCGGAGCAAAATACAGGAGTTAAGAACCATTTTAGCATAAAAAGATACCTTAGGTGGGTTTTAAATTGAACAATTGCAGAATTAATATAACTAAAATCCTTAGGAACCCTTCTTTCTAGTGGCAACTGTTCTTTACAAAACTATCAATCTTTATAGAGCCATTTTTTAATAAGAGTATGATTGTGTGGTCCACACATTCATCATTATGCTCTATTCTGTCAGCGAAAAGTACTCACCTCATTGCCATATAGAGACTAATTCCAGCATACAGTCATTTCTTTATACAGCTGTCATAACTGTCAATGACTTTGTTGAAATAAAACATATATGACAAAAACTACACACTTAGATTCCATCAAAGAAACTGAGAGAAATTTGGAATAACACAGACTCCAGCAACTTATTTGGAAACTGGAAAACTACATATGTTATTGTTGATTATAGTTAATGTGTCAGTTGGTGTATTTGGCTTTAAAATGGCTTTTGGCAGCTCTAGGTGAGTGTGTTTGAGTATGTAGGTGGTGAAAAGTATTGTATGTGTACGCTAACAAGAACTGGCAAAGAACTGTGATGAAATGCTGAGCATAAAATACTGTGCAGTCATTAATTGAATTCTTAAAGAATGCTAAAATAGGAATTAATGCAGAGAATGAGTGGTTTGGTCTGATTAGTCCTACATTTTCCCATTGATTAATAGAACATTCCATAAATTGTTGGAAAGACATGCCATATTTGGGAGCGGTGAGCGTATATTTATAGCAGCTAGAGATCCTTTTGTTTTTTTGGTCTGAGCAGTATTGGGCTGCAAGGTCTCGGGGCCCATCAACTTTGAAAACAAATGTTTATATATGTTTAAATATGTGGGCCCCACAGTTAGTTCAAGGCTCCCTCAACAGGGCCCTGTGACTTTGAGGGCCCCCAGCCCTCTTATAGGACTCTTTTGCTTTCCTGTTTGTAATTACATTTTTGAGCCACTCTTTAACCCTATAACGCCACACATATCATATTTGATACATGACTTTCTAAAGTGTCTACTTCATCATCATGTGTATGAGATGTCTACTGTCTCCTGGTGACAGTTATCATGCTCTTCTTGAAGTAGAAGCCCTTGTAATATCATTTCCAAAATAGCTACCTTCATATTTTGATGCACTCATCTTTGCTGATTTTGATCAAGTAAAATTCAATTGTTACTGATATTTCAAAATTTGTATTTATTGAATTCAAGCAACATGTGCTTAAAATGTCATTATTCTAAAGAATTATAGGTTTAAACAGGTTGAAAAAGTATCATTTTCTGATTATTATATTGTATGCCCGTTTATCGGTCCAACGGCGGTCTCCAATAATACGGGTGAAGGTCTCTGCATGTTACTGTCTTTCTTTTACGCAACACAACAAGATTCAATAAAATACAATTTCTCTTATGTATTACCTCGTTATTTCATCTGACTCCATAAATGAAAAAGGTTTTAATGATATCTGAGCATCATTAAAAGTGAGCGAATGTTTGATTATTCTTTTAACTCCTTTAATTATATTTTACCCGTTCAGATTAGGAAACTATGTCGCTTTGAGGTCCTCGCGTGTTTTCTCTACACCGCGGGTCTCACGATCACAAGCGGCCAGTATTGGATCATCAAACAGGTAATTGCTATATACCTGAGATCAGTCACGTTCACGTATACACAATCAAAGATACTTCAGTATAGCCCCCATGGAATTGCATACACTTGAATTTAACTTAGCATTTTCTTCAGTAGAGGTCACGACCACTATTACAGATGTAAGTTGACCAACATAACTTCTCTTATAATAGCTTTGGATTGGCCATGTCGTGGTTTCCCACGTACACTTATCTGAAGAAACCTCAAGTCAAAACAGAGGTAAGACACACCCGAATTTAGATTGGTCAAGCAGCATTTAGCTGTTCTAAACGGAAATACACTTTCTGTCTTTGCAAACCAAGTACACTTGAACTGATGTCAAATATTAGTCGTCACTAATCTGACGCAGACTTGCGGTAACATACGAATCGCTCAATCTGTTTGGGAAAACACTTTCAGAGTCAGTCAGAATAAAATCAAATGTTTACAATTTATTGACCAGGTAATAGAACAATAATTCAAAATCCAATTCATAAGGAAAAATCATCAAACAATCAATATAATCACAACAATACGGAAATTGAGGAATTTGTAGAAATATTACCTGGCAACGAAAAACTACACACAGCGATCATGTGGGAAGTCTACCTACAGACTCCCCGAACCTTTTGCCCCTTCTCCTTATAAACCCAGATAATTCAATAGGCTAACCAAATGGTGGTGTCTGTCCTTCTAATTAGATTTGGCTCCCCATTGAGTAGGTTCCTGTACATTTACATATAGAGGATCTGGGGGAGGGCACACCTTTAAGAGGCACACTACATCTCTCATATTCTATAACTTCTTTTAGCTTTTCATTGTGGCTGGGAGGATGAGACCAGTTTACCAGGCGCACTGAGACACTTTAAATGATACCAAACATGTTATAGTTACTTTTTTGTACACACTTGACATTGTATAGGTTTTTAGTGAGTTCTAAGTGAGGAGGAGAGGGGGGAGTAGGGGGAGATAATCAGACGGTAGAAGTGAGGTGCGAGCCCCTGCTGGTTGCGTCTCGGATGTTGCTGTTACATATGCAAGAGACAGTTCAAATGTTGATTCTCATGAGAGCCTTTTGTTCTCCCGAGGGGGAGCCCAGACTCGCTGTCACCTTACAATATGTTAGGCTTTATATAGTTTTATTCTTTGTATAAATGGGCTGTTGAACAAAAACAAGTATTATACCATTCATTGCTTAGGTGGTTGGGAAAAAGAAGATATTGATATTTTAATTTGTGCAGGACAAAAGTATTGAATAAACAAGGTATGTAAGGTTTGTCAAGACAAACTAATGTTGGTTTGACAAAACCTTGTCTGAAAGTCAAAAATGTTTTTAAAATTCTTGTTAAAACATCTTAAAGTAGATTAAAGGCTTGTGTGTAAGTTTTGACAGCTGAAGTCTGAAATCACAAACATTCTAAAACAGACTTGTGGCTCATATAAACATTCTGTCAATGTTATGTCCTCTTAGGGATTTTGGCTTAAAGGATACCTTCAAAGTGCTTTTTTGATGGGAGAATAATAATGATATCCAAGCTGTAGGGTTGTTCCAAACAGAATTTCCAATAAAGTGACCAAATGACCACTATTTTTGAGCCCCACTTCTTTCAGCCCATTGAATGTCTCACAATGGAGGGAAAGTGGATTCTGTAAAGCGTTTCTGAATGGAACGCAACCCATCATTCAGATGAGTTGGAAAAGATAGGGCAGTGTGAACCAAAACTGCCTGAAATCTTTGCCAAGTATCACCAAACCCATGCATAGATGCTTTAGCCTTTAAGAGACTATTTGTTAAATTCTACAATATTTAAAGTGTTTGATGAACTTAAAATATTCTAGAATATATTATTGCCTCTTTAAATATATGCACGTTTAAACACAATTTTCACACATTTTGTTACATGCTTTATTTATGCATAATTTTGAGTTCACGTTATGTTTAACAAATGTTAAAATAGTACTGTCTCTTTAAGAACTGTGGCTTCAGCGAACAGGTTTTGGTTGAGCGGTTTCTTTACCACATCCTTGCTGTGTTTGAATTAATCTGACTGTAAATAACAGAACATGTATTCAAAGAGACTTAAATCAGTGAAAATAGATTGCGTAGATCTCAACTTTAAAAGATAATTGGAGCACAGGGCCATAAAAGAAAATTGGCACTGGGGCCCTTGCTAGTTTTTATCTGCTCCTGTGTTCCTCTTGCTGTCTATGTATGACAGAAACTCCAGTTGTTGTCTTCTGAAATGTCCTGTCTCTCTCCTCTGTATTTTTCCTTTCTTTTTGTCTTCCTGTCTGGATCAGAGCCTTCTGTGGGAGGGAGAGTTGCATGCTGGGAGAGTCATGTGCCATATGTAAACATTGAAGGAGCTGTTTATATGTTCCACACATGGCCTATGGAGCCCTGTCTGATCCTCAAAGGCTTCTGGGTCTTCTGCTGCCCCAGACTCAGGCTACTCATCTTTTAACACCAGTGTCCAAGAATAACAGGAGTGGAGCAGCCAAGCAGACTACACCTTAGAGCTATTTTCCACATCCACTGTGTGGCCAGACAAAATACAGTGGGATCGAGGGCTGTCATCCAATGGAATGATTTGTGGTGTAAGGCATGCAAAGTGGACTAGAGTGAAATTGACGAAAAGAACAAATCAACATGCTGTCACTGCTCTTCCGAGATATGTCTGCTCCCCCAGCAAGGGGTAGTGTGCTGTTAGTGGGCATGGTAAAACACCTTAAAGTACTGTGTATTACAATGACTGTCAACCAGAAGTATGGATATCCCAAGGGGTACTCAAGCTGGTTCCAGGAGGTACCCGGAAATATTTCGATATTGCTATGAGGCTAAGAGAAATTATTGCACATTCAGTTACTTTTTAAATAAGGAAAATGTATAAAACCCTGGTTCACTGATAACAGGAGTGAAGCATCTCACTTTGGGAAATGCCTTGCATGGAAGCAATTAATAACACCATGTCTGTCCACTGAGAGACAAGTCACAGCAGTGACCAGGAAGCCCCTCCTTTCTGATATAAGCTTCTGTCAGCTGCGTTTACATCCTTTTAAGCATGTCTCTTCTCCATGTTCAGGTGAGATACCTCACTCCTGTTTTCAGAGAACCGAGTTACATATATAACCTAACATTCTCTTTCTAACATTCGTTTGGTATCTTACTATGGGATGTGGATTGGGGCTGCCTGGACACCGTGATGTGCGTGTAAATGCCCCAATATACTTCCGGAGAAGTTCTTATTCGTTCTTCGTTCAGGGGTAAAAAGAAGTTCTAAACAGCTGAGCAATGGTATACTGTTTGCAAACATTCAGCCATCTGCCACACCACTGTGGGATGCATTTAGAAGTACATTTAAATGAGGACACTACATGTAAAACCTTAAAAGTGTGTTATCAATTAGTTTTTGCCTCATTCTTTGAGTAGAATTCACATGAGATTAGTAAAAGGTGTTGTTTTATCCAATCGGTGATGATTTAAGGTAATATACAGTAAATGCCTTAGAAAATGTTAAATGTGTCTTGTTTGCTGTTATCGAAACTAATGCAAAAAAAGCTTTTTTGCCAGATTTGGTTCTAAATGACGTTACACTCGCTCATTTTTCGATTTTGTATGAAGTATGTCGAATCTTAAATGTAACAACTAGGGCTATCAATCGATTTTAATTTTTAATCGAATTAATTACATGGTGTCCTGATTAATTAATCGCGATAAATCGCATATACAAATATTTGCTGAGAAAGCCCCTCATATAACAATAACTCAATATATAATGACAATGCATATTTATATCAATATAGTTATACATAGTTATCTTTAAATATTTTAAAGTTATATATATATATTTATTCAGATAATTAAAATGCTTTACATTCCTGTAGCAGAAGGGTTATTCGTTGATAAGACAATACAAAAAGTGGCTTTAGAATACAATGTATTGTATACTACCATATTATTGATTATAAGTCAATCACTGCCATACAGTTCACAGTAATCCATTTCACAAGTCTCGGTTTCCTCGCTCCAGGGGGTCGGACCCGGAGCCCCTCCCTGCTCGCGGTCGGCGGTCTTTTACCCCGTCACGTTTCTGCGTCTAGAAGTGGTCTCCTCCGCCCCTGGCAGCGGCATTTCCTCGCTCCAGGCGGCCGGCTAGGAGCCCCATCTCCCCTCACGGTCGGCGGTCGTTGATCCGCTTTCAGGCGACTGGGCTCCTCGTCCCCGGGCAAATAGCTCCGGCTGCTTCATTGGGGTGGACAGTAGTGACGAGAACTCTGCTACAGTGTATCCCTCTTCCTTCCCGGGCTTCGGCACCAATGTAAAGAAGTTCGCACTCAGGGGCAAGGAAGAGGCGAGAGACCAGCTTAACATATAAATAAAGGTTTAATGTGAAACTCGAAAGACAAACACATAAGACGACGGACATGTCCGTAAATGATCTCTCTCTCCCGCACCATCCCCCGCAATCGGCCTTTATCCCTCTCGGAGGCTTGATTAGCCTAATACGGAACCGGGTGTGTAGGATCACGACCCGGCCCCGCCCTCCGCCCTGCCACAGCCAGTTTAATAATATTAATGATAGGAATCCATTTCTAATTTGGTGTCAATGAAGAGATACTTGTGCCCTACAATGGGGGTACAAGACAAAAAAGTTTGGGAAACACAACTGTACAAAAACAGGTAATCTATAACAGCTTTTCCACCATTGGTCCGAATGGTTCTCATTGCAGTAGCCTGGCGTTTCGTACCGATCCATGATCATTGACACAATTACGGTTTCTTTTTCCACTGTGGATTAGAATGGACTGATTGAGAGAGTGATCAATCATTAGTAGCCACGTCACTAAAGCCACTACACCAGCACAATTCTCTGTCCTGAGTATGCAGCTAACCATGCTGAGATATCCAGGCTGGAAATGGTTTGTAATGGTATTGTACTAAACCGTGCTCCAGTGGACATGCTACTGGAAGCAGTTTAATATGAGAATTGTTCTGCTGTGCATACATGCCATTTTTTATTCCAGCTCAAAGCCCCAACAACTTACTTGCACACATCTGCAACCAATTTTGTGAAGTGCACATTTGTTGAAAGCCATCAACAACAGTTGACTTTGGTCGTTCAGCAGAAGCTACAAAACCAGTTAAATCCTGCCTAAGATATGGAGCAGTAATCATCTGACTGCTGCTTTCTCAGCTTAACCACTGGCTCAAAACCCTTCACCAACCACTCACTCAAACCCACAAACCATCTGAGACACTCCATTAAGCATAGATATCCAACTGCTGTGTTCTCTGATGATTGTCTGTCTGTTAAATAGATGTTGACTGGGCATACTAAGACTCGCTCACCCATTCAGGGTAGCATAGCCACACCACACATCTCGTTTTATCCACTCTGGGCTCAACACCCACTATCCCCTTTCAAAGAGAATCAAACCAGAATACAAGCTGCCCCCTACCCAGGCACAGCTGCCTTGGAGGGGTAACCCAATATCCTGCAGGCCCTGTGGATTAATTCTTCCAGTGGGACAGTATCTACAGAAATGCTCCCATAGACAGGCAGTGATGGAAAAGCTCATGAGACAATTTAGAATTTAATTAATGAAACACAACCATGGAAATACTTACATGGTTTATGAGATTAATAGTGGACTTAAATGTGTCCAAGGCAAAGAAGACCGTACTTGACTTTAGGAGGAATATTCCTAAGCTACAGCCTGTGAACTTTCATTGTGAGTTGGCTGAGCTAAAGCCTCACCTATTATTAACCAAGTATACATTTTCACCATAAAAACTTAAAGTTATCAAAAACACAATTTCAAATCAGTGAATCCCTATAAACTTCATTAACCACATGTGAGAAAATTTGCCTTTGAAAAAACTGTACAGAAATGCACTTACTTGTAGATGCTGTTGATTGGACTTGTCAGAATTAAGTTGTCTTCATTCTGTAATATTCTAGGGGCTGTTTACACCGAGCATGTTCTTGGCACTAAAAAAGGTAGATGCAGCATGACATGTTAACATCCTTTTTTACCTAGCACAATGTCTACAAAATTTGCTCTACAAAACTCCTGCACGAGATGTCGAAAAACATCTGGATGCAGTGCAATTAATACATTTTATTAAAAATTGAAAGCGCAAATGGACACAATGCTAATCCAATTTTTTCTTGAATAACAAAATACATGGACAGAGTTAAAACAGAAAGCAGAAACTCAACAGAGCATAACCGGTGGATAGGGAATCAGTTAAAAGTAACAGTGCATATAAATCAAATTAAATAAAATATAAAATAAGATTAAAAAAGAATGATTAATACCACAGTTCTCTTCTCTGAAGACATAGCAGCCAGGAACTCATCACCTAAAATCATAAGATCTGCTAATCTTCATAAGCAGTTTATTGTCATGTATAATTACATGAGCTAGAATTTCATTAGGAAGTGAGGTAAATTTCCTCATACTGTAATTCGATGAAGACCACAAACCTGAAAATTGAGCAAAAATGCCACAAACCCTTGGCCCTCACATTTATCAAAATCCTGCTGTAGCTCTCAAAACAACCTCCCTCAAACAAGCTCTCAGCAGCTGGGACAAACCCCATGAAGCAGGATATATACCCAGCAGAAAATAAACACTGTAAATTTTTCCTGCCTGTTTGTGTGCGTGGACTTCTGGTGGAGGCAGCATTTAAACTGAACAATCAGAGCTTTGTGATAAGATTTTTTTCTTTCCTTGCTATGTGAAATAGAGGATTAATTGTTTCTGCTTTCCAGTGGGAGAGTTTAGAGAGAGAGAGAGAGAGAGAGAGAGAGAAAAAAAAAAATGTTCTGCTGGAGGGAGGGTGGGTGAGTAGTCCAAAAACTTTACACCAATCCATGATTTTCATAAATCATATGAGAAAATAAAATAAGCATAGCTGGGCAAGATGGTATTTCGCAGGCTTGTGCCACAGCATAATTGGCTGAATACCTGACAGAAAACCTGAAGCCAAAGGCAAACTAAATCAAAACTTCCCTGGCCTACTTACAGTCATCACCTCAGGTTAACACATTTATAAGGTGGGAGGGGCTAGATGCAGACAGACATTTCGGCATTATTAATGTTGTCATTACTGCGATGCTGTGCTTGCACTGGTGGACAGATGGATGGATAAGGATTGTGGGATCAAATCCTACAAACGACTCCTGAACAGTTGTGATTTATGGTAGCTAGTGCTACTGCTTGTACCACCTTTTAAGGTTACACACTGCTGAAATCCCCCATGATTTACGGCCAAATCAAAATTGGAGCACAATATGAAATATGTACTGAATGTAGGATTACAAGAGTTTAATGTGAAATAAGTTCATTCGTGCTCTCTCTCTGACATTCTTTCTCGCCCATATGCACAGCGGCATGCACACACATCTCTTTCACTCCCTTAGTATTTTCTAATGCCACTGTGGAATCCTGTAAGGAGTAACTGACCCTGTACAGTGCTGGTATCCAGTGGGCCTGCTTCTGTTAATCCAACACATGATACTCTAAACCCAACTGAGTGGATGTCAACACAGCAAAAGAACCATTCTCCCACTCAAATCTTAGCAACAAAAATATGTGTTTGGTGACAGACTGCTAAGAAAAATGTGGTTGAAGAACGATCTCTCACAAGTCCGTTTGCCTTAACATTGGTCGGCAACGTATGGCACGCATACCAGCACTGTCACACGGAGGGGTAATCACTGGCACACCAGCAATTGCGAGAGAGAGGTAGACTATTTTATTCATATGAAATTCTGCACCGTATAAATATAAAACACTATATAAATAAAAAATTCCGCACCTGCATTCCAATCTACATCTTGATGGAATCCTTTCTCATGATCACGCAGCGTGTTTTCATGAGCTGAATGGGAGGCTAACAAAAAGTTACAATAAGAGGAGACTGCAGAATACCCAACAGACTCGTGCAGCGCGTGCAAGCCATTTGCGCATCACCAGCCGGCAGCGCTTCACTTTCGGTTAATCGCACGAGTAATAGTGCCTGCTTTGCTTCGGTCAGACTGAGTGGATGACAGCCTACAATCCATGTTTCATTTTTTCTTTTTGCTTTCAGAACAACATGTAATAAAATAAGGAAAACACCATTATTAATCCTTGAGATTTCCAACCCAGCATACAACCCCCTTAAACCACAGTCACACTCAAAATTACATTAAATGATTAAAAGAGAAAACGTAAACCAACATCGTGGGGTTTATTCAAAATATAATTTAACCCTTGAAATAAAGTTTCAGGAATTTGCAGGTGCAATTTACCAAAAAGGGCTAAATAGGCTAGTTGATTAACTAATGGCTTGCACGAGCAGCACGAGTCTCGTCACACTTTAATAGTGTTTAGCCTCCCATTCAGCTGATGAAAACTAGCTATGTGATCATGAAGAATGGACATCAAGATGTAGATTGGAATGCGGAACCAGTAGTGTAGTCTAGGGCATATGCAGGACTACACCATATGCCCACCTATCTTTCTTAGGATTTTGCATATGCCCACCTGAAATAAGTGATGAGTGGTGATAATATGTAAGGCCGCCAGAAAAACAAGTAGGCTTTTGTCCCGAAAATGTTTCAATCTACTAAATATATGCCGAATTGCTTGTGTGTTTTTAATAAGTGGACCGAGATTCTCTCTAAATGTGCATGTAGCAGCAGGAGCGCAACTGAAGGCATGGACAAGACAGACAATCTGACTAAGCTGATCTACCAATCAGAAAATGCATTTCAGATGCGATTGGATATTTGCTAATCAATCATGTTTTCCATTTCAGTAAGAAGCGGGACATTTCCAGTGTCTAATGCTGATGCACAAGCATCCCTGGAGTAACCATAATTTGCACTGTAATTTTATTTCCCTGCTAACGTGTATATATATGTAACTTATGCAATTAAACTTTGTGTAAATAGGCCTACTGCATGTTATTGCACCCATGCTAGTTCTTGATGCTCTTTGCAGATGCTGGACAACTGTGTCATGTGCTGTGTCATGTCAATGTCAAAAAATGGGCAGATTTACCAGCATTAACCCTGTATAATTAACCCAACTTTTCAGATTCTACCCTTTCATTCAGCTGTATATCTCTTCTCTTAGAAGGCAGTTGTAAGGTACAGGCCAGCAGCTGTGTTTGGGAAGAGACTGCTGATTGTGCTGCAACTCAGAGGCCGAGAGGTCCTCATGGCCTGTTTGTTTTTTTCATATAAATTCTACAGCCTGGCACAGACACACGGTTAAACCAACACAGCTCTGTTTGTGTAGTCTTGCGTGTGTGAAGGGCTGTTTGGACAGGTGAGTCAAACTTGCTTTCTGGCCTTGTTTTTCGCTGAGTCAGAGGACCTCTGGTCAAATTGAAGTGACCATGGACATTTTTATCACCTCAGGTTTGGTGTTTATAGCTGTGACATCATCTGATATAGAGTGAATGAAAACATAACAGAGGTGAGGGCTGATGCTATATAATACAGTATATAATTTAAAATGTATCACAATATTATACAAACAGATTCAATTAAATTCATATTTATTTTATATATATATATATATATATATATATATATATATATATAACAATTCTAAATTAAATTAAATTAAATTAAATTTTATTTCCCTAGAGTTCATGTTATGTTGTTCAGTAATCTCCATCATGTATCCTGTAATAATAGAAAACATATACCTAGGCCTATATATATATATAATACCTATGTATTATTACAAAAAGGTACACAGTGTGTTTTTGCTAAATTGCTCGCAAACGTAAGATTGTTGTTTAGCATAGTAGGTCATGCATACCATGTAATATTAGATTAGATACCCCTTAGTTATAAAATACTTACAATATAAATTATTTGTACTTATCCAGGTTGTTACCCCATTATTCCCCAAACTTTGCATGTTGTTCCCTTATACCTACACTAAAGTAATTTATAGGTACACTATTATTACAAAAAGGTAATTCTGTGAATTTACGCTGTGACTTGTGGGCTGTGATCTAAAGCATTACCCTTGTTTTTTGTTTAATTAGCCATCACCAACTGTCAGACATGGGATACTTCACTTAACACTGCCTGAAACTTGGTCTTATGATGGACTCCACCGGAAATTAATCTACCACAAGCTTACAGTCGAACTGCGCACCTTACTGACCTCTTTCTGCATCACCTTAGTCAAAGGATGGACTACACTCTTAAAATGGAATACGCAGATAATAGATTAATTGCAGGACTCCGTCATCAGCCAAATAACAATAGACAATGCACCTGTTTGCACATTAAGAATGTAAATTCTTAGACTTTAGTCATTAATCTTACAGTTAATACACTATAGTTTTGTTTAAACATTGGCCCCTAACACTTACTTAGTTTTCTAATTTAAAATTTTCACATAAATAAAGACTACACATAAATAACTAATATTGGCATTGTATTAATGCTGGTTAGCTAGAGGGGAACGGGCCCCCACAGTGAGTCTGATTTCTTCCAAGGATATTTTTCTCCATTAATCTTATGGAGTTTTGTGTTCCTTGCCAGAGCCGCCAAAACCTTGCTCACTGGGGGTCTAAATAGTAATATAATAATTTTCTATTATTTATTTTAAGGCACAATTTATAATCACGTCTTATTTTTTTTAAACCACACTATTATGACTCGAAGACATTAATATATTACAGCTTTTTCTGTTGAAGCATAATTTTCTGTAAAGCTGCTTTGAAATGATGCATGTTGTGAAAAGCGCTATACAAATAAAAACAACTTGATTTCTCACCTCTGTGAACAAACTTCTCTCAAAGGGCTCATGAATGCGCAATTGATGTCAATATTTTTATTGATAAATTACTTTCATCTTGTGTTATAGTATGCTTTCTGGAAACTTGGAATATGATGCAGGAATCATATAATTATATGACAATTTTGAGTCCTTTTAAGGCTTTAAAGTCCCTATCTGAGTCCCTATTAAGTGCCATTGTATTAAAAAGATGTTAAAATAAATATATTTTTGTGTTCCGCATAAGAAAGTCAATCAAGTTGTCTTGATATTTTGTCATTTACTGCCATGAAATTCATAAAAAATGTAAAATGTTGCTCAACTGTTAAAATACCTTTTGAAGCACAAGAGAACATACTGATCAGTGCTCTTATAACCTTCCTGAGGTGCAAAATTCCATTGATTCTTTTTTCAACCACCTACAATGGTGGGCAGTACACAACAATAATCTCTATTTTTGAAATAAAACTCCCTTAATTAAAAACACTTGCTGTAAACTTTTTAACACAGTAACTTTACTAGAGTTTGTTTTATGAGCTTCCCACGATAAAAGTCCTTGAACTCATTTTCGGAAAACTGTCAGACAGAGGGAAGAAGAGAAGAGCCTTATGTTTTATGGGAACAAGTAAAATCATCTGAAGGCAGGTTATCAGCAAGGTTTCTCATTGTAAACATTAGCTTCTCACAGGAGTGTGAATGAGAAAAGTCACAGCTGCTGAACTTAACAAGTCTTCTGAAACTTGGGAACAGAGTGAACTTCAACACAGTTTGCTTACTCTTATTCAAAGCTAATGGTCTGCGGACTGCCTTACACTGTTTTTGAGTCCTTGTGTGGTATACATACATGAAAAATATATGAGCCAATGTAATATTTCAGCACTAAGCCAGACATGTTTAAACAATATGAAAAGGCTTGTTTAAAGAGTTTACATTCAGAATCATAATAACATGTCAACTGCAAAATAACATACCATATAAGAACCCACCAAACCACTGTCTGTTACAGTACTGTCATTAATCTTCACAAAAAAATGCTACTCTGCTGAGGTGAAGAAATAAATATAAAGGCCCAGATATACTTAGATATATCGAAGAAGAAATAGTTATGATGTCCTTTAGAACAAAATGAGGCTAAAAAGGTGTTTTTGCATTCATTTCAGTGGTTCATAACAGCTTGTAAGAGCACAGTGAGTCGTGAAATTTTAGGACCAGCTACTAAACTCCTTCTTGCAGCCATTGGTCCATGTCATCAGTAGGTGTGACCTGAAGCTCCACTTACATATTTGTTTACGTTATTCTTTCAGTATTCAACATGAACACACCTGCAACACCATGGCATGCAATATTTACAATTTTTGTTGTTTAATTAGTCTACAAAAGATATCA
This sequence comes from Moxostoma hubbsi, assembly GCA_032164185.1. Taxonomy (NCBI): domain Eukaryota; kingdom Metazoa; phylum Chordata; class Actinopteri; order Cypriniformes; family Catostomidae; genus Moxostoma; species Moxostoma hubbsi. Next base: position 27,989,328 of record JAVLUX010000018.1, on the reverse strand, counting down.
AATCTAATTAAATACTCTCAAGTTCCCATTCACTCTTGTGCCATCTGCAGCGAAAGTCATTCACAAATCTGCTCAAAGATATCCTCTATCATCATTCTTTTGTCTGTATTCTGAATATTAACACACTTTTGTAAACGTATCTTTCCAGTAGTATCAGTGTCATCATAAATAACAATAACAGAGTATAATCGTTGCATATAGCCACGTATAGCGTTAGTGCATTTTCATATGTCATGGGTCTGTATATTCCTTTCTGTATATTAGTCTCTTTTCCTCCTGATGTTTTGTATCCATTCACTGGCTCCATTCAGTAGATTTTATTCTGTAACTTTAAGTCTCAGCTATAAAACTCTCAATGTTGTGATGGACTTAAAGCTGCTCCAGTGTACAGACAACTAGTGCCTGACAACCAGATTAAAATCACTGTTTGACAGATATTTCCATCATAATGTGGCAAAAGAAGCAATAATGTCTTTTCTTTGAAGACATGCCATTCAAGACTTGGAAAAGGCTGTTTTAGGGTACATGACTGCCTCTTTAACACATCACTCCCATAAAGTGAATAAAATGTAGTGCTTAAAAGTTACACTAATGCCAACGTCTGGCTGTATTCATGTTTCTTAGTCCTGTACAAACAGTGATGCAGTGATTGTAAATTTTGTCATGGTTCTGAGCTTTTCAGCCAGAGAGGCTCAACATTACTTCCTCAACCCAGCAGTACCCACCAGTCCAGAGGATGGAAAAAAGTGGAAAATAAACAACCTACTTTTCTTTCTGCAAACATATAAAAAGATATACATCTCATTTGGTTCTAGAGGTTTGAACAAATACCCCTGTCCACTGTGAGTTCACATCTTCCTGTGTGTTTTACAAGGTACACCAGGTTAAGAGGTATAAGACTGTTTTCACACATGATTCGATTGCTTGGTCTGAACTAAATTTTGATTCAATACCCCTCACCTGGTTCTCCGAATGCTACACTGTCAATATGCAAATTATATTTTGATGAGGAGAAGGGCATGGTTGGGCCAGCACTGAATCAGCTGATCAATGGGAGAGCGAGATAGGGGCGGTCAGAGACGCCGGTTCGAGAGAGAGAGAGAGAGAGAGAGAGAGAGAGAGAGAGAGAGAGAGAGAGAGAGAGAGAGAGAGACGCACGCGGCCACGCTGTAGAAACAGATTACATGTCATCTGGATTATGTAATTAGATTACAGAAATTAAGTGCTGGTAATATGATTAAATTACATTTTGAAACATTTGTTTTTGGATTACATGATTACATATTAAGCAGGAAAGGCAGTAATTTGTTAATAATTTATTGATCCCTCTATTCTTTTAATTTTTCATTCTAAATCAGCCTGATAAACGTTCAGTCTGTCTTCAAGTGTTTTTTTTTTAGAATGGGGGGTGGGTGTACACAGACATGATACTAACCACCAGTCATAATTACACTGAAGATGGAGCAGTAATCCACAGATTGCATTAGTAGGGTAAAGTTAGTTTTAGTTTTGCAAATTGCTTTTGTACTTGACTTCAGAAATGTACATTAACATGAAATGTACATGAATGCATGCATTGGCATTGCATTGATGTTGATTCACAAATAGAATTATTTATTAATTATGGTTGTAATTCTTAAATTGCCAGAATAACATTTTATGTGTTTTTTTTTTATTTCATTCAGAAATAGTCAAATAGCGTGAAAACATTAAACAAAAACCAAATTTTTTCATACATTAAGTACATTTATACTTAACATTTAATGTGGGCTAAATATGTATATAACTGTTAATCAGAAGGTCGCTGGTTCGACCCCCACAGCCACCACCATCGTGTCCTTGAGCAACTCCATGTTGCTCCGGGGGGAATGTCCCTATAATAAGTGTACTGTAAGTCACTTTGGATAAAAGCATCTGCCAAAATGCATAAATGTACATTTCCTTTAATGCATTTAAGCAACATTATGTCAAAATGGTACAAGCTTTATCTACTCAAATGCATGTAACATCAAATAAACAAGAATTAGCTCAGAAGTAATCCAAAAGTAATCAGATTATATTTACTGAAATGTAATCAAATATATTATTTTAGTCAAGTAATTTGTAATCAGTACCAGATTAAAATTTAGACTTTATTTTATTTTACTTTATTCTACACAGTACAGGTGGTCCACAAAACAGAGTGACTGCATTAGGTCACACCAACAAAAGTAATTTTGATGGGTTAGATCAAGTAGAAATGTAACCTTAGGTTAACAATTACAGGTAACCACTTGTTACAGTGAAATGTGAGGACACTGCAAGTTTACACTTTATGAAAAGTGGATACAGTATATGCAGTCATAATTTTAAAGAGTCGTTTCTACCTAGTATTACATTTAAGTTTGACTACAGTAATGTACTATTATTGATGACATATTAGCAGCAAATTAAAGTAACTTTAAATATTAGTGCATGTTTGGTACTGGTCTCTGGTGTATATGTTTATATTATAGTAAGTTTATTTTAAATTGCGTTTCATCTACGGCAATGATGTGTGTGTGTGTATATATATATATATATATATATATATATATATATATATATATATATATATAATATATATATATATATATATATATATATATATATATATATATATATATATATATATAATGAACCATAATTACATTTAAATATGTTGAATCCCACCAATATTTTAGCAAATTAATATTGAAGTCACTACTGCATACATTACTTAGTCTCCTCACAGAGAACAATTCTCTTCTTTTAAAAGACATTTCAAAGTCACGGAGAAGGCTTCTGTTTGTGACATCTGGCAGCTGGCCATTGGCAGTTATGACTAATGTAATTTTGTGTGTGTGTGTGTGTGTGTGTGTGTGTGTGTGTGTGTGTGTGTGTGTGTACGAGTACTTTTTTTTTTTAGGTGAGAAACTGGTAGTTACAAGTCTATATTGCTATAAATGTGGTTTTTGAGGACATTTATAGTATCCACATAATTCATATTGCTTAAAAAACATACTAAAGAATTTTTTTTTAAAAAAGTACAATATAATGTGTGATACGAGTGTGAAGCGATCATCTGTGTTCCACAACTGCTTTCAGGTCCTTGAATAGCGTACAACGGGTGAGTAAGGGCAGCCGGTGGACTTTCTGGTGCCCTCCTAGGGTAAGATGGTGCCCCCCTTTGGAGTTGGTGCCCTACGCAGACTGCATTGTCTGCTTATAGGGAGCGGTGGTACTTGGCTTTATGTCTATGGAGAGTCCTCATTAGGATAGCCGCACCAACATGTGTGTGTGTGTGCGTGTGTGTGCGTGTGTGTGTGTGTGTGTGTGTGTGTGTGTGTGTGTGTGTGTGTGAGTGTACTGGTCCAATTTAACTGTATGCCAGTTAAAAAGTGGGTCGGTGTCCATTAATTTTCTCTCTTCTGTCAAATACACACACACAACCATGTACTGAGAGACCACATTACTACAACACCTGTACAAACACCAAGGTAAAGCCAAGCTAGTATTAGAGAGAGAGAGGCTCCCATACTCCTTTATAACCATTATAATTCCTAATTGAAAGAATAATATTTTCGACAATTGACTACAGTTGAATATTTGCCATAAATTCAAGCTGAAGCAATTGCTCAGTATCACAACACTTCACATGAATGCAAAGAAATAGAGAGAGAAATATGTGTCTGTGAAGATGAGTAGAGATTGGCAAAATTGATTAAATGAAAAGCAAGAGAGGAGAAGATTATGAAAACACTCATCAACAATGCTTTAAATGTACTCACAAATGCAGTATCGGTAAAAAATTCCTTTTCTCTTTTCTCTCCTTTAAATTCACTTTTTAACATTATGATAGTATAAAAGAGAATGATCACTGCTGCCAAACAAAATAATAAACAACTGACTTAACCTGTCTCAGACACAAATCGTGGAAGTGAATGATGAATGCTCAAGATGAAAGGAAAGAGGTAGATTTTCATCATAAGTGATGCCTATCACACCAAGAAGGTGCAGATCAAAGTGTAAAGTGAGAGTTTGAAGAATACAGATGTATTAAAAGAGGGAGAACGGCTGAATTCCTGCTGTGCATGTGTTTATCATGTGAGATAGATTGGACCTATACCAAGCTCACACATACTTGTACACATTGCTTGGCTTGGTTCAGCTACAGTTTAAGAGAGACTGGGCGAATTAGAATCAGCTGTGTGTGCGCAGAACTTCACACACACACACACACTGATTCACTGCCACAGGCTTTGTGTGACAATTAATGCACATTGAAAGTACAGCATACGGCCAAATGTTTGTGGACACCTGAACAGTAACATTCATATGTACTTGTAAAACATTTCTTTTCAAAACCATAGGGATTAATTCCACTCTTTGTTGCCATAAAATGTTCCTATCTTCTAAAAAGGCCTTCCACTTGATGTTGGAACATGCCTGTGGGGATTTACTCCCATTCAGATACAAGAGCATCATTGAGGTCAGGCATGAATGTTGGACGATGGGGTCTTGCTCACAGTCAGCATCCAATTCATCCCAAAGATGTTCAATGGGGTAAGGTCTGGGCTTTGTATAGGCCAGTCAAGTTCTTCCACACCAGACTCAGAACATTATATATTTCTTTATGGACTTTGCTTTGTTTTCAGGGGCATGATGTCATGATGGTACAGAAAAGTCTCTCCACAAACTGTTACCACAAAGTTGGAAGCACAACTCTTTAGAATGACACTGTGCTTTAGCATTAAGCTATGTCTCAACTGTAATTATTGGAATAAGTTTAAGAGTTTAGCAACCATCATAACTAGGGGGGGTTTTCAAGTTTTCAATCTCAGATGTCTTTAATGTTGGTCTTGTTAGTCGTCCCGAAAGTCTGTCTCCTGGTTGTGCATGGGACATTATTGGTAATTCAGTGTTACAGAGAAAAGACTAACAATAAAGATGTGTTAGTAACCAAATTGTAAAAAATGTTTATTCAATTCTTTCATCAGGATCATGTGTGCAACAACAATCCTGTCATAGTATACATCTAATTTTTAAAAGCAATGCTATTGGTCAAGAAAATAGACCATGATCAAGTGTGTAGAAACAGAGGTGACACAGGCTTGTGAAATTGTTTAGGTAAGATCATATTTGACACTGACATGTCAAAAAGCAGTGTTTTAGGCCTAAGATGCTTGATTGACTGATGTTTCTTAAAAGTTTAGTTGTAATGCTTTGAAATGATATCACATATTTAAAAAAATATATATATATTCTTATCAGATATTCTTTATACCTGCAGTATTGGGAATACTTTTCAGTTATTTCATATGCCCCTAATAACCAAACATGTGAATAAAAAGGGGGTGTCCACAAACTTTGGGCCATTTCAACAGACAAAACCAATGCCATTGTAGAAATGCCTTATTCTCATGAATTCATCTATAACTGAATTTAATTGTCTGTAAAAATGCCCAATGTGTTACAGAAGTCGTCCCAGATTACATGTGCGCTCTCGCAATAGACGCGGAGTGCAAGAGTCTGAGGAAAGTGCGCACTTTATATTAAGGACATTTTTGTTACTCAGTTCGGATTTCAGTGTCATTCATAACTGTGTGAGTCCATTTGAGCAAAATAAGTATTTGGCTGTTCTTTTCTTCACCAGTATATTGTGCATATAATGGTATATTTGGAGAACACACATGGACAGGTACTGCACATCTTGTGATAATTTTGTTCTTTACGTGTTATAGGCCTGTGCCATTAAGTTGTTAATAATGTGACCCTGTTTGATTTATAAAGAAGAGACTTAACTACCTGCATTCATGGCAGATTTCATTTAAATTGTTGGTTAAGCAGCTAAATGTTCCATGTAACAAGGTTAAGGTTGAGCAAGGAGGATGCGGGAACTGGCTGAACTGTCAAAATAATGTTTAATGCAAAGAAAAAGACACACAACACAAACACACACATGGCAGCTGCATGTGGCTCTCTCCTGAACTGCCATGTTCCACTGCACTTATCCCTCTCAGCCGATTAGCCCAGTTGGGGGCTGGGTGTGCACAGTCAGGGCCCGTCCGGCCTCCTCCTCATCACATTCCCATTAGATGGTATATTAATCACTGCATGTGTCTACTTACCTTCTGTTTAGTTTGTTACAAGTCAGACATTATGTTTTTCTTTATTCATATTGGCTAAATAATGAATGTAACATCAGTATTATTTTTTCACTTTATATTTGCTGTCAAATATAAATCAAAGCTCCTTGTACTTCTTAAATGCAAAGAATGTTTAGTAAAGATGAATCTTACAGCTGTGAGTTTTTGAGTTTGGTACAATGCATAACGCATTTATTTCATAGAATTTTTTAGAATAGAATACTGTATTTTATAGGCATACTGCCTGTTTCCGAATAGTGCAATTTCACCACAGTCTCCAGGCAAAAGTTAGAGCTGAGTTGAGAGTTATGACAACACAGTTTGTGGCCAGCAATGTCAGAATAAAAGTTAACTATGTGGTGAAGGTGTTTACTCACTGACGGCTTAGATATATTTTCTGCTCATGTTGTGTTAGCTAATATTGCTTGTCATGCTTTAATAAATTGAACATTACTTGAATAATACTAGGGATATTGAGTTCCATTTATCAACCATTTATTGAAGAGGTAAAGTCACTGTAGCAAGTTTACTAGGGCTTATTCAATACAATCATATATTAATATATCACAATGCTTTTTCTAATTAAATTCTATAGATACACTAGGTTTTTTATCAATATTTGTATTTATTTGTGAATTCATATCATGTGCAACATTTCAATAATGAAGACGCAGGTTATAAGTGCAAACTGAAATCATGGTTTCTCAGTGTAGATTTACCTTTTTTTTTCAATTGGATACACACTTTGACTGAAACAATTCACCAGTTCATCAATTTCTCTTGCAAATGTGCCAGAAAAATATACCGGTTCTGCAAAACTGTTAACACTTTTTCCTGCCATTCTTGTGCACTCTACTTGTAAAACTCTTCACACAACTCTTATTGCTCTTGCATAATTGTCATTGTGAATACACCTGCTTCAAATATAAAACCAAAGAGTCATTTGGTAAACAAATCTCCTCTGTGCGAACACAATCAACCAAAATTGAAAACGTAACTGTCTCAAATATTAAAGTCAAACACTGAAATACCAAGGTCTGGACCTCGGTCATTTTTCACATTCCAAATGAAATTTTGATGCTATGTAGGCCTACAACTGAATAAAAAAAGTAAGCAGTTGATAACTCCTTTGAGTGTCTGCATGCATGTATAATTTCTTTTGGGCAGTTGGATGGATTCTTTAGTGTCCGCAAAATACCACAAGAGTTTGATTAAATGGCGCTGAAGTTGTGCTGCACATTTTGCGGGGCAGAGCAGAGAAAAAAACGGGACCAGGCTCACTAATCTGACGAACCTGCTCTGCGCTAGCGGCGTGCTGTCCCGAGGATAACACGGTACAAGTCGCATGCGACCCCTTTGAATCTGATACAGAATTCTCGGTTATAAACCCATCAGATATAAGACACTTAAAGGCTCTGTGCTGAAGCTAGCTGAAACTAGATTAAACAGCCATCATATTAAACTACAGTGACGAGGTAAACAGGAAAATATTGTTCCATTCACAACGGTAATTACAGGCTTCTCATTACACAAATCAGCACCCTCGTAGAAATATACCTGACAGTTACTCTAGTAACATTAATTGTAGTAGTAACTATGCTATTTTGCCAGATATAGAGTATATATTTGTAATAAACGTTAATATTATTAGCCTAAAAAATATGAAGTATTGTATATTAGGGAAATAAAAGTCTCTTTTATGGAGGTTGTATTTATTATTTCAAAATGTGTTTAGTTTTTTTTATTACAAATTCCATAGATTATTATAATTTTTTACAAACCTAATCTAGATAAATTGCTGTTTTTCTGTAGTTAATATGAGTAAATTTTGCTGCCCAACTCAAAATCAATGCTATATATTCTGTATTAATATTGTTAACTGCATTTGTGATTAAAAAAATATTTCAGTATTATTATTGATTTCTATCCTTTAATGTTTATATTTAATTTTGATGTATATGTTGCATTTGTGGGAGTAATTTTGGTAAATGACTTGACGCCTCACCGTGGACCTCACTAATTATAAAACCCTGGTTACGGCCCCATTTACGGGTATTTCTTCCAGTATATATTATACTGTAAATATATTTGCACAATACTTGGCTTTCCAATGTATGGGAAACCTAACTTTTTCTACCTCTACAGAACTGTGAGAAGACCATAAATGGATGAAGAAATCACCTGTTCACCCTAAATCAAGAAGCTGAAATTGTCAATATGGCCAATAATGATATCAGGCTCAGAGAAATCTGCACATGTGTCATAGAGGACAATGGTATTTTCCAGGACATTAGGAATGTTTCCATTTCCACTATTTAAAGTTTGCTGAAAAGGCACAGGGTGAGCATGAAGTAAATATATCGAATTCCATTTGAGAGGAACTCTGCTCATGTGATAGATGCACAATATGCATATGCACAAGTGAGTATATATCATGTTACATTACTGTACATTTACTGTACTGTGTTTCCTTGAAATGACTTCCTTGTTGTTGGCAGTGTTCTAACATATTCATTTATTTCAGAGATTACTTGAGCTTGGTTCAAATGATGACCACATCACATATGTTTATATTGATGAGGCTGGATTCAATCTAACCAAAAGGCATTGGAGTGGAAGTAACCTCATTGGACACCGAGCAACGGTAAGGTCCCTGGTCAAAGAAGAGGGAATATAACTATGTGTTGCACTTGGTCTGCAAGTGGTTGTTCATCGCCATACTATCATTGAACCATACAACACAGCACTACTTTTGACATTTTAATACAATGTATAACCATCTATTTCCTCCCCCAAGAGAGACAGCCCAGGATCCCAGACCACACTACTTATGTTGTTGTATGGGACAATGGCAGCTTCCACCGTTCAGTGCAAATACAAGAATGGTTCGCTACCCATCCACGCATGCAGATGATATTCCTTCCCTATACACATTCCTGAATCCTGCAAAGGTCATCTACCAGTCATTTAGCCCTAGGTTCTCCTCAAATTTGCAGTGCTTGATGGGAGAGGGGCAGCACTCATCCGGCCATGCCCCGCAGGCCAGCTATCCTGGGCCAATCGGAGTCCTGCACCACTGCCACATCATTAGGGGGGATTCTGACTTGGAGGCGTTCAGTCATAATCCCACAGATGGTAGCTTTGCACCAGTGGCTCCTCAGCCAAGCACATTCACCAAATGTCTGAACCTGCATTTCCTCTCTTACTAAGTAGGATTACTATTTCAACAACAAATCATCAGTAGGGTAAAACTAACCTATCTCATGATGGTCTAATCCCAGCTCACATTCCCTATTAGCTGGTGAACAATCTAATGTTTGGTGAATTCTGCTTCACAATGATAGGAAGAGCCGACATCGAAGGATCAAAAAGCCACGTCACTATGAACGCTTGGCTGCCACAAGCTAGTTATCCCTGTGGTAACTTCTATGACACCTTCTGCTTAAAACCCAAAAAGTCAGAAGGATAGGATGCCCCACATTCACGGTCTGTATTCATACTCAAAATCAAGATCAAGCGAGCTTTTGTCCTTCTGATCCACAGGAATCAGCTTGCCTTAGGATGGGCGATGGAAGGTATGTGATCAAAACTCTTATCGGCAAGCAACTAATTCTACCTGACGCAATGGACACAACCTGTGATGATATCACACCATAGGTCTATAAGGATGGATCCAATTTTCTAGGTGTTACTTTCCCCGCTGTTTGGCACGGGAAGCAATAAGGTGTGATGTTGATGAAATCTTGTGGCAGCAACAGAATGATCAGCAGGATTTCTTTATTTCTTTCTTCACATTCAAATCTATGCTGTTTTTTCCAACAATACCACTTTTTTTTTACATGGCCAAGTTTTGCTTTCAAAATGTGTCAAATATATTAAGAATTCATGTGCAGTAAATAGAGATATAAACTGTCTGTTTCTGAAGTGTCAGACGATTTAAATTTTTTTGCAATTTGAATTCATTTTGATGAGGGTCTTATCTTTTGCAGCACAGTTTGTAAACTTATGCTTAGTGTGTGCAACATAAATGCTTTTCTTAGTGTGATTCTGACTGGATTGTTTAGTTTTGACTGCTGTGGGTAAAGTCTTACAGCAAATAGTGAGTTGTTCCTTGTAAGATTCTGGAAAGTGGTATTATGGGCATTATGTATGTAATTTGAAGAAATTTGTACACTATTCTGTGAAATCCAATTGAAAAAATAAAACTGTAATAGTTTAGCCTACTATTTAAATGTGTCTGTTGTCTCTCCATTATGTCTTTACTACCAAACAAACTATAAGTTTAAAAAGAAACCTTTTGGAAAACTGCTTATTATTATAATTGTTGTTATTACTGAATATTATTTTATGTTTATTAAATGTATTACATCCCATATATTATTTAATCCTCTTTCTTTTTGTTTTTATTTTACAGTTTTATTGTGAGGCGCCGCACCCGAGGGTGGGAGTCCAGCCGATTCCTCAGCATCAGACATGACAAACCTGCTCTCCGATGCCGCGATCGCGATCTCATCGTCGTTAGGCACACTGAGCGAAATCGCGGGTCTGCCATGAAGCGAACCGGCAACCCCGCTCCAGCGCTCGGTTGGAGCATACGAGCGTGACGGGGAGTGGGAGGTTCATGGGGTTATACCTGGCGGAGAGGCTCCCACTGTGGTCCCCATATCACCCCCAGTGCTAGCCAACACTGCCTCATACCCCTAGGTATAAAGACCGAGTCGGGGAGCCGCTGGGGTGGCTTGCGTTCTTACGAGGGCAAGTCTTAACCGCAACATAGCCATGGTCATCTCAGGCACCTCAGCCGCTTGGGGCTTCGGGTCAACTGAGAAAAGAGCAAGCTCGTCCCAGTTCAGAGCATCTCTTTTCTCGGTATGGAGTTGGACTCGGTCTCAATGATGGTGCGTCTCACCAGCGAGCGTGCACAGTCAGTGCTGAGCTGTCTGCATACGTTCAGACAGAACACGTTCGTTCCACTGAAAACCTTTCAGAGGCTCCTGGGGCATATGGCATCCTCAGCAATGGTCACATCGCTTGGGTTGATGCATATGAGACCACTCCAGCACTGGCTACAGACCCGACTCAAGAGATGAGCATGGCATCACGGCACACACCGCTTCCTCGTCATGCAGGCTTGTTGCCACTCTCTCAGCCCCTGGTCAGACCTAGCATTCTTATGGGCAGGAGTTCCCCTAGGCCATGTCTCCAGGCATGTGGTTACGACAGATGCCTCCCAATGGGGCTGGGACGCCGTATGCAGCGGGCACTCGGTCGCTGGCAGTACTACTTGCCCTGAGGAGGCTTTTGCCATTGATCGGGGCAAGCACGTGTTGCTCCGGACGGACAACACAGTCGTGGCGCTGTATATCAACCGACAAGGCAGTCTACGTTCTCGCCACATGTCACAACTCGCCCACCGTCTCCTCCTTTGGAGTCAGCACTGACTCAAGTCGCTGCGAGCCACTCACATCCCAGGCAACCTCAACAGCACAGCGGATGCGCTGTTGTGGCAGGTTACATCCAGGGGAGAGTGGTGGCTCCACCCCCTGGTGGTTCAGCTGATCTGGAGTCGATTCGGACAAGCACGGATAGACCTGTTCGCTTCCCCGGAATCCTCCCATTGCCCACTATGGTACTCTCTGACCGAGGCCTCCCTCAGCACAGATGCCTTGGCATACAGATGGCCCCCGGGGCTTCGCAAGTATGCGTTTCCCCCAGTGAGCCTACTTTCACAGACGTTGTGCAAAGTCAGGGAGGATGTGGAGCAGGTCCTCTTAGTGGCCCCTTATTGGCCATCCTGGATTTGGTTCTCAGACCTCACGCTCCTCACAAATTCCCCTGAGGAAGGACCTTCTTTCTCAGGGACGGGGCACCATCTGGCACTCGCGACCAGACCTCTGGAATCTCCATGTCTGGCCCTTGGATGGGACGCGGTAGACTTATGTGGCCTACCACCCGCGGTGGTAGATATGATCACTCAGGCGAGAGCCCCCTCAACGTGGCGCCTTTACGGTCTGAAGTGCCGTCTGTTCGCTCAGTGGTGTTCTTCCCATGGTGAAAACCCCCAGAGATGCGCAGTTGGATCAGTGCTTTCCTTTCTGCAGGAAAAGTTGGAGGGCCGGCTGTCCCCCTGCACCTTGAAGGTGTATGTAGCCGCTATATCGGCACATCACGATGCAGTGGAAGGTAAGTATTTAGGGAAGCACGATTTGGTTATCAGGTTCCTGAGAGGCGCGAGGAGGTTAAACTCCCCCAGGCCGTGCCTTGTTCCATCGTGGGACCTCTCCATGGTCCTTCGAGGCCTTCGGGGTGCTCTCTTCAAGCCCCTTGAGTCAGCAGAGCTAAAGGCGCTCTCTCTGAAGACCGCCCTCCTGACAGCACTCACCTCCATCAAGAGGGTAGGGGACCTGCAGGCGTTCTCTGTTAGCGAACTGTGCCTTAGAGTTCGGTCCGGCTTACTCTCATGTCATCCTGAGACCACGACCGGGCTACATGCCCAAGGTTACCACGACCCCTTATAGGGATCAAGTGGTGATCCTGCAAGTGCTGTCCCAGGAGGAGGCAGACCCAGCCTTGGCGTTGCTGTGTCCGGTGCGTGCTCTTCGCATCTACTTGGACCGCACGCATAGCTTTAGAAGCTTCGAGCAGCTCTTTGTTTGTTTCGGACAGCGGAAGGGAAGTGCTGTCTCCAAACAGAGGATCGCCCACTGGGTCGTCGATGCCATCACAATGGGATACCACGCCCAGCATGTGCTGCCCCCTGCCAGTCTACTAGCCCATTCTACCAGGGGAGTTGCAGCTTCTTGGGCGTTGTCCCACGGCGCCTCTCTAGCAGACATATGTAGAGCCACGGGTTGGGCAACACTTCACACCTTCTATAACCTCAGGGTTGAGCCAGTTTCATCCCATGTGCTATCAGGTGACACAAACAGGTAAGTTTTGGTCAGCTGGTCGGGTGTATTGCTTGTGCATAGTGCCTTTCCCCTCCCTTGAGACGAAGACGTGCGCTCTTTCCCCAGTTGTGTTCGCAGGAGATGTGAATCCTGGACATTCTTCCTCTCTAGCCTAGCGGCCATCAAGTCTTCGGAGAGGCTCGCTGCTGCCCCGGTACGGGTGTCACTAGGCCCCCATACTGAGGTAAGTGCTCCACATGTGCTGGTTGTCCCCTTCGGCAACCCCGTGTGATCCCGTATATCCTGCAAAATGGTTTCCCTGCCAGGACTGGGCCAGCCAGTCCTTATACTTCTGAGCAGTTAGCCGTTCCCCTAGGTGCAGGGGACCGCTTCATGCCTGCCAGTGTGTTGGGGGTAGTTATGCGATGGCTTTCTGCGCTGGCTACGAGACACACAGAGGTCTGCCCGTCTCGCACCGCAGTCTGCGTAACTTGGTTCAGCTCTTGTGGGGTTTTCCATTGGGACCCCTTGTGTCAACTTATCGACACAACGTCGAGTGAGTGACAGACTGGGAACGTCTTGGTTACTGACGTAACCTCTGTACCCTAATGGAGGGAACGAGACGTTGTGTCCCTCCGGCCACAACACTGAACAACCGCTGAAAGCGCCGGGTCTTTGGCTCAGCTCCTCAGTGCGGAACCTGATGTGTATTTGCACTGTCACTCCTTTTATACCCGTATGTCTGGGGGAGTGGCATGCAAATTCCAAACGCCAATACTCACTGGCCTTTTCTCAAGATCAGAGATGTCTGGGCTCCACAGGAGCGACCCCTAGTGTCAACTCATTGACACAACGTCTCGTTCCCTCCATCAGGGAATGGAGGTTATGTCAGTAACTGAGAAGTTTTCACAGTCCACACTACAATGCGAAAATGGCATTTTCAAATGTATTCACTTTGGAGTGTGTTTTCAAAAAGCTCAGTTTCCGCAGACAAAAATGCCAAAATGGAGAGAAAAAGATGCGTTTTCAAATGAAAATGTTTTAGTGTGGACTAGGCCAGAAATGCACCTTATTTTCATCCTATCTCTAAATAAAGCCTCTGAAAGAAGCATTTTTAATCTTTTGGATGAACCCATTGATTGTCAGTGTGATAATGCACAGTGAGTATTAGTGTACACTGTGTTTAGCAGCATGGTGTTTTCGTGATAAATTGCTCAGATTTTAAAAATGGCATATCGGATGAAACTAGAGCCTCTAATATTTTGGCTCAAACAATGCAAAAACTTAATCAGGTTTCATACCAGTTTTGTTGGCATTCCACCCAAAGACAAACTCTGCTGTGGTCGGTGCCATGTTTTGTCACATGACTCTTAAAAATTCTTTAAATTATGCGTTGCATGTAGCAAAGCCAAACTACATGCGTGGAGCATGTGTACGTGGGGTTAAATGGTATAAATAAATGTTTTGTTGATGATAAATAAGTGTTTAGGTTGCAATTGAATAAAAAATATTAAAATGAAAATAACTTCCGCCTGATGTCTTCCGCCCTGAAATTGCTGGCTCTGCAGGTGGATATATCTCCATCATACAGAACAATTACATGCATTGTGCTTTTGATCAATACAATGTGTGAAGGGTGATGGATATGATGCAAAAAAAAATAAAAAATACTTTTTTGGCTTCATTCTAGGAACAGAAACACACTATTTCCCCCTTCTCTCTTTCTTTAAGCAAGATGTGGGGTATTCTGATGTGGTTGGCACCCAACATCAAACCAAAGGAAGTGGTGAGGGGGAAATAGAAGGCAAGAAGAGAAGGAAGAGGGCGAATAAGTGGTAAGAGAGAGAGAGAGAGAGAGAGAGAGAGAGAGCGAGCACCGGTTTTCCATCAAAACAGAATGTGAGAGGTAAATGTGTCTGCCGAAAGAAGTGGACAGGCAGCCCATATGCACACTGCGGGGGGATTTGATGTGAGTTGAAATAAAAACTTACCTCAGAATGTCAATACAGAAACAAGTATTTGAGTATTTGAGGAGCAAATTCTGCACCTGCACTTAATTTAAAGGGATAGTTCACCAAAAATGAAAATTCTGCCAAAATGTTCTCACCCTTATGTTGTACCAAACTTTCTTTCTTCATGATGATTGCCGAATTTTCATTTTGGGGTTAACAAACCCTCTAATTACATGGATGGAACCAAGTATGTATTAACGTAATATTAACATAATGATTTACATTTACAGTGTCATTTACACTACATGTTTTAAATTCAAAACCACAGCAGTCTGTTTTGGCCAGTCTCCTGTGTCTATTTAAACCATACTGGCAAGACCCATCACTCACACTCATCCACACAAGGGTGGGCTGAGTCTCTGAGATATTTTCACATTTTGACTCTGAAAATATGCAGAGCTGGCAGCAGACAGACATTGGGCCCCATGTGAGTCATGGTCCATTCACAAACACACACACATGCACACACACATGCACAGAGGTTTGTGGGAGCGAAGGGACACACAGGCATTCTCACATTAGGCAAAAGACATGCAGACATATACCAGCTCTATGTTAAGCAGCCCAGAGCAAATAAACATGCAAATGTTCCATGTTTCACTCTCATGCTACACCACATTATGTGCCCAAATTATTACCACAATATTATTTTAAGGTGCACTCAGTAATTTTTTTCCTCATTTAAAACATTTTACTTCTAAAGAAATGAATAGTAATTTTGAAACATATGTATAAATCATGACCACTCATGTGAGATGAAGAGTTCAGGCATATCAGAAACCATATAAAAGCTCTTTTATTCTACATGGGACAGGCATACCTCATGGGGGCAGCCATGTTGGAATCACATGAATACTACTCGCTTAATCTCAGTAACTGCTCTGTTATTGGACACTTTCATGGATAATCCTGTTCCCTTTACAAAAAGCTTCACTTTGATGCTGCGCTGCTAAGCGCTATGGGGAAACAATCGTATTGTGAGCTGCTCTGAACATGTGTGTAACACGTCAATGAAATTGACTGGAATTTATAGCCTCGGTTGGTGAGATCATTGGACGCACCTGTGGCCAGGCTATAAATAGGAGGCGTCACCAGAGTGTCGTCAGACATTTTTCTTCAGAGCTTTCTCTCTGTGTTTTCACAAAACTCTTGTTAGAAAATTGTTTAAAATCTAAGTCTTTTCCTTCCTTCTCTCTTTATATATATATATATATATAAAAAAAAAAAAAAAAAGAAAAGAAAAAGGGGGAAATGGTGGAAAAACAGGGCAAACAATGCGTGTTTCCTTGTCAGCGTTCTATGTCTGACAGGGACACGCATCAATTTTGCTTTGTTTGCTTTGGGGAAGAGCACGCTACTCTCGCGTTGGAACAGGGCGGGTGCGCACATTGCGACCTACTTTCGGTCGGGATGCTTCGCGCTCGCCTTGCTTTCTTCCGAGAGCCGGCACCCACACTTCATTCGTGGGGCTCTCGCATGGATCTGACTGAGGAGCGAGAGACGGGTTCGCCCCTTTCGCTCACTCTCTCCCCAGATCCTGCTGGTCCCTCACGTGCTTCGGCGCCTCTTCAGTTCACGAGGGGGACTTCCATTCCCTTGGGTCAGATTCCGAGTTAACCGCATCTGAGCGCTCCAATCGCGATTCTAAATCTTCGGAGGAGCTGCTCGATGTGGTTACTCGCGCGGTGGCCAGGCTTCAAATAGACTGGCCACGTGACCAAGTTCCCCCCAAGCGCTCTAAGTTAGAGGACAGATTTCTGTCTGTTGACCAAGGGAAGGGAACACCTCATCAGTCCCTTCCCTTCTTTGATGATCTCCATGACGAGCTTTCTTGTTCTTGGAATAAACCTTATACCTCGAGCATTCACGTGCCCTCGATGTCAATATATTCGACTATCGTGGGCGCTGAGGCACGAGGGTATTTAAATATGCCACCGGTCGAAGAGACACTTGCGGGTTATCTCTCGCCGGTTTCGGCATCGTCGCTTAATAAATCTGCTCTCCCTTCTAAGCCTTGCAGGGTAACCTCCATGCTGGTCGGGAGAGCATATCAAGCGGCGGGTCAGGCTGGTGCTGCGCTGCACACCATGGGTGTCTTGCAGGCGTACCAGGCTGACCTACTAAAAGATTTGAGTGCTGGAAGAGGCCTCGATGACGAAGCTTTTTCTGAACTTCGTCGAGCTACGGATTTGTCTCTCCGTGCCACCAAGCAGTCAGCCCGTGCTATTGGCCGGTCTATGTCCGCTTTGGTTAGCACTGAGAGGCACTTATGGCTAAATCTATCCGGCATCAAGGATAAGGACAGAGTTTTCCTCCTTGATGCCCCAGTTTCGCCTTCTGGTCTCTTTGGAGACGCCATGAACACGGTTATCTCCAGATTCCAGGAGGCGAAAAGCAATGAGGAAGCCTTTGGGCAATTCCTTCCTCGTCGCACTCAGGGGGCGAGGCCGTCGGTCACCCAGTCTCGCCCTGATTCTGTTAGGAGGGAGGTTCAGAAACAGAGCGTGGCAAGTCGTGCTCCCCCTCGCAGAGATTGGGGACAGGCTCGTCGCCCTCAGCAACCTCCCAAACAAGACCTCAGGGCTTGTATCTCCAAGAGAAAGAAGCCCTGACGGTCTTGTATCCAACCCTGTGAGGGTAGTTCCCTTCGGGACGGGGTGCGTGTATCATTCACTTCGGCCCTCCCGATACCCTCACGAAACCTCTTCACTCCCGCCACCCTTGGTGTTTCGGGTGACAGGGGTTTCCAACAAAATGTTGAATGTACCGTTGCTCCCTGCCATAATCCAGGACACGGAACATTCGACACCCCCTCGACAGGAAGTCTTGAAATTAGTTCCCATCTCAGAGAACCTGGCAGCGTGGAAACTTCTGCCAGGTATTTCTATGTGGGTTCTAAAAACAGTAGAAAAAGGCTACAGAATTCAGTTCGCTTGCCTCCCTCCGAGCTTCAACGGTGTGGTTTCCACTACCGTAAGCCCGGAACAGGCATGTCTACTTCAGGTAGAACTGCAAAATCTCTTGGAAAAAGGGGCCATAGAACATGTTCCCCTTCCAGAGAAAAAGTCTGGCTATTACAGCAGATACTTCCTGGTCCCCAAGAAAGGGGGGGGTTGCGTCCCATCTTAGATCTTCGTGCCTTGAACCGCTCGGTCAAGACGCTCAAGTTCAAGATGCTAACAGTCAGGTCCGTCGTGTCTCAGTTCCAACGTTTCGATTGGCTGGTCACGATCGACCTCATGGACGCATACTTTCATATTGGAATTCTGCCACAGCACAGGAAGTTCCTGAGGTTCGCTTTCGGGGACGAAGCCTTCCAGTATCGGGTCCTTCCATTCGGCCTAGCCCTATCACCCCGCACATTCACGAAATGCATGGATGCAGCACTGGCTCCGTTGCGACTCCAGGGCATCCGCATTCTGAATTATCTAGATGACTGGCTGATCCTAGCCCAGTCTCAAGAACTGGCAGTTCAGCACAGGGATATCGTCTTGGCTCATCTAGGTTCTCTGGGTCTGAGACTCAACGCCAAAAAGAGCGTTCTTTCCCCGACCCAGAAAATTTCCTATCTAGGGGTTATATGGAATTCGATCATGATGCAGGCACAGTTGTCTCCCGCTCGTGTCATCTCCATTCAGAACTCCCTGAGCATTCTCAGGCTAGGTCAAGGTTGCACTGTTCTTCAGTTCCAACGAATATTAGGTCTCATGGCATCTGCGTCCACGGTGATTCCTTTGGGCCTTCTCCATATGAGACCGTTTCAGCTGTGGCTAAAAGCCAGGGGGTTTCATCCAAGGGCCAGTCCCCTCAGGCAAATAAGGGTTACGTGCCCAGTGCTTCATTCCATTTCTATGTGGTTCAGACCCCGGTTTCTCACCTTGGGTCCCACTCTTGGTGCGTTGTGTCGTCGAAGGATGCTTACGACAGACGCCTCCCTGACGGGTTGGGGTGCGGTCTTAAGTGGTCGTCCAGCCCAAGGGGAATGGGAGAGTCATCAACTCGATTGGCACATAAACCGCCTCGAGCTGATGGCAGTATTTCTGGCCCTGAAATACTTTCTCCAACATTTGAGAGGCTGCCATGTCCTTGTGCGGGTGGACAACACTCAGCAGTCTCCTACATAAATCATCAAGGAGGCCTACGTTCTCGCCACCTCAATTTGCTGGCACGTCGGATTCTCCTTTGGGCCCAGGGCAAGTTACTGTCACTCAGGGCAATCTATATCCCTGGACGCCTGAATGTGGGAGCAGATTTTCTGTCCAGAAAAAACTTACCATCGGGCGAGTGGAAACTCCATCCCGATGTAGTACAACAGATTTGGGAGAGATTTTACAGAGCCGAAGTGGACCTCTTCGCCTCTCAAGAGACTGCGCAATGTCCCCTCTACTTCTCTCTGAGTCACCCAGCCCCCCTGGGTCTGGACGCGATGGCGCATACATGGCCCAGAATGCGCCTATATGCGTTCCCTACGGTTTCTCTGCTGTCGCTTGGGGTTATTGAAACCATTCTTAGTGCTAGGGCTCCCTCCACCAGAAGAATTTACACCAATAAATGGGGTGTCTTCGAAAGGTGGTGCAGTTCACATGATGCAGATCCAGTTAACTGCCAAATTGTTTCAGTTCTGGAGTTTCTGCAGGAAAAATTGTCAGCAGGCATATGCCCCACTACTCTCAGGGTTTATGTGGCCGCCATTTCGGCTTGCCACGCCTTGATTTACGGGGTGCCTTTAGGGAGACATCCTCTACTTGCCCGCTTCATTCGTGGAGCCAGGCGACTGAGGCTTCCCGTTAGGGCCAGAACTCCTTCGTGGGACTTAACAATAGTCCTGGAGGCTCTGGTCGAGACCCCTTTTGAACCTCTGGAGTCAGCGTCTGACAGACTTCTGACTCTCAAGATGGTCTTCCTTATGGCTATTACCTCTCTTAAGAGGATTGGGGATCTACAGGCTCTGTCTATTCTGCCGACCTGTTTAGAATTTGCCCCCGGTATGGCCAAAGCAATTTTGCATCCTCACCCTGATTACCTTCCTAAAGTTCCTTTTTCGACAATACATCCTGTCACTTTAGAAGCCTTCTGCTCCCCGCCGTTTTTAACGCCGGAGCAGGAAAGACTTCACGGACTTTGCCCAGTCCGTGCCCTTCAGATTTATGTCCACCGCACAAGCCAGTGGCGTAAATCAGGGCAATTGTTTGTTTGCTATGGGGGCCGCAACAGGGGGGCGGCCGCTACTAAGCAGACTATGTCACATTGGGTGAGGGATGCTATTGCCCTGGCCTATGAGGCGCGCGGTCAAGCTTCGCCAGTAGGT
This sequence comes from Moxostoma hubbsi, assembly GCA_032164185.1. Classification (NCBI taxonomy): domain Eukaryota; kingdom Metazoa; phylum Chordata; class Actinopteri; order Cypriniformes; family Catostomidae; genus Moxostoma; species Moxostoma hubbsi. The sequence goes on along the minus strand of JAVLUX010000018.1, from coordinate 27,968,972 downwards.
GTCAGGGCTCACTCCACCAGAGGGGTCGCTTCCTCTAAAGCCTTGGCTAGAGGGGTCCCTCTGCAGCAAGTTTGTGATGCGGCAGGTTGGTCCTCTCCGCACACATTCATTAAATTCTATAGTTTGGATGTTCATGCTACTCCGGGCTCTTACGTCCTCGAGTCGACAAGTTTGTGACGTGGCGGGCTGGTCCTCTCCACGCACATTCTACAATTTTCTACATGGGCTAGGATGTTTTGCTACCCCGGACTATGTCCTTGGGTCGACATCCCAGGCTCATGCCAAATCCAAGTTCATGGTACGAACTTTTGAGTTAGAGCCCTTGGATCGGCTTCTCAAACTCATCTTTTGACTTTGTGGGCTAGATGCTCCGCTACTCCAGACTCTTATGTCTTTGAGTCGACATCTCAAGCTCATGTCTAACCAGGTTTGTGATACGGCAGGCTAGTCCTTTCCGCACACACTCTTCGGATTTTATGGTGTTAGATGTTCTGCTACTCCGGGCATATGCCCTTGAGTCGACATCTTAAGCTCATGTCTGGAACCTCTCGCGTTCTGTGAAAACACTTCACAACGATCAGGGGTCCGGACAGCCCCAGTGCGGCGGCGTGGGCATTTCGTTCCCCATAGCGCTTAGCAGCGCAGCATCAAAGTGAAGCTTTTTGTAAAGGGAACGTCTCGGGTTACTTGTGTAACCCTTGTTCCCTGAAAAAAGCGGAACGAGATGCTGCGCTTCTTTTGCCACACTGGGACGTCCCAGGACCGCTCTTCAGAAAATAATCTGACGACACTCTGGTGACGCCTCCTATTTATAGCCTGGCCACAGGTGCGTCCAATGATCTCACCAACCGAGGCTATAAATTCCAGTCAATTTCATTGACGTGTTACACACATGTTCAGAGCAGCTCACAATAAGATTGTTTCCCCATAGCGCTTAGCAGCGCAGCATCTCGTTCCGCTTTTTTCAGGGAACAAGGGTTACACAAGTAACCCGAGACGTTTCACTGTACATAGTGAATTTCTACAATGGCATTGGTCTCTGAAAACTGACAAAAAAAATAGAAGTCCGTGGTATATCCCCATTTAGATAGCTTAGCGAATGCATGTGTGTGTGTGTGTGTGTGTGTGTGTGCGTGCGTGCGTGCGTGCGTGCGTGCGTGCGTGTGTGTGTGTGCGTGTGTGTGTGTGTGTGTGTGTGTGTGTGTGTGTGTGTGTGTGTGTGTGTGAGAAAGTAGGGCTGTGGAACACCCAGAGAGCTAAGAGGACGGAATACAGCTGCATAATTACTTAGATAAAACACACCAGCTGGAGCCATAACCCCACTAACACACACACACACACACACACTCCCTCATTTCTCCCTCAAATCACTCTGTTCCCTCACTCTCAGTTAGAGATTGCCAGCCGCAGTTCAGTTTAGCTATCAGCACTCTTTCAGTGGCTCTAGTTAAACTCAGTGTTTTCTGCACGCCAGTGATTTTGGCCAAACATGACTGAAGGGTGTTAAGCCAGCCGTTAATAGGGACTCTCATAAAGCCGCACACTTGCAGTACATGAAGCCATATTAATCTGCTGTATTGAACTCCCCTCTAGATATGTTTTAATACAAAATATAAATATTGATCCATATATAATAAAATACAATTTTGTATTTAGCTTTAGCCACTTTTTATTAGCTAAAGACAACAGAGAGTGGTTGGATATAATCAGATTGGCCAGATTTGAGCCTGTGCCATCCATATAAGAACCATGGCTCAACCTAATGAGACCATGCACACTAACAGCTCCAATGTATTTATATCGTTTTTGTGTATATTGGTATTTGCAAATAATAATTATAGTCTAGTATCCCACTGCAACTGTAAATAGTGGGAAGTCAACAGGACTGTCTCAAATCCATCTTGCGGTAATAGAGACTGAAAGAATGCAACAATACATAAGTCAGTCAGGCTGTACTCATTTACCACTTAAACCGTTCATTACCCCTAAAGCCTGGCAGGTAGCTCTTGCATGACATTCCTCTGCCTCTCTCCTTCACTCTCACTCTCACTCTTTTCTTTCCACCTATCTCTCCGCTGGCCAATTATGTGTGGTCTTGGAATTGAGCTCGCCTTTCATTCTCTTTCTTTCACTCTGTCCATTTTTCAATCTCCAGGCTTTCTTAGTGGAAGGTTTTGATGGATTGTTGCATCCTCAGCCCTTTCCTTCCTCTCGTGTTTACGGTCATCTCGATTTTTCACGTCTCCTTTGATGTTGTTCTCACACGCTAACCTGTTTAATCTCTGCTGTTTGTCCTTCATACTCTTTTTCTCTCTTTATCTCTCTCTCTCTAGAGAAGTGTGGTCTTTTTCAGGTCAAGGTCCATCAGCGTGCTGTTTATTATTCTGACCTCTGTCAATTTGCCAGCAGGCATCGGGGGGGGCAACCACAAGGGACCCAGGAGGCTGTTAACACACACACAGAAGGAAAGAGAGAGAGGGAGAGAGAGAGCCCTCAGAGGGCCCTGGTTCCATGTATATTTGTACAGTTTGATTCTGGCCTGAGGGAATCAAGGTTTTGCCTACACCGTGGAGGTTAGAAAGAAAGAAAGTTGTAACAGACTTGTCTCAGCACCACTGAGGTGATAAACATGAGAAATCTTTCAAAAACTACTTTAAAAAATTTGTGTCAGATTTGTAGAAATGTTATCTTTGAGACCATGTTGGTTTCGCAAATGTTTTAAAAACATTTGTAGTACTTTAAAAAATAGTATGTAGTAAATTAATTAAAAGGTATTAAAATAATTTCCCCTGAATACATGAGTATGTATGCAACTTAATTTATTTCAAAATAAATATTTTAATCATATCACATGTGAATCATATCAAGATGTTTTCTTAGGGTCACACCAAATGATGTGAACAAAACGTGCCTTGTCATAAAAATGTCAAAATATTATTATTATTATTATTATTATTATTATTAACTTCACAAAGAGTTTTAAAGTTCTAAAGGGGCCCTCTCTGTTTAATGTTTTTGCATGACAAAAAAAAAAATCCTGTACTGGTTACACTGAATGAGTTTGATTAGGTGAACAAAGGTTTTTTCAAATACACCTCATATTTAAAAAAAAAAATCTATGCTTATTTTGTAAGAAATAATAATATAAGAAAAGAAACAATAAAATGAAGGGAAAGAATAACCCCTTCCTCCTATTAACACTGTACATTACCTGTAAATTCATCAAGCATATAAAACATACAAGGCTAAAAACAAATTTTTTTAAAAGTAAAAAGAAAAATTCCCTCCTCTTCAATTAAATGCACAACATTTTCTTAAAGTTAATCCACCAATTAAACTACACAATAAAACATATATATGAATTTAATCCAGCATAAAGTTTCATCTGTTCCCCCCGGACTACACTTCCCATAATCCTGGATTATTAGGCGGATCTAGAAAATTATTTATGGGGTGGTAAGGGGACTATGATAGGTGGCGACACCAAAGCAGGCACCTTTGCATATTTTTTGTGGATTAAGATACCAATCTTATTTGCACCAAAACTAGTTCATTTATTGAAGCTACTTTCAAATGACAAATGTGAACTAGGTGTTTAACTCCAGAACACAAAACCACTGAAAATACATTTACAAACAAACACACATTTCTGTAATTAGCCTTTTAACTCAAAACCTTACAGTTACAGTTTCTTCTGCTGAACACAAACATTTTTAGAAGAATATTTTAGCTCTGTAGGTCCATACAATGCAAGTGAATGGTGACTAAAATTGTGTAGATCCAAAAAGCACATGAAAGCAGCATAAAAATAATCCATTAGACTCCAGTCGTTAAATCCATATTTTCATTAGCGATATAAGTGTGGGTGCCAAAAAGATAAATATTTAAGTCATTTTTTAAAATCAATCCCCACTTTAACTTTCACTTTCTTCTTCTTTTGTTTTTGGCCATTTACATTATTTGTGCATATCACCACCTACTGGGCAGGGAGGAAAATGTCTAGTAAGGATCACTATCATAACCTATATAACTTCTGAAGATATTGATTTACACACTGTTTTGCTGGAATGGTCAAGTAGAACTCATAACATTACTAACAAAGAAAACAAACAAGAAAAAGCAAAGATGGGAGAAACATAGCACTAAAAGAAATGAAGACAGACAGTAGACATAAATAAATGATGGACATTCAACTTTTCCAGGCATGTGGAGCAACAAATGAAGGAAAAAATAAACTGATTTGAAGGAGTCGTAGAATTTTTTTCTCTAAGTGTAAAGAAAACACAGCGTAACAATAATCAGCCAGTGTGCCTAAGGCAGGGACTGTTCTGTTCTACACAACTGACTGGATCATTGTAGGACACTAGAAAAAGGAAGTGCAATTTAATTAGCTTGTGATTGGAGAGGAACCAAATACTTCTGACATGTAAACAAGCCCAAACAAAGGAGAGGAGACATCTGGAAGTATAATGGCTCGGAATGATCCATTCCTCATTGGTTACCTCAATATTGTACCCTTCAAACATTGCTTTCGCCTCTCCAACTCATGCTGTATACTTAGAGTAGTGGTAAAAACAAGGTTACATTTTTACCAAATCTTCCTAGTACTGCCCATTGATTTAAATCCACTGTGGGAGATGTTGATGCAATGTTCTGATGTGTGCAAAAATAGATCCAGAGGCAGATGGATGATTGAAAATTTTGCTTGATTTTATTGAAAGAAAATAAAACAAGCAATTACCATTTCAGCAGTTTGAAGGCATGTAACATTATGAGCAGTGAGCACCATATGCATGGTCAAATGACGATGTGCTCTTGCACCAGCACCCTCCAACTGCTAGGGATGTAATAATAAACCCTTTAAAACCTCCTTCCTCCATACCTTATAGAGGTATTGTACATTTCTACATAGTTTAATCAAAATGTTCTGAGTCTTCCAATACTAGTTAGAGCTTGGTTATCGGTCTTTCAAAGAAACCAGTCTTTGTTTTGAGTTTAATAGTTCTCATGAGCCCTTTGAAATCAGGTAGGACCTCTGTTACTCTTCCAAGAGGCCAAGATCCATGAGGTGCTGAAATGTCCACAACTAACACAATGTCCTCTTTCTGCAGTCCTCTTTTGGCAGTAAAACACTTTTGATGCTCTTGCAGTAATGGCAAGCAATCTTGGGACCACCTTTTTGAAAACAGATTTTACAAATATTGTACTTGTTTACAAATATCAAGGCTTGATGTTTACATCTGATTTCTGGAACAATCTGGGTGGAAATGCAGGACTAGATTTTAACAAAAGAATATGATTCATAGTCAGTGGCTCAAGGTCATGAGACATTGTGGTAATGGAACGACTGTTCAGAATTGCTTCCACCTCACAAAAGAGTGTCTGTAATCCCTCCTCATCAAGGCAATGTTGTTGGAGAATAGAGCACAGGATTTGCCTCACCATTCAAATAAGCCTTTCCCATACTCCACCATGATGTGAGGCTGTTGGAGGATTAAGGGTCCACTGAATCCTTTTCTGGAGCATTGCATTTTGGATTCTGCTATTGTTCCAAGCTGAAAGTGAATTCCGCAATTCTCTTTTTGCACCTACTAGGTTGGTTCCATTGTCAGAACGAATATGCATCACCTGACCTCTTCTACATAGAAATCGTCTTAAAGCATCGGTGCAGGAGTCCGTGTCCAGTGAGTGAGCCATTTCTAGATGTACTGCTCTAATAGACATGCATGTGAAAATATATGTGCAATGCATATATATATATATATATATTAATTAGCGCAATTCAGTGTTCTTTTTAGTATAAAATAAAATTTTCAGTAATATACTTCCATAATGCCACAGGAAAAGGTTATTACATTTTAATTGATGCAAAAATGTCTAATGGGGAATGGCACCTGTCAGTAATTCAGCAGAATGGGGTTGATTTCAGGGCAACTGAACATTCAGGAGGCAACGTGTCGATTTCCTGTGTGATCATGTTGCTCTTTGAGAGCTGTTTAGCTACTGTAAGTACAGCTGTCCTGTTCCTCACCGATCCAGATGAACTGCAGATTCCTGTGTGTACATATTTTTGCCAGAGCTTGTAGATCCACAGAGGAACTAGAAGGAATGCTTTCATGTTCCTTCCCCAGTCCTGGAACGCAGGCATTTGAAGGAACACAAAACACCAGTAACTTATTAATTGACATCTGTTTCTTATCACACAAGCATAATTATAGAGAAAGACTCTAAACCAATCCTCTCCATCTCATTCCAGACAACAACCTCAGCTGTGCAGCTCCTGACATAAGAACTGTACTGATCTGTTTAAATGAAAGCATTAATGTTGAATGGCCTTTCATTAGTTACAGTGCTGCGAATAATTATTTACCCCCTTCCTGATTTCTTCTATTTCTGCTTGTTTTTCTGACTAAATTGTTTTAGCTCTTCAAATGAAATATAACATAAAACTAAGGCAACCGAAATAAACACAAAATACACTTTTCAAATATATTTACATTTACGCATTTGGCAGATGCTTTTATCCAAAGCGACTTACAGTGCAAATATTACAGGGACAATCCCCCACAGAGCAACCTGTAGTTAAGTGCCTTGCTCAAGGACACAATGGTGGTGGCTGTGGGGATCGAACCAACAACCTTCTGCTTAGCAGTGCATTATTTTAGCCCACTATGCCACCACCACTCCTCCTCCATATATTTTCTTTATTGAAGCTAAAAGTTATCTAACACCCATGTCACCCATGTGAAAAACTATCTGCCCCCTTAAACTTAATTGCTGGTTGTTCCACCTTTAGCAGCAACAACTGCAACCAAACACTTCCGACAACTGAAGATCAATTTTGGCCCAATCTTCTATGCAGAACTGCTTTAGTTCAGCCACAATGCATAATGTCCTGCCACAGCATCTCAATCAGGTTTAATTCAGGACTTTGACTAGGCCACTCAAAACTTTAATTTTGCTTCTTTTGAGCCATTCAGAGGTGGATTTACTACTATGCTTTGGATCATTGTCTTACTGCATAATCCAGATTTAATTTACGGACTGATGACTGGACATTCTCCTTTAGGATTTTCTGGTTGAGAGCAGAATTCATGTTTCCCTAAGCTACTGCAAGTCGCCCTGGTTCCGAAGCAGCAAAGCATCCCCACACCATCACTCTACCAACACCATGCTTTACCGTAGTTACAATTTTCTTTTTGTGTAATTCTGTGTTTGATTTACGCCAGATGTAATGGGACCCCTGTCTTCCAAACAGTTCCACTTTTGACTCATCAATCAACAGAACATTCTCCAAAATGCTTTGAGGATCATCAAGGTGTGTTTTGGCAAAATTCAGATGAGCCTTGATGTTCTTCTGGGTTAACAGTGGTTTTTTGCCTTGCCACTCTTCCGTGAAAGGAATTTTTGGCCAATGTCTTTCTGACATTAGTGTCATGAACAGTGACATTTATTGATGTGAAAGAGGCCTGCAGTTCCTTGGATGTTGTCCTTGGCTTTTTTGGGACTTCCTAGATGAGTCTTCAGTGTACTCTTGGAGGAATTTTGGAAGGTCGGCACTTCTGGGAAGGTTCACTACTGTGCAAAGTTTTCTCCATTTGGACAGACTGATGTATTTCAATCACCTTTCTCCTCATCATTTCTGGAATTTATTTTGACCTTGGTATAGTGTGCTACTGGGTGTGACCTTTTAGAAAACTACATGCTGATGAAAAAGTTGATTTGATTAAACAAGGCTGACAGTAATCAGGCCTGAGTGTGTCTAGTCCAGCTGAACCAATTATGAATGCAGTTTCATAGATTTGGGGATTTGGGCAAATACTTTTCACACATGCCCAGTTGGTATTGGAAAACATTTAGCAACTTTGCAACTTGCTTCTGAAAATAAAATTATGATTTAAAAACTCTATTTTGTGTTTGTTCAGACTGCTTTTGTTTTATGTAAAATTTTGTTCGAATTTTTGAAAAAATTTAGTATGATATACACAAAAATGAAGAAATCAGAAAATGTTTGTAGAAGCATGTACCATGCAAGAGTGAACGTCATTGAGTTTATATAAATGATTGAGTTTAAATTTTTGGGTAAACTACACCTTTATTGCAAAGCGACTTACAAATAAGGAAAACTGTATGTCAACTTGAATCAGAATCAGTGGCTAAATGACAACCAAATACTTTCAAGAAAAAATAAACATAACTCTCATTCAACTCCACGCTAACTAGCATACATATGCAAACATGCACTTTGTGTCTTTTTTTTCTCACTGCTTCTCTTCAAAGCTGAAAAACTGGCCCTCAGTCAACCTCCATTAGCATTCAAACAGCTGCATTTATGCAAAGCATAAATCTGTTTAAGAGCATATTCATACCCACTGGCCTCAGATGAACTCTCTCATAAACAGCATGGGCAGGTTTCCAAAAGTCATGTGTATACACAGGCTAATGTTCTTGACCCTGTTGACCCGTGAGGAGATTTTGTCTTTCATTTTTTTCTCACCACACTCACAGACTCTCAACACTGGCTCTATCTCTCTCCACGGGACAGCTGTCCTCTATAACTTTACCTTTCACTGCAGCTTCGACATCACAACAAGATTCAGGTCGGACATCAAAAGGCACTGAGCTGTAAAAACAGTTACCATCACCTCATAAATCTCACCTCAACTGATGCATACAATGATTTGAAGTGCCAGCATCAGTGGCTCCATCTAAAAATAAAGAGTGTATCTGTTTATAGATAGTGGTATAAATAGATTGAGTATGTATAAAAGTGTGGCTGGGGTTTGTAAAGTGTATGTGCAGCTGGATATCTGTATTGGTCCAATGGGTTATAATGGGTTATAATTCTTCTTTGTCTAAACTAATATTACATTGAAGGGAGTATTTGTGATATAGAAGTGTCTGTGGAGCAGGGCATGAACTCCCATGCACAGTCAATGTTAAGGACAGATAAGGACAAGTTTTGCCTACTGATAAGAGCTCTGGGATCTGTAAACACTCTCTCTCCACACCCACATATACAGTATATATATAAGGAAGGGTGGGAGAATTGTGTGTGTGTGTGCGTGCGTGCGTGCGTGCGTGCGTGCCAGTGTGTGCGTGTGTGTTTTCTCCCACCCTTTCTTTGTATCACTTTCACAAGTATGCACTTGCACTCACACTCCTTATCACCTTAATCTCGCTCTCCCACATGATCTCTTTTACAAACAATAAAAAATATTACACATTATATTTAGAATACTGTATGATAAAGATATTATCTTTAAAGCAGTTCTTATCTCTCTCTTTCTTTCTGAATTGGGTTGCTGAATTGATTTGTAAAAAAAAGAAACACCACTACACTACTATTCCACAAAGAAACAATATGCAGTCATGCAGTGTGAATATTTTACTCCAATTTTCTCAACTGTAAATTGGGTGCTTGTGGTTAACCAAAGGCTAAAATTAAAACTAGTTAAAGTTACATGAAACTATGCATTGTCTAGAAAGTTGAAGCAACTGACTTTATTTCAAATCTCTGACATAATTATCCATGGCGTACTGACACAAATGGTTTCATTTGATTTAATCTGATAGAACAATATATACACAATGTCCAAATTAAGTATAATATAAATGATCTAGACTATTTATAGGCAGTTTAAATAAAAGTTTATTTCTTTTTTAAAAGCCACAGTTGTAAACAGTTTTGTGTAAAAACACTGCAGTTTCTTATGTACCCACCCCAAGTGCCCCTCTGGTCCCAGTGCTTTAGATGAAATTACTCTAACGTCACACCACAGGCAATCACACATTCGGCAAGCAGCAGATTTCAATGGCGATATGGGCAGCGCTGTAGTTTTCATAATCTTTTATATATACATTTACATTTGATCCAATGCAACTTACAAATGACAAACATACCAAGGAATTTGTCGTACAGTTTGTTGGAACAATCTTCAGTATAGGACTGCCAGGAAAGTGACTGGAGGACTGCCTCAAAGTGACTGGAGTAGTATAAAAACTAGCACAGAAGAAAGAGACAGACAAGATTTTTATGTGTGTGTGTGTATACAGTATATATATATATATATATATATATATATATATATATATATAGTTAAATATTAAGTAAGTGCAATTAGTGTGGATTGGTTAAGTGCTCTCTGAACAGATGTGTTTTCATCTGGTTCTTGAATGTTGATATGGTTTCAGCAGATTGGGTGGAGGTTGGAAGCTCATTGCACGACAGAGGAACAGGGAAAGTGAATGATCGAATAATAAATATTGTGCATCTATGTGACGGGACCACCAGGTGCCGCTCGTTCATTGACTGCAGAGAGCAAGTTGGGACATAGACCTGGAGGAGTTAATTGAAGTAAGAGTAACAGGATGTCCTAAAGGCAAGAGTCAAAGCCTTGAGTTTGATGTGGGCAGCTAAGGTAATCAGTGGAGTGAAATCAAGATTGGAGTGAAGTGAACCCTCTTTGGCTTATTGAAGACCAGATGCGTTGCTGTGTTCATCAGCAGTGGCTTAATTATACTAGCTGGGAGGCCGCCCAACTGAGCATTACAGTAGTCCAGTCTTGAGACGACCGGAGCTTGGACCACGAGCTGTGAAGCATATTCACACAGGATGCTCTTTTATGCATTACATAATGGAATAATGCTTTTTAATGTTAATACAATGTATTCTAAAGGGATATAAATTATATGGTTTATAGTGAAGACATTATGTAGGTTATATCAGCAAAGCAAGCTTTGATTTAATGTGCCTGTATGATTATGTTGGACATGTAACAGGTTGATGAATATACATCCTCACATGTTTAACACACTTCTAAAGCCTGAGAAATGTGACATGTATAACTGAAAACTACAATCAGACATGTAATTTTCATTTTAACAGCTTAAAGGGATAGTTCACCCAAAAATGGGCATTGTCCCACTATTGACTCGCCCTCATGCCATCCCAGATGTGTATGACTTTCTTTCATTTGCTGAACACAAACAAAGAATATTTCAGCTCTGTAGGTCCATATGATGCAAGTGAATGTGGCCAGAACTTTGAAGTTCCAAAAAGCCCATAAAGGCACCACAAAACAATCCATATGACTCCAGTGGCTAAATCCATATCTTCTGATGCAATATGATAGGTGTGGATGAGAAACAGATCAATATTTAAGTCCTTTTTTCTTTGAATATCCACTTTTACATTCTTATTTTGTCTTTGGCAATTCACAGTCATTGTGCATATCGACACCAACTGTCCAGTGATAATGTATATTTAAAAAGGATTTAAATGATGATCCCAATTACTGAATGTAACCCCAGCACAGGTTAAAGATGGTGGTATTAAGTGGCCACATATTCCCATATCTTTCGGGAAAAAAAAGGCCAAGCATCAAATACTAGAGTAGGTGTACATTTAGCATGCTATCCTCATTCCTTTTATACATACACACACACACAGACACATACATACACAAACACACAGTCCAAACCTAGTTCCTGTCAGCACGCTCCAGTTTTGAAGATTCCATTACAGAAGATTAAAAAAAGGAAAAAGGGAGAGAGGAAATTTGAACAGAGAAGATGAGAAAAGAAAAATCAAAAGTATAGAGTGAGTAGAATGAAATATAGCTAAAAAGTAGGAGAATAGTAATATAGTGTGCATTTTTTCATGTTCAAATACTTACTCCTATCCCAGCTTAATGCAAAAACAACTACAAGTAAACCATGTGCACGATGATTTCCGCATAGAGTGAAATCACAGTGGCTTTGTGTTACTATCAAAACATTGCTTTGTCTGTTTGTTTGACTATTCCAAGTAGCAACATTGAATTAATCAATGCCATGAGTTTGGGGTGGGACTGTCTTTTTGCCAACCAAAAAATGGCAGGCACGGAAGGGTCAGGAAACCAGTTTTAAAAAGCAGTAAATATTATTGCGGTTCTGTTTGATGATGCTACTGGTGCAGAACTTACACACTTTACCCTCAAATCAACACACCTGCTCAGCATAAATGGCATCTTATGATGTGGTCACTGAAAAACAGCATAATAGTAAGGCCAGAAAAAAAGCAGAGGCAGAAAAAGAGATTATCTCTTCCACAGTAGGCAGACACTCATTCCATACAAGGTTTTCTGACCAAGCAGGAGACAGCAGCAGTAAACCTGACTCCACTCACACTAAAACACAAACACACACACACACACACACACACACATACACATACACACACACACACACAAAGTCAATCTGTACACACTTAGACCACACATGAAGGCTCTTACAGTCTCTGCTTACAGCAGAGTGTGTTTACGTGTGTTTTGTAATAAGTACAGGTTGTATAGTTGTTTAACAAGAGAGTAATTTGACAAATTATAGTAGGTTGTCCAAGGTGACAAAAATTAGGAATCATTTTGATTTCATGGGGTTTTAAATAATTGGAAGAGGTGAGTTCTGTGGATTAAGTCTATGTCTGTTAGCATGGAGGCCATCTATATGCTAGTGTACTAATAAAAATTGACAAAACTAACTTTTAGTAGATATATGTGTTTAAAATGTACAGTCTCTCTTCTGGGAAAATGGACTCTGGACACTGCACTCACTCATTTTGTCCAATCAAATGCCCTCTATGATGAGGATAGCACGACTAGCACGAAGCAAATCACAGTTCATCTCTGTGACTTAACTAAAGCCTATGTGCTATTAAAAAGGGATGATTCTTTCAATATATGCCATCCAAACTTCCTGTTTCAATAGGAAATATGTCAGCAACACAGGAAAGAAAATTGTGCTTGTCAAATGACTTCAATGGCAACTTGGTTTTCAGAATCTGAAGTGTGTCAAAGTGTCAAACGCTCTAGCAAGCCCTCACTCACACACACACATACAAATAATCTCCACCCAGTGGATTCAGCCAGCTGGCATTGTGCTCTCTTTCCATTCCAAAACATGCCATACATCTTCACTGATGTCCATCCACACCAGTAGCACATTATATGAGAACAAGCCATGACCATGAAAAGCATATTCAGAGTGAGTTATGAACACAGCGAAAGGGTTCCCACCCTCCACTGATCATGACATTTCTTGGCCATGCTTGACTTTTCTGTACGCAGGGGACTTATTTTTGTTTTCAGAATATATGATGGACTAACCTTCTGTGACATTTGTAACTGTTTCGTGTACTTTGTTAAAGTTCTTACCTTTGAAAAAGAGCAACCCTTCCTGAAAGTGCTGCCAGCTTGAAGAACTGAGAGCCAGCATATCGAGGAGGACATGCAGTGACGCATAGTGCAGTTACAGTGTGACACAGTTCTAATGTGAGTCTGGATCCAAAGCCAAGACCACTTCTGATGACTGTAATTTTTGCTGGTCACTTTTGTGCCCAAAGCACTGATAAGAATCTTGACTGGACTGGGCATTATGGAAAATATGCATTGCACTTAAGAACTGTTCTCTCTCAAGGACAATAAAAAACATTTAGAGCTCAATAATCCAGCATAGCTCTTCAATATTTAAATAATACAACATGAGTAATGCGTATGCACCTGCTTACAATGCACTAGATGCAGGGTTCCCATACTTATTGACCAATACATTTCCATGACCTTGTCAGTCATTTCTGATTACAGAATAAGGATCTGTGAACCAGTTTTATAGATTTGTTTACAAATTGAACATCACTATGACCTGCTTTACTCTACACAAGAGCAATATCTTGGTGATGTACTGCAACAAAGGAAATATTCACTATGGAAATTGCAGAAAGCATTCAGCATATGTGGATGACTGGTCTGATCAGCAGGGTAAGCTATACATGTAATAATTTTCTCAATTATTCAAAGAACACATGGACTTTCTGAGCGTTGAAGAGTATATCATAAAGGCTAAGGTGCATTTGGGACACAAATGAGAGGTGTTGAAAGAGGCCCCTTTGCCAAATCCTTTCAGCCTTACAATGAACAAGAGCTATTAGAGAGACAGATAAGACATGAAGGGATCATTTGCAAGTTCTGTCAGCCAAAATATACTGGCTAACTTTCCATGTATTCAAAGAGTACAAAATGCATGCTTAATTTATGGATTCCCGGTATTTCTGCATTCTCACGCCAAGTTTCTTACATGGTTTGTTTGATAATAGGTCAATATGTTTAACATAATCTCTCTTTCATTTTAGATAAAGGTGACATTTGACATTTTACAGCTATACATGAAACAGCTATAAGTCAATAATTTATTGCTTGATTCCCTCTAGAATGTGAGCACTGTGGCACTATCAAAATATTGCTTTGATTTAGCGTTCTGACATATCAACTTCTGGCTCAACCCATTGTACAAGATTAGGGTGGGACTACCTGTTTGTCTGAACAAGACAGATGGATGGCAGGGCGAAGGTTTGGTAAAAGTGTTTGGGAAACCTTTTGGGAATGATTATTCTTTATGCAATTCCATTTGTTGCTGCTAGGTGGTGAATAAATTAAACATCTGAACTTTAAATCTTCAGGAATGGGTCAATAGTTCAAAGACATTGGACTTCACACAGCAAAATTCTGTGGGCAAAATACATTCATCTAAATGGGAATCTGCATGATTGTGAATTTCACACGATAAACAAGTGGCAAATAATTTCCCCTCGTGGATTTCTTTTGGATTTCAAGAGTATACAAAGTTTTTGTAAACAAAGTTTTCTAGCAAGTCAATCCACTGTTGGCCATCCTTGGAATGGGCTGGAATGCGCATGCCCGTTCTCCAGTTTATTGATTGGAAATATCTGTATCTAAAAACTGATTGGCTCTTTTACCTGTGATGCGGGACTTCCTTTCTACATCCTTTGACCATTGGGCCATCTTATTTCTCCTATTAATTTTAATAGCAGTGGCCTTTCTCTGCTACATAGTCTTTGATCCAGGCCTCTATTTTGCCCACTCACCCAGTTGGCAGAATATAATTTCAATGGCATTCTGACAAGCCTTAGTTTTTAAGACAAAAATTTGCATTACAAAAGCTACAACTTTCCAGGGATAGAATGAGTCTTTCCAACCGCACAAAAGAAACAAAGAAACAAAGAAACTTTCAAACAAATTTGTTAGTGAGCCTCAAATGCCATGTCCTGAGGGGAGGGTGAAGTGAATAAGTGCTACAGTGCTAACCCAGCCAGAATGTGAGGTAATAATAAGATTTGAGTCTAAGTAGGTGTTAAAGAATGGCATAGCTATTTAAAACTCAAGACAAGTTTAAAATGTGATGCCTAATGTTTACGTATATGTATCTATACTTAAATGTTCATAAAATCAGAATGATGATTGTTGCAATCTGAATTCTCACAACTTTAAATCCTATATATTGTTCCCTATCTGTCACTCACTCGACGTCGTGGCGATGTAGTGACACTAGTGTTTGTGCTTGGGAGCCCCAAACACCTCTGATCTTTGAGAAAAGGCCAA
This sequence comes from Moxostoma hubbsi, assembly GCA_032164185.1. NCBI lineage: Eukaryota > Metazoa > Chordata > Actinopteri > Cypriniformes > Catostomidae > Moxostoma > Moxostoma hubbsi. The sequence goes on along the minus strand of JAVLUX010000018.1, from coordinate 27,953,538 downwards.
TGGAAATTGGCGAGTGTAATTCACCTCTGTGTATGCTGTTGGATATATGGCGCATTTCAGCAGTTTTTCCCCCTCATGCACGAAGTGCAGAGAATGCCCCTGGGCGCTTCGACAGCTAGAGAGTATATATTCTAATAATAAAAGAGTATATTTTCTTCTAAAAGTGTGGCACTGGTGGAGTGCGTCTTTTAAAAGATGCCTTTCCGTCTGTGTATATTTCCTAGTTGTGTTCGTTACCTATCCACCTCTGATGGCCACTGCGAGAGCATGACCATGGCAACATTGCAGTCGTGGCTTTCCTTCTTAAAGGGGAAAGCCATTGCAGCCACTCCCTGCCCCGGACCTTCTACCTACAGGTATGCAGCCACGTTGTTTAGCGCTGGGGGCGATTTGGGGACCCCAATGGGAGTGGTTCCGCCGGGTAATCCCCCACAGACCTCCCATTTCAAGTATGCCCATTTGGCCTGGTCGAGTTCTGGGATGAGGCAGGTGGCTCGCCCCAGGGCGAGTTTGATGTCTCATTAGGGGTTTGAGAGCAGGATGAGTTCGTGTTTGCAGCATCGGAGAATTGGCTGATCCAGTCGGATGCGGAGAACATGACTGAGCTCCCACCTTTAGGTGTGGTCACCTAGTCTGACGCTGATGCAGAGCTGGCGGCCATGCTTACCCAGGGGGTACACGGCAATTCCCCAGGGGGACAAGGCCTTTTTGGAGCACCTGTGCCCGCAAAATGCCATCACCTGGCAGAATCGCCCAAGACTCCCATCCAAGGCCTGTAAATCCACGTCGTCCAAGGAATACAGTGCTGCTGAACAGGCTGCCTCCACCCTGCACGCCATGGCCAAGGCGCTGAAAGAGCTGCACGAAGGAATTCCCAATGCAGTCCTGATGCAGGAGCTGTGCTCGGTGACCGATCACGCACAGGCTTTTGGGCAGGCCATGTCCGCCTTGGTGGTCCAGGAGTCCAGGTGGTCGAGGACTTTGCCCAGCAGTTCTTGTCAGTCAAGGAGCAGACAGAGGCTATCCAACACATCCTGCCCCAGAGTGGCTCAAGGTCCCGCACCCCAACTGCTCGTCGCCAAGGGCATCTCCCTGTAGTGACGACCCAAGTGACACCTTGGGGAGCGAGGGGCCATAGGACATTCGTGGGGCATTGGAGGAGGTTACGTGGGGGCCAGGTGCACTTGCTAAGTGGCACGCAGTGGTCTGCCCACACCTGCATCGCTAGCCCACATAACACAGTTCAGCTGGTTGTGGCTTTTCGTATAGGGACCCCTAGTGTCACTACATCGACACAACATCGAGTGAGTGACAGATAGAGAACGTCTTGGTTACTGTCGTAACCTCTGTTCCCTGATGGAGGGAAAGAGACGTTGTGTCCCTCTTGCCACAACGCTGAGCTACCTGCTGTAATAGCCGGGAACCTGTCTCAGCTCCTCAGCGCAAAACCTGAATGAGAGGTTGCAAGCCAGCTCCTTTTATACCTGTATGTCCAGGGGATTGGCATGCAAATTCCACTCATAAATTCCCATTGGCCTTTTCTCAAAAGATCAGAGGTGTTTGGGGCCACAGTAACCAAGATGTTCTCTGCTTTCATTGTCTGACATACTTTAACCCTCATGTTCAATTTGAGGACTGAGATATCAAAATGCATTATAATTGTATGAAAAACATACTTCAGTTTGATACTTCATGACTTTTTATAATCTTATAAAAACTTGTTGTAAACAAAAACTTGATAGGATGCTTCAATTGTCCTCCAAGAAAAATGGTATATTACTTACAGTATGTCGGGATTCTCATAGACCCCAGATATAAATAATGAATTAAATGAATTTACACTCCAGACTGTTTTTTTTTTTTTGTATTATTATTATTTTAGTTTATTTTCTTGTATTTTTCTAAAATGTGTTTTGCTGGGGTCAATTTACTCTGAATAGAGACAATGCTACTAGAATTTCATGATTCTGAAAAAATTACAGTTGAAGTCATTAAAACTAATTTTTTAACCACTCCACAGATGTAATATTAGCAAACTATAGTTTTGGCAAGTCATTTGGGACATCTACTTTATGCATGACACAACATTGTTTCACTTTAGATTAACTATATCACAGTTCTAGTGGATCAGAAGTTTACATACACTAAGTTAACTGTGCCTTAAGCAGCTTGGAAAATTCCAGATATGTATGTCAAGACTTTAGACAATTAGACAATTAGCTCCTGATACGATAAGCGTTTTTTTGGTGTACCTGCGGATGTATTTTAAGGCCTACCTTCAAATTCAGTGCCTCTTTGCTTGACATCATGGGAAAATCAAAAGAAATCAAAAGAAATTGCATTCCACCACAAGTCTGGTTCATCTTAGGGCGCAATTTCCAAATGCCTGAATGTACCACGTTCATCTGTACATACAATAGTATGCAAGTATAAACACCATGGGACCACACAGCCATCATACCACTCAGGAAGGAGAAGCATTCTGTCTTCTAGAGATGAACGTAGTTTGGTGCAAAAAGTGCAAATCAATCCCAGAATTACAGCAAAGGACCTTGTGAAGATGCTGGAGGAAACAGGTAGATGAGTATCAATATCCACAGTAAAACAAGTCCTATATTGACAATACCTGAAAGGCTGCTCAGCAAGGAAAAATCCAAAACTGCCATAAAAAGCCAGACTACAGTTTGCAAGTGCACATGGGGACAAAGATCTTACTTTTTGGAGAAATGTCCTCTGGTCTGATGAAACAAAAATTTAATTGTTTGGCCATAATGACCATTGTTGTGTTTGGAGGAAAAAGGGTGAGGTTTGCAAGCCGAAGAACACCATCCCAACCGTGAAGCATGGGAGTGGCAGCATCATGTTGTGGGGGTGCTTTGCTGCAGGAGGGACTGGTGCACTTCACAAAGTAGATGGCATCATGAGGAAGGAAAATTATGTGGATATATTGAAGCAACATCTCAAGATATCAGCCAGGAAGTTTGCAAATGGCTCTTCCAAATGGACAATGACCCTAAGCATATCGCCAAAGTTGTGTCAAAATGGCTTAAGGACAACAACGTCAAGGTAATCCATCACAAAGCCCTGACCTCAATCCGATAGAAAATTTGTGGGCAGAACTGAAAAAGCATGTGCGAGCAAGGAGGCCTACAAACCTGACTCAGTTACACTAGTTCTCTCTGGAGGAATGGGCCAAAATTCCAGCAACTTATTGTGAGAAGCTTGTGAAAGGCTACCCAAAATATTTGACCCACGTTAAACAGTTTAAAGGCAATGCTATCAAATACGAACAAAGTGTATATAAACTTCTGTCCCACTGGAAATGTGATGAAAGAAATAAAAGCTGAAATAAATCATTCTCTCTAATATTATTCTGACATTTCACATTCTTAAAATAGATTAGTGATCCTAACTGACCTAATACAGGGAATATTTTCTATGATTAAATGTCAGGAATTGAGAAAAACTGTGTTTAAATGTATTAGGCTTAGGTGTATGTAAACTCTTGACTTCAACTGTATGCCTATTTTATGATACAACATAAGGTTGCAGATTCAATCATATCTGCCTGGGGTTTTATTAGGTGAGAGGAACATATTAAAAGTATTTGAAGGGAAAATACGAGATTAATTTAGAAATCTTATTATTTTTTTAATTAAATAATTGAGTTCTCTGGGACTTAAAAACAGTAAGTCTCATAAAAACATAAAACATAAAAGCCTAAAACATAAAACAGTGCAAGTTTATTTTAACAGAACATGAGGACATGCCTTACAGTACAGTTCCTGGCTAGGTTTACAATACTACTTGGGCAACACAGAAAAAGAGCAACAAACAAGATTTCTAGATCTCCAGATGTGAATGAGATTTGAGTTTCTTTTCTGAATCTCTTTTATTTGCCAGTACTTGTTCGATACAGGAATTTGTCAAGTTTGACATCTGCTCATAATGCAACAGAACACAGGTACAATAAACACAAAGACATCATAATATTCCAATTACACTACCATATTCACAATACCATACAATATACATGATACATAGAACAGATAAAGTGATTAAAGTGCGTGGATGTGTGTGTGTGTGTGTGTGTGTGTGTGTGTGTGTGTGTGTGTGTGTGCGTGCATGCGTAGATATGTGTGTGTGTGTGTGGGTGGTTTACAAGGACGATTCTTTTGGTTACAAACTTGTAATTACAAGGGTATTATGCTATAAATGGGGTTTATGAGGACACTTCTAGTGTCCCCATAATTCAAATCACTTAAAAATCATACTAAACTATGTTTTGTTTTTTGGGGAAAATGTAAAAATGCAGAAAGGGGTTGTGAGGTTTAGGTTTAGGGGAAGGTGTAGGATTAGGGGATAGAGTCTATAGTTTGTACAGTATAAAAATAATTATGTGAATGCAGAGTCCTCATAAGGATAGCCGCACCAAGACCGAGATCAAGATGGTGCCACAGATGGCTGCCTCGGTGTAGAGCACTCCAATTCTTTTGTTGTTTTTTTTTTTTTGTCCTGTGATTAGTATTTTTTTTCCAATCAGTTTTACCAGGGATGAACTGCTGAACATTCAGCAGCACATACCAAACAATCTTTTCCCTGTTTTTGACTTTTCGGATGATTTGCTGGACATTTTAGTCAGAGGCGTAGCTGTGTTGTTTAAATGTTCTATGAGATGCAGGCAATGGAAATGAGCTGGCGCGCTGGTCAGGCTTTCGAACAGCGCTGCTGTGTATTCATCTTGGGAATCTCTGCTCTCTTCCTAACAAAACAGACAACTACATCTCTTCACCCATTCAAGCAAGGACTTTTCAAACTCTGCTGCCTTGTGCTTCACAGAAACCTGGCTGAGTGAATCCATTCCAGACAGCGCATTGTTCAGAGCGGATCGCATTGCAGCGTTAATGGGGAAAATGAGAGCTGTTGGAACATGCTTTTACATCAATGAAAGTTGGTGTACAGATGTAACGATTAAAAGATGATGTGCTGTCCTAATTTGGAAGCGCTCTTCATCAACTGTAAGCCTTTCTACTCACTGCGGGAGTTTTCCTCATTTATTCTGGTCAGTGTTTATATTCATCCACAAGTGTGCATAAACGCAGCACTGCAAGAGCTGGCTGATCACATCACAGACACAGAACAACAATACCTGAACACCAAAATACAGACAGCACATTACATGCTCCACCAAAGACATGAATATACTGGATCATTGTTACAAAACAATAAAGGATGCACATTGCTCTGTCCCTAGAGCAGCTTTCGGCCTCTCTGATCACTGTCTGGTTCATCTTCCAACCTACTGACAGAAACTCAAATACTGCTAAGCCTGTAGTAAAGACTGTAAAAAGCTGGACCAATGAAGCAGAGCTGGAACTACAAGCCTGCTTTGACTGCACTGATTGGAGTGTATTTGAGGCTGCAGACACCAATTTCACCGCTCACAGATATTGTGACATTATGTATCAGTTTCTGGGAGGATATGTACATTCCTACTAGGGATTATTTACATACAACAATGACAAACAATGGTTTACAGCAGAACGTAGGCAGCTTTGTCAGGCCAAAGAGGTTGCTTACAGAAGTGGGGATAAAATCTTGTACAATCAGGACAGGAACACACTGAATAAGGATATAAGAGTGGCTAAAAGAAGCTATTCTGATGAGTTGAAAAACAAGTTTTCAGCTAACGACCCTGCATAAGTGTGGAGCAGCCTGAAAGATATTACAAACTTCAAGAGACCTTCCCCCAACACTGTAAGGAACCAAGAAATGGATGAAGACTTGAATGTGTTCTACTGTAGATTTGGAAGGCCTCCTGCAACGCCCCCACCCCCCACCCCCCCCCCCCCCCCCCCCCCACCCCCCGCTACTCAACATGCTCTTAAGATCTGTGAAGAGAAGGTGTGCCGTGTCTTCTGGAAACAAAAGACAAGGAAAGCACAGGGCCTAGACTGTGTTTCACCCACTAAAATCCTGTGCTTACCAGCTGGCCCCCATCTTCACACAGATCTTCAATAGGTCACTGGAGCAGTGTGAAGTCCCCTGCTGTTTCAAATGCCCACCATCATTCCCATCCCAAAGAAACCCAAAATCACAAAACTCAATGAATACAGACCCATCGCTCTGACATCTGTGGTCATGAAGTCATTTGAGAGACTGGTGTTGGCCCATCTGCAACATTTTCATAGGATTGCATCATATCCTGCAACATCTGGACAGACCAGGGACACATGCAAGGATCCTTTTTGTGGACTTCAGTTCAGCTTTCAATACCATCATCCCAGCTATTCTCCAGACTAATTTACACCAACACTCTGGTCCCATGTCTATCTGTCAGTGGATCATCAGCTGTCTGACAGACAGGCAGCAGCTAGTGAGACTGGGGGAATTCACTTCCAGCACCTTTATGATCAGCATTGGTGCCCCCCCCCCCCCCCCCCCCCCCAGGGATGTGTGCTCTCCCCACTACTCTTCTCCCTGTACACAAATGACTGCAATACCAAGGACTCCTCTGTCAAGCTCCTGAAGTTTGCAGATGACACTACTATCATCTGCCTCATCCAAAATGATGATGAGTCTGTATACAGAAGGGAGGTTGAATGGCTGGCTCAATGGTGCAGTCAAAACAACCTGGAGCTGAACACGCTCAAAACAGTGGAGATGATAGTGGACTTTATGATAGTGGACTTTCACTAGCCCCCTGTTGTATTATACATGCAGTAGAATTTATTCAACATGATTTGAATCTAGGGATTTTCAACCTTTGCAATCCTGGAATTCTTCACCGTCTTGGGTCAGAAAGTCCCCTCTGCATGACCTCCTGAACTTCCACACAGAGTTAAAGCAGACTTCTTATTGAAAGGTTTCCAAAAGACCATCAGATTTGCATGACTCGAATACTAAGACATTTCATATTAATCCAGGAACATTTTACACAAAGTCACAATACTTAACCGGTTTAGCCCTCTAAAATGTACACAATGCATTTAAATCCACGATTTATATAAGACCTAGTCTTGCTAGGTAATTCTGAAATTACTTTGAACTGTATAACTTGTATAACTAACAAATTAATGATTATAGCCTGATATACCTCTTTAAAATGTGTGTAATGTTTCATCCATGTTGTATAACCAATTAATTAACCAGTGTGATTTTGTAACCAGGGATTTTCATGTTTTGTTACCTACATGTATAAATATCCATGAAAAAAATGTCATGTTTAGTTTGCAAGCATTCACTGGCGTATGCAGAGAAAGCTGATGACAACAAATAATGTCTCTTGTACCATTCTCAAAATATAAAAGTTATTATTTAAGTTATTAAATATGCACTATTTTTGAGCGGGAGATATGTAAGAATCTGAAACAAGGGACCATAAATCAACTGTCGGAAAAGACAGCCCAGTTGACCATTTGACTCTGAAAAGTCACTTCTGATTGGCAAAGGATACCTTTGGGGAAGCTGCCAATTTCAGTTAAAATGTTTCCAAACAGGAAGAACATGCTCTCTTTCTTCTCTTCCTCTCTGCTCTTTGGTCGTCTCTCCTGCTCAGCTGACTGCTCAGACTTCGCTCTGACTCTTCCCCATGTGAGGTCCAAAGAAGCTCGGAACTTGACGTCCCGAGAAAGCTCGTCACTCACTACGGTTCACATGCCCATGAGAAGGCCTCGCTTCAAAGCCAACATCATCATTCATACAGACAATAACTCCAATCTTATAGAGGTGCAAAACATAGACGGAATGGACTTTCGACCAAGTGCCAAGAACCAAGCAACACAAAGAATGCAAGGAAACACTACAAAGATACACAAGTACATCTCCAGTATTGTGCTCAAAGTGCTGGTGAATTAATTAAATAATTTGGGTAATCCGATAGCAAATCAATGTAGACTCAAAGAAGGATAAATGGTTCTTAAGGCATTGTTAACAGACGCTATAAAGTTTATTTTCACTGTATTGATCATTTATTTCACATTCTGTTACTCTTTTCACCAACCTGTCTCATGTATATACGTGTTAGATTAGATTTACGTTTAGAATAGTAATAAAGTTTGTCTGTGTTCAAAGGCGACGTGACTGTGGTATATTTTGATAATAATCAAAACGTTTCTTTAGATTAGTTTCTAAAAGATTTCGCTTCAAAGCTATACCTATATACGTATGATATTATTTTCAATAAGCCATGAGAATAATATCACTCCAATAAGTGAATTACACATGATTCGCATATTAAAGCTAATTCCTTACAGTAGAAATTGTGAGCGGATACAACAAAACGTGTATTACAATTTTAAAGGTGGAGAATCTATTAAGACAACTAATCTAGTTATTTGTCATTTATCTAATTTATAATGGTTGACGAACACAACTAATTCCATTATACATTTCATTACCTAATGAGGTACAATAAGGACAGTTTAATTTAGTTCATAGCTCACATATTTCGAGACTCTAAATTCCCTTCTAAATGTCACATAACAAATATCCTTCCATATAATGGTGTGAGAATGAGGGCAATTTAACGTTTCCCTCCTAAATGTCGCATACCAAATATCCTACACCCCTCATCATTCTAAAAACCACTGTGGCAGCAGTGGAGTCATTCAGGTTCCTGGGCACTACCATCTCACAGAACCTGAAGTGGGACACCCACATTGACTCCATTGTGAAAAAGCCCCAGCAGAGGTTGTACTTCCTTCGCCAGCTGAGGAAGTTAAGTCTGCCACAGTTGCTGCTGATAATCAGCATTTATTGAGTCTGTCCTCTGTACTTCAGTAACTGCCTGGTATGGTTGAGCTACGAAATCGGAGAACTGCACAATTCCAGAGTGAGGAAAACAGCTAAAATAATCACTCTGGACCCCACTCACCCAGCCCTCTTCCTATTTTTACTGTTGCCTTCTGGACGACGCTTCAGAACACTGAGCACCAGAACCATCAGGCACAGTTTTTTCCCTCAGGTTATCCATATCATGAACAGTTAAAACTGCCCCACTGAGCGATAATTATGTGCAATACACATTAGGGCTGTCGTTTTAATGCGATAATTCAGTGCGATTAATTTTATTAAAAATGTACGCAATTAATGTCAATGCCCCCGGATTGTAATAAGAAATGCAATCCTGAGAAATGCAAGCTTGTAGTACCACCTGTTTACTCCAGAAGGCAGTAATTAAAATTTCAGTTGTGTGGCAACGTGCAGTTTATACAGTGAAAAAACAACCAGACAGCACAAAACAGACATTCGTTATGTTCTTGCGTTCAAAACACTTTATGGAGCGCAAATTCGAACTAAGGGATCTCAAGATGTATTCTAAGCATTAAACTATATTTAACTTGACACAGTGACCTACAAATTTTATGTTTATGATGCAACACACCCGAGAAGTCCCACAGCTGACGCTTGTTGAAATTGACGGGTCCTTAAACAAGCCCTCATAATAAATCTCCAACTGATTGACAAATTCACTTGTGAAATGGATTGCTGTGAACTGTGTGCCAATGATTGACTTATGATCAATAATATGGTAGTAAATAATACATTGTATTCTAAAGCCACTTTTTGTATTGTCTTATCAATGATTAACACTTCTGCCACAAGAATGTAATACATTTTAATTATCTGAATATATATATATATATATATATATATATATATATATATATATATATATATATATATATATAATTTTTTAATATTTAAAGATAACTATGTATAATTATTTCATCATTCTATATTGAATTATTGTTATATGAGGGGCTTTCTCTGCAAATATTTGTATATGCGATTAAATGTGATTAATCGTGATGAATTAATTGGGACATCATGTAATTTGATAACAAATTTTAATCTTTCACTTTTTATTTTAATTCATTTTTTATTATTAGCTCTGTCTTGTTGTTGTATTGCTTGTGCACTGGAAGCTTCTGTCACCAAGACAAATTCCTTGGATGTGTAAGCATACTTGGCATTAAAGCTCAGTCTGATTCTGATTGTACGTCAATAAAAAGTTTTTTTTTTTTAACTGTTTGAAAACTCACAAAAGGGTGTGGGTTCATATTTTGGTAGTGGGGATACAGAATTATGCGTGCACTGCAATTTTTTTCACTGCTTATTTTCCAAATAAATACGAGATGTTTACTTGAGAAGCAGAAAATGACAGTTTCCTGTTTAAGCACCAACCTCATTTCATTTTATTTCAATTTCATTCAAAAATGCAAATGAGGAAATACATTTTATTCAAGATACAATCACTGAGCACTTTAATAGGAACACTATGGTACTAATAAAATGCCCAGTGTGGTCTTCTGCTTCTGTAGCCCATCCACCTCAAGATTCGATGTGCTGTGCATTCTGAGATGCTATTCTGCTCACAACAATTGTACAGAGTGGTTATCTGAGTTACTGTAGCCTTTTTGTAATCTCCAATCAGTCTTGCCATTCTCCATTGATCTCTCTGTTCAACAAGGCATTTTCCTCAGCAGAACTGCCGCTCACTGGATGTTTTTGGCACCATTCTGATTAAAGTCTAGAGATTGTTGTGCGTGAAAATCCCAGGAGATCAGCAGTTACAGAAATACTCAAACCAGCCCATCTGGCACCAAAAATCTAATCATGGTTGAAATAACTGAGATTTTTTTCCCCATTTGGATGGTTAATGTGAACATTAACTGAAGCTCCTGACCCATATCTGCATGCTTTTATGCATTACACTCCTGACACAAAACTGGCTGATTAGATAATTGCATGACTAAGTAGGTGTACAGGTGGTCCTAATAATGTTCTCAGTGAGTGTATATTCTCTGAACGAGAAACTTACTCTAAACGGCAAGTAAAAACAGTGTCTGTCAGCATGGAAAGAGAGTATGGAAAACTGGAAATTTTGCCAGTTTTCCTATTTTTGCATCAAACAACATTCATGACAGAGGCATTACAGTAATTACACAATGATCTAACGCTATGTCCGAAACCGCTCACTCGTTCACTCATATACCATTCATTAGCTAGTGAATGCCACATATGAACAAAAATAAGAAATTGAGACACTACTGCACTTTGTGTATTAGTCACATTGCAAATGATATCTGATCTGACCGCTCAGACTAAAACCAAGGTTACTTAAACTCGACAAGGCTGGGCCAGGTTTGTGTATATTGAGCTAAGAGTCTGTGTCAGTGCTCCACAGGGTGGATGGGGCATTGCCCCTTGGGTCTTGCTTGACATGTTAGAAAAAACGTTCATTCTGAAGTTTGGACAGGTCACATTAAACAGGCTATCCTCAGTGCACCACATCAAAGCTCTCTACCCTCTCACAAACCTGTAGCACAACCTCTGAGGTTTGTTACTTCCTCCAGCACTTCAATGAACAGCAGTTTCAAAGCACAACTTTCCACCAACTCTGTGTGAAAAAGCCAAGTAAGCACTGATAATGGTGATAGATTAATTAAACCTGCTTTGAGTTTCTGCAGGTTAGATCTCTTACATTATGTGAACTTAATATGTCTCTAGACGTTACAGTCTCGAGACTTGTTTTTTAACAGTTTAATTTGTTTTAATTTGGATCTTAAAACGTGGCAATAATGGTGGGAGACAATGAAAAATCTGACACAATATTATGACAATAATATTTTATTCAGACAGATTGACAAATTCGATTGTATAATATATCGCTTTAATAGGACTGTAGGAAATTGACAGACTTAACTTCAATGACATGACAATTAAACAAACAATGTACTGGCATCTAAAGCCACTGACACTTTTCAATAATTTACTCATCTGTTACAATAATGTAACCACATCTGGGATGGCACGATGGTGAGTAAATGATGATAGAATTGTAATTTTTGGGTGAACTATCCCTTTAAACGCATACATTTTTTGAGGATGATTTAAGTGTCCAAATACTTTTTGGGGTGCCATTATATTTGTGTTTTATGTCATGTTTGACTTAAAAACCAAAAGATACACAATTAGTATAAATTGTTTTGAAGTGACCTTTGATTCTGGTTTGTTTAGATTATAAATGTGCTTTAGATTATAAATCAGATTAATCAGACCCTCACACTGGCTTGTACCTGCAGCCTACGTTTCAAATTAAAAGAATAGTTTGCAGACCAAGTTAAACAATAAACTACATTATGAAAGGTTTCCCTGCGTATTTTGAACAGAATTAGTCAAGCAAGCAAATTTAGAAACTGCAAAATCCAGACAGCTTGTGTGAGAATGCTGAATGTTTCAGATAGTGTTGAGTGACACAATTAAATGACAAAATATTCTAAAAAAATGTCTGTGAATTAAGAGGAAAATATTCACATAAAATAAATCATTCTTATTACACGTGAGAAATAATTTCTGGAAAAGTTAAGGTATGGCGTCACAGCAAAGCCTCACCTTAAAAGTCATTAGTCATTAATGAGCCTGTGCAGTACAGGTAGCTTCCCCACCCAAACAACTGTATGTCTCCCGTGGTAAAACCATTATTGCAGACTGTATTGCCAACAAACTCACACCCAAAGACGTGAATGTACTGTACACCCTTATACACATACTGCATACCTGTGCAGACTTGTTGTACACCTACATATCCATTACGCCAAAGATTAAGTGGAAGTCAACAATAGCTGCCAGGATCGTTGCAACCTGTTTTCCAAAACACATTCTTTAACATGTCAAAAGCAATGCTCTCGGATAACCTTTACAGAAGAAGAAAAAGGCCAGATGTAAGTCAAAGATCCAGCAACTTCAGCAGAGAAACAGCCAAGAAATCAAGGCAACAAAAAAGGGCAACTAAAAGATAACTCGATGACTAGAAAACAATTAACTGTGAAGTTAACAAGGAAGAATGCTAACTTTCAAAGGTGCACTTAAAACATTTTACTCCCAAAGAGTGGTATTTTTGACACATATGTATCAAATTATGTACAATTACATGATATGAAGTCTCCAGGCATCTTGGTGCTTTATAAAAAGCTGGTCTTTCCCTCGTGGTAGCCACCATGGTGTCAGGAATTGGCTACTCTTGCTGGAAAATGGTGAAAATACACATATAAATTACAAGTGCATCATTATATTTTTGTAGATGTTTTACCAGTGAGTGTTTTAACATGCACACCAATATACAGACGACAACTAAATATCAGCTTATTCAAAAAATCTGACAACGGAAGAAAACTGCATTTACGTAAGACTTTTGACATCAAAATGTAAACACGCATGCGCACAATACATGCACAAATTGGATAAGCTGGTAAGAATGCTGGTAGGTGTTTACATGCAATGCAAAATTTGGGGTAATGGGCAAAAATCTGTGTGCCGATTTTGTGCAATATTGTAGATTACCACAAAAGTTCATTTTCATCTCTTCTTTTCTTTAAAACAAAAACAAGCAAATCTGGGTTACAGTGAGGTACTTACAATGGAAGTGAATGGGACCAATCCATAAACATTAAAATACTTACAATTTCAAAAGTATAGACACAACACAAATAATATGCATCTTAAAATGTTTTAGTGTGATAAAATTGCATAATAACCTTTTCTGTGTAACGTTATAGTAAATTTGAATGACGACACAATGGTGTAAACACTGTAATCCTGCAAAAACAACGATTTAAATAACTTTATTGCTCAAATAATACACATGTTTTGACAGAAGAATGAATGTAAGTGCTTTAATAAGTTACTTTAAGCATAATCGGTGGAAGAACCTCCATGTAAACATGCTCAGTATCTGGATAGCATTATCCATTCTGTTTCATCTCAGTAGCGGTGCTCAGCTACGCATGACCCCCCAGACCTATGCAATCTGAAATTGCTCATGGGATCTCAGTTTGGCAACATCTGCCACTGGTAAAACATCAACTATACACTGCGTGCACAATTATCAGGCAAGTGAATATTCTGATCTTATAATTTTTTCCATGCCAATTTTACATCTCCACACCATATAAACTTGAATGCTAATTGGATTAAATAATTGTCAGGTGATATATATTTGTGTAATGAGGGAGGGTGTGGCGAAAGTGATTAACACCTTATATCAAGGTGTGCATAATTATTAGGCATCTTCATTACCCAAAAAAAGAGATTTAACTGTCACTGAAAAGTCAAAAATTGTAAAATGCCTTTCAGACGGATGCAACACCCTTGAAATAGCTAAGCAATCAAACATTTTGTTTACAAATAGTCAACTGGGGTGCAAAAAACGCATGGAGAAGATAAGGCGCAAATTAACTGCAAAAGACTTGAGAAGAATTAAATGTGAAGCTACCAGGAACACATTATCCTCCAGTGCCACCATATTCCAGAACTGCAACCTACCTGGAGTGTCCAGAAGCACTAGGTGTCAAGTGCTCAGAGACATGGCCAAGGTCAAGAAGGCTGAAACACGACCACCACTGAATGTTTCACAAGTTGAAGTGTCAAGATTGGGCAAAGAAATACATTGACAGATTTAGTTTTATGGACAGATGAAATGAGAGTGACTCTTGATGGACCAGATGGATGGGCCAGTGGCTGGATCATCACTAATCCATCACTAATGGACACAAGGCACCACTTCAAGTCAGGTGCCAGCAAGGTGTAAGAGGGTACTGGTATGGGCTGCTATCATTAAGTATGAGGTAGTTGGACCTTTTTCGAGTTGAAGATGGATTGAAACTCAACTCCCAAACCTACTGCCAGTTTCTAGAAAGTACTTTCTTCAAGCAGTGGTACAGGAAAAAGTCCTCAGTATTCAAGAAGTTCATAATCTTTATGCAGGACCATGCTGTATCACATGCATCCAAGTACTCCACTGCTTGGCTAGCCAGCAAGGGCCTCAAAGATGCCCAAATAATGACTTGGCCCCCTTCCTCAACTGACTTAAATCCTTCTGAGAACTTGTGGGCCCTTCTCAAATGTGAGATTTACAGAGAGGGAAGACAATACTCCTCTTTGAACAGCATTTGGGAGGCTGTGGTTGCTGCTTCAGCGAAAGTTGAACATGAACAGATTGAGAAACTGTGGCTATATTGGTCACTGAATATTTTTGAAAGGCCAAACATTTTGTGTTACTTAATTGTTGCTCTTACTCTTAAATTGAGAATAAACATTTAGTTGGGAGAATTCTTTATTTTTATGTAGTTGCCTAATAATTGCGCACATATATTCCCCTGAGAAATTCAAAACTCACTTTTCCTTTGTTAAACATTCAGGTTTGAGATTCAGTAACATTTTGAATTGACTGAGAGCATTGTGTTTGTTCAATAATAAAATGAATGAGGAATACAATTTGCCTAATAATTGTGCACGCAGTGTAATACAGTATAACAAAATATTGTGATTAAAATACTGCACAGATTTTTATTTTTTTAAAGAATACACAGTTATTTAAATAGTAGTCAAGTTTTGCCAAGTAGGTAAAGCTCCAAATTAGATTAATCTCTAAAAGGAGGGGGTTATTCCAAAAGGGGGCATGGTTACTCCAAAATGGGGTTGCGCCAACTTCAAAAAGGGGGCGTCACTTCCACTCAAGGTTAAGGTTAGGCAAAGGATTAGTTAAGGGGCTCCCTATATTGTTAATGGTGCTTAGGAGCAATGCCTGCAGCTATGTCCTTCTCAGTAAGGCACCACATGGTGTAGTTCTGGGATCTACCAGCAGTGACATGCTAACCAGCCAATTCTTGATCCTGACCCCAAATGGTGCCTTGAAAATCTTTTACCATTTACAGTGTATGTGCCCTTGATTCACCCTTTTGCCAACAGCAGGTTATTACCCAACAGTAGACTCGATGGACCACAGGGGCTGAGCTCTTCATTTGGGACAGGGCCTTAGTGAACAGCAAAATGTGAGAATATAGAGTTTTACAGTCCCCAGGAATATGCCAAATGAATGAGCGAAAACACTATGGGCCTCATTCCTGAAACAAGTGCAGAACATATTTTTGTGTAAATCGTTCGTAAAGCCGTTATAAGCTTGAATAAACTTCATTCATGTCATTACTGTTCCACATAGATGTAAACAGCTTTTACTAGCGAGTCTGGTACCTTCCTTATAGGGCATTTACATGGGCGTGGATTATGATAATTGAGAATGAACCTGTGCACACCCCCTCTTTACGAATGTGTGGAATTCACTAACGTTTTACTAACAAATCTGGGTAGTACGAAACGTTTGTGAATTTGGCAGAAAGTTCTCAGGAAGGTCCTTTTTACATGCAAACTACTCCAAATGTACTCATATATTTACGGAAGTTTCATGAATAAGGCCCAATGACTGTTAAATGATCCCAGGAAATTATTTCACTGGAGCTATTTTTGCTATATCGTAAGTTACTGAAATTCAAGCATATAGAGACTTGTGGTATCCCATCTTGTCCATATAGAAGCATTACATACATCTCTGCCTTATGTCTGCCCTAGTAGTACTTGGACTCACGTGGACACCCTAACCTTAAACTAGTGCTCTGCAGTTCCACACACATAAGCCACCGCTCAATCTTCCTTGACAAGAGATTTTCTTAGGCTACCGGCCCAGTCTCTACCCATCCACCAAACACATTCTGTACACTAACATACAGCCTATGCACTGTTTTTCTTTAGAGGGATTGAAAAGATTAGTTTAATTTCAGATTGCTTTATTTGGACTTAGTCAGCTCAATGTCCATTTTTCCAAACTTTGACTTACTGACTGCGGATTGAGAATTTATGTGTGCTCACAACTCTTGCTGTACATATACTGTAGATGAACAGAGGCTGGCCAGAGGAAATGTTGGCTTTCTTTGAATTATGGTCTACCTCAGACAGAATGTGATTTGTTTAAAACATAATACAGATAAAAATACAGGTTGTTCCAGCAGAATAAGTTCTGTAGAGGTTAAAGGCACTATTGAGCAATTAAAACCAACCATTCAGTTTTGTATTTTATCAAGAGCATGACGAGACTTGCAGTGGGCCATGGTTTGAATTGTAATATTTTGCATTTGTAGTCTACAGTAGTTTAATAAATTAATCACTGGGATTGTGACATGTTCAAAGTTACAGGCATTGTATTTGATATTCTACTCTTTTGATAAATGTTTTTGATAAACTCTTTGTTCTCACCTACAGTATTAATAAAACTTGAGATCTGGACATCTTGGTCTGAAGTTAGTGTGAAGATGTAGTATATCAAATCAGATAAAGATTTCCTGAAGCTCTCAAATATGAGCTGTCTGAAACCTCAATCAGTGACTACTCAGGCAGCATTTTGTGTATCAGCTTTCCTCGTAAGTAAACAGATTAAAAAAGGTTTCTGTGACAGGGCGGAGGGCGGGTCGTGATTATACACACCCGGTCCCTTATCAGGCTAATTAAGCCTCTGAGAGGGATAAAGGCTGATTGCGGATGGTGGTGCGGGAGAGAGAGATCATTTACAGACATGTCCGTCATGTGTGTGTTTGTGTCTTTTGTTTAAGTTTCACATTAAACTATTATTTATATTGTAAAGCCAGTTCTCACCTCATCCTTGCCCGTCATTAGCGTAGCAAATATTTAATGACTACAAAGCTTTTTTTCTCTATAGAAACTGAGTCCTAAATTAATAATAATAATAATAAATGCAATTTTGGTCTGAATGAAGATCACTCGTCCAGAATGGCCTGACTAGGAAAGTCTCATTGGCTGCAGATATACAGAAATATTACATATATACAGTATTTTCGACTGCAGCTTAGCTTCTATTCCTATCTCTTCCATACTGTATATTATAAAGTCTTAACTGAGGCTGGAAAATATTTACAATAGCTTGTATTTTCATTTCAGAGCAACTTTGCAATTCCAGAGTTACTTCTCTCCAACACACATGCATGCTCACACTGAACTATGCACATTCAACAACACACAAGGCTGAAAATACTCAGAGTGAGAAACACATGAATGTTGGTTGTTTGAAACACACATAGAGAAGCACAGGAGAAAACTCTTGGCCTACTTTTCAATTCCATGCACATCCTGAAAGACAATAAAACACCTCAATCACTGTAATAAAAAAAAAAAGCCCACAGAAATCTATAGCACACCAGAGCTGGACCACCTCAGGAGATAAATGCTAAAACTCAGGGTTTGGAGCACTTTGGGTAAAGCAAGTGGATATCATGCCACCATCCACAAAAATGCCTGTTCTGGATCCAGATGACAGAGTGGAGAATGCCTAAAGGAGGAAAGCAGACAGTCTCGGGCTTCAAGAGAAAACATCTCCAGCACAGACACAGTTGATCCTACATTTAGAGAGCAGCGGAGGCCGCCTTTAAGGAGGGCCTCACAAATACACACCCAGCATGCATGTCTTTGATAAACACTGAAATCCAGTGCAAATGTGTTGTCTTAGGCAATGAAAATCTACCATCAAACATTAGCATGTGAATACAGGCACTTTGGCTTTGAAAGTAAAGATGTTAGAATTCCTGCAAATTCAGAGGTAATCACGATTGTTTGTGCTGTATTTTTGCAGGGCTGGATGATCAGATTAAAGCCTGTTTAAGATCTTTTTTTCTGATTCCCAAATTAAAGAGGCCTGAAATCAGCCTTGCCCATAAGAAAGAAAAATCTAAAAGATCTCTTTAATATGTTGAACTGTTTTTCCTAGACAGAGCAAATTATTTTCATCCAAGTTCCCTGCTTCTCACATTGTTTTCTTGAGAAAAAGACCCAAAAATAGTTTACCCCAAAATTAAAATGATGTCATACTTTACTCACCCTTGCGTTTTGGGTGATCCGATCACATGTGTCAGCACTAAATACATGTCTAAACGGAGTCTAAAACATATTGTGATCAGATTCCAAAAACCACATACAAATGTGGTCATAAACGTATGTGTCAACATCTCATTTGAGGTGTAAACACTAATCCATCCTGTATGTGTCCTGGCAGCAGTGAAGTCCCACCCCTCACTTGTCACTTTACAGCTGCCCTAAAACAAGAGTTGTGTACGAGCGGCTTTAAAAGGAAATAACTGTCCGATCGGAACATTTTAAAAATTACATTCACAATCATGATTTTTTCAGTGTGTCTGATATCAACACCAGTGAGAAGCATGAACACCCAAAGCTCCTTATATACAGGTAATACACTAAAATAATGGATAATTCTGCTTGACATGTTGCATTTGAGCTTGGATTACATTTCAACCGCATCTGGGAGAAACAGCACAGCAGGGTTTTTTTTTTTTACTTTCTTTGTCTTTTCTGATTTGTTGTGCTTTAATATCAAGCAGTAACACACTGACATAGTGACTGATGTATGTCATCATAAAACAGAGACCCTCCCATCCAAATTCAAACACAAGTGGTGACTTGAGATGCATTTAAGTGACCAGGTGTAAACAGTGATGTGTCTCACCTGACCATATGTGATCGGATCACTTGAGACACATCATAATACCAGGTGGAAACAGGGTCTCTTATGCCTGAACTTACATTGTTTAGCACTAAAACAAAAGGTTCTACATTGAATATACAAGCCACAGTGATCAAGCATCTCATAGCACTCATGAATGCACAACAGATGTCAAGATTTTCACTGATAAATGACTTCTATTTTTAGATTTTTCTCACAAAAACCTATTGTCTGCCTTTAAAAGACTTGAAATTTGCTCGAGCGGCATGGCCCATACTTTTGGGTGCTTTTTAAAGGAATTTTAAGGATTCAATACAAGTTAAGCTCAATCGACAGCATTTGTGGCATAATGTTGAGTACCTCCTCCTGTTCCCTCCTTTTCTTTAAAAAAAAAGAAGCAAAAATCAAGGTTACAGTGAGGCTCTTATAATGGAAGTGAATGGGGCCAATTTTTAGAGGGTTTAAAAATAGAAATATGAAGCTTATAATTTTATAAAAGCACTTACATTTATTTTTCTGTTAAAAATCATGTATTATTTGAGTTGTAAAGTTTAAATAGTAATTTTTACAGTTATTTTAGGTAGGAATGTCCAGATACCATTTTTTTAGACTGAGTATGAGTACTGTTACTTTTTACTCGACAATACAGAGTCCAATACCCGTTTTTTTCTAAACTGCATATCAAGTCATGGCAACAAAGTTATAGAATTGGATATAACTTTACACAGGAAAGGTTTGTAAGTGATATTATCTCACTAAAATCATGTTAACATGCATATTGTTTATGTCTTGTTATAGTTTGAAACAGTGAGTATTTTAATGTTTACGGATTGAAAAATATGGGTTATGGTGTGGCAGTTACAATGTATGTGAATGGGGGCATTCACATACATTGTAACTGTCTCACTGTAACCCATATTTTTGCTTTTTTACAGAAAAGGGGGGAAAAGACTAAATATATTTTTGTTGTAATCAGTATAATGCCACAAATGCTGCCAGTTGAGCTTAACTTGTATTGAACCCGGAATATTCTTTAAGCTTTGAAGAGACTATCATCTGCCATTGCATAGAATAGATGGACCAAGATATTCATTAAAAGTTTCCTTTTGTCTTCCGCATAAGAACATCATGTAGATTTGGAATGAATTCTGGTAATCTCTAAACATCTAGTTTAAGAGGAGATCTGACCAATATCACAAACTCTCCTTAGATTTCTTAAAGTCTGCACTTAAAAGTCAGATTTGAATATGAACCAAAACATTTTTATTTAATTTTTACAAAACCAAATTATCTGGGATATGTTACTCTATAAACTCTTTCTGTATGTCAACAATTGTCTCATTTGTGTCTATATTTACCCTAACAAATTTAAGGAGAAACATCTGAAATTTGAAACATAACCGAGGAGTCATCTTTGTTATAAGAGAGCGACCTCTAAACAATAATTTCTCCTATGGGTGGATAGGGCTTATCATTGCCTGTGTTACTGATAATCTCTCTGCTAAACAGATTATTAACAAATTAACAATCATAAATAACCACCAGAGATCCAAGAGATGTATGTTGCATTTTCTTTTTTCCTCCTTGAAAGTGTTTTTAGGAAGCCTCTGATTATAAAAATCTTGATTTTCTTTTTCTTTTCTTTTTTTTTTGTGTGTGGTGAATTTTGTGGGAATTCAGTTAACAATAGCTGTCTATGGGAAAATCTATGGAATATTTACGCACATTTTTCTTCAAACTATGACATTTAATGTGCAATTTTTTTCCCCACCAAAAGGTTTGAGTGTCAGCTACTGTTATGTGTGGCTTTTTGATAGCATTTTTAATAAAAATAAATAAAAAGGAAAAAACATTGTTTGCAATTCTGCTATACTGGGTTATTGTTTGAAAGTATTTGCAAAGCAGCAGCTGCAATTCAAAGTTCCCTAGATGCATGCATATTCCAAGAACAAAACAGAGACCCTAGTCAATATTTTGTCCCTCAAACACAAGACAGCTCAGCTGTGCTTTCAGGCATACAGTATATGCATCTGTATAATGTCTAATATCTGTACATGATTTAGCAATTGTTTGAAACAGGGTGCAATAATGAGGTCTTCCATTCAGGAAAAGTCTATTGGTGAAAGCTGAACTCCATATATCGTAAGATAATTATAATATTTTCTTTATAATTAAAGGTTAGCATAGACTGCTGACACTGCAGGGAGTAAATCTGTCACCTATTAAACACACAAAGTACTGTGACTAACAGTGTGTGTATGTTCCGTTTGATGTCATGACAGCAGAAAAGTAACTTATATGAGAGATACAGACATGTCATAAATATTGATGATAAGTTTGATGACGCACACGTCTGCTTAAAACCAGATGACTTACTTTTAAGTCTTTTTTTTCTTTCTCACTCTCTTTATTGGTCCTTTTTAAAATGTTTATTAATATTTTAATTACCTTGTCAGAGATTATAAGGCATTTTAGACTGAATTTAAAGATTACATTTCAAAGTAAATGGAAAATATTCAGGTAATCGAAATTTGTGGAAAATTGGGAAAGATTCAGGGAAATATTAATCTAGTGCGGTTCACTAGCATTGACTCACTAGCAGGAAAGGTGTTTAAATGTGGAGTGTACTTTGTATTCATTATTTTTCCAGTAAAAACGGGTTATGTTGGGTGAGAATGAGAGAGAGAGACAGATTAGAAATGACTCTTGAAACCCAAGTCTCTGCCTTTATCAGCCAAAAAAGAACCAAAAGCTCATACTGTATATCCTGCAGTCTGTTGCCAAAACTAGCATGCTAAATTCATTAACACAAAGTCTTAGAGAGGAGCAGCTCGCGGCTAGCTGCATTTAAACAGTCAGCTTTAATTCTGCCGAACATAAAACTTGGGAAGCTGTAAAATATTTCCTCCCCTCCTTATTTTTCTGATGGCATTTCAACTCTCTTTTCTTCTCTTTCCACCCACCCTCCCTTCCTTTTTTTCTTTCTTCTTCATTTTTTGAGGGATAATAAATGGCTATGAAAATGAATCTTGAAAATGGAGTGACTGGCAGAGAACAGAGAGTAAAAGAATAGGAAAATAAATTAAAAACTACTCTCCAACTCAAACAGGGCACAAGTTCAAAGACAGAGAGACCGTATGTGTCGCTATATATGCTGGCAAGCTTTATTGTTAGCATATGCTATGGAGCTATTTTGTTCTTCCATTGGTTAGCTGAAGGTCTATATATGTAATTTGAATATACTGTATATATCCATAGAATTGCAGATTTGCTTGAACTGTTCAAACAGGAGTAGAGACCTCATCTTATTAAATCTTATTAAATGTAATCTATTTTTGCATATTTCAGATCAGTATTGTTTAAGAGTTCGTTTTCCACATTTTGCTACATCTTAAACCAGAATTAAAGATTTTTTGCTTGTGTGAGTTAATTTAGACTGGTCTCACAGCCTGGCTAAGATTGCTGGTTTCAGATGGTCTATATAAATTCAGCCTGGTCATCTAAAAAGTGCCCAATATCCCTCTAAAACCATACAACAGACCAGGCTGGCCAAAATGTGAGACCAGCTAAGGCCAGCAAACCATAATAATAATAATAATAATAATAATAACTTTTATTTATAGGCACATTTCAAGACTCTCAAGGACACCTTACAGGCATAATCAAGTTTACAATAAGAAAAGATAAAAACCTAAAATCACATATAAAAATTTGCATTATCATAGGAATATATACAGTCATAAATAAGAGTTATTTGTAGTAACATAATTTAAAAAGGTGGGTTTTGAGGAGGGACTTGAAAGTGGAAAGACGATCACAATTACGGATATCTGGTGGCAAAGAGTTCCAGAGTCGTGGAGCAACACTGCTAAAGGATCTGGACCCCATAGAAGTCAGACGAACCGAAGGTATCACAAGAGAGAGAGAGGAACAGGATCTAAGAGTGCGGGTAGGAGAATATATATAAATAAGAACTAGAAGATAAGAAGGTGCTAGGCTATGAAGAGCCTTGAAGGTCAATAATGGAATCTTGTAATCAATACGAAGTTTAACAGGGAGCCAGTGAAGTTGTTGAAGAATAGGAGTTATATGGGCAGAGTAAATTACCAGCTGTAATTTATATTGAAGATTTTGAGGTAGACCAAATAAAAGGAATTACAATAATCCAAGCGGGACGTGACCAGAGCAGGTACCATGCTGCTTAAGGTTTTGTAGTACCATGGATGTGAATTAATACCAAATTCATGTACCATGGTCTTCAAAATGGAACTAAAGATCTTCAAAGATCTTCTGAGACCCATGGTTAAAATAAAACATGGTTTGTTTATGTTCTGCAGAAGAAAAGAAAGACATACACATCTGGAATGGCATGAGGGTGAGTAAATGATGAGAGACTTTTCAGTTTTGGGTGAACTTTTCCTCTAATGATTGCGCCAATAATTATTCTTAATAATAATAACTGATCTGTTCTGTGTGATTCTCCATTCCTACCACTGTTGGTCCTACCACTGATCAATCATCATCTATATGCAGGCCATGTCCAAATCTCAGTCCAAATCTCAGACAAACTATATGATGCTAAACAATATGTGAATTAACTGGGATTAATACTTGCACAGTAACAAGTCATCAGTTGATGATAGTTCATGAGTAGTTAACAATGAGTTTATAATGATGTGCCCCACCAAGTGAAGTCATGGCATGATGATGCATTAACAAGTCATGATTCATGGGTAGTTAATAATGAGTTAGTAATGATACACATGCACAAAGTTGATCCTTACCCTTTTGCACCACTGAAATAAAGACCGATATTTTTTGAAAAGATCTGATTATTTGAAATTACAAATCAATCAGCATATATGACATTAAAAACACAACATTTAAAGAGAAAAACACCTTTAATGTAAAGAAAAAACAATACCGAAATTCAAGTGTCAATCTTCCACCAAGATGCTTTAAATTAATTAAATCACATTTGGAACATATACAGGCTCAAAAGATAACACAAACATACCTGTTAAGACATACAAGACACATTTAATGATTTATAAGGTGTGTTTTAAATCACTCTATCTCTCCTGATGTAAAATTGGAAATCCTAAAAATTCTAATGTTAGTACTTAATTAATTAATTAAATAAAATACTCCAAATAATGTCCGAAAAAATTATATTATGAACACACTGACTTCAATCCTTAATTCAGTCCAATAAAACAGCCAATAATTTTAGTTTAAAAATGTCAGCATTACCATAGGAAACAGTGGCAAGCAGCCAGCCAACACCATGAGAGCACCGCTTATAAGAGCACCATCAGAAACAAACTCTCCACATACTGTAGTTCAGAGCAGAAATGTATCGAACTATCTGTGTCAGCACTTGGGACTGCTGTTTCCTTAACTCTGCCATTTAGATGTCATGTCACTCACCTGTGGTTTCTCGTTTGTGCAATCATCTTCACCTGCACCTCATTTACCCCTGTGTATTTTAGCTCTGTCCTTGTTCTCCCCTGTTACTTGGTCTTTGTAAGAGATGTCTGCCTGGCTCCCTGAGTTTTTTGAGACCCTGTGACATAGTAAGGCACTTGTTTAAAATATTTGCATCTGTGTATTTTTCTCCCCTCGTGGAGTTTTTCTTTATATACCTCCATCTGAGAAGAACCTTTGTTGTAATTCTTGACATCATTTTTTGTTTATTAAACTATCTTACCTGAGACCTCGTATCCTGTTTCGATTGGATCCTACCCTGGCTTTCTGGTGGCTCAGTGGTATTACCGCTTAGCTCTTATACCAGAGACCTGGGTTCTAGGCTGGGTTCTGACAGAAAGACCAAGTCACACATGGATCCAGAAACACTCACCTATAAGGACCTGGTGGCAGTGATGGCTCCACCAGTATCAACGCCATGAAGCAGTTCTCACCCGTCAGGAGGAACTGATGGCCAAGCACTCTGATCTTCTCGCTGATGTGATGGGATCCGTTGGGCAGCTTTTTCAACGGATTCCAGAGAGTTTCACCTCCTCCAGCACCGCGTCTGCCTCCCATTGAGAAACCCCAAGTAGTCACTGAGCCTCGGCTTCCGCCTCCTAAGCCCTTTTTGGGGAATGCCAGTTCATGTGGAGGATTTCTGACTCAATGTTCCCTGACATTTGAACTCCAGCCCTCAAGCTTCCCTACTGATCGCTCTAAGATTGCCTACATCATCACTCTCCTTGCAGATAAGGCACTTTCCTGGGCCTCCGCGGTATGGGAATCTCAGGATGTCTGTTGTAGCACATATGCTCTCTTTGTGGAGGAATTCAAGCGGGTGTTCGATCATCCAGTGAGTGGTCGGGAGTCTTCCAGGCAACTACTCACCCTTAAGCAGGGATCACGTAGCGCTGCAGACTTTGCTATAGAGTTCCGGACCATTGCATCCGGTAGTGGATGGAACAACAAAGCTCTAATGGCCTGCTTTCAGGGAGGGTTGTCCGGTCCCATTCTGGACGAGCTAGTTACTCGCGAACCCGCGACTGATCTCGAGTCTTTGATCACCATGGCTATCCGACTGGACAATCGGCTAAGAGAGAGAGAGTCAACCCGTCGCAAGACGTCTCCGCCCCGATTGTCTGGAAACAGGCAACCCTATCCTGCACGCATCTCCTTGCCCAGTTCTGAGAAACTCGAGCCCCCGGAGGACATGCAGTTGGGGCGTTCCAGACTCTCCCCTGCCGAGAGGGATCGCCGGATGAGGGAGAATCGCTGCCTTTACTGTGGTGCATCTGGGCATTTCCGTCTCCACTGTCCCGAGCTTCCGGGAAACGACCGTCCCCGCCCAGTTACAGGAGGGCTGTGATGGGGAAGATTAGTGCTCCTCCTCCCAATGCTGTGCTTTCCGTTCCTGTAACTCTCTCCTGGGAGGGCCATCAACATCAGGTCCGAGCCATGATTGACTCCGGGGCCGCTGGCGACTTCCTGGACCGTACTCTGGTCAGGAGGCTTGGAATACCTACCCAATTACTTCCTCGACCCCAAACCGTTACTGCTCTAGATGGCAGACCTTTGGAACCAGGCTGCATTACGGAGATCACTTATCCTCTTCGTCTCACTGTTCTCCAGCACCAACATATGGAGGAGTTTTATCTGATTGACTCTCCTGAGTTCCCTGTGATCTTGGGTTATCCTTGGCTGCACCAACACAACCCTTGCATCGACTGGCTAGCTGGAACCATCCTTAGTTGGGGCACTGCATTCCAGGTTACCTGTCCCCTCTCGAGTCCCCCAGCCCCGAGTCCCGAGTCTCAAGAACCCATCAACCTGTCTCGAGTCCCTAGTGTCTACCACTGCTTCCAGGCTGTCTTTAGTAAGTCCCGAGCCACTTCCCTTCCACCACACCGCTCCTATGATTGCGCCATCAACCTTCTCCCTGGCACTTGTCCCACTAGAGGTCGGATCTTTTCCCTGTCTCCTCCCGAGCGTGTCGCTATGGACACATACATCAAGGAGTCCCTTGCGGCTGGCATCATCTGTGCTTCCACTTCCCCAGCAGGAGCAGGCTTCTTCTTTGTGGGGAAGAAGGATGGAGGACTCAGGCCGTGCATCGATTACCGGGCACTTAATAAAATCACGGTTCGTAATCGCTACCCCCTTCCTCTGACGGCCTCCGCCTTTGAGCTACTTCAAGGGGCTTCCATTTTCTCCAAACTGGATCTACGCAACGCCTACCATCTTGTGCGGATTAAGCAAGGGGATGAATGGAAGACGGCCTTCAACACTCCCACGGGTCACTATGAGTACCTGGTGATGCCGTTCGGGCTCACCAATGCCCCAGCAGTCTTCCAGGCCCTAATAAATGATGTACTCCGGGACATGCTAAATAAGTTTGTTTTTGTCTACTTGGACGACATTTTAATCTTTTCAAGGTCTCTCGAGGAGCATGAAGGGCATGTCAGTGCTGTTCTCCAATGCCTCCTGAATAACCATCTCTATGTGAAACCTGAGAAATGTGAGTTCCACGTCACCCATGCTCAGTTTCTCCGTTTTATCATCACCCCAGGTCATGTTGAGATGGACCCCAAGAAGGTCGAGGCAGTCCTGAAATGGCCTACCCCTACTACAGTCAAGGAGGTTCAACGCTTCATCGGCTTTGCTAACTTCTATAGGAGGTTTATCAAGAACTTCAGCTCTGTAGCTGCACCCTTAACAGCACTGACTAAGGGAGGTGTCACCAAGATCTGCTGGTCCTCAGAGGCAGAAGGAGCCTTCCGTGACCTCAAGCGTCGCTTCACATCGGCACCTATACTCTCAGTTCCCGATTCTGAGAGAACTTTTCTGGTGGAGGTGGATGCATCGGATGTGGGAATAGGGGCCATCCTTTCTCAGAGAGGGGAGGACGATAGGATGCACCCTTGCACCTTCATGTCTCGTCGCCTGTCGGAGGCGGAACGCAACTACCACGTCGGGGATAGGGAACTTCTTGCGGTGAAGCTCGCCTTGGAGGAGTGGCGCCACTGGCTTGAGGGGGCTCAACACCCTTTCCAGGTTCTCACGGACCACAAGAACCTTGAGTACCTGCAGCAGGCTAAGCGACTCAATCCTCGCCAAGCTCGATGGTCTTTATTCTTTAATCGTTTTCAGTTCCTTCTGTCCTACAGGCCCGGCACCAAGAACGGCAAGCCAGATGCCTTGTCCCGAGCTTACTCTCCTGAGTCACAAGAAAGGTCACTTGAATTGATCGTCCCCAAGGCTAGGATCGTCGCGCCTCTGCGCTGGGAACTTGAAAGGGAGATACGTGAAGCCCAAGCCCAAGAACCGGACCCAGGAGGTGGTTCCCCAGGTTGCCTGTACGTTCCTCGATCCGTCCGAGCCCGGGTCCTACAGTGGGGTCATGACTCTCCCCTGACATGCCACCCTGGTATTGCACGTACCCTGGACTTCCTCCAGCGGCGGTTCTGGTGGCCTTCCATCAAGGAGGATGTAAGGAGCTTTGTGGAGGCCTGTCCAGTGTGCTGCCAAGGGAAGTCGAGGCGCCAGCGGCCTTTAGGACTCCTGCACCCCTTGCCTGTTCCCCATAGACCATGGTCACACATATCTCTGGATTTCATCACCGGTCTCCCCCCATCCCAGGGCAACTCTGTCATCCTGGTTATTGTGGACCGATTCTCGAAGGCCGCCCGATTCATTCCCTTACCCAAACTACCTTCAGCCAAAGAGACTGCTGCACTCCTGATGAATCACGTCTTCAGAATCTTTGGTATCCCTCAAGATGTCGTCTCCGATCGAGGTCCCCAGTTTTCATCTCGATTCTGGGGGGCCTTTTGTAAACTGATCGGGTCGTCTGCCAGCTTGTCATCTGGGTTCCATCCTGAATCTAATGGCCAGACAGAACTGGTCAACCAAGACCTCGAGACCACCCTACGCTGCATGGTGGCCAACAACCCCACCTCATGGTCCACCTTCATTGTGTGGGCAGAATATGCCCACAACACCCTCCGATCATCTGCCACGGGACTGTCCCCCTTCGAGTGTCAGTTTGGCTATCTCCCTCCACTGTTTCCCGAGGATGAGGCACAGGTCGGTGTCCCATCCGCCCAACACTTTGTCCGACGCTGCCAGTTGACCTGGAAGAAGGCTAGACGTGCGCTTCTCCAGACCTCCATGAGGTACCAGCACCAGGCTAACCGTCATCGACAAGGTGCTCCCAACTTCCGGGCCGGCCAACGGGTCTGGCTGGCTACCAAGAACTTACCTCTTCGGGTTGAATCTAGGAAACTTGCCCAGAAGTTCATTGGCCCTTTCCGTATTGCCAGGAAAGTAAACCCTGTATCTTACCGTTTGTACCTTCCTCGTTCTCTTAGAATTAACCCTACCTTTCAAGTGTCTTTATTAAAACCTGTTTTGTCTTCTCCTTTTGCCCCCCCACGCAGACCCCCTCCGCCCCCCAGGATCATTGATGGCCAGCCAGCCTTCACGGTCCGCCGGATATTGGACTCTCGACGGATCCAGAACTCCTTGCAGTATCTGGTGGACTGGGAGGGTTATGGGCCAGTGGAACGCTCCTGGGTTCCGTCCAAGGACATTCTGGACCGCAGCTTGATTCGAGAATTTCATGCCCGCAGACCGGGGTGTTCTGGAGGGAACGTCAGGAGCCGTCGTTAGGGGAGGGGGTCCTGTCAGCACTTGGGACTGCTGTTTCCTTAACTCTGCCATTTAGATGTCATGTCACTCACCTGTGGTTTCTCGTTTGTGCAATCATCTTCACCTGCACCTCATTTACCCCTGTGTATTTTAGCTCTGTCCTTGTTCTCCCCTGTTACTTGGTCTTTGTAAGAGATGTCTGCCTGGCTCCCTGAGTTTTTTGAGACCCTGTGACATAGTAAGGCACTTGTTTAAAATATTTGCATCTGTGTATTTTTCTCCCCTCGTGGAGTTTTTCTTTATATACCTCCATCTGAGAAGAACCTTTGTTGTAATTCTTGACATCATTTTTTGTTTATTAAACTATCTTACCTGAGACCTCGTATCCTGTTTCGATTGGATCCTACCCCAGCTTTCTGGTGGCTCAGTGGTATTACCGCTAGGCTCTTATACCAGAGACCTGGGTTCTAGGCCGGGTTCTGACAATCTGCCCTTGAAATGGATGAAGTTCAACAAATGATTGAATCCTTACATGCACAAATGTCCACTGAAAATTAACAAAACAAATGACTATTATTAACAACGATGATGATGATCAAACCATTATCATAATTTTTTATTTAGATTTTGAGTACTGATGAATCTCACAAAGTAACCATGAAAATTATTGAGAAATATATATAACAAAAACAAATTTGATCCAGCTACATAAATACAACCTTTCCTATTTCTATGGTACGGATGATGAGTGAATTGAGTGGTAGGGTGAGTATGAGGACGAAGGATAATGTAAAATGGGTTGAGATCAAATTATTGTTGATCATTATAATTTTTGATTTTCTACATTTTTTATGTCCATTTAAAAATGGCGGAATTATACTGCATCAATCAATGACAATTGTGGCAAAACTGCAGACAGCTAAAAGTATAAAATATTTTAATTATGACAATATTAAATATGAATGTTTAATTAAAAGTACTTCACATCCTGTCTTATAAAGGCTGTTTGATTTATTTTATTCCCTAATGTTAATTAATGCATTAACTATCAAACATATACTAACATGTAATTAAGGTGGCTGTTATTAAAACATGAATTTATATTTCATGAGTCATGTTGTAGTTAATGTTAGTTCTTCATTAATTCCTGATTAGTCCATTCATTAACTCATCATTATTCATGCACTGTTATTATAAAGTGTTACTGGAAAAATATTTGGCTTATTTTTTATTTTATTTTTTTTTGTGCATGTTTCTTAAGGGCTACTAGTTACAAATAAAAAAGGGAATGGAAAATGCACACAGCAGTCATGCTTGGGTCTAAGGAGGTTAATACCATGGTACTAGCATGGTATGTGTTCAAAAGATCATGGCATTGCTAGGTTATATGTCCAAAAACGTCTCGGTTACGTATGTAACCTCCGTTCCCTGATAGAGGGAACGAGACGTCGTGTCGAAGAAGCGACACTAGGGGTCTCTCTTGAGCGCCGAAAGATACCTCTGATCTATGAAAAAAGGCCAATGAGAGTTGGCGAACAGTATTTGCATACTCCGCCTCCGGATACGGATATAAAGGCGAGATAAATACGCTCGTTCATTCAGGATTTTTCTGAGGAGCCAGGAGTGTACCGGTGTACCATCAGGGAACGGAGGTTACATACGTAACCGAGACGTCCCCCGTCTGTCGCTCACTTCGAGCGACACTAGGGGTCCACTTCAAAACTCGCCATGCGATGAGCCGTATACGTGTACTGCTGACACAGAAGCGGGCAGGTATTTGCGCGTGCACAAGCGACCAACTGTGTTCAGGCTGCACGTACTCTTCCCCAATGCCCCGCAAAAGCGTCAGAATCCTTTTGGTTACCCTAGGGGGGAACAAGGTGACGCTCCCAACTAGGGAACGGGCCAAGCCTGGCTGGGCCTCTTTTCTCTCTATGTTTTCTCGGCATAGAGCAAGAGCAGCCGGGGCCCTTACCGCATCGAGGGAAGGGGGTCTTATTCCCGAATCCCTATTCTTTTAGGGGGAAATGACCCTGCGGAGGCCACACCCACCCGAAAGGGGAGGTAAAGGTGGCGAAATACATCACATGGCCTCTTGGGTCACATGTGGGAAGAATGGCGCGGTGGTAGATCCCGCCTCGAGGAGGGGGGAGTTGCTACAACACGGCGACCGGAGGGCAGCCAAAGACTGCCTAAGGGAGACGCGGGTCAGCTCGTAAGGTGACCGTACCGCGGAAGTACACACAGGAGGAGTCCCGTAGGAGGCCTGATCTGTGGAGCACCTATTCCAGTAGGGGTAGCCTGGGGTACCCATAGTGGACTAGGCCAGCAAGTCCCTCCGCTGAACTGCTGCGGGCCCGAAGGGCTAGGGAGGAATCAACCAGGGACCTAGGTTCTCTGGGAAAGAAGGCGCACTGTTTTACCTCGATCGAGGGAAACGGCGCTGGAAACAAGCGATTCACCCGGTCAGATCGTCGACGTGTACCGAGTTCTACGGGCTCGGACCTGAGAGAACACGGGACGAGACTGACTCAACCCTGAGATCATAAGGGTGTTAGGTGCTGCCCAGCCCACAACTCTGCAAATGTCTGCTAGGGAGGTGCCCCTAGCCAGTGCCCATGAGGATGCCACACTCCTAGTAGAGTGGGCTCGAACCCGCAAAAAAGGGGGGGGGGGCACGGCCTGGGTGTGATAGGCCAACTGAATGGCATCCACCACCCAGTGAGACACCTCTGTTTGGAGACAGCGTTCCCTTTCTGCTGTCCTCCAAATCAGACAAAGAGCTGCTCAGAGCGCCTGAAGCTCTGGGTGCATTCCAGGTAGGCACGCAAGGCACGTACCGGACACGACAGTGAGAGGGCTGGGTCTGCCTCCTCCCAGGGCAGCGCTTGTAGGTTCACTACCTGATCTCCAGAGGGCCTGGTAGGAACCATGGGCACATAGCCCAGTCGAGGTCATAGGATCACATGAGTATCTGCTGGACCGAGCTCCAGGCAAGTGTCGTTAGTAGGGAACGCTTGCAGGTCCCCGACCCTCTTGATGGAAGTGAGCGTGATCAGCAGGGCCGTCTTTTTAGGAGAGGGCCCTGAGCCAACTGATTCTAGCGACTCGGGGGGGGGGGGATCTCTGAAGACCGGCGAGGACCACCGAGAGATCCCAGGAGGGGAACAGGTTTGACTGGGAGGGGTTTAACCTCCGGGCACCTCTTGGGAACCTGACGATTAAGTCGTGCTTACCCAGAGACTTGCTGTCTACTGGGTCGTGGTGAGCTGCGATAGTGGCAACATACACCTTCAAGGTGGATGGGGACAGCCTCCCCTCTAACCTCTAACTGCGCACCTCTGTGGGTCTTCTGCCCGGGAAAAACACCAATTCACGAACAGACGCCATTTCGGGGTGTAGAGTTGCCTGGTAGAAGGGGCTCTGGCTTGGTTGAACGTGGCTACGATCGTGGGTGGTAGACCAGCTAGATCTTCCGCATCCCGTTCGGGGGCCAGACGTGGAGGTTCCAAAGGTCTGGGTGCGGATGTCAGAGCGTGCCCCGTCCCTGAGAAAGAAGGTCCTTCCTCAGGGGAATTCACCAGGGAGGGGCTGTCGTGAGGAGTACAAGGTCCAAGAACCAGGCCCGGGTGGGCCAGTAAGGAGCCACGAGAGTGACTTGCTCCTCGTCCTCCCTGACCTTGCACAGCACCTGTGCAAGAAGGCTCACTGGGGGAATGCGTACTTGCGCAGCCCCACCGGCCAGCTGTGTGCCAGTGCATCTGCCCCGAGGGGAGCCTCTGAACGGGCGTACCAGAGCGGGCAGTGTGAGGTCTCTTGGGAGGTAGAGGGGTCTACCTGGGCCTTGCCGAACCGTTCCCAAATCAGCTGAACCGAGTGGGGGTGAAGCCTCCACTCTCCGCCAGACAAGCGTTGTCATGACAGCGCGTCCGCTATCACATTGAGGTTGCCGGGGATGTGAGTGGCACGCAGTGACTTGAGTCGGTGCTGGCTCCAAAGGAGGAGACGACGGGCGAGTTGTGACATGTGACGGGAGCGTACGCCGCCTTGGCGATTTATGTACGTGACCGCAGTGGTGCTGTCCGACCTGACTAGGATGTGTTCGTCCCGAATTAACGGGAGAAACTTCCGCAGGGCCAAAAGGACGGTCAACAACTCGAGGCAGTTGATGTGCCAACGCAGCTGGGCCCCTTTCCAACGGCCTGAGGCTGCGTGCCCATTGCAAACGGCGCTCCAACCCAATCTTGAGGCGTCGGTCGTGACCAGGACACGTCTGGACACCTGCTGTAGGGGCACTCCAGCCCGTAAGAAACAGAGGTCTGTCCAGGGGTTGAATGTCTGACGGCAGGTGGGGGTGATTGTTACCCGGTGCGTGCCGTGGTGCAATGCTCGTCTCGGGACTCGGGTCTGGAGCCAGTGTTGGAGCGGTCTCATATGCATCAACCCCAGCGGCGCGACCGCCGCGGAGGACGCCATATGCCCCAGGAGCCTCTGGAAAAGTTTTAAGGGGACCGCTGTGCCTGGCCTGAAGGCGGCGAGGCAGTTCAACACTGACTGGGCACGCTCGTTGGTGAGATGTGCCGATATTGAGACTGAGTCTAACTCCATCCCAAGAAAAGGGATGCTCTGAACTGGAGTGAGCTTGCTCTTTTCCCAGTTGACCTGAAGCCCCAGACGGCTGAGGTGCCTGAGCACCTGGTCTCTGTGGGTGCATAGTAACTCTCGCGAGTGGGCCAGAATGGGCCGGTCGTCGAGGTAGTTGAGTATGCGGATGCCGGCTTCTCGGAGCGGGGCAAGAGCTGCCTCTGCGACTTTCGTGAAGACGCGAGGGGACAGAGACAGGCCGAAGGGGAGGACTTTGTACTGATACGCCTGGCCCCCGAACGCAAACCGCAGGTAGGGGCGGTGTCAGGGCAGGATGGAGACGTGGAAGTACGCGTCCTTCAGGTCTACCGTTGCGAACCAATCTAGATGCCGGACGCAGGTTAAGCGTGAGCATTTTGAACAGGAGTTTGTGCAACGCTTGGTTGAAAACTCGCAAGTCCAAGATCGGTTGTAAGCCGTCGCCTTTCTTGGGTACGATGAGGTAAGGGCTGTAGAAACCCTCCTTCATCTCGGTTGGAGGGACAGGCCCTATCGCGTCTTTGGTCAGAAGAGTCGCGATTTCCGCGCGCAGGGACTGGGCATGTTCGCTGTATACTGCGGAAAAGTGGACGCCCATGAAGGGGGGGCGGGGGCCTGGCAAACTGAATTGCGTAACCGAGTCAGATGGTCCGGGCCAGCCAGCGAGATGGGTTGGGAAGTGAAAGCCACGCGTCCAACCTCTGCACTAGGGGCACCAAGGGGACGATTAATTTTGATGTACCCGGCAGGGCTTCACAGCGAGGCGGAGCAGGCAGGGCAGCGTTGGGCGGCAACAGGGCGACCCGCAGCTGGGGTGCTGAGAAAGACTCAAAGCACTTACCTTGCTCCGCACACCCGGCAGGGGACGGGTTAGCGACTGAGGAGGAGGTCTCGGGTAGGCATCCTCTAGACTGGTCGGAACCGGCCGGCCGGGGGGGGGGCAGTCATGGGGCTGGAGACGGGTGGTCCGTGTCCAGGAAGCCGGGACTGCTGAGATCTGGTGGCAGAGTGCCGTGGGAACGGCATTTGCGGGCCAGGTGACCCAGAGACAAAAGGAAATAGCTCGTTACAGAGAATATGAGAATGTGAAAACTAATTCGACAAAAAAATTCTCCTCCCGGCCCTCCACCGGAGCTAAAATCTTGGTCCCTGGGTTGAGCGTCTACGTCTACGGAAATTACATCTTTATAAAGACGCGTCCTGAAAAGGACGTTCAACGCCGCTGTGTAATGCTCTTTCAGAGAAATAAACTCTTTTACGGAGAGAATCACTCTTTCAACTCTTTTAACACTGCGCTGTCGAAGCGCCCAGGGGCAAACTGCACGCCGGCAGTGAAGAGAAAAGCCGCTGTAGTGCGCCGTAAATCCAACAGCAAAGCAGAGCGTCAGAGGATCAGAAGCAGGATCAGTTGTGTTACTCGCAGCTGACTGCATACACACGACCATCGGCTCTGAAGAAAATTACTGAATGAACGAGCGTATTTCTCTCGCCTTTATATCCGTATCCGGAGGCGGAGTATGCAAATACTGTTCGCCAACTCTCATTGGCCTTTTTTCATAGATCAGAGGTATCTTTCGGCGCTCAAGAGCCGAAGTCGAAGTGAGCGACAGACGGGGAACTGTATTACCATGGTACCATGTCTAAAAACATAGTAATTTTGTATTGTTTTGTTAGTGGTCCTGTACTGTTTTAAGTGACATTCCAGGAGTTACAACTGGTTTGCATGACCTGTTATCCGCGTCTGACACAATATTGGTTTCAGCTAGTTTATGGTCATATTACTATTGTCCATTTAATTTTTTTTAAAGATGTTATCTTTTAGTGGCTAAACTCATGCTCTCCACTAAAAGTGGCTATTGACTTTTCCTCAGGCTCAGACAGTGTGGTTGGCTTGTGGCAAGAACTTACACTACCAGAGTAAGAGCATGCACACTCAAATACACTCTCTCCAGTGACTCAATACCATTGACAATAGTATGCAGAGGAATGTCTTTTTTTTAATCAAAATTACTGGACCAGCTAATTAAATGTAAAAAATCATGGATATTTATTTATGATAACAGTAATTTAGCCTATATGTAAATGATCAATTCTGATAATGTAGATTCTAATCGTATTACTTAATCAATTAGCAACCAATACAGGTTGTATTGTATACTGCATGTATAGGTTGTAAATGTATTTTTATAGTTTCCCTTTTTATAAACATTATAAGGAACATCTTTATCCTTGCTGACTAAACGTCATGTGAATTTTCTAAGAAAATGATAATCTGATCGAATTTCAAAATACAAGTTCTAAAAGATTTTCTTTTATTTATGCTTCTCAGAAACTGTTGTTTTAATCACAACTAATTTGCCTGTTTTGTGGACAGCTCATTCTCACAATGGCTATTTATAAAAGCCTGGGCTTAATGCTAAAGCAGTCTGTTGAAAAGTCTGATTTATATTCACTGGTTTGGGCACGGCCAAAGTACAAATTTGTAATGACATAATCACATAAACCATTAAGTGCTGCTTTACACACAAAAACTATAATCGCCTTCACAAAAACAAATATAATAATGGATTTGTAAACTCTTATTATCTCACCTCTTGTTGTCCAGTGGATGGTATCAATTGCAAACTGCAATTCCACTTCAATAGAAAGAGAAAATATTCAGCATATCGTCTAGGTTACTGTTGTAACCTCCGTTCCCTGATGGAGGGAAAGGTATTGGGTGTTGCCCAACCCGCTGCTCTGCATATGTCTGCCAGGGAGGCACCTTTGGCCACCTTCTCGTCGAGTGTGCTTGCACCCACAAGGGGGTTAAGGGGGGCTATGGCATCAACTACCCAGTGGGAAAGCCCCTGTTTGGAGACAGCATTCCCTTTCCGCTGTCCACCAAAGCAGACAAAGAGCTGCTCAGAACGTCTAAAGCTCTGCGTGCGGTCCAAATATATATGCAAAGCACGTACCGGACACAGCAAACAAGGGGCTTGGTCTGCCTCCTCCCAGGGCAGTGCTTGCAGGTTCACTACCAGGTCTCTGATGGGAGTAGTAGGAACCTTGGGCATGTAGCCCGGTCGCAGTCTTAGGATCACATGAGTGTCTGCCGGACCGAACTCCAGGCAGGTGTCGCTGACAGAGAACGCTTGCAGGTCCCCGATCCGCTTGATGGAGGCAAGCACAATCAGGAGGGCCGTATTCAGGGAGAGTGCCTTGAGTTCGACTGATTCTAGCAGCTCGAAGGGGGGTCTCTGAAGGACCAAGAGGACCACTGTGAGATCCCAGGAGGGGAACAGGCTTGGCCAAGAGGGATTCAATCTCCGGGCGCCTCTTAGGAACCTGATAATAAAGTCGCGCTTACCCAAAGACTTGCCGTCTACTACTTTGTGGTGGGCCACGATAGTAGTTACATACACCTTCAAGGTGGAGGGGGACAGCCTCCCCTCCAGCCTCTCCTGCAGGAATGAGAGCACTGACCCAACTGCGCACCTCTGTGGGTCTTCAGCCCGGGAAGAACACCAATTGAAGCATCACTTCAGGGCATAAAGTTGCCTGGTAGAGGGAGCTCTGGCTTGATCAATCGTGTCTACGACAGCAGGTGGACCGACTGGCCTTCACTCTCCGCTGGGCAAGCATTGTCGTGATCCGCTACCACGTTGAGGTTGTGGACGATGTGAGTGACACAGCGACTTGAGTTGCTGCTGGCTCCAAAGGAGGAGACGACGGGCGAGTTGTGACGTGGCGGGAGCGTATGCCACCTTGCCGATTTATGTACGCTACCGTGGTGGTGCTGTCTGACCGGATCAAGACGTGCTTACCCTGAATTAGCGGGAAAAACTTCCGCAGGGCAAGAAGTACAGCCAACAACTCTAGGCAATTGATGTAGGGCCCCTTGCCAACAGCCCGCAGCTGCATGCCCGTTGCACACGGCACCCCAACCCAGTTTGGAGGCATCTGTGGTGACCAGGACGCGTCGGGACACCTGCTGCAAACGGACTCCTGTCCGTGTGAACACATGGTGCGTGCCGCGGTGCTATGCTCGTCTTGGGACTCGAGTCTGGAGCCAGTGCTGAAGCGGTCTCATATGCATCAACCCAGCGGCGCGACCACCGCGGAGGACACAATATTCCCCAGGAGCCTCTGGAAATGTTTTAAGGGGATCGCCGTGCCCGGCCTGAAAGTGGTGAGGCATTTCAACACTGACCGCGCGCGCTCTTTGGTGAGGCACGCTGTCATTGAGATTGAGTCTAACTCTGCTCTGAACCGGGGTGAGCTTGCTCTTTTCCCAGCTGACCTGAAGCCCTAAACGGCTGAGGTGCCTGAGCACCTGTTCCCTGTGGGAGTATAGTAACTCTTGGGAGTGGGTCAGGATGAGCCAGTCATCGAGGTAGTTGAGAATATGGACGCCTGCTTCAAGGGCTGCCTCTGCGACCTTCGAGAAGACGTGAGGGGACAGGGACATGCCGAAGGGGAGGACCTTGTACTGATATGCCTGGCCGTCGAATGCGAACCGTAGAAAGGGTCGATGTCGAGGCAATATAGAGACATGGATGTACGCGTCCTTCAGGTGTATTTGCGTGAGCATTTTGTACGGGAGTTTGTTCAAGGCCCGGTTGAAAACTCGCAAGTCCAAGATCGGTCATAAGCCACCGCCTTTGAAACCCTTCTTCATCTCGGCACTTTTTCGTGTCTTTGTGTAAGAGAATCGACATTTCCGCACGCATGGATTTGGCATCTTCGCCGTGTAATGCGGTAATGATGGGGGGGGGGGTCTGGCTGGCAAACTGAATTGCATAACCGAGTCGAATGGTCCTGGCCAGCCAGCGAGACAGATTGGGAAGTGAGAGCCACGCGTCCAAGCTCCGTGCTAGGGGATCTAAGGGGACGATTATTTTTGACATTATTTTTTGGGGCTTCGCAGCGTAGCGGAGTAGGTAATGCGGCGTTGGGAGGCAAAAACGCCTCCCGAGGCTCTGGTGCTGAGAGAAGACTCGAAGCACTTACCTTGCTCCACATCCCGGCGGTGGGCGGGTTATTGACTGAGGAGGAGGTCCTGTGGAGGCGTCCTCTAGACTCATCAGAACCGGAAGGCCGAGGGACAACAGTCATGGGGCTGGAGGCGAGAGGACTGCATCCAATGTGCCAGGACTGTTGAGGTGTGGCGGCAGAGTACCGTGAGAACGGCATTGTGGGCCAGGTGACCCAGAGACAAAGGAAATTGTTTGACGCTGGGGATGAGAGCTGGGCTCGGGTTGAGGCAGAGCTGCACGTTTCTTGGACACCGCAGGAGGGCGTCCTCGGCAGGCAGACGGAGCACGCCCCCGCTGGAGGTGCAATGGGGCATGATGGGTGAAGTCTGCGACAGTGACACCGAAAAGGCCGAACTGGGAGACAGGTGCGTTGAGGAAGCGTGCAACAGACGGGTAACTACTATGCAGACGCTCATATTTCATACAGTTTTTCTAGACTTGTTTAACTTGTTTCTGCCCTTGAATAAAACAATTGTACACTATTGTGTTAAAATAAAAGTTAAACTGCGTATTTTCTGCACCATTAACAACTGGTTGCTGTCTGTGGCTGGTTGGGAAGTTTTGATGGCCACATTGTTCACACTTTTCAGACATATGAACATATGGTTTACTTATAGTTGTCTCTCCATATTAAGCTATAACTTGCCTTTATGTTTAATCAAATTCTCTGTATTTACTGTTTTTATTTTTTTTTTTTTAAAAATTGGGGGGGCGGGGGGGGATTTTACACCTTATGTAGTAATCTGCTTCACGTGGGTGTGGGAACGTAACACCAGCTGCCCTACATTCAAGGTTTGTCTGTCTGCTCTTATTTGCAGAAGCACTAAATTCTTGTCTGACTCACCCGACACAAACAAAACACCATTGAATAACTCTGCACTAAAATTAGGAGCGAGATCTCTCAGCAAGCACACATTGTTTATGGAGATGTCTGAAAGTCCCCTACAGTATTTCCCCTGAAAAAGCCACACACACCAGATACAGTTACACACCCTTTAATTAACGATGGCCTCAGTGAGCCTGCATCTGCATGCTTTTGATAAGGAATACAATTAAACTTAAGCTAAGATTGAGTGTTATTTAGTTTGA
Source organism: Moxostoma hubbsi (assembly GCA_032164185.1). Classification (NCBI taxonomy): domain Eukaryota; kingdom Metazoa; phylum Chordata; class Actinopteri; order Cypriniformes; family Catostomidae; genus Moxostoma; species Moxostoma hubbsi. Next base: position 27,913,329 of record JAVLUX010000018.1, on the reverse strand, counting down.
ATGTAAATGTATTTAGTAGAATGGATAAAGCATGCTACTTTAGGAAGTGGGGTAGAGTCTACACCACTGTTCCAAAACTCAGTGAGTTGCCTTGCTGCATAGGCAGTTGCCACCTAAATCTGCGTCCTCGTTACTTGAGCCTTTAAAATGTATAAATCGGTAGTGAGTTAATTTTTTTGACACCGAGTATGAGTGCTGATACTTTTTTGGTACTTGCCGATACCGAGTCCGATACTTGTTTTTTTATTTATTTTTATTTTTTTCCTGAACTGAATTTCAACAGTTTATTTAAAAAAAATTAAAATTCAAAATAGTGTTTAAATTAATTAATTAATTCAAACTTTAATCAAATGTATAAGTCTGAAAAAAAATTAAATATGATATTGTATTATTTTGATCAAATGCAGTGCTTTTATTCAGAACCTCACAACACAATCTAAAATACATTGGAGTTATATTTTATCAAATAAAGTGCTGCACTATAGAGCATCACAGATGTGAGATACTGCCTAAATATAATACAATTACTATTGAGTAATTATTGTTAGTAGTAGTAGTAATAGTAGTAGCAGTAGTAGTAGTAAAAGTAGTAGTAGTAATAGCAATAGTAGTAGTAGCAGTAGTAGTAGCAGTAGTAGTAGCAGTATTAGCAGTAGTAGTAGTAGCAGCAGTAGTAGTAGTAGTAGCAGTAGTAGCAGTAGTAGTAGTAGTAGTAGTAGTAGTAGTAGTTGTAGTAGTAGCAGTAGTAGCAGTAGTAGCAGTAGTAGTATTAGTAGCAGTAGTAGTAGTAGTAGTAGCACCAGTAATAGTAGTAGTAGTAGTAGTAGTAGTAGCAGTAGTAGCAGTAGTAGTAGTATTAGTAGCAGTAGTAGTAGTAGTAGCAGTAGTAGTAGTTGTAGTAGTAGTAGTAGCAGTAGTAGTAGTAGTAGTAGTAAAAGTAGTAGTAGTAATAGCAGTAGTAGTAGTAGCAGTATTAGTAGCAGTAGTAGTAGTAGTAGCAGTAGCAGTAGTAGTAGTAGTAGTAATATAACAGTGAATATTACATTTCTGTCATTTTTTTTTTATTATTTAAATTGAGCATTTATTTTGAATTATTTCTGTGTTGTTATGACCAAGGAGCTCTCACATAAGAAGGTTGGTCACTAGGTGACTCAAAGTGATTATTAAACCACAAAGGCAGCTATTAAATAAATGAATATGTACTCTGTAAGTGCCTTGCACTACAAAGTGAATTTGCACTCTGTTCACTGTCATCTGCTACAAACAGCGCTCTATGCTCATGACGGTGTCGTATGAGCCTTTAAAAGGTACGCACAGCTGGTGTCGGCACCACATTGTCTCTACAAATTCACAAGTGCTCACATTTGATGCACGTCACATATGCCAACTATATATTTACATCATTAAATCTACAGATTTTTCTAGTGTTTACATACATGACATTCGTACGTCAGATGGTATTGGTATTGTTTTTTGGTATGAGAGCATTTTTTACAAGTACCAGTATTGGTATCGGGACATCCCTAGTTTTATGGTTTGTTGATATTACATTATCATGGCAATGAAATTTAAAATTTGGCTATAAATGTACACAGAACAGGTTAGTAAACAATTTGATCTACCTAAAATCATGTTAACATGCATGTGGTTTATGTCTTGTGGCTTTATGTCTTTAATGTTTACGGATTGTCCCCATTCACTGCCATTGTGAATGCATCACTGTAACCCAGATTTTTGCCTTTTTTTAAAGAAAAGGAGAGGCAAGTCAAAATGAATTAATGTGGTAATCAATATTATGCCACAAATGCTTTCAATTGAGCTTAATTTGTGCTGAACCAGGAATATTTGTTTAACTTGTGCGAGACTCAACTCGCAATTGATTTCAATAGAGACACAACGGTCTATTGACGTGACACTCTAATGAGCATAAAAATACACAGCACACATCAATTCTGGGTAATTTCTATTTAAATGACAACTAAACCATTTATATAGCTACTTTTAAAATCTGAATGAAAAATATGTTGATTTATTGTCAACATTTCTCTCACCTCATCCGAGAAACATCTGAAAATGCCTTTTACTTGAAGGATGTTGCATTACAATTTGGCCGAAACTAGGTATTTTAGATGGCAACATATTTAGTTGCCTAAATTTTGGAACGCGTCTGAAGAGTGACTACAATGCCTTAAAAAAAAAAGCATACGTGAGTGTCCTCAAGTGTCTCTTTCCTTCTTTGTAAATGTATTTTAATGTATCTGTTTAAGTGTGTGTTAACAGACTGTTTTCTATTGCAGGTTTGTACTAGCCTGTATCCGCCTACAGCATGAAGCAACATCTAACCAGCCTGTTTGTTTTTGTGCAAAGATGCTGCTGATGTTGAGCAATAGCATGTCTGCACATTTAAAGGGTTTCGTTTTTTTTTTTTTTTTTTCTAGATTCACTCTGTCTCAGTCTTTTCCTTGGCCTGCGGGTGAACACTGGCATAAACACTTCCCGCAACCTCCACCCAATCGCTAGACCTCAGGGGGAAAGAGTAGATTATGGATTAGTTTTAACAGCTACAGATCAACATTAACCACTGCATACAGACAGCCAGTGGGCCTCTCAGCTAACTTTAAATAAGCCTAAATTTTTGCCTATGATATGTCCACTCAGCAAACATAGTAGGAATGAGAAATCAAGGATGTAGCCACATTATTAAAATATAAATATTATTTAAATATCAGAAGGTGGTTTGAGACATGGAAGTCAAGTACAAATGCATCAGATTTTTCTGGCCACACACGTGAACTTTACTCCTCCCGAAACTGAACTCCATCAGCATATGGCGGTATGGAAGTCAAAGACGACAAAGAAAATGCGGCACATAACAACTATTGCCTTTTGTACCACAATCATCAAAGCAATCCTTTGTATTTTATTTTTACAAGTCACATCATGATATCCCAGCCTGGCATTAGCATCAATATGCAGCAAATTTATATGCATTTTGTGAATACATATTTGTGTATCCAAGTGTAAACAGAATGTGCATACCCAACAGATAGCAATCCAATTGATCAAGATGCATGAAGTGTAAATAGGCCCTCAACAAATCTTGAAAATGAATATCTTCCGGTTGCTTTTTTGCAGCAAATTGTTGTCAGTGTGAGCACTCCGTAATTATTATTTGAGATTACTTCAGTTCACTCTCTTTTGTTTTGCTGTCTTCCTTCATATCGTTTGTCAAATACCTGAATGAACTCTTAAGCCCTATGTCCCATCTAGAAAGGGGTTAAAATGTAGATGAACCCAGGGAAGTGTTCAGTGAATGTGTACAGTCAAGGCAGAGTGTAACATTCATCCTTTGTGGAAGAATATGTGTGGAATGTGCGTTTGTGCTTTTATGTTATAACATGGCAAAATTACCCAGAGTCACTTGTTCAGTTCCTCAACAAGAGGAACAAACTCTCTAAAACTGAACTTACAGTTCACTGCCACACAAAATCAACTGACAGGGGCTTTCATGAACTGTTTACAAAAGCAAACTACAAAATGTGTTCTACAGCACCACCAGAGTAATCCAATGTAAGAGTATGTAAATATTCTTTAATTAGTGTTTTACATTACTGTTCATGTTCATTGTTCTTTTGCTTATTTATTAGAGAAAGGCCATGTTGCAGGCTGGACTCAAACCTGCATCACCCAAGTGAGCTCCACAGCTCCTACTTGTCGTAAAAAAAAAAATAAAAATACTTTTGTTGTTCCTCATGATTTGTTTTTTAAAAAGGAACAACAAACACATAGGTGTGGCGTTCTTTATGCCTCAAGATGACATTGCAGTAATAACATCCTGTTTTCAACACAATACACAGATTGCAATATCACCTTGTTGCAGGTTTAAGCGCTGAAATGGGAGTGAACGAACAAGCTCCTGCTATTTATCTCTGGACATAAACAGTCTTGTCTCTCAACCTCTCTCTGTTTGGTTCCCTCCTGTCCTCTCCTTCCTCTTTCTTCACTCACTCGCAGGAATGTGGTTCACCTGACCATAACCTCACCCCCACACCTCCCCACCTCTCACAAACGCACACATTTACTCATTCACTCATACACACACACAGGGGAATTCCTCCCTCAAAGGGAGATTAAGCAGAGACCATAGTAAACATGGGTGGCCTGCACTTGTCACTCTCTTCCTTCAGGCTATTACATTAATTGAGAGAGAACAGGCCCTAAAAGAAGCAGAGATACTGTATGTCCATCAGCACTGAATCTAACAGAGAAAAGAGACACAAGATGTATCAAATCCACCATAGACATTTACATTTACCACAGACATACAAATCACTTACACAGGAAGCTGATAACATGCACATGAGTTATATAAAAAATCTGAGTTTGATTTTATGTGACTGTATAAAGGAAAAGTGTTTATACTTGGAGGCTGAAAATTTTCTTTCAAGTGTTTCACATTTTATCTTTTTATTTATTTTTTGCCTTTTCCACAACTTATGTTAAACACCAAAGTGTTTTTGTTTTGTGTTTTGTTTTGTTTGGCTTATTACGCACCTTGTGTTATACTGAAATATTTATGTTAAGATGTTGAAACTGGTTCCTATTTTTTTTTAAGTTAAACACAATTTTTTGTTTTGTTTTGCTTTTTGTTTTGTTTTATTTTGCCTTTTCCCCGCCTTGTGTTAAACACTAGTGTTTATTTTTTCATGATAAAATTGGTCACATTTTTTTTAAGTTTATCAAATTTTTTTGTTTTATTTTGCTTATTGTTTTGCCTTTTTCCCACCTTGTGTTAACACCAAAGTGTTTATTTTTAGATGCTATTTTTTATTTTCTTACGTTTTTGACAGTTTTTTTGTTTTGTTTTGTCTATTCCCTACCTTTATTCCATGGAGTTTGTCCCAAATAATGCCCAGAGCCCTTGCAATCCTCCTCCAAATGGCAAAAAAAATGCATAGACTGTCAGATAGTAGTCCACTTTGATGTGTGCACCAGACTAGGAAAAAGGGTGCATCTAAAGCACATCTCGACAGCAAAATGGGGAGCTGAGCATCCTTCTGAATCATAAAATTAAAATTGGTGCACACAACTGTCTTGTGGACTTCACAAACAAAGCGAGTGAAGGCCTTTGTGTTCGCTATTTCCCCGTCCTTATTTTATTTTTATCTATCTACATGATTGGCTAGGGAGATTCTCCTGACTCCCATCAAATCAAATCACACACTTGAATGGCACCTGTATATTGGCGCCAGTTGATATGGCAACGTTATGGTTTTGGATGTGGAGGATGCCTCAAAAAACTTTCAGAATCAGCTTTATTGCCAAGTATGCTTACACATACAAGGAATTTGTCTTGGTGACAGGAACTTCCAGTGCAGAACAATACAAAACAGCAACAAGACATAGACAATAATAAAAAAGGTGGTTCGATACCTGGCCCACATGACTCCACATGCCGAAGTGTCCTTGGGTAAGACACTGAACCCAATGGCTGGCTAGCACCTTGCATGGCAGCTCTGCTGTCAATGACGTGTGAGTGTGTGTGTGATTGGGTGAATGACTCACAGTGTAAAGCGCTTTGAAAACCGCTAAGGTTAAAAAAGCGCAATATAAGTGCAGCCCATTTAATAATGAATAAATAATAATAATAATAAATAAAAAATAAAAAAATAAAAATATATATATATATATATATATATATATATATATATATATATATATACACACATACACATATATGCATATACATACACACATACACATACACATTCGTAGTACAAATCTGTTATATACAGTGCAAGGGAATGTAATGGCAGAAGAGGTTGGATAAATATAAACAGTCTAAATTGTGTATTGCATATAATTATTGCTCAATGGGGCAGTTTTAACTGATGGATAGACTGAGGGGAAAAAACTGTTCCTGTGACTGACGGTTCTGGTGCTCAGTGCTCTGAAGCTTCGGCCAGAAGGCAACAGTTAAAAAAGGAAATGGGCAGGGTGAATGGGGTCCAGAGTGATTTTTCCAGCCTTTTTCCTCACTCTGAAAATGTATAGTTTTTGAAGGGAGGGCAGGGGGCATCCAATAATCCTCTCAGCACTCCAAACTGTCCTGTAGTCTTCTGATGTCTGATTTTGTAGCCAAACCAAACCAGACAGTCACTGAAGTGCAGAGGACAGATTCAGTGACTGCTGAGTAGAACTGGATCAGCAGCTTCTGTGGCAGGTTGAACTTCCCCAACTGGCAAAGGAAGTAAAACCTCTGCTGGGCCTTTTTCACAATTGTGGCCATATTGGTCTGTAAGATCGTTTTGCACAGGAACCTGAATGACTCCACTGCTGCCATAGTGCTGTTTTGAAAGGTGAGGGGGATCAGTGTTGGGGTGTTCCTCCTAAAGTCCACAATCATCTCCACTGTTTTGAGTGTGTTCAGCTCCAGGCTGTTTTGACTGCACCAGACAGCCAGCTGTTTAACCTCCCTTCTGTATACAGACTTATCGTCATCTCAGATGAGGCCAATGACAATAGTGTCATCTGCAAACTTCAGGAGCTTGACAGAGGGGTCCTTGGCGATGCAGTCATTGATGTAGAGGGAGAAGAGTAGTGGGGAGAGCACACATCCCTGGGGGGCACCAGTGCTGATTGTACAGGTGCTGTAAGTTAATTTCCCTTTCCTCACAAGCTGCTGCCTGTCCATCAAAAGCTGGTAATTCACTGACAGATAGAGCCGGGAACAGAGAGTTGGTGTAGTTTAATCTGGAGTATAGCTGGATGATTGTGTTGAAAGGCGAACTGAATTCCACAAAAAGGATCCTTACATATGTCCCTGGTCGGTCCAGATGTTGCAGGATATAATGCAATCCAATGTTGACTACATTCTCCATAGACATATTTGCTCGAAAAGCAAATTGAAGGGGATCTAGAAAGGGTCCAGTAATGTACTTCAGATGAGCCAACACCAGTCTCTCAAATGACTTCATGACCACAGACGTCAGGGCGACAGGTCTGTAATCATTAAGTCCTGAAATTTTTGGTTTCTTTAGGACAGGAATGATGATTGAGTGTTTGAAGCAGCATGGGACCTCACACTGCTCCAGTGATCTGTTGAAGATCTGTGTGAAGATGGGAGTCAACTGGTTAGCACATGACACACTGTCGAAACATCATCTGGGTCTAAAGCTTTCCTAGTATTTTGTTTCCAAAAGGAATGGCACACCTCTTCTTCCCAGATCTTAAGTGCGGGTTAAGTATCAGGAGGGGGGAGAAGGGGGGTTGCAGGAGGCGTTGATGTTTGTGTGAAGTGAAGGTCAGAGTGGGTGTGGGGTGTGAGATTGGGCCTTTCAAATCTACAGTAGAACACATTCAGGTCATCAGCCAGTTTTGCTCGCAGTGAGAACATGAACCATCCACAAACGCTGCCTCGGTGTGATCGCAGCCCAGACACAGAAGACAGCGCCTGTGGCTGTCTGAAACGGAGAGCACTCTACCGCATCCAGGAACTACACAGGGGCGGAAAGGCATCTTTATAATGATGCGTCCTGAAAAGGACATTCAACGCTTCTGTGTATTGCCCTTTTAGAGAAAATCACTCTTTTATAAACTCTCGCAGATCGCTGCATACACGACCATCGGCTCCGAAGAAAATTTCTGAATGAAACAGACTTATTTCCCCGCCTTTATACGTGTATGTCCAGGGGCGGGACATGCAAATTCTGTCTGCCAACTTCTCATTGGCCTTTTTTCATAGATCAGAGGCATATTCGGCTCTCAAGAGAGACGCTTAGTGTCACTTCTTCAACACAACGTCGAAGTGAGCGACAGACGGGGAACTTGAGTAGCTTTAAAAGTATTAATGTAATGGAATAAAACAGTGACATTTTTAATAATATTGTTAGTTTTTTTCAATAATACTGTCCCCTGATGTAGATAGCGTTAGTAGAGATTCATGAATTATGCTTAGCTTTTATCAAGTTTTTCTAATGCCTGATACAAAAGTATCAACCTCTGTAGATCAATAATATTCCACCTGTCACAAACTTCAGAAAATTGTGCATCATGCATTAGAATGAGAAAACAATTATTGCTGGGCTTAAAAGATGCAAGAACTAAATCAATGTTGAACATTGTATCTCAAAAGGAGGACAATGTGGCCCCCCATGTGCTACTTAAAGAAATAATTCACTCAAAATGTTTAATTATCTTATTAACTCACCCTCATGCCATCCCAGATGTATATAACTTTCTTTCTTCATCAGAAAATAAATTAAGATTTTTAGAAGTAAATTTCAGCTCTCTAGGTCCATACAATACAAGTGAATGTATGCCAAAATTTGGACACTCCAAAAAAAAAACACATAAATGCAGCACAAAAGTAATCCATATGACTCCAGTGGTTAAATCCATGACTTCAGAAGTAATATGATAGGTGTGGGTGAGAAACAGATCAATATTTAAGTCAATTCTTGCTAGAAATGATTCACGCTGCCCAGTAGATTGCGATACGCATGAAGAATGTGAATCATCAAAAACAAAAGAAGAAAAAAGTGAAAGTTAAAGTGGAGATTGACTGAGCAGGGAGGAGAATTAATAGTAAATATTGAGTTAAATATTGATCTGTTTCTCACCACATCTATCATATCTCTTCTGAAGACATGGATTAAATCACTGGAGACACATGGATTAGGCTACTTTTATGCTGATTTATGTGATTTTTGGAGCTTCAAAATTTTGGCACCCATTCACTTGCATTGTATGAACCAAAAGAGCTGAGATATTCTTCTAAGAATCTTAATTTGTATTCTGCTGAAGAAAGAAAGTCATACACATCCGGGATGGCATAAGGGTGACTAAATGATAAGATCATTTTCATTTTGTGTGAATCATTCCTTTGAAACCCGATATGGAACCTGTGCAAAACATCTTCTCTACCCCCTCTATTGTGTGGGACATGATGCACCAGGTGACCCTGCTTTTTAGTTGTTGTTTTTGCATGTGTGTGTGTGTGTGTGTGTGTGATTTGTTTTGTTTTTTGTGCAACAGTAACTCTGTCGGTGTTAAGGGAAATTTAGACCCTACACATAAACAGATTTTAATGTAATTGTTTCAAAAATGATTGTGTAATTGAAATAACATTTTCATCTTTTCATTTCTGTAATCATGTTGCCCTTTAATTTATTTTTTAAATCAGATTCATGTAGTGTTTACAGTATCATAGATAAGTGATGTATTTTAAAAGTTGTCAATCATAAACACCTATAAAAAAACTTTTTTTTTTTTTTCTGGCAAAAAGCTATAAAAGGGAATGTAAATTACACTGTGTGTGTGTGTGTGTGTGTGTGTGTGTGTGTGTGTGAAACATTTTTAAATTGCGTCTGGTGTGATTGCTTAAATAAGACAACAGCACGCTTAGAATACAACTAATAAGACTAATCACACAACCTTTATACACCCTTAGACTTATTGTTTTATGATAGGTGTATGTACAGTATGTGTTTACAGTAAGTGTGAGTGGATGGGTGTGGGTGGGTGGGTGGGGGCAATCTGAGGGAGTAAATGTGATCGAAAAGAGATTTGAAGAGGGGAAACTCAAACAAGCCAGGCTGCTCATATCTCCCTACACTTGTAAATGAAAAGCTTTGCTCTCTCTCGCCCTCTCTATCTCTCTTCCTCGCCATCAGTTTATTTGTTCCTCTCCTCACACTGTCCTCCCATATGTAAACGTGACTCAAAAAGGCTATTGACGCATTTCCGGTTGTCAATAATAAAAACCTGTTTTTTTTTGTGTGTGTTCTTTTCTTTATCTCGTGCGCTTTGTTTGACAAGTTATTTTTGAAATGAACATATTTACATAGCTTAACAAAATCATATAAATCTTAGAATAAGCAATGTGTTGTGACATGCCACACTCTTGTTGTTTTGACCTGAATAAATAAGTGACATCTGTGACCAGCTTCAAATGGAAGCAGTTGAGTATGTTGAAGGAAGGGTTGTATGACAGCTCATAGAATAGAGAGGGGAAAAATTAATCATGTTCTACAATAGCATTGGTAACTGAAAACGTATGTTTATTTGATGTAGCAACCACACAATAGATACATTTTTTTTTATGAATATACCTATAGCATGAAAAAAAATGGCCCTGTAATGAATTCCTGTTTTCATGAATGATCTTGTTGGAAATTGGATTTATTAAATAATATTCTATTCTATGCATAGATGAAGATCATAGTGACCTGTAACTGTCAGATATGTATATTCACTATCTCAGAAGTGAGTGGTGAATGTACAGCTAATAAGATGTGACTTTTCACGTAAATAAATAAATAAATTCAGCTTTGAAAATACTGAAGAGGAACATGAGCAATTACATACAAAAAAAAAAAACACATAATAACAAAATATAGAACATTTACATATACATTTACATTCACATAATAGAACAAAATATGCCCTCATTAAGGTAAAAAAATCAACCTGTATATTTAAGGGGGTACTATATTACGCTTAAAGGGATAGTTCACACATAGAAAAAAAATATCATTATTTACATACCCTTATGTATGTAATTCTAAACCCTTATTACTTACTTTCTTGTGTGCAATACAAAAGAAGATGCTTGGCAGAATGTTAGCCTCAGTTGCTATTCACTTTCATTGCATTTTTTTTCTCCATAGACTAAAAGTTAATGGTGAATGAGACACTTTCAGCTACAAATGTGTGAATTTAATTTGGAAATTAATTTCTACAGCATCAGTTTTGAATATGAATATCTTAATTCCACTTGTGTTTATATGAAGCTTTTCAATACTGCATTAAACTGATTTTCACTAATGTTTATATCAATGTATTAATGTCACTAGTATTTGTAAGAGGCTTTCCAACAATTATGGCCTACATGGCTCTTCATGGTTACATCTCTTTTTGTGTTCCACGGAAGAAAGTCATACAACTTTGCAAGTGTTCCCAGAATTTTCATTTATTGGTGAATGTTAATTCCTGATAATGGTTGATGAGAACTCAGGACAATGTAAGTGAGAAATCAAATCCATTTTCCAGTAACCAATGCAAACATCTTTATCAATGAGTTACACGCACATACAAAGTCAAATAGTGTGATAATCTTCATTGCTGCAAGTCACAAAGCACACACGATGTGTGAATGCCACAGGAAGCAGTAATTGCCAGAAAAGGAGGATTACAGGTGAGCAAGCAGATTACAGATCAGTGTAGATGACTTGGTAGCATGCAATCTTTGCTCTCGTGGACATGCATACACTCACACACAGCTGTAGCACCTAAGGCTATGTGTGTTTACTTTAAATAACAGAGTGAGAATCCCAGCTGTAGTGTAAGCAATGTCTGTGGTTGCACTTTAAAGTGGTGGATTTTCAACAAATGTAAATTTACAGTAATTATAAAAAGACATGTGTTCTATTGTGAGCTGGGGGAAAGAAAAGGGAAAGATACTGTATATGAAGATAAAAGGATAGAGTAAAAAAAGAGAAAAGAGAGAGCCTATATTTCTGCAGAGAGGCTCCAGACATTGAAACCAGATGCAGCTCTGCACCGTGAGTCTGTATATGTGTGCCCTCAAAGGGGTCGCCATAGATATATTTAGAAACTCTAAAGGCCATTCATCAAACAGACAGCTTCAGATTGAGCACTGGATGTAACCTTACGTTGGAGTTTACTCCAACTCCCCCCCTCCCCTCTCTCTCTCTCTCTTTCTTTCTCGTTCCCTTTACCACACACAGTCACAGTGACTTGTGTAATGGACAAAATAGAATAGATAGAATCTGGTGGCAATTATAATCAGTTATAAACTATCATTTATAATCAATCATTATAATGAATTGAGTTGTTAAATGCCATATGACACTGAGAACATATGAGAAATTAGCACCTAAAAAAACATCTATTTCCAATTTACACCATGTCCCATACACTACAAGCAAGCAATGTAATGTGAAAAAACTAAAACACTTCTATCAGAATCAGAATTTGATCTGTGGGTTGCTCAAAAATCCCACTTAACATGCCATATCAATCATGTGTGTGTGTGTGTGTGTGCGTGTGTGTGCGCGTGCGTGCGTGCTTTGACAGCACATAGCCTACAATACACAATAACCGTGTTTGTCTAGTTTTGAGAGGGAGTGAGTAAAACCACACAGTGTCTGAAAGGGTAATCACTTAAAACTATTTACAAACACATAATTTCAGACAGAGAATATGAATCACTAGAGTGAGTCAGTACAATGTATGACAAATACTTGAGTTTGTGTGTATGAGGATGAAGGAAGAGAGAGGAAGACCTCTTACACAGTCGGTTCTTTGTGCATTGCAGAAAAACAAGGTCAAAGTGAGAATCCTCTATGTAAACACAGTAGGTTGTAAGGTGTGTGTGTGTGTGTGTGTCCAGGTATTCCCTACATTTTGGGGACCAAATGTTCCCACAAGGATAGTTGTGACAGGGTGAGGCCGGGTCGTGATTCCGCACACCCAGCCCATAATCAGGCTAATCAAGCCTCAGAGAGGGATAAATGCCAACTGGAAGCTGCATCCGACACCTTTGTGTGTTTGTCTTTTTGTTTCAATTTCTTATTAAAATAGAAATGGGTGATGATACCATGATGCCCACCCAAATCTATCTATCTATCTATCTATCTGTCTGTATGTCTGTCTGTCTGTCTGTCTGTCTGTCTGTCTGTCTGTCTGTCTATCTATCTATCTATCTATCTATCTATCTATCTATCTATCTATCTATCTATCTATCTATCTATCTATCTATCTGTCTGTCTGTCTGTCTGTCTGTCTGTCTGTCTGTCTGTCTGTCTGTCTGTCTATCTATCTATCTGTCTATCTATCTATATGCCTGTCTGTCAGATGGTGTGTCAAGAGCTGCGGGAAGATTCTTCAGAATTTCTCCTTTTGTGTCCTACTAAAAAAATAACAGCATACAGGTTTGGAATGACATGAGGGTAAGTAATGACATTTCATTCAGAATGTTTCACTTTTCATATTGTCAGTGTATGTAAGAGTAACAGAAAGAGTTTGTAAAATGTCAAGCTCTGGAAAGTGTATTCTAACACTCGGTTCTTGCGCTCTGTGCCATAAAGGCACCTTTGTTTGGCACAATCTCATTCATACAATAAATGCTTTGCAGTGATTCCTGGCAATTTGCCGCCTAAACCGGAAAACTGCTGAACCATCAAAGTCTCCATCAGCTCCCTGGATCTGTTTCATGACTAAGTGTGTGCATGTTTGCATGTGTATCTGAGTTTGTGTCTCCCCAGAATCAACAGATATATGTGACTATCTCACAGACTCTTCCACAGGATCAAACAAATGACAAGTCAGTAAATGAGTGCCAAATGCTCTCCTCACTTTCAGGCGGTCTTGCTGCCAGCACTGTTATCTTTCTTTCCTCTTTTTTTTTTTTTTTTTTTTTTTAACATGATCCATGTCCATGTCTGTCAGACCTCTACTGTATATTGTTTTTTGGAGCTTAGTGGGACTGATGCCACCCACCACTTGCAGAAGAGTGGAAGTGCCCACCCATACTCCACCCAGGCCTGAAACAGAACTTTGAGATGAGCTTCTTTACACAACACACACACACATTTTGTTTTATATCATTGTGGGGACTTTCCATAGACTTCTATGGATTTTAAACAGATCTAACTCTAATTAATATCCCGTATCACTAAACCTAACCCTCACAGAAACCTTTTCGCATTTTCAAAAAAACATAGTTTAGTATGTTTACTAAGCCATGCGGTCCCCACAATGGTGATCTCAGGTTTTTCTATCCTTGTGGGGATATTTGGTCCACACGATGAAGGTTAAATCTGTACACACACACACACACACACACACACACATATACACATAACCTTGATGCAACACATTTCAGGTGCTTAGGCGATACTTCTGCATGGCTTGTGCCCATATAAATATTTTTCTAGTTTATCCGTTCACTAAAAAATGCATTTCAGAGCTGAAAATTATGTTTCCTCAGTGTTCTTCAATCTACCTTGGAATAGTTTGTGGAATTACATTATAGAGAAGCAAAGCTGTGTCTGCCAAAAAAAAATCTGGTCATCCCACTTTTTTACGAGTGTGACACACCAACGCCACAGAAACCCAATTAATTTTCTCAAGAGCTGAGGCCAATTATGCCTTTGTAAATCACAGAAGCACACTTCACTCATACTATTTAGCATCGGAAATGCGTTCAAATAATTTCTAAATGTATGAAAGGATGTACACAAATTTCTCCCAAAACTACGGAAGCGTATTGCATTCACTTGAGAAAAAAAAAAATCTACTCTGTTTTTCTGAATTAACGACTTAATTATCTCAGAATTACGAGATAATTTTTCATGAAAAAAAAGTTTTTGCTCTGTTTTTCTGAATTAACGACTTAATTATCTCAGAATTACGAGATACTTTTTCATGGAAAAAAAAGTTTTTGCTCTGTTTTTCTGAATTAACGACTTAATTATCTCAGAATTATGAGATAATTTTTCATTAAAAAAAAATATTTTGTTCTGTTTTTCTGAATTAATGAGATCCCTCAAAATCCTGCCAGGAGCTCTATTTTTATATTACGATATGGTATTACTTATATCCGTGAAGCATACCATATCGGTTCAACTGAACCTGGAGAAACACAGCAATGTCAAGCAGATCAGAATGTTCTTTTCGTCTGAACAGGCGCAAAGTCTTGAGGTGTCTGCGCAAAGTTGACGCACTAATAAAAATACCATTTATATTAGGCCTACTTAAAGACAGCAGTATCTCCCAATGTCTCAGACCCAAAGTAAAATAAAACCGGATTAAACTTGAAAGGCGGGACATGTTTACTTCCATGCAATTCAGCTAAAATAGAGCTCCTGGCAGGATTTTGAGGGATCTCATTAATTCAGAAAAACAGAACAAAATATTTTTTTTTAATGAAAAATTATCTCATAATTCTGAGATAATTAAGTCGTTAATTCAGAAAAACAGAGCAAAAACTTTTTTTTCCATGAAAAATTATCTCGTAATTCTGAGATAATTAAGTCGTTAATTCAGAAAAACAGAGCAAAAACTTTTTTCCATGAAAAATTATCTCGTAATTCTGAGATAATTAAGTCGTTAATTCAGAAAAACAGAGTAGATTTTTTTTTTCTCAAGTGAATGCAATACGCTTCCGTACAAAACTGTAATAGCCTATCCAAACAAATGTGTGATGATTTCAAGCCCGCTTTAGCGAAATGTGGGTCAAAACGTGCAATTGCTGGAGCGCTGAGTGCTGCTCCCCCTGCTGGCGGAAACTGGTAATGACATCATCTCATCAGTGGCTCTGGATTGGCTCCAGGCGCATAAAGGCTGGCGGTCAGTGTGCGCGCTCCGCTCCTGCCAGATAAACTTCTGCGCTTCCAGAAGAGACGGACAGAAAAACCGGTGCTGGTTTTAACTGCTCGATCGTGAAACGACCAAGGGACTATTGTGAGACATTTGTTATTCTCCTCGAGCTATTTGCGGTGGAAGTAATCACTTTTGTTGTGGATTTTACTCTCCTGAGATTTTGAACTAAAAGTGTTATGCGCTAATCACTTTATTCACGGAGTTTTAACCGTTGGGGATCTCTGAAATTCAAAGGTAACGGAAACTCGCTGAGGTTCAATTTCCCTTCAATATACAACAAATCTTAAAACAAAACTGACTTTGTTGGTTTGTTTGTTTTTTAGTTAAATAAACTACAGTCTATGTAATATTGTGTATGATTAAGCACCATTTGGAAACATATTCCACTATGCCTCAAACTAAATCATTGTCAACATTAGTATACAGTATGCGGCCGTTCACACCGTTCATGCGTTCGTCTGCGCTTTATTTCAATTATACATGTCTTTGACTGTTGCGTCTCGTGGAGAGGTGCCGCGTTTTTAGACGCTAAGTTAACCTTTAAAAAGTGCCTCGAGACACCTGCGTTCTGGTATTGTATACGTATGAGCTGCGTTTCACGTTCGGGCTGAAGTTGAACAGCCCCTTAGAACGGTAGAATCATTATTAGAATCAACCTCCGCGTTCGAATCGATGTCTACGATTTTAATCACTGACATGTCATTTAATATGTATATTCTTAATTAACACAATATCCTCAATGTGTTGTAATAATGTTTCAGGCATCAGTTGGAGCACCAGGATTTAATCTGTGGGCCAGATATGGAACTTTAACTTCATTCCTCATACTCTCCATCTCTCCTGGAGTGAATTCGCCTGGTTTTAACTTTGCGCTCTTCCAGCAATGGTGGGGCACTTACATTTACAAGCTATGGATGAGAGTTTGAAAGGAAAGAACCGGGAAGGACTGCTCGATAGTCCGGATTCAGGACTCCCTCCGAGTCCCAGCCCACCCTTCTATTCTCTGTCGCCGGGGATCCTTGAGTCGAGGTCCGGCAGCTGTTCAACACCAACTGAGCTGCAGGGATACAGCAGAAAGGAGAGCCGGCAGGGTAAACTGGTATGCATTCATCTAATGAAGGTGATATTTATCCAAGAAGGACATTCTTTGTTGGTCATGGAACAACATTCATACCAATATGTGCCCTCTGATTTTAGTGGTTGGGTTTGGGTTAGGGTTAAGGCAGCACCAACAAAAAAGGCTGATCCAAAATTATGCCCCACAGTTTTGGTGCGAGGTCTAAATGGATGCAGTCAGCATGAAACAGACAAATTAGAAGTTGTACATCTCAGCAGAGAGTTTACTCTTAAATGTGCGTGCACTTGCTAAACACAGCAAAGGCTGTGTAAATGTGCTTATTTTTCTTGCTGGGCATTTACCTGTAACTTCTCATTTGAGTCGGAACCACTTGTTTAAACAAGCAGTAATTAGGTTGTGTACCCGTTGTATACTTTAACATGTCACTACTTTATTGTAGGCAAAGCCAATTCAAAAGATCATGTGGATGTGCAGTTTGTGTCAACACAAAACGGACTGTTGGCAATGTGGTGGCATACGGCCAGGGACAAATAATTAGAAGTAATAGGACAGAATCCTGAAATAGGAAGGGCCTCAGGTGCCCGTGCCTCTGGAGACTCACTCTAATGAACTGAGGATGGTAAGGAGGAGGGCAGAGAGAGAGAGAGAGAGAGAGAGAGAGAGAGAGAGAGATTCTGTAAACAAGTTGACCTTGTGTTTGCTGAACTTGAATGTGGTAACTGAAACTGATCTCTCTGTTCCTCCTTCCTCATAGCAACCTTTAAAAGCACATGCACACATTTCATACCAGTACAGTATTACTGGACAGCACATGTTCACATTACAGTATAATGCTGCATGCACAGACTAAGAGACTGGTATAACCTAGACTAAAGTCTTATTTCTGCCTCTGAAAATGTAAATAGCCCACTAATCTAACAGCGTCTGCATATGACATGACAATACATTCAAATGTACGTGCCCTTTCAAATAGAACTAGGACTACTTTACCCTAATAAAAACCTCATGTTACTGTCTGTAAGAGTAACCGCAATACTAGATTTGGATTAGCATAGAAAAAAAACCTCTTCCAACACTTCATAGATGCATCTTCCATCTAGGGCAGGAAATTAAGTTTCCCCCCTGGGAAACACAGCTCAGTTGACAAGCCAAATCTGTCAAAAAAAACAAAAAAAAACACTGTTTTTTCCAGGGTTCCATCAACTGTTAAAGGAACTATTCACCCAAAAATGTAAATTCTGTAATTATTTACTCACTCTCATGATGTTCCAAACCCATATGACTTTCTTCTGTGGAACTATTTTGAGAGATGTTAGGCAGTATGTTAATCTTTTTTTCCATACAATGAAAGTTAATTGTGATTGAGGCTGTCAGTCACTGGTATTCTAACATCTTTTGTGTTCCATGGGTAAAAAAAAAGTCACGCAGCTTTGGAATGACATTAAGGTAGGCTTAAAAAAGACTAAAAAAATTCAGTCTCCATTTCTTTTTTTCAAACTTTTAACTTTTAAATAAATTTTTTAATTTTCTTAACTTGTTTAGAGAAATCAAAGTTATTTTCATTATAGGTGTGCAAGAAAAATGCACAAAGAAAACGACACTGCACAATTGTCAACATAGTGTAAATGTAAAATAGAATAAACCCAGATGTAAAGAAATAATTGTATAAAATAAGAAATAAATGCTAAATACTTCTTAGTCAGTGTAGGTATTAATTTTTATCAAAACTAAGTCTATCTAGAAAGTTATCTTGAAATCAATATCTAGAATTGATGAGGTTTTGATTAGAAGATTATCTACAAAATACTCATTGTACATTAAACAATTTGTATGTATAGTCATAAAACACTGCAAATAGAGTCCAGGGCATGTGGCGCCCTCTAGTGGTACATGCTGAACAATGCAATAATATTAAATTATTTATCACTACAATTCAACTTGCAAAGTTTATCAAAATGATCTCTTGCCAAATGTTGGCTATAGATGCAGTATACTTGAAACACGTCACAGATCAAAGCAATAATTAGCAATCTCTCTGAATCATCAAGGAAATAGGAACGGTGGATGTTTGAATCTTCCATTAATAGACTATCCATATGATTCGATATGAAGCGCATGTAACTGTAAAGAAAAGATTTGCAGAACGATGAGGCCAGTTATGATCTTAAGCCGGTATATACATGCATGATAGTCAAAGTTCATCTACAATCACATTGTAAAATCGTACTGGAAATATTACCGGTGTCTTTTATATCAGTCTTTATGTTGTCAACCTAATTAATTTTGAGCACGCAAACATCTGCAGCTGATCAGATCAGATCATGAGTGGCATCAAACCAAGTGCTATAAAAAAATTATCTTCCTTATTCAGCCTTTGGTGGACTGACAATGTATTTAAGCATTTGCTAGTATTTTTATGCAAAACCTCAATTCCTCTATTTAAAAAAAAATGTGTGTCAAAACCTAAATTCACACAGTTGAAAAATTACGCAGCAATTTGAGTGTGAGTAAATAATGACAGAATTCTCATTGTTTTGGTGAAATATCCCTTTAATATAATTGAGATTACAGTGATCTGCATTCATGGCTATTGTGTGACATAAATACTTTGCCTGAGCATGCCACAAAGAGCAGCTATCTGAAGGCATTCTGGATCGTATAAATGATCACCCAGAAATTGTTTGAGAAACGTGCTTGCACTTGTTTGAAGACTGCTCCAAAGTTCAGAAAAAACTGCTTAAACTCCCCACTCAGTGAAATAGAAGAGAGTAGCATGACTTTTATTTGTGCAACATACATTTTATTTAAAAAATTTTTTGCAATATGTCTTTAACACATTGGAAATCTCTCATGCCAATGTCAACACACGATCCCTCTTCTCCGTTCAAAACCATTTACAAAATCCTATTACTTAAGTGTATACAAATGTGGTCAACCCTGCAGGAAACATGCAATATATGAGGACCAAATGCTGACTCGAAGTAATAAAAAAAGGCATACAAAGCCATCATTGTTTGCTGCACTTTGCATTTTCCATTCATTGCAACCTTGCCTTGCGAGTGTGTTTCCCAGCATATATAGTATATGCAGTTTGTATGCTAGAAGGAAAGATGTGTTTGCTTGCATCAACATTTTTTTTTTCCTTTATTTTTGTTCCTACAGGTCTATTTTGAGAGTTGTTTTTGTATGTTATGTTAGAAAAAACTAATTTATTTTAGAGTGGAAGGCCTAACAGGAGCTATTGCAATCTGTTGCATGAGAAACTGATGACCTATGTTAAAGAAGCAAAGGCGCAGGGCCTCGCTGAAACACTAGCAACTCTAATTCAGCTTTAAACACCCCATGAAATCAAAATGATAAAAATTAGAATTAGAATTATGCAGCCTTTAATCCATGTGTGTTTGACTTGAAATCAGTTATATGCTAGAATACTTCTAATATTGAGAAAATTCCCTTTTAGCAGATATGCAAATTAGAGGTTGACTGATAGTGGATTTCTTTCATATACCGAGGAGAAATAGCCAAAAAAAAACGATGGACGATATATCGGTCCATCTCTAATGCAAATACAAAATTTTGTCTTTCTCTTCTGGGAAACAAAGCAATAATATAGATGACTCTTTTTGCAATACACAGTTTTTTGTCCAATGATATGCTGCCTAGAACGAGAATGCCCCTGTACACAGCAATAGTTTAACATGTAAAAATTGAGTAGCACTTAAAAAAAGATATGATTAAAATTATGAAGACTCCACTCATATCATCAGGTTGTATTTAATAACATTAATTAATTACATTAGTTAAAGGAGCAACATGTATTTAAAATGGGTACTGCAGTCCAAATTCAAAATATTGGAGAGAGTTGTCTCCCCCGCCCCCTCCTCCCCAGACTCGAAGCTCACTCGGGTTGCCAGGTTGAGGTCACGCAACAGGAATGAGCAAACTGACAATGGCAAGCGATAATTGTATGCTTTAGTACAGTAAATATATTACATATTGCACATTTAACATGAGCTATTATGAACAAATATGAACAATACTGTTACAGCACTTATTAATTTTTGTTAACGGTAATTACAACATTAGTTAATTCATTATAAACTAACTAATGTTAACAAATGGAACCTTATTGTAAAGTGTTAATGCATTAGGTAAACAATTATGAACAAAAAAATAACATTGTTTTCAGCATTCATCCTTGTTAATGTTAGTTAATAAAAATAAAATTGTTCAACAACATTTGATTTTTTAAAATGAATACTAACCAAGATTGGTAAATGCTGTACAATTATTTTTTATTGTTAGTTCTTGTTCACTAATGTTGTTAACCAATATTATCAAATGGAACCTTATTGTAAAGTGTTATCAAGTATTGTAACTGTATATCTTATCAAATAAAAAATGACCAAGATTAATAAATGCTGTAAAAATATTGTTCATTTTTAGTTTATGCTACCTAATAAATTTACTAATATTAATGAATAGAACCTTATTGTTAAGTGTTACCAGAATTGATTTACTTTCCCAGTGCTTAAATAAAAGTTTATCCAAAAAAACAAACCAAACAATTTAACAACAAACACATATATATATATATATATATATATATATATATATATATATATATATATATCAGGGCTCCAGACTTCAAATAAAATGGTCACAAATGCGACCAAAAATAAATTATTGCGACAATTATTTAAAATCTAGTTGCCATTGATTTCATATGCGACTTCGACAGATATCATCTTGTGAGATATTGAATACATCTTTAGAGCGCCAGTGTGTCTCACGCCACTTTTCACCCTTTCTGTTGATGATATGAGCTCACTGGCTGCATGCAACAACAAACACAGTGTGAGCCATGATGTCTGATTCATTAACAAATTACTCTTTTGTATCGGGTCTTTATAATGAATCACCCGACAAGAGCTCGTTTGAACTCAGGAGCTCATGTTAGCAGTTTGAATTCAAATCACTTTCTCAGCTAATAAATCAGTGAGTTCACAACTGGGAGAGCAGACATTTCAGAATAGTAGTCCCATGTGTATTTGGGGCTTGTTTATAATTAAAAGTCCAGTGTTATGTACCAAATCTTTTTTTTTCTTCTGGATAATATTGATTGCGATTGGAGTAGCACATTGGAGTAGTAACTGCATCTGGGATTTCATTAAATTTGCACTCTTGTAGTCTCTTGTAGCCACCTAGTCACAGTAAAGAAATATATTTTTTTAATTATATATATATAAATAATAAATTTCATATATGCACTCCCATATACATTATATATATATATATATATATATATATAGGGTTGGGAGGGTTACTTTTGATATGCATTCCACTACAGATTACATGCTGTAAAATGTAATTTGTAACGTATACCGTTAGATTACTCAAGGTCAGTAACGTTTTCTACATACTTTGGATTACTTCTTCAGCAATGGTAGATTTTTTTCACTTGTTTTGACTATAAAAACTCTGCCAGTACAGTAAGACAAAATGCACGTTAAAAATAAATTCTCTGAAAAACCTCTTGGTTCTTTTCCCTGATGGCGGGAACGAGACGTTGTGGCGATGTAGTGACACTAGGGGTCCAACTTGGGAGCCCCAAACACCTCTGATATTTGAGAAAAGGCTAATGAGGATTGGTGAGTGGAATTTGCATGCCACTCCCCTGGACATATGGGCATAAAAGGAGATGGCTTGCATCCACTCATTCAGGTTTGTGCTGAGGATCCGAGACAATGTCCCAACCATTTCAGCAGGTAGTTCAGTGTTATGGCTGGAGGGACACAACATCCCATTCCCTTCATCAGGGAACAGAGGTTACAACAGTAACCAAGACTTTCCCTATCTGTCACTCACTCGACATTTTGTCGATGTAGTGACACCAGGGGCCCCTTTACAAAACGGCACAACCAGCTGAACTGTGTTACACGGATCGGCGGTACAGATGCAAACAAGTGACCGCGTGCCTAGTAACAAGTGCACACAGCCCCGTAGTAACCTTGCCAATGCCCCAGATTAGTCGCATTGTCCCTCGTATCCCATGGGGGGACAGACGTACTCTACAAGCTTTACAAGCACAGCGACTGGTGGCAGAGCAGAACTCTGCCCAAGGGAAGACACAGGTTTACCGTCAGGGAAAATACCTCATATGGGATTACCTACAGGGAACCACCACATATGGAGCACCTATCCCAAGAACATGGGCTGACCTGACAGGGCATACTTCAAGAGTACTGGGCCTGGCATCGAATTCCTCCACCGAATTTGCTTGCCGCAGGGTGCTGGGGGAAGAAAGACATCCAGGGTTTGCCAGTCCCGGGAACTCACGTGGACAAAAAAAAGCGCATGTTATCCCCTCAGGGAGGGGAAAGGCCCCGTGTGCAAGTGTACACCCGCCAATGCAATGGCATCCACAATCCAGTGGGTAATCTTCTGTTTGGAGACAGCCTTCCCCTTCCGCCTTCTCCTTCTGCTGTCCCTCAAAACAGACTCCAAGTGTACAAAGAAGTGTTTTAAAGTGTCTAACAGTGTGTTTTGCCCTCCCCTCAAACAAACTGCATGAGTGCGAGATGGTTACTTGAAAAATATGTGGACCACATGACAAACAGTCTGTAAATATATTGAGGCCGCCACAGTAATGACAAACTGCTCAGTCCTCAACCTTCCATTGAGAAGTTAACTGACACAGTAGAGCTTTCCATGCCACCTGCCCTGTTGGACTTCTAACCTCTCTGTCCCACTCCATGAACACTGAGCGCTGTCTCTCATGTGACTGTTTGTCTCCTGGGTTTGTGGGTGCTGTGGATGCACATTGTGTAGCAGCACAGTGGACACAATATCCATTCTGGATTTAACACTAACTCTATAGTGCTAAAGTCAGATTTCTATGCATTAATTGAAGCACACATGATGGAACATTCTAAAATCATGCTAAGATAACATGGGTCATCAGGTTTGGCACAAACTTGTGGAACCCAGGCCAGCTCAAGTGCAAAAAGAAGGCATACCAAATAAAAATGTTAGAGGGGAAAAAATGCTAAATATAATAATTTTTAAGGATGCAATGATGTATCGGCTGCTGATATTTATTGGCCAATTATTGACCAAATTAAAACAATCGTCATATCGTTATAAGCATGAAAACATAGATATATAAAAAACAGATGATTTAATTATATTTAATTAGTAACACACTTTGAAAAAACTCTGACTCTGGCGTAATCCAGAAATAATAATTGCCACAATATGTATTTGGGTTGACACTTCTAAGAACATGTAACATTTAAATTCTTTCTCATGTTAATGCAGAACAAACTGCATAAACAGACGTGATGTTTGTGAAAGCGGCACTTACCTTCAGGCTACATGATGAGGGAAACCATTCAAAATGCTTTGAAACCAGCTGACTTTGAATTCTGAGATGTCAGAAATTATATATTGTATACTGGAAATTATTTGTTGTTAAAACAGTAAAAAAAAGCTTTTGTAACTCTTTATAAATTAAGTATTTCTAAGTAAACTTATTAAAAAAAAAAAAAAAATTATAAAACAGGTTAAATGTTAAGTGGCAAAATATCAGTTTTGGTATTGGCCAAAAATGTTCATATCGGCGCATGTCTAATAATTTGTAGTGATTCTCTCAGTCTTTTGGATGTCAGTCCAAAAATTTGAAACAAGTTTTAGGA
Organism: Moxostoma hubbsi; assembly: GCA_032164185.1. Lineage (NCBI taxonomy): Eukaryota > Metazoa > Chordata > Actinopteri > Cypriniformes > Catostomidae > Moxostoma > Moxostoma hubbsi. The sequence goes on along the minus strand of JAVLUX010000018.1, from coordinate 27,889,146 downwards.
AAGCTTGTTCTGAGTTTCCATTTTGGTTGAATAGAAATAATTAATATAAGGTATGTGTTTCTTGACCCAGTGCTGTTGTATGTCTCTGAGTATTGCTCAATCAAACTACTGTGAAATGGTGGAAAAATGTTTTGAATATATGAAATGTAACTAAAAATATAGGTTATTGCTGTATCTAGAGCTATAATAGCACAATACTTGAAAATATCCGTATTTCCCACCACCTAAAAATTTTTGCCAGGCCAGATTGTCATATGTAATCTATGTTGAAAATCTGACAGTAGTTACTACATGTGTAACAGCACAATTCCTCACTTAAACTGGTTCATCAGAACAAACATCCAAAGACTTCAAACAGAACAGTGCAGATTGTCATCCTTTAGAATGTGAAACTGCAAAGGTTAAAGTGACCAGTGTAGACATGTCAGCAGGTTTCCTGATTTATTGGATGTGCAAGTTCAAAAATGTTTTGCTTCATTTTCTCTGTGTTACCTCAGATCTTAGCAGAGTATCTGCTGGCGAGGAACTCATTTTTATTAGGTGTCAGAGAGAGCCAGAGTGAGAACAATTGCATGTGTGGGATGGCACAGAGGAGGGTGGCGAGTGTGCACGTGGTGTGAGTGTGTGTTGATGGCTAGAGCAGGTGAAGGCACAGACTGCTCTGGCTCCACACACTGCTGCATTGTCGCCGTTTGTCTGACCACCAAATATATCTACAGGGAGACAGACACACGTGCACACAAACTGCACTGCTTCAAAATTTTGTCTGATTCTTTAGTCTCATTATTTAAAGTATTGGAAACTAATGGACTAGCTGTACTGGAAAATACTTTTATGTGGCATTAATTTTAAAACAGATATTTGTTAAATTACATAACATGTAAAATTTAACAAATTAGCCTCACCAATCCTCAACTGCCATACAAAATATGAAGTGAAAAATATCACACTAGCAAGTGTGCTGCATGGCTTACAGTACTGAAATTTAGTAGCCTACTACAGCATTATTTTATGTGGTACTGCTTTTAAACAACAGCTTTAGTTGTAGTAATAGTTTGTTTGATATAATTTAACTTACATTTTAGGCACAATATGGCCAGTTAATTTGTATATTTCTTATCGCAAATGAAAATGGTTCCTAAAGAAGCTTAAGCAGGATCAACACCAAGCAGCGCACAGCTAGCGAACAATTTTATATTAAATATCAGCACTCTTGGAATACTTTTTGTGTAGTCAAAATTAGAGGCTGGAACTAACTTTTGTATAATTTTTATTATTACTTATGTATTACTGATATGCATATATACTGTACATTTTTACCACACAAACAGCTAAGTCCAAAAAGACAACAAAACAATTAAAGGCTGTGGCACAGATATTGCAAAAATGTTGTTTTTCAAAGGACGTAACACTGATTTTGAAAGATATTAAGACTGGAAACGTTCCAATCTACTGCATGAGTTTTTGATATTTGGGACATTTTGGTATTTTGGTTGTAATGAGATTTAGCTAAATCGCTAATTAATGTTTTTTAATGTCTCCGTTTAGCTGCCGTACTTGCTCCTGAACTCTCAAGGTCCAGATGCCAAGTCACGCATGTACCCTGTGGTCTATGGAGAGAGCATTGAGGTCAACCCCAAACCAGAAAAAGAGATCAAGTAAGTGAGATATAAAGCATCAGCAACTAGTACCAATGCTAAAACAAATGCTCATGCTAAATTTGCAATATTTCAGAGCTCTTAGAAGACAGGGAGGATATACATTTTCTGAAATTGTTGGTGTTCCCTCGCAATACGTTTTGCGTTACCTCGCAATTATTTTGGGTTTCGTTCACAATAGTTTAATCCATTCATTGCAGAAATTAACCATGGTTTTACAACAGTTACCATAACTGAACTATGATATTTTAAGTAAACCCAAAATTGACCATGATTTTACTACAGTCACTATAGTTCAACTATGGTATTTTCAATAAAACCATAACCACAACATTTACCATGGTTTGACTACAATATATTTAATATATACCATGATATCATAATGTAATAATACAGGACAACCAAAACTATAAAAATCATAAACATTCTGCCAAAAAAAACATGGTTAGTTTTACTATAGTATCACCATGGTTAATTTGTGGTACATGGTTTTTAAAACCATGGTTCTTACCACAAATTTTTTTAGAGAATTTTAATTTTCTACTTTAGAGAACACATTGTTAGTTTTTGCAATGGCATTTCTTTTTGGTGAAAACCATGATTTTAAAAGCCATACTTGTACCACATATTAACCTTGGCGTAACTGTAGTAGTAAACATGTTTTTTTCCTGTATTATTACAATGGTTTTTATACAATAGCATGGTTAACATTTGAGCATATGCAAAACTATTGGGAGGGAATGGAAGACATATTAGCATAAGGGACATCATATTCTATGATTTGTTTGACTGATGAATTTACTGTATGTCAACTGATGTCCGTCAGGTTCAATTCTGCAGTGAAGTATGCTTCAGACAGACACTTCCGCGACCAGGTGTACTGTGCCCAGGTCCCGACCGCCACGTCTTTCAGCGAGACAGTGGTGGCGGTGCAAAACCACACGTGGCGTAGCTACAAGTCAGAGGTTCACTTCGAGCCACGACTCAGGCCGCTACACTTCCAAAGCACGGCCATTGTGTTCCCCAAGCATGCCCGGAATACATACCGCACCACGCTTAACTACAATGGCAACAGAAAATCAGCTGGGCGACGATGGTTTGTGTCCACTGTCAGACTGGAGTCCACTGAGGATGCCAGTCCATGTATCATTTATACAGAAGACCTCTGAGAGAGGTTTGTTATCGTTCACACAATTAAGAAACTCCCTTTTTAGAGCTTCAGTGAAAGTACTTGGACTTGAGCAACAGGGCTCTGTTACTACTACAACCCTGATTAAATTGGATGGCTAGAGACTTCAAAGAATAAAGAAAACTAAGTCAGTGGGGCCATTTTGTTCTCTTGCTTCTGGAGAAGTTGGTACTTGACAAAGGGAATCTGGTGGAGCTGTGTCTGTGCAGTCCTCTTTACATGTCGCAGTATACGTGTGTTATGTGTTAGTAATGTATTTATGTACATCTGAGTTTTTCTTTATGAATAATATCCAGTCAAGCCAGTCAGAAAGGGGGAAAAAGAATTGGGCGAAACTATTTCGGATGTTTGCTTATAGGCCTGCACGGAATCTGCACATGCAGAATTCAAACAAATGTCAATTACAAAATTCTACACATCCCCCACCCCTTTTGTGTTTTAATTCAAATCAAATATTTTATGTCAGTACATTGAGTGAACCAAGATAAATTCTGGTACCTCACATGGTACCTTTTTAAAGCTAAAATGTACGAATTTTGCCGAATTTGTTACTGCCTACAAATACAATAAAATTGAAATACTCAGCTAGGCAATTCTACAGGTTTTCTCTGTACAGATTCCATGCGGGCCTGATTATTTGTCTTAGTATTGGCTATTCTTGCAAATGCTCAAAAATGAAACGCCTGACTATAATAAAGACTAAATGCTGCCATATTTTATTGCTATATTTTAGGATAAAGACGGTGGACAAGAGAGCCAGCGCAAAGTAAATTGGGATTTAAACCCAAAATGTTCAGAGAACTTGCAGAGAAAATATAAACTGTATTTGAGTTGCACTTATGCTAAGGAAAGTTTTTTTTTTGTTGATGTTTTTTTACCAAGGTTATAAATGTCTTGGTATGAAAAAGAACAAATCAATAAGTAAGAGCACTTAAATGGTTGGACCAAAGATTCTGTAAAATTCATAGAAAGGAAAATACAACCTTAAATATTTCCTCCCTTTCTGTTTGTACCTCAGAAAATGTAGAATAATTCTTGCCCAAGAGTTTCAGAAGCCGCCCAGGGTTTTGACATGAAAACTACATTTTGCGAACTAACTTTTATGTGCCAAATTCTACGTTTCGTTGCAGAGTCCTGTGAAATTAACTCTAGAGGCGCTACAACAACTGTGTGTTTTATTCACTTTCACACAAATCATGACTGCAACAGCTGATTATGACTTTATAAAAAGTTCTTTTTCACTCTGTTACTCACACACAGCTATGTTATGATATCAAAACACATACTATAATGCTTCATTTGAAAAAAAGATACATTATAAAGCTTGAATCACCTACATTTATTCCAATGTGATTAGCTTGCGTGGTTGCTCGCCTGATTGAAGTGACACAAAATCAATATATTTTCAATTCATTTCTCATTTTAATTTCGGAAACTATTGCTTAGGATTTGGCATTGGGAAAGGATGTCTCTTTAGTGTTGAACTCTCATTTGAATTAAGATTACTATTGGTTAGGTTTAGGTTCAAGTTTTAGGTTAGAGAGATATGTTTTACTCATTAACCTCCGGAGACCATATCTTTGATATGTAACTAGTAGCTTTTAGGAGACATGGAAATTATTATTATTTTTTATCAAATAGAGCGATGTCCTTAAAATTGATGTCCAGATATGTGCACAGCGGGACTAAGTTGTGAAATTTTAAATAATTCCAAGCTGTAGAAAGTCAGATTTGTTTTAATCAAATTGTTTATGTTTCCAGGAGTGTTGGTTTTTCATGTTTTTGAGACGTTACAGACATTTGCATAATCCATTTTGATTCAACGTACTGGCCAGCATCATGCAATCACTGCCAACCATGTTAAAATAAAATTATACATTATAAACTCAGAATGTATGTACTGATTACCATTGTTGCCCCATGTCTGCCAAACATGTTGAGTCGTCTACACATCATCTGCAGCCTGAAACTATATTTTTGACCTGATGTTAGGAGTAAATGCACTTGACTGCTTATAAGTTTTGGCTGCTCCCTTGCTCCCTAATTAGTGAACGACTTAACCTCCAGTGTGCAGTCTGTCTGCACTGGTCTCAGAACAGTTTGAAATGCAATTTATTTTCATCCTAACTCTGTATAAAGCCTCTGAAAGCAACATTTTCCAGCTTTTGGATGAACCATTTGATTCTAAGTGTGATAATGCACAGTGATTTTAGGATTGTGACAGGTCTCAGGTCAGTCTCAAGAGAAAATGAGGAAGCGGGAACCAGCTCACACTCAGCTTTGTTCATTACAGGTCGCTTTAGAGTGCACACACACGAAATCAAAACACTCCGTTGCTCTCCTCCACTGCGGCTCTGGCTGCTCCTTTATCTCCTTTTCATTGTGTCATTATGTTCAACAGTGTGCTGTTTTGCGATAAGTTGATGAGATCTTTAAAATGGCATATCAGATGAAAGTAGAAACTCTTCTGACTCAAACCAGTTTTAATAAAAAAACATAATGAGTTTTCTTAGCAGATGTAGTTTTGTTGCAGTTTCTCCCAAAGACAAACTCAGCTGAGATCGGTGCCATGTTATGTAGTCACATGAAAGTTTAACCCTTTAATGACAGCCTAGAGTCTCCTGAACTGAGATCAGTCGGTATAAATTAAATTCAATTATATTATGCATAGCCTATAGTGAAGCCAAAACTTATTGTCCACACATGTGGACGTGGGTTCTCAGGAGAATAAAACCTTCATCTTATATTCAACTTAAAAACCTTGTCTGATTACGACACCATTTCACTCGCTTTTGGTGCCCCCAACTGGACATTTCACTGGGAAACTGCAGCCAAACATATAATAAGGCACAAAATTTTGTCACGATCATGTAATGTTGTTAGAGAATTAAAGGAAATGCAAGAACGTAGAGAGAAGTTGTATTTGAAATGATTACCAATAGATTGATTGAACATGTTTTATGGGACAATTGAGCACATTTTAAGGGATTTGTGCTGGTTTTGTGAGAAAGGTTCTTGTCAAGCTGCCACCATGAATCAGAATAATTCATCTGGAGGGGACAAAGTTAATTTACCTCATGACATCTGAAGACTATGTGCAGTCATCTGATATACTTTCTGATTGTATGGTTGGATAACCTCTGGTTTCGAGATGTAATGAGTATTTTTTGTTTATCTGTATTCTTGTTTTTGGAGCCAAACAGTCTCATCCAAAATCTTGATTAAGTGAACTGTTACCTCCAGCTAATGTATTTCCTATTTAATGTGTAACACAATCTCTTTTGTGTAGAGGAGAGAGAACACTTTCTGTTCTGACTGGTTTTAACTTCTGCTCTTTTTTTTTTTTTTTTTAGAAGGTAATGAGATATAATGCACAGATACTTCGAGAGGGAGATTACGACTAAAGCGGTCAGGGATTGGGAGGTGTTAGTACTTTATGTCCGTCTTGTGTTTGGACTATAAATTTAGAATTCTTTATAAGCTGAAAGTGGAATTGTACACTTAGATCTCTTACCTCATTAAAAATCTCTTGTTTTGGCTTGTAACATATTTCTTTTTTTATGATGGGGATCCTCTGTTGCATGAAAATAACTGCATATTTTGTATTATAATGACAAAGAAAAATGTATGTTTAAGTCTGTAATGGTATATGGATATATTGGAAGTGCTGAGAGGAAATACATGGCAGTAAAACACAAAAAGGTTCTGTGAAAACAATGTGTATATATATTCCACAGCATTACTGGAAAACACACTTACCATAGACGTTTAGCTGGTTTGAAGTACTTAAAAGGATAGTTCACCCAAAAAATGAAAATTCTCTCATCATTTACTCACCCATATCCATCCCAGATGTGTATGACTTTCTTTCTTCAGCAAAGACAAATTAAGATTTTTAGATGAATATCACTGCTCTGTTGGTCCATACAATGCAAGTGAATAGTGATCAGAACTTTCAAGCTCCAAAAATCACATAAAGGAAGCATACAAGTAATCCATATGACTCCAGTTGTTGAATCCATGTCTTCAGAAGTGATATGATGTGGGTGAGAAACAGATCAATATTTAAGTACTTTTTACTAGAAATCTCCACTTTTACATTCTGAAATTGAAAGTAGAGATATATAGCAAAAAAGGATAGAAATATGGTTGTTTCTCACCCAAAGGGATTGTATTGTTTCAGAAGACATATAATAAACCACTGGAGTCGTATGGATTACTGTTATGCTGCCTTTATTTGCTTTTTGGAGCTTCAAAGTTCTGGTCACCATTCACTTGCATCGAACGGATCTACAGAGCTGAGATATTCTTCTAGAAATCTTTGTGTTCTGCTGAAAAAATACAGTGTGTGTTGGAATGTTTTACCTGAGAAATTATGGACTATTGATTAGGAATTTTTGCAATGTGTTGCATGCCGTTCAGAATTATTAGACTGGAGATGAGGGGAGAGCTTTTATTTTTCCATGTGTATGAAAATCTATTATTACATTTGTTTGATGTAAAAATACTCTCTGCTAACTGATCAATCTTTGTTTCATTCCCTAACATGATTTGTGTGTATGTAAAATACTTTCCTGTGTATATGTGGCATACAGCACTCATAATTCTCTTTATATTTTTGTATAATTCCCAGGTTAATGATCTTCTTTTGGGTAACAAATGAGAAAATAATTTAAGAAAAAATAAATGTATATCCAAACTGAATAAATAAAAGCCCCAAACCTTAAAATGCTTGTATATGTTTATCTTTTGGTGTTATGAAATCTATTATTTAGGTAAGAATGAGCGGTCACTGTTTTCCATGTATATCACCACTTATGCAGCAGTTTCCAACCAGGTCAAATATTTTGCATCTCAAGTTGAAAAATTGTTCCACAATTATACCATCATAAAATACAAGCGCTTGCGAAACAGCTCTCTGACCTGCAATTCTCTAGCAAGAATCTGAAGACCTTGAGGCAGTAAATATCAGAGAATATCTCCTTTTAATCCATAAATTCAGGCTTGATTTAGGCTGTATCACATTATAGGGAGTAAAGTATTTTTATAAAGCCGTCGTAGAGTAAATTATCATGAGGCATGAGTAGGTGAACATTTTTATTACAGTTTTTTTTTTACAACATTACAGTGGCTCCAAAAGTATTTGGATACGTATGCTACACTTGATGTATACATGCCATGGCATTAGATAGCAAAATATCAAACCAAGTGGCATGTATTTTAAAGATAGCTTAAGAACCATTGCTTCCCTACATTTTTCCTTATGCCCCTCAGAAACATCTGACACCCCCTTCCTGGTCCATTGAAGTGACAACCACTTGCTCACGCTAAAGATGAGCTCCACTACCAAAGTACAGCTTTAAAGTTTGTTTAGGTCTTTCCTTAAGGCACTGTAGAAGTCTTCACGATCCAAAATGTGCAGGGTGCCTGGAAGTTTGTTCAAACAGAGTTTAGTGTGGTCCCCAGACCTTCAGGTCTAGCTAGGACATCATCCAGACTGTTGGGGCCTACAATGCACTCCTGTTGGCCAACCTCAGTGGCTACAGGCAGAAATCAAGGCCAAGACTGTCCACGTGATACTGGAGGCAGCATTTCAAGTGGATTGCCAAGGGTGTGATTCCAGTTTAAGTCTACTTGCATCTAGTTAACTTAACCTAAATAGTGAAGTTCATTCTATATGAACACAAAGTTAACTGAACTTAATTACATACATTTTGGAGACACCATTACTCAGTTCAACTGAGGGAAAGAGTTTACTCAATAAAATTAATAGTCAAATTATTAGGGTTTTCAGCACTGTTCAGCTACAAAGAACCGGCTCGCAAAAACGATTAGTACAGGACGTGAACTGAACATCACTACATAGATTACTTTGCTCTCTCTGACTGGTTGTCAGCTTGTTTCTAGAAATGTCATAATGTTTTATATATCTATATATACACTCACCTAAAGGATTATTAGGAACACCATACTAATACTGTGTTTGACCCCCTTTCGCCTTAATTCAGAACTGCCTTAATTCTACGTGGCATTGATTCAACAAGGTGCTGAAAGCATTCTTTAGAAATGTTGGCCCATATTGATAGGATAGCATCTTGCAGTTGATGGAGATTTGTGGGATGCACATCCAGGGCACGAAGCTCCCGTTCCACCACATCCCAAAGATGCTCTATTGGGTTGAGATCTGGTGACTGTGGGGGCCATTTTAGTACAGTGAACTCATTGTCATGTTCAAGAAACCAATTTGAAATGATTCGAGCTTTGTGACATGGTGCATCATCCTGCTGGAAGTAGCCATAAAGGGATGGACATGGTCAGAAACAATGCTTAGGTAGGCCGTGGCATTTAAACGATGCCCAATTGGCACCAAGAAAACATCCCCCACACCATTACACCACCACCACCAGCCTAAACAGTGGTAACAAGGCATGATGGATCCATGTTCTCATTCTGTTTACGCCAAATTCTGACTCTACCATCTGAATGTCTCAACAGAAATCGAGACTCATCAGACCAGGCAACATTTTTCCAGTCAACTGGAAAACTTCTTCAACTGTCCAATTTTTGTGAGCTCTTGCAAATTGTAGCCTCTTTTTCCTATTTGTAGTGGAGATGAGTGGTACCCGGTGGGGTCTTCTGCTGTTGTAGCCCAACCGCCTCAAGGTTGTGCGTGTTGTGGCTTCACAAATGCTTTGCTGCATACCTCGGTTGTAACGAGTGGTTATTTAAGTCAAAGTTGCTCTTCTATCAGCTTGAATCAGTCGGCCCATTCTCCTCAGACCTCTAGCATCAACAAGGCATTTTCGCCCACAGGACTGCCGCATACTGGATGTTTTTCCCTTTTCACACCATTCTTTGTAAACCCTAGAAATGGTTGTGCGTGAAAATCCCAGTAACTGAGCAGATTGTGAAATACTCAGACCGGCCCGTCTGGCACCAACAACCATGCCACGCTCAAAATTGCTTAAATCACCTTTCTTTCCCATTTTGACATTCAGTTTGGAGTTCAGGAGATTGTCTTGACCAGGACCACACCCCTAAATGCATTGAAGCAACTGCCATGTGATTGGTTGATTAGATAATTGCATTAATGAGAAATTGAACAGGTGTTCCTAATAATCCTTTAGGTGAGTGTATATATATATATATATATATATATATATATATATATATATATAGTGATCACAGAGCAGTAAGGTACATGACAACAAAACACCTGCCTATTAATGTTTTCTCCATAAACACTAAAAAAAAAATTGTACTCAAATGCAATTCAAATCAATTTACAGACTAACAGCTAAACTGTTCACTTCCTACAGTATGCAGTTAATTATTTGCATTTTATTGGACAACACCACAAGTATGAAATGCAATAAAAACAGGCACATATGGAGAGCAATGGGTATATTCATTTTGAAGTTATTTACTCCTGACCATTCATTGCCCATCACCATTTTGCCATTGAGAAATGTACTTAACGCCAGATTTTTCCAGGGGGACGATTACATGTCAGGCACCAATCTCTTGAATGAACCCTTTAAGCTCTGAGGGTGTTTTTAAAGATTTCCTGTTTCAGAGGGATTCCCAAAATTAAAGGCTTATAACTCAGGGGGGAAAAAACAAGGAGGGTAAAGTGTTTGGTCTCATTTAAAAGAAATGTTTCAAATCTTTTAACCCTGTAAAGCCTGACTTATGAACAAATTATGCATTAAACTGTTTTTATACCATTAGAAAAACTCTAAAAAGAAATCGGTTCCCCCCAAAAATAAAAAATCTTATGTATCATATTTGATACATTAGACTTTAAAGGTCACTATCCTCCTGAGGCCCAGCAATTCATTTTTGTGTAGGATATTTGTTATTTAAGTTTCTCTGAGCCCACACCATGCTACAGCAGTAAATCTTGGGGTATTATCAGAGGACTCCCTGGACTTTTCAGATACCAAATGTTTGAGAGTTTGGCCATGACAACTTCCTCTCCATGGTCTACTGTATAAATATGGATTGAAATGCATCACAGTTCAATTAAGCACATCAAATAAAATATTATTTTTTCTCAATAAAAATGTTTATACTATACAGTATATTTTCACTTTTTTCGCTGGGTTTCAGGAGGTTATGGTAAGATGATATCACAATAGATTGTAATGTACAATAATGAGATCTTTATAGTGACAGAGCAGACTACAGATACAAAAATACACAGAAATATGCGTTCACGCTTCAATTATATCTTATCAAATGTATATGTCAGAATTTTCAAAGCTCTGTGATATTTTGTGGTGGGCATGAATGGAATGGTATATAAGAGATATACCCCAAAAGCCTGTTGAATCATACATGATTATTTTAAATAGATCGATATAAACATTGAAACCACTTTTTTCTCAAATAACCACTGGATGCTGCCATAAACATGTAAAACCTAAATACCATATGTTGTTTGGCTTGTCAGCTTGAACAGAGAGTGAAAGTCAAATGTTGTGCATCATATTTAACACAAACAGCTTTATAGGGTTAATTCTCTAATTATAAATTCAGGAGACTCTCCAAAACTGAAAATAAGAAAAAAATTGAGCAAAAAATGTACTTTTTTTCTAATTTTTCTGATTTGACATTACATATATCTGGGTATTGATGAGGTGGCTCCAAAAAACTGCTTTAGTTTTGTTCCCAATCATGTCAACTGTGACAGAATATTTTTTTTGAAAGTCATCACATTACAAAAATAATTGATCAAAAATAAATAAACTAATAGCCAACTTATGAAGATTTGCATAGCATGCAGTAATGAGATTTCACAGAATGAGGGTCTTTTGACTCGGTGATCTGCATCACTGATTTGTGTCATTTACATGCGCCATCACTTGGTGACCTTATGTAACATTGTGCTTGGTGTGAATTATCTAATGATCAATGCATCCGGTTACCTTGTTTGTGGGCTTGTTTGCAAGATAATCGCCTCCTCTAATAGCATGTGATATTTTATGTACTGTTTATTTTTTGTGAAGTTATTAGCAAAAACAGACTGAGAAACACTGATCTAAATGACAAATAAATCAATAATATGCATGAATGTTACATGTGTATATAGTGCTTCTGACACTAAACTCAAAGCACTTTACATTGTGAACTATAAACTATTGAACAATTGCAAATTAATAATAGGGCAACAGCAAACATATCAATGGCAATAAGCTTTTTATTTAAACATTAAGGCAGTGTCTGTTTTTTTCTGTTCGTTTCATTTTTACACTGCTATCCACAAAGCTTGCTGGTGGCCATGTTGAAATACAACAGTGTGAATATCAATCTTGCAGCAAATCACATAAATATGTACATCCTTTTAGGTCTATTTACACTCCTTGCTATAATACAGTGGGTCTTAATAAAAAAAAAGGAATATGCACAAGATGGTTGTACAAAACTGATGCCACCCAAATACCCACTTAACCTTGCCATTCTAAAGAGGTGCTACTATTACCGTTGTTTTACAGTCTCTATCCTCTTCTCTTTTTTTTTTTTTTTTTTTTTTTTTTTTTAAGTTTGCTTAATTTATGTCTGATTACAAAGGAAATGACCTCATCTAAGGAAAGTGCTATACTGTCCTCAGTAAAAGATCAACTGACAAAAATAATCAAACAGTCAATATATTGGAAAAGGGGGCTTGCTTTACAAGAAAACACTGGATTTAGAGTGACTTTTCCACTAAATACAATACTGTCTGGAGTGACGTGACAAATCTCAAAATCTGTGCATTCTGTGATGTTACCGTAAATGTTTTGGGTTTTAACATGTACTGTTGAGAGTGATGAGTGTGTATTTTAAATGGAAGTGACTGAAGAAAAAGCCCCATTTTACAAAAGCACAATAGGTAGGTGCACTTATACGGTCCTCAACCACTAAATCAAAGACGTAAAAAAATTATAATAAAAAAGAAATTACCCCAAAATCCACCGGATAAAACCCACCGTTGAGATTTCATCTTTTAATTTGCTTCCAAAAATAGTTAAATTCTGAAGATTACAATGGGAATTGCATTATGAACTGTTAAAGATAGTAAAATCAAGTGGCAAATAAGTCAAACAATATGAATTAAAACATTTCATTATATCTAATATGCATGCAAAACAATTAGTAATCCCACCACAGGGGTGTTTGAGAGGAGACAACTTTCAACAGTTACCTTTCATTGCAAACATCTCCTTCACTTCTTTACAGTGTGCCTGTGTGACAAATTGTACAGCCCTGGCATAACGTGGAGAAAATAAAATGACAAACAATAGAAAAGAAAAAAAGAGACGTTGTGCGTAGTCACTTGGTAGTTTTAACTTCAGAAATGTATGTCAAATACATGGCACTTAACACTAGAATTACTTTTAAAACTGTAGAAAGTGAGGGATTGCTGATTATATGAGACGTGGCATGTTGTCACCTCTTTATTCTATTACATAAAATATATATCTCCTCAAATGAGCACATTGGACAACAAACCTTCTACGATCATGCACCCAAACCCTTTTTTCAACCACATGGAGCAAAAGCAGCTCTCAGTGTATGTTATGTCAAAGGACTGGCCAGACAGCATGACGTTTTCTCTTTAACCAACAGATGTGTAAGAAACTTCAGGTTTGTTGGGACATTCAGAGAGGGTTGAGAGGACAAAACCTGATAAAGCAGCTTCCCTCCAAAGACGCATCAACTCGCTCAACACTCTGCTTGTGATTGTCGCAAGAGAGATGAACACTTTACAAGGTAGGTGACCAAACACAAACAAATCAACAAAATACTGTATAGAAAATGAAAATAAATGCATTCGAGTCAGTGTCCTTTAAAAGAAACCAACAGGAATCGTTAACTGACTAAGTGCTTAACTCATTACATAAAACATGATGACAAAAATATCAAAATAACATATGCAAACATGGTTCATGTAAATATAAAAATCCAAATAGTGATGAGCTGAACAACAACAAAAAAAATATTGTCTCCCATCAATTATCACACAGAGAAAACAAAAGAAACTGAATTATTGGTCAGCTAGAGTTTTGAGTCTCAACAGGCTCTTCAAACAGGAAAAACAGAATTAAAAAATGAAAGTTATAATGAAAAATGAACAGTATGTGTACCCTGTGAACCAATGATATGGCTTTTCGTGTAAACTCACTGCAACAGCAATATAAGGACAGAAGGATACAAGATAAAATGAATCTAAACCGCTGCTTAAAAGCCTCAACTGCACTGTTTTGCACAGATCCAGGCTAACCTGCCACATCAAAACCATTTCTGAAAATGGTCTCATTTCTTCACATGCACACAGAATCTTTGTCATCTTAAATGGATATAAAGGATTAGTTCGCCATCAATTACTCACTCTCCGTGTTCCAAACCCATATGTTAGCCCGTATGTAATGAAAGTAAATGGTGACTGAGGATGTCATTCAGCCTAATGTCACCTTTTGCTTTCCATGAAGGAAATAAAGACCAAATACAGGGTTGGAACAACATAGGGGTGAATAAATGATGACAGAATAACATTTTTTTAATCATCTATCCCTTTAAGGTCAGAAAAATAGGACTGTAGCTTCATATAACCTTGTACACATGAGATCTAAGAGGGTGTACATACGCGTGTGGTTCTAATATTTCTGCAGAGGATTCATCCAGCCTTTGCATTAAGCCACACACACATGCACACACACGCGTTGCAGTTGTCCTAGAGTAAAGGAGTGTGTGTCCTGAGCAGTCTAATGAGGAATGCTCCAAAGATGCATCAACTCAACTGATGAGTCCATGAGTCAAATTTAACATGGCCAGCAAGACAACACGAATAAGTATATATGTATAAAAAAAAAAAAAAAGACTAAAAGTGATTTTTCCTACAAGTAGTCCTGGAGTGACGGCACACAGTAATACATGTGTGCACATTCACAAAAATACACACAACGACACATCAATACACCTGTCTGGAGCCATATGTGTGCTGGGGTGGATTACAGGAGTGTGATGTTTTTGTCTGTATATGCATGTATGACGTGTGTGTTGAGGTATCAGATTACACATAGTGCATGTGTCTGATCATTTTCTGCTGTAAAAATGGCCCGTTTGCGCATAGATAGATGTATGTGCGTTAAAGTGTGTGTATCAGTATGGACATGAGTACATGTGTGTGTGTGTGTTCACAAGGATCCCTGTTTACATTAACGAGTTTCTGTTCATAAAGCAGCAAACGTTCAGTCGTCCTAGTGTACATATAAGGTGTGTGTGTGTGTGTGTGTGTTGTGTGTGTGTGTGTGTGTGTGTGTGTGTGTGTGTGTGTTCACTCGCTGTCAGACAGAGTCTCATATTGAGAGCAGAGAAGAGGTTTGGGTTCTTCCTCCCAGGTGCGGGGTTGAGTCTGGCCCTGTGGGGGCGCTGATGCTCCTGTTTGCGTTGGGGAGGGAGAGGGTCCAGACATCATCCCACTGGGGAGGTGCATCTGCATGGTAAGAGGATTACAGGGGAATGGAGTGGGGCCTGTAGAGAAGAGGAACCAGATAACAAGATCAGTAGATTAATATGGATTTGTGACTGAATGGCACTGATTGGGAGTATAAAGCTCTTGATTCAATATCGATTAATTTGGGTATATTTCAATTATAATGTCCCTTTAGGGGGTTTAATAAATCAAGCTTCTTGGAAAATTTGCCACAGTTCTTCTATCTATTTCGGCTATCTCAATTGCTTCCGTCTCTTCTTGTAATCTCAGACTGACTCAGTGGGTTCAGTGGGGGGCTTTGTGGGGATCATGCCATCTGTTGCAGGGCTCCATGTTCTTATATTCTATTTTATTCATAAAAATGAATGTTTGAGAGTCTAACATTTATATTTCCTATTGACACTAAAGCTGACGATATAAATAACCATCTTAAGACAAATGCTTTTGTGAAACATATGTGCCGAAGACTCACAGCCCTGCCCTCCTCCTCATCACACTTACAATTATACACTTAATGCAACTAAAATCTATAAAATCTGTTCATTAATCACTATTTAACTAAATATTTTTTGAATATTTAGACAGCATTTAACTAAGCCTTTATAAGGTTTATAAAACCTATTTTTGATAATAACTCGAAGAGATTCTGTCCTGACTTGTGGCAGAATATTTTTGTTGGTGAGTACGTTTGATTATTACTTCATCTCACTCAGCTGTGTTCAACACTATGTGACATCAATGTAATTTTTGTATCACTATTATTTAAGTGAGCATGTGATGCTACTTTTAATTAGTTTCTTCCCTGTGCTGTGTGTACCTGTTGATGAGGGTCTGTCCTCCCACACTCTGTTGGTGAGTGGGGTGTGACGGTTACTGTCTCCCTCAGAGTGGACGGAGGATACAGAAGAAGGTCTTTCACCTCCACACAGACCAGGAGACTTAGTCTTGCGGCCATTAGAGCGCCCGCTTCCTTTAGATTTACCTACAGGAACAATCATGCATATCAGACATAAACAGACCAACAACTGAGACATCGAAGGGTGTCCATGTTTTATATGGATATCAAAGTAAACAGTGTTTTGACATCTACAACTATTCACCACCATTATTCCATGCTACATCTTGGGTGATGTTCAAATCATTTTGTGTATATTCTAGGACATCTTGTTGACTTTTATTGTTTCTCCTTTAAATGGACCATATCCCTAACCTTTATAGAAATGTTTTGCCATTTTTGATGTGTGAAAAAAATACATTATTTAGTCTTTTTTGAAAAGGTATGTCTTTATATAGAAGATATAAGTTTTAACATCTTTTTAGACACATTTGGTCCAAAAAGGATAGCGAAGCCTATCACACACACTGCCACAAAGGTACAGTAGGTGATTTCATTAGGGTTTATTTGGCGCACCTGGTAGGGAATAGGGGTCTTCAGAACGCCCATCAGCTGAAGCTGGCGGCACTGCAGCAGCTGGCACACTCATTGAGTTAACGGAGTTGGAAGGCAGGCGATCGTCCATCTGATCATCATACTTGCCCATCAAGGCTTTCCTGATGATGGCCTCCAGACCTATAGTATTACCGCTGGCCTCTGGGGGCGGGTGACTGCGAACACTCACAGGTCCTAAAAGAGATGGTAAAGCGGTTGTGTTAAAGAAACAGAAAAGTTTGAAGTGTTGTCCTTCATTAAGCTTTTGACAAAGTGCCTACACAGGAAGCGACAAACGACTGCACGTTATCTCTGAATGTTCACTAACAACAAATAGCTGTAAGCTTGATACTAGATTTCAGAAATGGTAAAATGGGTAAATAACTATATATATACACTACTTGATTTTCAATGGAAATACATAAAAATAGATGATTTCAATTAGTTGGCCAGAGAACAGAATCATGAGCTGTCTATGATAAAATAGCAAAAAACTTTATAGCAATCAATTCACAAATGATATTTGTAAATAAAACGAGTTGATTTTTAGAAGAATGGGTGAAATAAAATGGCTGAAGAAGCTGTGCAATGCATAAAAAATTATAACAGCTCAGCCAAGAACTGCAAGTGCATTGTGCCGCAACAAATGTGTCCAGTCTAGACATCGCAATTGTTTATAATTGGGCCAATTTACTTTTCATGTGATGTGACGTGCCAATCATATCCAGCGTAGACACTGTTTGAGACATTAAACTGTCAAATGTTTTAAAGTTTGGTCAATCAGTTAATTGGTTTATCGAAGACTGGTGGAGCTGCTCACCTGCATTCGTAGAGGCAGGCATGTTGAAGATCTCCGTCCCAGGTTGGCCCTGGTCTAAAAAGGAGACAGGAAATGGCAGGTTTGAGACATTTTAGACAGCATCAAAAACATACACATTAACAGACATATCCATTTTATCTGCAAAACCAGCAGATTTAGTCCCTTCAACTCACTGAATTCAGCCTCAGTGCCAACCACCATTTTCTTAATCATTTCCTTCTTGCTCTTGACAATAGCAGAGTTGCTCTCGGTCAGTTTACTGAAGAAGGCAGGTGGCTGAGAGCTACTGGCTGGAGAACGAGATCCCATACTGAGAAGGAACGGTAGAGAGAATGAGCAATGAATATATAGGATGACAACAAACAATTTGTTTTGTTTGTTTGTGCATGTGCTCATTTGTTATACCCCTGCTCGGCTTGTTCATTGGGGTAGGCGGCTCCTGGCGTCTCAGGCTCTGAAACGGCCCCTGGTGGTGAAACTGGTTCAATACCATCTGCCACCAGACTCACTGGAGATGCCTTACTCTGAGGAGACCTGCAGTGCACAAACATCACATAAGTTCAAGCTATGGAAGTAAACAGGACCTTGATAACTACTAATTGCAGAACTTCACCACCAGTGTTGTTTGTAATCCAATTACAAAGCAATTAGTTACTGTAATGTAATTAATTTTTTGTCAAAAAGTAGTGTAATGCATACATTTTTAATTATTGTAATCAGATTACAGTTTCTGGCTTTCAATTTATTTAATTACTTTAAATACATTTTAGGGTTATGCATATTTCTAATATATTATTTATGCAAAATACATGAATTGTTCTCCCATAACGAGAGATTTTGTGGAGGAAAAAAGTGCTGAAATAGACATTATTATGATTATGTTGAGCAGAAAAGTGTTTTAGAAAGTAACTTAAAGTAATTAGTAATTTGATTATTATTTCAATGAAGTAATTAGTAAAGTAATCTGCTTACAATTTTAGAAAAATATTTTGTAATTTGTAGTGCATAACTAGTTTTTAGTAACAGTTCATCACAATGACAGCAATATAACCTTACATTCTCATTTCTGGATTTTAACAAATGTTATATATACTCTTGTTACTGCACTGGTAATGTATTAGATGGTGTGGAATTGTTTGTCTCTGTACCTGTCTCTAACTCTCTCCCTCTCAGCAGCAGAGCCCTCTGGGGTGTAACGTGCATTAGGATTGGGTTCTGTGGGGTTCTGAGCCTGTGGTGTGCTGGGAGGGCGTGTGAGATCCAGTATAGGAGAGCTGTGGTACCCAAAGACAGGCTGCAGTGCTGGCTGACCTCCAATTTGCCCTTGCTGTGACTGTCGTGTGTAATCTTTAGTGATCACCTCCTGTAAAGAAAGACATTCATGTAGTGATGTGCGTCTGTGGTGGACAACTTAATACTCACTAAATACAGTATCACAGCTAAATATACACTTAATATAAAAAAATCCTGCAGCCTAAATTAGTGGAAGCTGTTATAGCAGGAAAAGGAGGCGCAACTCCATATTCATGCTTATGGTTGTGAAATGAAAAGCTCAACAAGCACACATGGGTATAGTATTTTCGGGTGTTGACACAACTTTGGGCATACAGTGTGTATAAAATTATATAATCCATTATGATCTCACAATATGCATATTCACAAACATTCAGATAGACACACTTACACTAATGTGCTGGGCGAGTGTTACCACTCTTTGAGAGCCTTTCACTGCAGGGGACTGTGGCTGCTGACCTGGAGAAAGTCTGCCCTCTGACCCATACAGATGATGTTCAAGTGCCTTCTGTGGAGCTGGAGAGGGGACGGGGAAACACACACACACGAACACACAAGTGGAGAAAAAGACATGAAAGTTCAGTTGAGTATTGTGTGGCAGAAAGTTCTGGATTACTCTGATGGTAAAAGCAGAGATGGGTGTAAGCGATGTGGTCACACACATGCTCTGGGATTACTCTATGACTTGCTCACATGTGATCAGAGACCAAACCAACATCATGGATGCATTTTTTTGTAGCGGAGTGTAAGCAATATACCTAAAGCAGAAATGCTTCTCACAAAACAGAAAGGAATAAAAAGGCATCTAAAAATGCCAGGAAAGTGCCAAGTATTATTGGAGACATGCTCATACTTCTACAGCTGTAGATTTTGAACAGAATGTCTCCACACAGTCTATAAGGATGATTGAGTATGACAGGCATAACATTAGAACAGTTTTATGAGGTATAGACCTTAAAGTGTAGACGCAAATTTAATTGACACAACTGATAATAACGCTATGAAGGATGGAAGTAGAGTCAATACGTCTCTGCTCAAAGCATTACATGGGGTCTTTGACCTCTTGAGAACAGAGAACTGCTGTGAGAACTGCTGTGTGCATTTTCTATTTCTCTTTTTGATTTGTAACTAGTAGCACATAATAAACATGACAAAAAAAAACTTGCAAAAAAGTAAACATAAAAATAATCATGAGCAAATAGTTTCCCTAAAAATCGATGTCCAATAATAATAATAATACCAACAATAGAAAGTCAGGGTTTTTTTTATTTTTTATAATTGTTCATTAGTGTTGGTTATTCATGTTTTTGAGACATTACAGCTGATTTTCTGTAAAGCTGTTTTGGAAAGAAGTGTATTGGGAAAAGCACAATTCAAAAAATGTATTTATTTGATGTGACTTTTATGTTTCAATGTTTTTTCCTACTTAGGCAACAAAGTCTCAATGTTCTCTCTTTAGGAGTACAAAACTGGGTGCAAACACCACAAACAAAAAAGTGGTAGCCAGTGCTGAAGCATTTTAGCAATTAGAAATTAGCATAATTAACTTTGATACAAGTAAATGGCCAGAATCGTCCAATCACTGCCAACCATGTTCAAATAAAATTAAACAGGATACATTCTGAATCCAAGTACTGATTACCATTGTCTGCCAACCTTGTTAAGAGTTTAACACATCATCTGCAGCCTGAAATGAACTTCTGACCAGATGTTAGGAGTGAAGCAATTAGCTGCAATGAGAGCTATATGATGCTCCCTTGATCCCTATTTATTGAATAACTGCCTGTCTGCACTGGTCTCAGAACAGTTCAAAATGCAACTTGTTTTCATCATTACTTCATATAAAGCCTCTGAAAGTAAATTTTTCCAGCTTTTGAATGAACTCATTGATTCTCGGTGTGATAATACACAGTAAATATTGGAATTCTAGAGAAAAATAATGCAGTAGTACAACCGTGTGCATTGTGTTTAGCAGCGTGGCGTTTCACGGTAAATTGCTAAAAAAAATAAATAAATTGCATATCGGATGAAACTAGAGACGCAAATCTTTTGACTTAAACTAATTTCAATGTAAAAACTTAATAATGTTTCTTACCAAATATAGTTTTGTTGCTGTTTCTCCCACAGACAAACTCCACTGTGGTTGGCGCCATGTTGTTTTGTCACATTTCTTAGGTCAAAAGTTTAACCCCTTTACTGACAGCCAAGAGTCTTCTGAACTAAGATCAGTCGGTTTAAATAGATTTAAACTAAGCACTACATATAGCAAAGCCAAAATACAACGTCCACGCATGTGTACGTGGGGTTGCGCAAGGTTAAGACAGTACAACATATTGAACAGACAATACTTTTGGTCATCCATTCATTTGTGTCAAATTAAATATGTCTACTCGGACCAAGGCCTATTGGGTCTCTACTAATTATTTATCCTGAATACAAATGAAGCACAACGTAAACCATATAAAGTGCTTTGCTTGCACACAATTTTGTTAAACCTTGTTTTCCATACATGATGCTTACACAAATCTGAAGGAACCTGCGATCCAATTAATGAGAATTTATTAAACTGAAAGTTATTCACATCTGTATACTCATCCCTTTCTTTTCTCTCTTTGGTCTCCCTTTACCATGCAGCTATCAAACTGCCATTGTGACAGTTCCCGTTCTCCAAAACAGGAAATGAAATAGGAAGCAAACACAAAGAGCTATGAAATGTTCCCCAAATGTAAAAAGAAGAAATGGGTGAACACAAGAGGTAAGCAGGTAAGGAAGTTATGAAACAATCAGCAACCACATCACTGTTGAATGAAGGGACTCTTAAAGTTCACCTCAGGATCTCTCTCTGGTCTAGAGAAGCCAGCCTCCAGACCCGTCATTCTGGACCGTTAGGGCATAGAGGGAGTTATCAGACCACTAAATCATATGCCTGTGGCCATGACAGAACAGAAGCTCAAATCTTTTAATGAGATTCAAGATTTTAAATTGTGGACTTTTGGACTGAAATTTGCAGAATCTCCCAGCTGATATTTGATTTAACAAAAGGCCCAATAAGTCTGCAATAGAAGGTTAGGTGACTCAAAATGGGAAGAAAACCTTTGGTGGTCTTTGAGTAATGCAAAAGGAAGAAGCATATTCAAAGAAAAACATCAATAAAATGAACTAAACAGAAAGGATAATGGACTTGTGAAACTGGGTTGATTCTGATAAATGCCAACCACCACAAGCGTGCACTAGGCCACAGACGTAAGGGGGCGGGGTTGGGAGGGTCAGGTGGGGTAGAGGAAGGGTGAAGGGATGGAGAGGCATTGGGTGAATTGGTAAAGAACAGGAAGTATTGGAGGGGATGGGAGGGAAGGTGGTGTTAACGGCCCAAAAGGGTTCCAGAGCATCTTACCATCACAGATGCCGTTGGTCGCGAGCGCACCAGTCTCTGGCATCGCTGCATCACAAGAAATTTGATGCATGATTATCGCGTTTATGAAGTTGGCCGCTGTCATGGTGGTCTTACCGAGTGCTCGAAGCTGTTGTTCCTGTACGGACATCACTTTGTTTTGAGTCTTTTCCCTACTTGACGCGCTGCTGGCGATCTCCCCACCGCGAGAAGGGATGGAACTGCCGCTGCTGCTTTCAGGGGCCAGCAAGAGGTGACCTCGACTTGGGGGCAGCCCAAGGTGGCCACCAGGAGCCTGGCTGTATAGAGAGGGGTATGTTCCACCTGCACCGGGGCTGGCCAGCCTGGGGTCAGACTTGGAAGAGATTTCCTGATGTTTGGAGAGACCGCCACGCCCATGGCTTTTGCCCCCATCTCTGCTTGAGTCTTTTGAATTTGGGTCTGTACCAGCTGGGTAAACTTCGGCGAGTAGACCAGACCTCTGGAGGTGCCCACTAAAGCCCTGGTAGCGAGAGAAGCCTGGTGGCCTGAAAGAGGAGGTTAAGATGAGCAAATTAGAGCCATTTAGCAACTGACATTATATTAAACTTGTTTAACCAAAGTCCCTTTAAGGCATGTCAGTTCAATCTGTGGCCAGCTATTTTCATGGCAGTATGAATTTTGTACACAGTTTTTGGTTTGTCATCATTTTAAAATGTGTCAATGGGTGTGTCTTAGTTCGAAGGCTGTTGCTAGGTAGGATGCGTCCTCTGTATTCAGCGTTATGCAGAGCATATTCAACTTAGAATTAGCTTTGTTTAAACGAGATGGTCTTCATAGGACAAACGGAAACAGAATGTATGCTATGTTGCTATGACATAGACATGAGCGCCCTGAGTGAGAATGGAATCACTGAAGAAAATATTAGGAGAGTTGTAATGATTAGAGAGAAAAGAAAAGGGATTTTGAGGCTGTACCTTTTAATAGATACTCATTTTTCGTTCATTTTTGTCAGTTTTACTCTTGATTAAAATGTCAGATAATTTTAGTCAACTAAAATAATGTGCTAGTTGATGATATTATGCAAAATTACAAAATGTGAGTCAAAGTGTAGCAGATCAAACTTTATTCAAATATTCAAACATTTAAAAAAAATGTGACCTTGTGAAAACCTGAGCTCCTGAAATAATAACATAAAACAAATAAACTGAAGTATTATGTATGGTTTAGAAGTTAGTCTACCGTATTCTGAATTCTTCATGCTTTGGAGACTGTTTTTCATGGTTAGCCAGTTTAGAATATTGCATTGCATGTAGAGTTTTTTTTTTTTTTTTTACAGAGACAGTGTTTTCACAATGCAAGTTCACGAAGTTACGCAGATTACTGTAATTTAGTTCAAGTTCACTTGTTATTCACTTCATTGTCAGTGCAGATGTAAATTGTAATATTACATATATGTTGGGGATAAAGTGATTAATCTCATGCATAAATAGGATGCGTTTGAGTAAGGTTATTAACCATTTAAAAGCACTTTATTTTGCTGGTGTTCAAACATGATTATTTAAAATGAATCCATATCTAATATCTTCTTCTATAAACAGATGTTTCTTCTGTTTATATCTTGCAGCATTATTTTCTCTCGTCACTTTTTCATCAACAGTATGCTTTAATTGGTAAACATAAAGAGTCTTATTCATCTTGAAGTCGTTACTGTTGATAAAATAAAAAAAACCTGTCAACAAACAATTTTGTGATTGTGATTTCATTGACGAGATTAACACTGCTTCATGGTTAGCTACAATACAGTGTAGCTTCTATCTACTTGAATTGGAAACTGTCAAGAACAATAGTATCAAAAATTCTGTTTCTTCCGATCAAATCACGCACAAAAATATTTTTCAGGCTGGTTTAATATGCTATCAAAAAGGCAATTGGCTCTTTAAACTGAAATTCAGGACTTCCATTCCTACAACTTGAACCTGATGTTGCAATTTCCTCCATTCTTTCATCTACAAGTTCACACCCTGGTTTAAATCACTGGCAAGTTTACCTAATCTTGACATTTTGCATCATAGCATAGCTAACAGAAGGACTGCCAGTACAGCGCGCTCTTACAAGGAACTTCACAAGCACACACTACTTCAAAAACAGAGAGATTAGATCTATCATCTGACAGTAGTGTAAGGGGTAAAGACTCACCGCAGCACAGAGGGGTTGTTGTGTTCAGAGCTGGGCATGTTCTTTGAACTGGTGTTGTGGAGGACACTGGGTCTCTGCTGAAGGTTGTCCTGGGGCCGGGGGGAAAGAGGGGATGACTGGTGACTGTATGGATGGGATGGGGGACGAGGGCTGCTACTGCTGCCTGTCTGTTCTGGTGCTCCTGGGCAGACACAAACACAAAAAAGTGAGCAGGAGCATGTTTAGAAATATGGTAACACTTTACAATAAGTTTCCATTCATTATTATTAGTTAATGCATTAGGTAAAATGATCTAACAATTAACAATTACATTTTTTACAGCGTTTATTAATCTTTGTTACTGTTAGTCAATAAAAATACAATTGTTCATTGTTAGTTCATGTTGCATTAACTAATGTTAACATATACAATTTTTGATTTAAAAAAAAATATATATGGATTTAACATTAACCAATATAAAAAAATACTCTAAAAGTATTGTTTATTGTACACTAATGTTAACAAATAGAGCCTTGTTGTAAAGTGTTATCAGAAATACCTTACACTTTAGGTCTAAGAAGATACACTTTATGGGTACATGGACACCCAAACATTACACTCATATGTGCTTGTTGACTATTTAATTTCAAAACCACTGGCATTAATAGATAATTGGTTCAACCTAACAGGGATTTGCTCCCATTCTGATTCAGTAAAACCATTTCATTATGGACCTCGGTTTGTGCAATGGGGCACTGTCATGTTGGAATAGAAAGGGTCCCTCCCCAAACTGTTGCCACAACGTTCTCTAGAATGTCACTGTATGCTGCAGCATTAACATTTGTCTTTACTGGAATTAAAGGGCCAAGTCAAAATAGAAAAGGGTGTCCACATACTTTTGCCACACAGTGTATGAGGGTGTGTGCACTCACCAGGTCTCCATATAGGGGCGTGCTCCACATTACCATGACTAAGGGACTTGTCCCTTTCTCTGTCCCGGTCACGATCTTTATCTCGCTCTCTGTCTCGCTCCCTGTCCCTCTCTCGCTCTCTTTCCCGCTCTCTGTCTCTCTCACGATCCCTCTCTCTTTCTCTCTCCCTCTCCCGTTCTCTTTCTCTCTCCGAGGATGCCGAATTGCCTTGTATCTTGCTCATGTGAGATGCTCCCACTTTTAAGAGGAGAAACATGTACAGTTAAGTTAATGGCACTTACACAGAAAATGAGTTTATACTGAATATCACTATTTAATTTTTATCTGTCACTGTGTGTGTGTGTGTTCGAGAGTGAGTACTGTTCTGTACCTGGTGAGATGGGGGAGGTGTTATAGGGTCCGCAGGGGAAGGCTGTAGAGGTTCCTTGGATGTATGCAATGCGATCCATGGGAGATGCAGACGTTCCTGCGCACAGAATTTTGAAAATGCACATAAGAAAACCTGAATGGAAATGCTTGGTATGCGAATTAATAGCTTTAAATGTTATGTGCTAGGATGAGGTGGATAAAGTTTTGCATATTTCAAACTGCGCATTTAGGTGATGGAAAAATTTATTTGCATAAACGATGATGTGTTATGACCATCTGTACAAGTGGGTTCTCATAATCCACTAGAACCTTTATGGAGGCAGGCGGCATATGAGAATAGCCATTTGAGCCCTCATTATGTGAGCTATTGCACTCATCCTGCAACATCTTCTGGCAGCATTTAATAACAATGTACAATTGACCTATTACAGCGAATACAAAGCTCTCCCTGAAGCAAGGTGGTCGTTCAGCTGTTGTATGACACAAGGTAAGCTCCCTTAATATAATGCCCATAACACAATTGATGGAAACGTGTGATGTTTCACATTTTCTTTAGTCAAAAATATGCATAACTAATGTGAAATATCTGGATTAAAAACCCAGCTGAGGACCACTAAAGAGTGTTTGTGTGAGAATATTGACGTCAGAGTGAGCACATTAACATATGACCACCCACATTTACGTGTCAACATATATTCAGTAACTTGACCATACTTTGACAGTTATGTTCGGAAAAGCTTAAATTAGGCCACATACGCATATGCCGTATATACTGTATGTATGGCAGAAATAGTAAGAGTAGAACAGTATGCTATTCTGAATTAAGCAAGTCTAAATAGCTCTTAGCCAATCATAACAAGAGGTAATTTACACACAGAAGTCTTAAAAGTAGAGTAGCAAAAATACCCTGTTTAATTCTGAGGGTCAAAGAGAGGGTGGAAAATGGTCAGGCATAACTGAATGATAAGTTTTTGGTACAAGAAACATTAATTAACATTATAAGTGGACTTCACGAAAATGTAAGTTGTGCCCTTTTTAAGAAGCCCTTACCTCTATGTGTGGGTGAGTAGGTTAAATTAATAGACTGCTCTTGGGGTGTAAGGCCTCTGAGCAGGTCAGGTCTCTGGGCAGCCATGGCAGCGGCAGCAGGCCACTGATGCATCTGCTGGGAGGTGATGTAGTCTGTCATGAGTGTGCGTCTGTTGTCCATGGCAGCTGTTTCAGCGAAACCTCTGATCAGGTAGTGAGGGTAGGGGTGAGGGTAGCCAGGGGCAGGGGCCAAGTGGCGGGGCAGGTAATACGCTGCTGTGGGGATGAAAAACAGAAAACCAAATAAAGAGTGTTCATTTAGAGCATGTTGCCTCACAAGAAATTTTAGCAGCTGAACGGCAATTAATGCAATACCTGGCTCAAATGCAAGAGGAATCTGTCCACGGTACATTTCTGTTCCTAGCCCCTGCAGGATCCTCTCATAGGCCAAAGAGGCTGTGTGCTCACCCACGGTCATTGGAGACTTGGTAGAGCTAACCTCTCGAGGGGTGGGAGTGGATTTTCTCTCTTGCTGCTGGGCCTTACTAGAGCCTAACACAAAGATGAACAGTGTTTAAAATTTCATTACATTCACATTAGCTATACTATCAGCCATAGACACAATAGACAATCTAAAGATCTTGAATACCTTCTCATCTACTGTAAAGGATCACTACATTCCTATACTTCCCTCTCTTTGTGTTCCTATATAGTCTTGATGATTTTATTCTTAGATGTTGAAAATAGTAATAAAAAAGAATGGGTTGCTGTGTCCAACCTTTAGACTGGTAGTATATATTGACGTAGCTATGCGAGTCAAGTCAGGTAAAGTACAATATCATGTAGTTTTGAGCTGATCTGAGTGTCTGTGATGAAGCCAGTTATTAGTTGTGTGTGCTACCTTCATGTGGACGCTGTGAGGTTTCTCTGCCTGACAGAGGAGAGGCTCTGTGTGAGGGTGGAGGATATCCAGATCTTTTGTGGTCCTCGTAGCCCACTGGACTGTGGTGGGCTCTGCTGCTCTGCTCTCCACCCAGGGCAAGTGGTGAGACACGAGACAGAGAACTGGGGGTGCTGACCACAGCACTGGGTCGGGATTTGCTCCCTCCCTCCTCGTAGCGGCCCCTATCAGACCCTCTGTGCTCAGGCCTGAGCTCTAGATGAGGGGGCTGTCCAGGGTAAGGCCGAGGGGAGCTGGCGATGATGGAGCGCACGTCATGGCGCTTGGATGAGCCTGTAGGCTCCTGTTTCAGAGGTGTGCCCTGTAGACAGTTCACATTCATCATTAGTGTTTAGTCTACATATTTTCAAAACTGATCTGTCTTTAAGAAGCGCTGAAAATTAGTAGGGACTGATCAGATACCTGGATCGGTATCTGCTCCGAAACTGAAGCTTTTAGACGGATCGGGTATCGGTCCGACAAGCCCGATCCAAATCCAATACTGTGTGTTAGTCATTTTTGTTAATGTCAAGCTCCAAAAATTATGAAAGCACCATTAAAACACCATTAAAGTAGTTCATATGACTCATGCATTTTATTCAAAGCCACTTGAAGACATGTGATAGCTCTGTGAATCACAAAAAGCTGTGTTTTACAAGTAAATATATAGTATGTACAGCACCAGTGTGTCAGTGAATGGCGCAACTCTTTTTACACACACAATCGCAGCTATTTTTAGCCTTCACGCGGTGTGCAATATTTGAGTGCTACTCATGAACAACATTTCAGATGTAGATGCTCAATAGTTCGGTTCAATTATAATATGCATTTAGAACGGCAATGGAGGTGCATTTTACTAGAATTTGAATAAGAAGCGAATTAAACTACTGTGAACTTGCCTACAAACAGTCACATATAGGGCTTCCTGGAGAGATTAGAATGTCAAAAAAAAGTGTGAGGGTTTAAAAAGTGCATGATTTAAATATATTAGTGTTGTATTTCAAATTAAGTCAATAATAATAATAATATTAATAGCAATTTATTCTTATTATTATTATTGTCATCATTAGTATTTGTTTACAATTTATAAAGATATTTAAAGTTGAATGGGTTCCAAAAAAAAAAAAAAAAAACCTGCGTTAATGAAAATTAAATTGAACAAAGAAAGAAATCTGAATCCTTTAAAGTACAGATAGAATTTGAAAAATGTTAGAAAAAAAACAAATTAAAAAATATATTTTCTTTTCTATTGAAGACTGGAATTAATGTTAATTTTGCTGCAACATTATCCAGTATTTATCCACTTTAATAATAGTGTTTCTTAATAAGCTATACATTTATATTGAAATAATGTGTAGTTTTTGTGTTTCTTTACATATTATAGAGTACTCACAATTAGTTTCACACAATAATGTGAACATATTCTAAACGAATTATGCAAAAAACAACACTGGTATCGGATCGGTATCTGCCATTACTGAGATTTCCGGTATTGGAATCGGAAGAGAAAAAGTAGTATCGGTGCATCCCTATATATTAGACTGGTTTTGGTACACATGACCCTGATCAGATGCGTTTCTTAAGGATTACACCCATACAAATAGGTTCTTGCTTTTAAAAACAAATAGACAAGAGTGCAAAAAAAGACCAGAATTCAGGTCCAAAGTTGGACTATTTTAAACATGACACACCACCTTGAAACCCAAAAACACAAAATGTTTTGAGATTTTAACAGTTATGTTGCACGTCATTGAAAACAACGATAGGACTCATTAGCCACTTTTCCACCATCAGACCAGTGCGAGCCAGGGCTATCAACTGGTCAACCAGGGCCGAGACCAAACTCGATCTGCATTCCCACCAACAGGCCTATAGCCCCACAGCGTTGCCCTAAATCCCATACTTAATACACCAGCCTGGTGCTACTGTCACGCACTTCGCCTATTTCACAAGCAACAGTGAAGCTCAATTTGAGATATCATGCTCTCGAACCATGGAAAGTTCTTCATTTGGGCACCACTACTGTGCCCACAAATTTTTTTCCCAAACCTGTACTGTTGTGCGCTGGATACACAACTTGGCAAGCTTGGTGACAATACACATAATCACGTCTTCATTTCGGCAGATGCCTATGATCTGACGTTACACATTTTCACTAGTTTGAGTGCAGTATACTCGAAGAAGCTCAAGCCAAGAGCACACTGTATGACCTGTGACTAAAAGTCTTGTTTTCCACTATGTTTGTGCTCATTAAATTTGTGTATTTCTGAAAGATATAGCACAAAAAAGTAAAAGACGACAAAGAAAGTTTTAAAAACTGCCACACAGTTTTTCTTTATTATAGGTTATTTCAGCGAGTAAATGGTAAATGGTCTGCACTTATATAGCGCATTTTTCTAACCTCAGAGGTTACCAAAGCGCTTTACACTGTGTCCCAATCACCCATTCACACACACACTCATACACCAATGGCGGCAGAGCTGCCATGCAAGGCGCTAGCCTGCCATCAGGAGCAACTTGGGGTTCAGTGTCTTGCCCAAGGACACTTCGGCACGTGGAGTCGTATGGGCCGGGATTCGAACCACCAACCATGCGATTAGTGGCCGACCCGCTCTACCACCTGAGCCACAGCCGCCCCAGGTGGTATTGACACTGACTACCACCCCTGGAGTAACAAGTTCGAATCCAGGGCGTGCTGAGTGACTCCAGCCAGGTCTCCTAAGCAACCAAAATTGGCCCAGTTGCTAGGGAGGGCAGAGTCACATGGGGAAACCTCCTCGTGGTCGCGATTAGTGGTTCTCGATCTCAATGGGGCGCATGGAAAGTTGTGTGTGGATCGCGGAAAGTAAAACGAGCCTCCACATACGGAGCCACCGCGGTATCATGCACAACGAGCCACGTGATAAAATGCGCGGATTGACTGTCTCAGGTGTGGAGGCAACTGAGGCTTGTCCTCCGCAACCTGGATTGAGGTGACTAACAGCACCACCATGAGGATCTACTAAGTAGTGGGAATTGGGCATTCCAAATTGGGAGAAAAGGGGATTAAAAAAATTAAAAAAGCGGGTTGAGACAAGTCAAGTCAAAGTGAGTACATGATAAGACCAAGGCAAGTCTAGAGACCAGATTACAACACTGCATAGAGCTTCTGTTACTTTTGCTACTCTGAGTTATTCATGTTTTCTCTTTACCACAACTATTCAATGACAGCGCGTGTCAGATAACATAAGCAATTATTCTTAATTTTCAGTAATCCTGTTTAAAGTTTCTGCTGTGATGCTACTTGCGTAATAAATATGATTTTCATTTGGTTGGCAAACATATGCATGCTGAGGGAACAGACAGCAAACAAGTACATACGCAGAGCCAAGGACAAGCAAGCATATTGAGTGCACTCTCTGATGTCCTCGCTCTTAAAACATTGTGAAGTCTGTGGCTGTGAAAATTATTGAAACATCCAAACAATCCAATCATTGTTGAATGATCCGCAAACTATCCAAAGCTACTCATGAGAGAGGAAAGTGTGCTTCGAGTGGCTCTGTGCACACTATGTATGTGCTTCATTTGCGAGCACAACAGTAGCCCTACACAGTTGTATTAAAAATGAGTATAAGAAAACTGTAGATAAACTAGTTGAGCTCACTATTTGACTAGTCGGTTGATGGATGACAAGTTGAACATTGTGACCCATCCCTATTATTCAGTTCATGTGCAATACAGAAAAAGTGTGCAGATCCAGTGCGAGATTACTTATTAGGCACTTAACTAAAAGATGCCTGTGACTTCTCATGGTCAGAATTACAAGTTACCTGAGTGATGGAGCCCTCTTTAGGCTTGCCTATCAAAACTCCCTCAGGAGGAATCAGGTGAATGGAGCGTCCACCCTCTTTGACGGTGGGCACCATGCCCTCATGTGAGCGTGATTTAAGAGGGTCCGTGGGCATGCACCCACGGGGTGATGGGGAACCTTCTCTTTTCATCTGTTTGCCCTCCCGACGCAAATAATCGTCCCGTGGGATACCTGAGTAAGAAAGAGAAAGGAAGTTAATAAATATTTTATACAAAAATTTGCCAAATTCTTGAAAATGTGTAATTCTCTGTGATCATGCTGACCTTGCGAGATGGATCCGCGCATGTTGTGTGAATGAGGACTATCCCGTTCATTAGGCATTGCTCGACTCATCAAGCCTGTGGTAGAGAGAAAGTGTAGGTGATGGAATGCACACCAGAAAATTTGAGTTTTGTAAACCTGTTTGTTGTGAATAGAATTGCACTGGACAACTAATTATCTGCCATGTCATACAGTACAAAAGCCACTCTGCACTGCCCCATGGAGCATTCGACCGGAGCTGTTCCCATCAGTTTTGTGGTCTGGGCACAACACAAATGCTAGGGTCCACACTCCGTTAAAAATAAAAAAGCATTCGATTCTGGTGTCAGTTAATTAAGCATTGATTGGACTAATTTCTTAAATAACAGCAAGTCAATTGTGATAAGAATTTTCACTCCTGTAGGAGGGTTGTGCTATAAGGTGACTCATGTCCAACTTACCTTCAGCAGATATTGAGTCTCTAATGGAAGGCACACGAGACATAACCCCTTCCATCATATCGTAGGACCTCTTCATCCCAACCATGTCCCCACGACCCTCTTCCTTAGAATTCTGACCTCCTACATGACCAAATTATCAAACACAGTATGAGATTCTGTCTTTATCTCATTTCAGGGTATATGAATTTGCATGATTTTGTGCCCTTACGGTCAAAGGAAAGGATGTGTCCACTAAGACCCTCATAGACTACATGACCTTTAGAAGAGGTGTCTTCTCTGCCTCTCTCTCTGCTGGGGTTGTCCTCAGTGATTAGACGAGTAATTGTTCCCTTATACAAAACATCTGCAGGAGTGCCCTGAGAGAGATGACAGACAAGTGTTTGTTCACTGTACAATGAAGTCAAGAAAACAACAGTAACTACAGGTACCATAAGGTAAAAATGTGTGCAATATTCGCAGCCAAGGAAACCATAAACTACTTCAATTTGATGACCAATCACCATAGTCATTTAGAGTGTGTACATTGCACGCAGAGAAGGGCAGGACTTCTAAAATCAAAATCATTTATAGACAAATAAATATTACCCGGAGAAGTTATTAGCTTGTTTATAAAGACATCTCTGTGCCTGACCTCGTCTTAACCTTGTGTCTTTTGTCGACACTCAAAGAAGCTTAAGCCAAGAGCACACTATATGACCTGTGACTAACAGTCTTGTTTTCCACTGTGTTTGTGCACATAATTTCATGAGGACCTAATTCAATCATTATATTTGTGTATTTCTGAATGATAATAAAGCACAAAAAAAGTAAAAGACGACAAAGAAAGTTTTAAAAACTGCCGCACAGTTTTTCTTTATTATAGGCAAACATGACATGGTTTAATTGCAACCATCCTATATTTACATTTATTCATTTAGCAGATGCTTTTATCCAAAGAAACTAAATGAGGAATACAACAGAAGCAATTCATCCTAAGGAGGCAGCAATAAGAGAAGTGCATGACGATAACAAAATTAATTCATAAACTCCCGCAATTAATTGTGACAACATGTCAACAAACATGAAATAGTGGCTCGCGCCCATTTTTGCCCTTGTTGGCACCATTTTCAAAGGGAAAAAAATTTGTCTAATTGTCTAACTGTCTAATTGTCGGTCTCTCGCTTGTGGGGTCGGTACTTACTAATAATGAGCTTGATCTTTAATCATCAGACTGGATAGTACCTTCAGCTTCACACATGCTAGTTTAAAAGGGATGGAGAGGGAGTTTGTCTGACAAACTCAGGTGAACTGATACTGACAATAGCCCCTTATCTCCCAATAAATCATCCAAATGTCACACATACACACAGTCAATCATGGAGCTTATCTCTGCACCACCTCACATACACATGTACAGACTTGACTTCAGTCTGATTAAATGCCCCAGCTTGTCCCCCCACCCTTTCTGATTAGCTTGAGCGTGTAATCTGTGTCACAGTAGGTCAGTTGGCACATTAAATGTGTGTGTGCATGTGTGTCATCAGTAACACCAGGCTGCAATGATACATGTACAAACACATTAATAAAAGGAAATAACAGGATTGGACACGGTGTACCTGTTGTTATGGAAACTGATTACTGGTTATGTCATAGTGTGACACAGTATGGCTGTGACACACACTGCCTGTTCCATTT
This sequence comes from Moxostoma hubbsi, assembly GCA_032164185.1. Lineage (NCBI taxonomy): Eukaryota > Metazoa > Chordata > Actinopteri > Cypriniformes > Catostomidae > Moxostoma > Moxostoma hubbsi. The sequence goes on along the minus strand of JAVLUX010000018.1, from coordinate 27,855,236 downwards.
ACATGTTGAAGAGGCAATTATATGAGCTGAATGCTCATCAAATTGTTTGTACTCCCAAGAATGAGAACATCATGTAACAAAAACCCATTACTGCAGACAAAACTCAAAATGTGAAACCATTCAACTGAGCACTGAACGCATAGAGACTGCAAAGTGTTATTTTGTGGGAGATTCTTACCTGAGTGATGGAACCTCCTCGATATGATATGGGAGGTTCTTGGTGCACACGTGTGCCAGGGATGCCCTTTGTGATGCTGCCAACCTGAACAGCTGGCATGGCCCCTGGGTGAAAAAGTTAATAAAGTATGATCAATATTCACAATTGCGGATTAAAATGACTGTTCACCCAAAAATGAAATTTGTCATTATTTGTTTTATTTTTTCTTCAGTGGAACACAAAAGGAAATGTTAAGCAGAATATTAGTCATCACAAACACTGCATCTATTTTCCATACAATGAAAATTTCTTTCCTTTTGTGTCTCACATAGGAAATAAAATCATACAGTATGGGTTTGGAATGACATGGGGGTGAGTAAAAGATGATGGAACTTTAATCTCTTTGTACTGAGATTGAATTGAGTTGAGAGAAGATGGCAATTTGTCTTAAACTCACCCCGTGATGCAGTGCTGTCCTGTGTGGACAGATTTTCAGCCTGAGAGGAAGAGGCCCCACGAGGAGACAACTGCTCTTGTTTAATCACCGGAAACCCTCCTGAGAAGAGAGAGAAAGAGAGGTCAAAAATGGAAAATGATATAATTGGCTGATATGTGATAGCTCACAGTCATGACTCTCACCCATTTTCCTCTGGCCCATCCAGGATAGAGCCAGTGATCCCGGTGTTGAGATTTTCCCATGTTCAGAGCCAAGAGATGGATTGTGCAATTGTACTGGAGTACCCTGCAATATGAAACAACATAAAAGCCTTTAACACTTTTACCTTAAACCCCAGCTCTATCACCGACACCCTGTCTATACCAGTCGCGAGCAACAGATCATGCCACATCAAAAGCAAATCACTCCCATCATAATCAACGATACGGTCTACAATGGATGTGTATTTTGTGTTGCGCCGACATTAGATGGTTCTATTGCTGACATACTGCACAGCTACTCCAGCTGCTTAATAATCTTGTCCGTCTGAAATATGAATTTTATTTGTTACATATTTTAAGAACTTCTGACAGCAACAGTAACCTCCTGACACCTGAGCTTAACTGCTGTGTGCATTTTCCATTCCCTTTTCATATTTGTAACTAGTAACCCTTTAAGAAACATGCTAAACAAATTTTTTTAGTCCAAATCGTTTTCCAAAGAATTGATGTCCACATATGTGGAAATTAGCATAATTCATTCTGATTCAAAGTAACGACCAGCATCATCCAATCACTGCCATCTATGTTAAAAAAAATTGTGCATAAAAACATTCTGAATCTATGTACTCATTACCACTGTCTATGTACTGATTACCACTGTCTGGCAAACATTTTGAGTGGTCCAAACATTTACAGCCTGAAACTGAAATTTTGACTGGATGTTAGGTTTGAATGCACCTGGCTGCATAAGAAAGCTATCGGATGCTCCCATGCTCAATAATTAGGGAATGACTTAAACTCCAGTGTGCGGTCTATCTGCACTGGTCTCAGAACAGTTTTAAATGTACCTTATTTTCATCCTAACATTGTATACAGCCTCTGAAATCACTTTTAAGCCATATAGGATATCTTATTGAAAAATTAGCCTATAGTCCACATCCGAAGCTATGGTGTTTAACAGTGTGCCGTTTCGCGATAAATCAATAAAACATTTTAAATGGCAAATCGGATGAAAGTAGAGATTGAACTCTATTGACTCAAACAGGTTTTAATCTAAAAACTTAATGAAGTTTCTTAGCAGATATAGTTTTGTTGCCGTTTCTCCCCAAGACAAACTCAGCTGAGATCGGTGCCATGTTGTTTCGTCACATGACTCGGTGCATTGATAGTTTAAGCCTAGAGTCTCCTGAACTGAGATCAGTCAGTTTAAATTAAATGTAATTCATAGGCTATAGCAAATCCAAGACGCAATGTCCATGCATGTGGACGTGGGGTCTCAGGAGGTTTAAGCCAGCTTGTGGCATTTCAGGTCTCTGGTCTACTGTTTAAAATCCTCTTTTGTTTCTTACCATATGTATGTAATTTTAGTAACAATAACATTATAGTAATAATAACATAATAAGTAAATGTTTATACCTGTAGATTTCCATTGAAAATAAAGTAGGATACAGGTTATTCACCCATTTAACCATTGCTGAAGTCTATTCGAGCTCACAGCTGATTGGTCTGTGCAATGTGCAATTTTAAATGTTCGCTTCGACCCTTTCAATGTAGACAGCCTCAAACTGTTGCGACATGTCATGTGAATCCGGTGTAGACAGGGTGTTTGATTATAAGATTGTACTGTACAGAATATTGATGACAAGATCGTGTAATAATACTTCTGCAAAAACAGCACAGGTATGGACTGGCTGCGCTTACCTGTGTGATGGAGCCACCAGGTTTGGTGGAGGAGATTAAAGGAGGAGGTTCTGGGATCTGGAGAGGCCGCACTGCAGCCATTCTCTCCTGTGACTGCAGAGTGGGAGCCAATGCTGAGAGAGAAAAAAATAAATAATATTAAGATAATGTATTATAATATTGAAGATAGCATTTGCATCAAAAAATTATATTTTCTGCCTTCTCTGGACCGGCATTTGACAGGAGGGAAGGGATCAGTGAAATAACTAGATCAAATTTAGGGACTGACAACCGTATTTACACCAAGTAGTGTATACAGTTCCATACTGTGGTCTTAAATTATGGCCCAGAGAGAGGATGCTGTTTAAAAGCAGCAGCTTAACAAGCATGAACAATACAAGTTACCTCTGTCAATTAGGACTGAAACAATTAGTCGACGTTATCGACAATAAAAAATTGACGACAAACATTAATTGTCGAATAGTCGTTTGATCTCATTTAACATCACATGAGATCATTTGAAACTCTAATGATGACGCGAGAGAGGAGCAGTGCAGCTCGCGCCTGCCTGAAAGGAAGAAAACACATGTTCATATGCACGCTAAACTTTCCAAACAGCTTCAGGTGATGTAGATCACAAAATATAACTGAATTATAATGGAAAAAATGCTAAATAAGTAAATACAGAAGCACTGTCATCATGAAATAAAGCAGAGCCGGATCTGGCATTCCATTTAAGCAAAACCTGCATGTCAGAGCATCTAAAAAGCAAACAACCTGGCATTATATCTTTAATGCATCCTGTAATAAAGTTCAAATAATAAGGAAGTGGGTCATAAACTCCAAAAATGGCATTTCTCTGTGCGGTCAGCACTGCTTCAATGATTCGCGTAAAGGGGGAGAGATTGAAAGTACACCCGTCCCTTGTGCACGTTTGCTGCAGCTGGATTATAACATGATAGCTTGCGAAGTATTAAATCATAATATACTGTAGCCTATGTGTCACTGTGCATTTCTTATTGTGAAGAAAATCAGCGATATGCAGCTCTATTAAGAGGAGAGTGTTTTTTTTATAAGTTAAAGATGGATTGAAGTGAACAGAAAGGTGAGAGAGTGTAGTCTGTCCATTATACACTGCAACAAAATACGTTTTTGAGTTGTGTTTTGTTTTGGATTGTTTTCCAAAAATAACATATAAACATCTTTTAAAACAACATACATTAACATTAGGAGCTATACTGCAGAAGAAAAAAAAAATGTTATTGGAGAATGTTGAATACAATATTTAATATTTTAAAATATCTAAAACTAACCTACTTAAAGCCATATACATTTACCTGAGAAGCAACATAAAAGATAGTTAGACTTGCTGGCAGAAATATGAACAAGAGATAAAATACACATATATACAAAATACAATTATATTGAAGATCCATTCTCTGAAAGCAAGTCCAAATATCTAATATGTGGCATCTCAAGTAAATGTATCTTGTTTTAAGGATATTTAGACAAGTTTAAATGAAAAAAAAGACAAAAACTCTTGTTTACAATAGGATTTTTTTGCAGTAAATTTTTTACTGAATTTAACTTTTTTTAAAAAAGTTTTTTTTTTTTTTTTTTTTAGTTTTCCATTGTAATTCAGTGAATGTCATTTAAATATTTTGTCCTCTTTATTGTTAGTAAGCACGTTTAATACATCCATTTATGTCTAGGCACAAGCTGAATAGTTGGTTATTAAAGAGTTAATGATTAATAATGACATTTAAATATGGTTGTCAGTCCAAAAACTTTGCAGTGTATGCACAGAGTAGATGAAGCTGAAGATGTTGTCTTACAGGGGTTGAAGTGTAGCAGATGTTCGTGGCTGATTTTGGACATTTCTCTGGGCGAGAGCTGGTACGGTGGCATAACTGTCCGCCCGAGACCTACAGCCCGAATGTCATCAGCCCCAGGAATATTTTTACCATCCGCAAGAGGAGAGTAAGCCCGAGATTTATCTGCACACATGGACACATACAAAAACACACAAATATGATAAGAGATACCATCTTTACAGATGCTTCCCGGAGACAGTTTAAATTACTCCATTTTTGCGTAGGTGAAAACAACAAAGCTCAATCAACTCCTGCATCAAAAGCAGCAATCTCCAGTGTGAAAGCACACACAGACAGCCCAGTTATTGAGATTCTTTCTCTCGCACACACAGATCATCAGGCTTATCAACAACACATTGTAAGCTGGAATCTGCGTAGCAGCATGCAAACACATCTGCAAAACATTCACACTCAAAGAAATCACCACGCTTGATTAGAGTCTGCTCCAACAGTATGTTTGTGTAGTGTGTAAACCTACGTAATCCATGAAGCAGAGCCTGAAGCCATCTCTCGTTCCCCTCCAGCTCTGCAGGGACAGACATACTGCAGCTCATAACAGGGCCATGACTCTCTCCATTTACTCAAAAGGAGCAGATTTGTGTCTTAATTGTTTAGTGCCCAAAGATAACTTAACTAAGAGCAATTTCCCTGTTGAGGACTCAAATGGCATGTAACAAAAGTGCGAAACCACTACTTTCTGTCCTCATCCATTTCATTCCCTTTTAAATGGCTTTTCCTCTATTTTTGGCACATTATAATAAACAAATAAAAATATATATATATAGTAAAGCCAATATTTAAAATCTATACTATTTTGTCTGCACTTTTAAAGAGACAGATACAAAACTGTAATATAAACAAGAGTTTATGTATGGGATAAAGTACAGTGTGATCAGGACTTGCGGTTTATTTTCCAACAATAACTAACATACTGTAAATTTCTGGTTAATAGCACAGCTACTCACCAAATAAATATATACATTTTCAATATTTATTTGTTACTATTTTATTTTGTAAGGAGGAGACAGCTATGTAGGAAACTATGTAGGCTGCATGGGACAACCGTCAATTACACTGTTTAGCTGACATAATACAAAAATATCTGAAAGGAGAATGCAGCAATTGACCACTCATAATCAAAAATAAAATAAGAAATTCAAGAGATCTGATATGGTCACTAATATTAGTGCATCTCTAATTCTATTTGCTGAGAAAGTAAAGACCTGTAGGGTTATTATAATTATGACAATTTGGTTCTTTTATATTCAGTTAGCTGTGTATGAATGTTTCTTCTTTTTTAAAATTGAAATTATATGCATAACCATTCAAAAGTTTAGGGTCACTTACTCATTCTTTATTATAATTGTTTTTTCACATTTTTGAATAATAGTAAAGTCATCAAAACTAGGGAATAAAAGAAATGGAAATATGGGAATTATGTTGTGACTAAAAAAAATACAAAATAAATCAAAACTGTGTTATATTTTAGCATCTTCAAAGTAGTCACCCTTTGCCTAGAATTTGCAGACACATACTCTTGACATTTTCACAACCAACTTCTTGAGGAATCACCCTGGGATGATTTTTAAACTGTATTAAAGGAGTTCCCATCTATGGTACTTATTGGCTGCTTTTCTTTATTATTTTGTCCAAGTCTTCAATTTCAAAAATTTTTTTAAAAAATAAATTTTGGCTTTATAATGAAATAAATGAATATGTAGTATATACACTCACCTAAAGGATTATTAGGAACACCTGTTCAATTTCTCATTAATGCAATTATCTAATCAACCAATCACATGGCAGTTGCTTCAATGCATTTAGGGGTGTGGTCCTGGTCAAGACAATCTCCTGAACTCCAAACTGAATGTCAAAATGGGAAAGAAAGGTGATTTAAGCAATTTTGAGCGTGGCATGGTTGTTGGTGCCAGACGGGCCGGTCTGAGTATTTCACAATCTGCTCAGTTACTGGGATTTTCACGCACAACCATTTCTAGGGTTTACAAAGAATGGTGTGAAAAGGGAAAAACATCCAGTATGCGGCTGTCCTGTGGGCGAAAATGCCTTGTTGATGCTAGAGGTCAGAGGAGAATGGGCCGACTGATTCAAGCTGATAGAAGAGCAACTTTGACTGAAATAACCACTCGTTACAACCGAGGTATGCAGCAAAGCATTTGTGAAGCCACAACACGCACAACCTTGAGGCGGTTGGGCTACAACAGCAGAAGACCCCACCGGGTACCACTCATCTCCACTACAAATAGGAAAAAGAGGCTACAATTTGCAAGAGCTCACAAAAATTGGACAGTTGAAGACTGGAAAAATGTTGCCTGGTCTGATGAGTCTCGATTTCTGTTGAGACATTCAGATGGTAGAGTCAGAATTTGGCGTAAACAGAATGAGAACATGGATCCATCATGCCTTGTTACCACTGTGCAGGCTGGTGGTGGTGTAATGGTGTGGGGGATGTTTTCTTGGCACACTTTAGGCCCCTTAGTGCCAATTGGGCATCGTTTAAATGCCACGGCCAACCTGAGCATTGTTTCTGACCATGTACATCCCTTTATGGCCACCATGTACCCATCCTCTGATGGCTACTTCCAGCTAGGGTTGCAACGGTATGAGATTTTCACGGTATGATAACCGTCTCAGAAAATATCGCGGTTTCACGGTATAACAAATTAATATTATCAGTGAAAACAGAAGGGTTATTATATTTATTTTTGAGAAAACACTTTATTATAATTGAAACTTGAAACCATTTATTTTATTGAAGTATGTGTAAAAAAGTCTCCCTTTTGAAAATAAAATAAACAGAAAAAATAAGAAAGCTAACAGAATTATAATAATACATCGAATTATAAACATGATAAAAAACTGCATGTAACTAACATGTTATATAACTAAAGCATGTTAGTTTATTTGTTAAATGAACTACTAAATGAAAAATAACATCAGCTGTGTGAGCTTTTGAAGTAATGTCCTATGATTATTAACAGTTAACATCTAGGTGCGCGACAGTGAGGCCAGACTGCTCTTGTCAGTCCCTTTATCTTAGTGCTTCTCAACTGGTTTTGCTTCAGGACAGATTGTACTTGAACATCAAGTACCGACCCTGCCATAGATTAAACATAACCTGCATGTATCTTGGGTTACATTTCCTTTTATGTTGCATAGTTTTGTTCATGGTTTTCCAGTAAAAGGACATGCATCAAGTGACATTATTTTTTTTGTTGATGAATGGACACAGTGAGCCGTATAACACTTTTCCCTGAGCAGAATATTGCGCTACAGATTTCTAAGTTTGTTCAAAGAGGAAAGTCAGATAGAAATAGCGCGCTTGCGTGTATGGTTGCCAGATTGCACAACATAAGTAGGCTATTACATTAGGCGGAATATTTCCAATTTGCGCAAGTATAAATCTCAAACTGGGGTGTTGCGTCTCTTATCTGGCAACCATGAGGATGGTAAATGCTTGTGGAGACGCGTTATGTCCCAATGCAAGTTAACTGAAATATCCAATGAAAAATAAAAACTCTTTTACGATAAATGAGCCGAGGGCCACATTAAACCATGTGGAGGGCCTGATCCAGCCCACGGGATGTAAATTGCCCATGTCTGCTTTAGCTGTTTGCTAGATTATAATTAAATCTGCATCGGCTCTAAATAGTCCATCACGTCTATCTTCAATGGGAGAACCATGGCATTGCTCTTTCCCTGCTGTCCGCAACCCAGTTGAGAAACACTGCTTTAACTCACACACACACTCATGTCAGACCCCCTCGGCCTCGCCTCGCTTCTCTCTTACATTTTCTCTGCTGCATTTGTGTGTGTGTGTGTGTGTGACGCAAGTTGATGAGACTGACAGGCAGACAAGGAGGAAAGGAGATGCGCACACGCATGTGTGATTCTCCATCCGATTGCATTTTTTTCTCAATACCGTAGATAAGCAAATGTACATGGTATGATAACCGTCCATTTTCAAACCGTGGTATACCGTGAAACCAGTATACTGCTGCAACCCTACTTCCAGCAGGATAATGCACCATGTCACAAAGCTCGAATCATTTCAAATTGGTTTCTTGAACATGACAATGAGTTCACTGTACTAAAATGGCCCCCACAGTCTCCAGATCTCAACCCAATAGAGCATCTTTGGGATGTGGTGGAACGGGAGCTTCGTGCCCTGGATGTGCATCCCACAAATCTCCATCAACTGCAAGATGCTATCCTATCAATATGGGTCAACATTTCTAAAGAATGCTTTCAGCACCTTGTTGAATCAATGCCACGTAGAATTAAGGCAGTTCTGAAGGCGAAAGGGGGTCAAACACAGTATTAGTATGGTGTTCCTAATAATCCTTTAGGTGAGTGTGAGTGTGTGTGTGTGTGTGTGTGTATATATATATATATATATATATATATATATATATATATATATATATATATATATATATATTTCTTAACTAGTAGGTTTCATTTTCGAATTTTTTTCATGAGCATAACCTTAAACACCAGTGGCTGTTTCTTATTCCTCCATAAACTATTCCACATTTATAGTTGAAGTGCTTCACAGGAATCAAAAGGCAACAATGCAATCAATCTTCTCTCCACTCTCCACATGTGCACAGACCAACAAACACACACATCAGAACTTGCTTTACTAGTGCAGAAGACACAACATGGAGAGGGGAAGAATAAAATAATAAAGTAATAAGATGGAGGTTGGAAAGCCTTGGGAGACACCGGTAAAATGGGACTGAAGAAAGAGCAGCTTACCCTCTCTTTCTCTGTCAGATACAACGGGACTGCGAGTCCTGATCCGCGGGCTGCTGGAATCCCTGCCTCCTGGATAATGCTGAGATTTGTTTGGCGTTGGCTGCTGCTGTTTGGCTTCCTGCGAGGATTCATGTGCCATTGTAATCTGCTGCTGGTACAATGCAAGAGCATGGGGCATGGCCTGCTGCTTCCCCAGCAGCACACCCCGATTACTGCCACCTGATACTTCTGGCACCTAAACAAATATACAAACAAAAAAAAAAGAGGTTATAATATATCACCACAGAAATTCATGGCTATTTTATCTATTAGGTCATATTATGAAAAATAGTATTGATGAGAAGAAGAGATTGATGTTCCTGATGCAAAGCTTGAGGGAGCCAGAACATTGATGGAAACTGCAAAAAGCTAAACTGTCAGATATTGTCATGGCTGTGACGTTATAATTAGCATATTAACCTATCAACGGCTTTGTACATAATATTAATGCCAACTCAACATTCAGTAACTGGGATGTTGTTACTGATTCACACGCAAAAAGGTTAGCCAATCATAGGTCTAAACACAGTCATATGACAAGCAGAGGTCATTTACATCAGTGTTTTTCGGGTCATGGTGGGTCATGAACCAAAAGTAGGTCGCAGGTCTATTTGGACTGGATCGTGGACAGCAGGAAAAGAACAATGCCATGGTTCTCCCATTGAATATTTTTCAGCGGCCACCCAAGTGAAATTTAGGGCTACCAATGCAAATGTAATGATAATATCACATTCAGTTTAAGGCTTCTCATCTGATAACCAGCTTGCGCTGATGATATGCTTTGCCCTAATCTAATGTAACTCTTTGAGCATTCACGGTCTTACCTGTGCTTATATGGCACTGCACAAAAAATACAAGGGCAGTAGATGAAGTGCTTTAAAGTCTGGACCTGCAAGACTTGGGGAGAAATTAGGTTTTCCTCCTGTGTAATATACACTTACGAAGCACTTACTACTTTATTTGGAACACTATACTAATACTGGGCATAGACATCCTTTGCTCTTAAAACTGCCTCAATTCATCGTGGCATGAATTCCACAAGATGTTGGAAATATTCCTTTGAGATTCTGGTCCATGTTGAAATAATGATAAACTCAACTGTTCTGCATGAAAATCCCAGGAACTCAGCCATTTCAGAAATACTCAAACCAGTCCTTCTGGCACCAGCAATCATGCCAATCAATGCCATGGTTGAAATCATTGAGACCACATTTTTCCCTATTCTGATGGTTGAAGTGTACATTAACTGACGCTCCTGAACCGTATCTGCCTGATTTTATGTATGGCACTGCTTCCACATGATTGGATGATTAGGTAACTGTATGAATAAGTAGGTGTGCAGGTGATCCTAATAAAGTGCTCAATGAGAGTACTTGAAAGCCATTAACAAAACTATGCAAGATGTATCTGAACCAGGAAAAATGTAATACAGGTTATGATTTTTTTCTATGGTGGTTCGCCACTTGATGTCCAAAGTAAAATGTTTTGCTTCTGAGTCCTGAAGCAAAACCAGTTGAGAATCACTGATTAACATAAAGGTACAGCAAATAAAATATCCTGAGGCTGGAAAAGAGTAATGTAAAACTAAACTATGACTGCTTTAGGAGCAAGAAAATCAAAATGCTACCAAAAGTGTAGGATCAAAACAGGTTGACAAGGAGAGTGAAAGGTGAGCCATTCTTAACACGACAGGTATCAGTTTCCTACTTCACAGAACACACTAAATCCACACCTCTCTTCTTGCCACACAGTTCATTCAGTTCAAACGGCATATCTCTGTGCGTGTTTGAAAATCAAAGAGCAGAGGTGGAAAACTGGATGGGATTAAAACAGCTTTAATATCCATGGCAACATGGAGAGAAGACGCTAATCTGTACATCTGCCTGCTGGGGTGCTCAAAGATATTTGATATGCCAATTGTCAACGTGACAAGTTAATTCAAATAAAACTACAAGTGATTGAACAAGTAAAGGCAGAGTGTAAAATACAGTATTATTTTGGCATAGGTGGGTATACTCACTATGGGAGGTATTGAGGCTGCTCTCTTTTTGAGGTTTTTGAGATCCAGGGGTTTCTGAACTGGAGAAGAGATCACTCCATCATGGGCAAAATTCAATAGACTTGGCCTAGGAGACGTCATTGTATGGATGAAGAAAGAAAGAGAGATAGAGGGGAAACAGTTATTGCTTAATATGTCCTCATTTTCTCTTATTTACTTTGTCTTTGTAAACAACCCATTAATGCCACAAAACCACAAATACACACACACACACACTTGATCACCTTCACCCTCACATAAACAAATATACACTTTCCAAATGCAGTCTTTAGGAAAAGTAAAATGCAAAATAGACAGCCATCCAGACACACTGCTGCTCACTCTCATTTTGTTTGGCAAGCTCACAGGGTAATGTTTCCCCTGGCTTAGCCAACATATACAGTGTTTGCTGTCATGGAAAAAAAAAGTCCTACAGGACAAATCAACAATCCCAATGCAACCAGCCTCCTAAACCACAATACACATAAGACCCCACCCAAAGAACCAATCAACATTTATGAATTTGGCAGACACTTGTATCCAAAGCAACTTCAAGGTATTTATTTTATTAGTTTGTATGTTCCCTAGGATTCAAACCCATAACCTTGATGTAACTAGTATCAGATGAACTGTGTCAGATGAGCTACAGGAACACACACTCACCTGTTCTTCTCCGAGCTCTCAGTCTCCTCCACCTCGTCAGCACTGCACGTGGCACTGGAGTCACTGTCATGAGTTCCACTCTTTCCTGCATGCTCTTTCTTCTTGGCCTCTTTCTTGCCTTCCTCCTGCTCCAGGGCAGGAGGCTTCTTATCCTCTCCTCCTGCCTCATTGTTATCCTCCCCTGCTTCCATCTTCACCTCCTGCTTCACTCCTCCCTGCTCCCCCTCTCCTCCTCCCACTGTTGGCTTCTCCTCTGGCCCTGTATCAGCAGCTGCAGTGTCCTTGTCTGTGGTGGAGGATGAGGAGGAAGTGGCACTGGTTGCCGTTTTGGGCCATGCCGAGCCCTCCTCTTTGACCTTGCTGTCATCTGAAGAGCGTGGGGAAGGGAGGCTCTCTGTGTCAGAGCTGTTATTGGCTCCACCTGGAGGAAAAGGTGAAGGGAAACATAAGTGGACAGGACACTCTGGAGTTTATGGGTGATTATTCAATATGGGGTACTTTTGACTGAATGAAATCTTGAAAAATGTAATTTGTCAACTACATTTGATCTATATTAAAACATTCATCACATGTCCTGGAATAAAGATCTGATGGCCTTGATCAAACCTCATGTGTATTTTGTTATAATGTGTTTGATAAGCCTCGGACTTGCTATCACAAAGTTAGCTTGCAGTCTTGAACTTGCAAAAAATAATAATACTATTATATATATATATATATATATATATATATATATATATATATATATATATATATATATATATATATATATATATATATATATATATATAATACTACTATTATATACACACACACACACACACACATACATACATACATATACACACACACACACACACACACACACACGCTGGTCATATAATTAGAATATCATCAAAACGTTGATTTCAGTAGTTCCATTTAAAAAGTGAAACTTGTATAATGTATACATTCATTCCACACAGACTGATATATTTCAAATGTTCATTCCTTTCAATTTTGATGATTATAACTGACAACTAATGAAAACCCCAAAATCAGAATCTCAGAAAATTAGAATATTGTGAAAAGGTTCAATATTGAAGACACCTGGTGCCATACTCTAATCAGCTAATTAACTCAAAACACATGCAAAGGCCTTTAAATGGTCTCTCAGTCTAGTTCTGTAGGCTACACAATCATGGGGAAGACTGCTGACTTGACAGCTGTCCAAAAGACGACCATTGACATCTTGCACAAGGAGGGCAAGACACAAAAGGTCATTGCTAAAGAGGCTGGCTGTTCACAGAGCTCTGTGTCCAAGCACATTACTAGAGAGGCGAAGGGAAGAAAAAGATGTGGTAGAAAAAAGTGTACAAGCAATAGGGATAACCACACCCTGGAAAGGATTATGAAACAAAACCCATTCAAAAATGTGGGGGAGATTCCCAAAGAGTGGACTGCAGCTGGAGTCAGTGCTTCAAGAACCACCACGCACAGACGTATGCAAGACATGGGTTTCAGGTGTCGCATTCCTTGTGTCAAGCCACTCTTGAACAAGACACAGCGTCAGAAGCATCTCGCCTGGGCTAAAAACAAAAAGGACTGGACTGCTGCTGAGTGGTCCAAAGTTATGTTCTCTGATGAAAGTAAATTTTGCATTTCCTTTGGAAATCAAGGTCCCAGAGTCTGGAGGAAGAGAGGAGAGGCACAGAATCCACGTTGCTTGAAGTCCACTGTAAAGTTTCCACAGTCAGTGATGGTTTGGGGTGCCATGTCATCTGCTGGTGTTGGTCCACTGTGTTTTCTGAGGTCCAAGGTCAACGCAGCCATCTGCCAGGAAGTTTTAGAGCACTTCATGCTTCCTGCTGCTGACCAATTTTATGGAGATGCAGATTTCATTTTCCAACAGGATTTGGCACCTGCACACAGTGCCAAAGCTACCAGTACCTGGTTTAAGGACCATGGTATCCCTGTTCTGTTCTTCTATAGAAAATCTATGGGGTATTGTGAAGAGGAAGATGCGATACGCCAGACCCAACAATGCAGAAGAGCTGAAGGCCACTATCAGAGCAACCTGGGCTCTCATAACACCTGAGCAGTGCCACAGACTGATCGACTACATGCCACGCCGCATTGCTGCAGTAATTCAGGCAAAAGGACCCCCAACTAAGTATTGAGTGCTGTACATGCTCATACTTTTCATGTTCATCCTTTTCAGTTGGCCAACATTTCTAAAAATCCTTTTTTTTGCATTGTCTTAAGTAATATTCTAATTTTCGGAGATACTGAATTTGGGGATTATCATTAGTTGTCAGTTTTAATCATCACAATTAAATTAAACATTTGAAATATATCAGTCTGTGTGTAATGAATGAATATAATATCAAAGTTTCACTTTTTGAATGGAATTACTGAAATAAATGAACTTTTTGTAGATATCAAACAATATGAAAAAGATTATCGTCCAATTTTGGCCATATCTCCAAGCCCTATTCAAATAAACATTTGAAATATATCAGTCTGTGTGTAATGAATGAATATAAAGTTTCACTTTTTGATGATATTCTAATTATATGACCAGCACCTGTATATGTATATATGTGTGTATATATATATATATATATATATATATATATATATGTGTGTGTGTGTGTGTGTGTGTGTGTGTGTGTGTGTGTGTGTATAACCCCATTGAGCTTTTGTGGAATCAGCTAGAATGTAAGGTGAGTGAAAAATGCCCGACAACACAGACACATCTATGGCAAGTGCTACAGGAAGTGTGGGGTGAAATGTCATCTGAGTATCTGTACAAACTGACAGCTAGAATAACAAGGATCTACAAAGCTGTCATTGCTGCACATGGAGGATTTTTTTATGAGAATTCTTTTAAGTATTTTAAGAAGTACAGATTTTTTATTTTTTTTTTAAATTGTATTAGTAATTTGTCATGTTATTAATGTCCTGACTATACATTGTGATCCATAAGAGCAAAATCTCTACATTATTCATATATATATATATATATATATATATATATATATATATATATATATGTATGTATGTGTGTGTAATATATATATATATATATATATATATATATATATATATATATATATAAGAATTTGTTTATTAGATCAATAATTTATAAGCTATATATATATATATATATATATATATATATATATATAGCTTATAAATTATTGATCTAATAAACAAATTCTCATATCATGATGTTCCCTGACTTAAATATTTTCAATATATTTATTACAGAGAAGTTAAAAATTATAGGTAGGGGACAAGCACATAATTCTGATAAATTATACATTTTAGCACTCTTAAAAAATACATTAAAAAAGTAATTAAAAAGACACTAAACAAAGTGTACAGCTATTAAAATAAATAGTTTAATCCTGGAACGATTGGGTGGTGAAACTAAATCTAAAAACTTTTGTGCATAAGCAAAATCTGCCTTTTCTGTATACACGCATTTTTTAGAATGACATTTACACAACGTTTTAAACATGAGGCCCCTGGTCATCTTTAACCACAAATCAGTAAAATAATATATATATGAATATAGAATTATATATAATTGATTTAAAATGTTTGTTCATGCTGTGGTAATAAGAATATCATACTGACAATCTTTTTTTACACAGCAGTAATGAGAATTGAGGAGTAAAATGTATGTAACATTATTTTCATGAAAACAAAAACAACAACAACAATTTCTACATGCATAATATTTCTTCTTATTTGTTTCTTTTGATTCTGGAGTAAAATAGGACCAGGACATTTTCTTGACAGGTTTCATGAGAATCACCATATTGCTTAAAAAAAACAAAAAATAACTCTTTAAAATCATCCTAGGGGACACACCCCCATTAAAAGAATCTCCCTTACCTAAATCTAATGTGTCCTTTTATAAATAAAAAAAGAGTTAATTTAATTTAACTAAAAAATACACAGCAGGAGATTATGATAAGCCTCATTTTCCCACTGGCATAACAAACCCCAGTCACTGAATGCACTCTCCCAGCTGGATGCATTTACACAATAACATAAGCACTTCCCCTGTTGGCGTTCTTTCACAAGCTTTGACCTGATAAATGTGGCTTTATGAAAGCTTTCGAAAGCCATTTATCGGCAAGCCACACCTGATTACGTTCACTTCATAGTTTCATTGAGGATTTGTGGAGAACCTGTAACATTACAGCCCCAAAACTATGGCCACAATACAACGCACACTGACCTCTGAGCACCCCACCCACAGATAGCTAAAGCTTTAGTGACTCCATTACAACAAAACCACTTCAATTACTCATTCGGGGCACACATTTAGTGAACATGACTCTCCTGGAAAACCAATTAATGCTTGCACAGTGAGTGTTGCCTCTTTCTCAGAACACAGAATAGGCCAGGGTTCTATCATAGATGAGGTTATAGGTGAGTCTCGACCACGTGTTCCTTATATTCTGAGAAATGCACTCCACTGTTTGGTTCAAGCTGCTACAGTTTTTCCTGGTATCAGCAAAGCTTCAGAAGTTTTTGGTTTCATTATCACTTTTTTATATATATTTACATTAGATAACATAAGCATCAAACATCTTGTTTCCCAAATGTTTACAATGAGATTGTTTAAACATTACACAGTTAATCTTTAATATACCAAAAATGACAAACTTTGAACAGATATTAATGTTTATTATACAATCACGGAGCACTTTATTAAGAACACTTTTACACCTACTTAATCATGCAATTATCTAATCAGCCAATCGTGTGTCAGCAGTGCAACGCTTAAAAGCATGCAGATACCGGTCAGGAGCTTCAATTAATGTACACATCAACCATCAGAATGGGGGAAAATGTGATTTCAGTGATTTCGACCATGGCATCATTGTTGGTGCCAGTCAGGATGGCTTGAGTATTTCTGTAACTGCTGATCTCCTGGGATTTTCACGCACAACAGTCTCTAGAGCTACTAAGAATTGTGCCGAAAAAAAAAAAACATTCAGTGAGCGGTACTTCTGAGGAAGGAAACGCCTAGTTGATGAGAGAGGACGATGGAGATTGTCCAGACTAGGTCAAGCTAACATAAAGGCTATGGACCATAGTGATCTTAATAAAGTGCTCAGTGAGTGTATACTTTACTGTGTGACTGTGTATTTGAGTGTCAAAGTGTGATGTGTTTGTGAAAAAAAGTGAGAGAGTTTGTATGTTCATACCCTCTCCATCATCCTGCGTCTCCTCTTCATTGCCGCTGACTCCTGATCCCTCCATCTCCTCCTCCTCTGCAGCAGAGGGAGCACTTGCCTCCTCGTTCTGAAGAGCTTTACCTTTACGCCTGGCTTTACGCTCTTTCTCCTGCAACAAACAAAAACACAAACATCACATTAACTTGTTTCTTTCCTAACACAATTACAAATAAACAGTAAGAATTCAATATTATTGTCAAATGTAAACAGGCTCTCTGTCTCTCTAAAATAATACACATGTTTGAGAAATAAACTGACCGATTTTATTTTATGCTGTTGCAGGATCTCATCCAGTTTCTGTCTCTTCTTGTAGTTGAAGTAGAAGTTCTTGCACTGAGAGACTGTTTTGGAGCCCACCATTTTGGCGATCGAGGACCAGTTTCGGCCATACTGCAGCAGACCTGCGGAGTGACAGTAAAAAAGGAACATGCTCATCTGACCCATGACAAAAACAGGAAATAGATCTGAGTGGTAGCATTATCATCCAAGTTTTTTCTCATTTGAATGATGCAACAGGACCCAATATTTGGGGAACATATTCAGGAAATCACGCCACCGATGCAATCAAACTTGTGTCACCCTCATAAGCACTAGTGATGGCTGGGCTGTTTAATCACCCTATATTTGTCAATTTTGGAGAATATCAATATCAGCACTGGCCAATTATGCCAATATGCCTGATTGGCCAAAAGTTATTGTTAATTCCCCTACTGTAAATTCCAAAATCTACCAACAACTTTGTTAATAGATTTTTTGTTTTGAGTATGTATTGTGTAAATAAATGTTTGAATACAGCACTTATGTATAAGTCTCATTTGCCATGTATATTCCTTTATTATATTGACTATTTATTTGACACCCAGATATTGACATCAGTATTGGTAATTGAAAAACCCATATGGGTTGAACATGAATAAACACTATCCTGTGTCAGAAAACATGTGCTAACCGCTAAGCCACTGCTTGGAAAACTTGAGTGCACACCTTTTTTGTCCCCTACCTTACTGTGCCCCAGTAAGTCACATGCTCTCAAAATAGGGTTGCACTTCGAGAGGTACAATTTTTATAAGATTTATACAGCCTAATAGACAATATCCTTCAGCATAAACAAAAAATACTGTGTGCTGTGATAGTGAAGCGTAAAGTGTTCCCATCCGCCAAGTCTTGTGAAGACATTAAGGAAAACCTCAATAAAGGGTAAAAAAAAAATCATATGCTACCATTTGGCTTCTGAAGAGGGAAAGTGGGGCAGCAGCCTGACATGAACTGTTCTCAATCATTTAACACCAACCTAACACTCAGCAGACATCGGAACACTACAGAAACCCTGATCATTTAACAGCAAATCCAATTTCTGCGCCTGTTGGCTTAACATTAGAAACTATCTTGTCCAGTCTGAATAGCAGCTTTGATTTAAATTGCTAGTGACCACATTAAAGCACAGCTGACCTCTACATCAAAGCTACACGTCAAATGAATCTTTGAGAGGAAAAAAGAAAGTTAGAGAAAAGGAGGCAGGAGAATAATTGATGGAGAGATAAAAGTGCATGGAGCTCAAAAGAAAATGCCCTTGGTGACAGAAAAACAAGCAAAGCTTGAAAATGTTTGATGTCTGATTTGAATGCTCTTCTCATGCTTATACTCGCCATCTCTGATATGCATTTTCAGTCTCTGTTTATTTCTCAAATTTCCAGTGGTTTGTCACAAACACGCAAATCTTAGTCTATGTAATGGAGAACGTAGCAAATACGCATCAGACTGCAATGCAAAGATGTTTTGAATTTGTACACGCAAAATCACCCCTCAAGTACTTCTTCCACATGATAGGTCAATTCCAAAGGTCAAGGATAAACTATATTCTTGCACAACTCTGTTTATGGCATAGAGGCAATTAAATCCAGCCTAGTGCTGATCACAGGCAGATCAGTCTTCAACTTTTTGAATTCCAGGTTTCATCCACCACAGCATAAGCTTATATTTGATTGCAAAACACTGCATTTAGTTCTCTAAACAATCCAGAAGTAGAGGAGGCCTCTAGATGATGATACCTCCCCAATAGTACGAGTACTCCAATCAGATAGAAGTCAATGATGATGCCGTCAAATCAGCATCTGCAGAAGTGTATGTGCCAATGCAGCATCCAATCAAAATCTTCAGCACTGACTTCGCCCACCATGGATCGTCCAATCAGGGACTTGAGTGGAGATGATATGTAGCCTGCTCGTCTGCTCTCCTCTTTTCTATCCTTCCATCAGTCCTTCCTCGTCACCCCATGTTCTTCGTGAAAATGCAGAAGGGTCTATTGCAGCTCCGTCACAGAGTGAGAAAGAGCAAGAAGTAGAGGGAGAGAGAAAAAAGGAGTGGTGTTTGGGAGGGAAAGTAGCTCTGCTCCCATACCCTCCTCCACCCTCTGTCGGATAGTTGAGCTGTCACTTCCCTGACTCTCTCTAAACAGAGTGGCCCTTTTCCTTTTCTTTTCTCTCTCTCTCTGTCTATTTATCATACTCACAGTTTCTCACCAGCCCTCTCTCTCTCTCTTTTCTTCTCTGTCTCAAGGCCACAGTTTTTTTTTTCCCAGTCGTCTTCACTGGCAGCCGCTTGGCTGGACTTTAACAGCAAAGCGAAGCTGTGATGCAGTGACTCCGCCCCCCTAATGCCCTCCCTCCATCCACAAACCCATCTGATCTCTTCTATCATTCGGTCTCTCTTCTGCACTCGCAGTAATGCTTATTATCTGCGCCAAATGGCATCTATGTACAAACATACAAAAGAAAACACACAATAAGAGCGAGAGAACCTTGCAGAAATAGAGAAAGAGAGAGATGTGAGAGGTTTGATGTTGATATCATGAGAAAGCATAGGGAAAGCAATTCCTCCTCACTGACCTGCTTTTCTTCTTCAATGTGACCTCTACACACAGTGCTTAATAACAGTGAGTGAGAGAGAGAGAAACAGCGAGGCATGCCAAATCCTCTGATTCATGCCAAGCCACTATTCAGCCACTTCCTTTCTCTCTCCACTCAAACAACTGAATCTAACCACTCACTGAATGCTACAGAGTGAGAGAAAGATGGAAAGACAAAAAGACAGAAGAAAAAGACAGAAAGACCAAAAGACAAAATTAAATACAAAGACAAAATGAAAGACAGAAAGACAAAAAGAAATAAAGAAATGTCTGCCCTAGTACTAATTTGACTCATTTACACGGTTTGATCTCACTGTGAATTTGGCGACAGTAGGTCGATCTGGTCTGTGCATATAAAAATTCTAGATATGTTTGTTGAAAGTAAGGGCACATGTGAGCTCCAGTTTGCGGGTGAAATGTCCACAAAGTGGCACCAGAAGTGGGTTGTATTTTTAGTGGAAAATTATCTATTACAGTCAACAGGAACGCATATTTTTTTAACCATATTCCCTAACCCAAATCCCAACCCTAAACCTAACCATCAGTGGAGTACAAATGTTATCTTACAGGGGAAAAAACAAACTCCAAATAATTCTCATCATTGATTTTGTGAATGTGATTACTTCCTTGTTTCTACACAACCAGAACCTGTTTCTGAGGAACCTGTTTTCCTCACGAAAAGGAAATAGTATACACATTAAAATTGCAGAATGGATTTGATTTCAGGGAACCGCAATATTCGGTAGCAACCTATAATCGTATTAGCATCGTACTTTGATATATTGTTAGCATACTGTATATATCATTGTATTTATATGGTGCATTAAGATAAATACAAAAAATACAAAATACCATGGTACTACTACTACTAACTTCGATATATGATTACCATATTAACATAGCATTTTTACATAAACAATATATTGCTTTAGTAACCTGAAATGTAACTGAAATTTAGTGGCCACCAAATCATTTTCAATGAAGGAAACCCCTGACTGTCAAAGTGATTGAAAGCATTTGAATTATCCATCCATTTTTTTTTAAGATTCGCTAAAAGATGGAGAATTTCCAGTTACCACAGTGTATGACTATGTAATATGTATGTAGCGTTTTCCATTTTGCGCAGGTATTTGTGATTGGATCTCTATCCGATCACAGTGGAGACTTATTTGACAAAAAGTTGTAAATGCAATTCAGCTAAAGAAAATCCAGATATGAATCTATTATCATACTATCCAGATGTGAAATGCATGTTAATGCAAGGAGTAAATGGGGCCAAAGTGTTGAAAAATGTCTTTAAGGTAGTCGTTCACAAGCTGCACGTGTTGAACTTATTGAACCTACTTATTACTGGCAAATTATACGTTTCCATTAATTTGAGATAATTATCCACTGCACCCAGCATTACCTTTGTTTTTAACATTTTCAAGTATTACATTAGTGAGAATCCACTACAGTTTAAAATCTACTTTTTAAACAGAAGTGTAGGTCTAAAATTAAGTCTTTATGTAAAGAAAATGTATAGTCAGATTAATACTTGATTTTGAACATTAAGTCTCCTCACATTCATTCTCTTTCTGTCACATTCCTCACTGATAGGCCCAGGGGAGGGGTCTTTTGTCTCCTCAGGTGTGAATCACCTCAATATTCATGATAGTACACACCTCCTTGCATATGACCTTTCTAACACTAAAAGTGTCTTACAAAAGTTATCAGGATGGTTTTTACATCATGTTGTAGCAAAAACTCTAGGCTACAAGATCCAGTTCTCAAAAGTCATGTGGACAAATGTTTAGTATGTGTTACATGGCCTTATTTCAATAACTTAAAATTTTATTTTTTTCAAAAACCAAGCATAAACGTTATTTTGCTCACATATTATTGTAGCCCAGTTTGTGCTGAATACAGTGTTATCAGACTTTAGCCATTAATATGTTTTTAAGCAACTGAAAAAAGCACAAATGTCAAGGCATGTCAAAACTTCTCCAGGGCTCAAAACACCCTCAGATCCCAGAGGGTTAATATTAAGGATAAACTAAACAGCTGCAGGCCTATTAGGTTACATTTAAACGTACAAGTCATACATTTAGATACAAATCAGCTATTCCCCCAATGTTTACATTCACTTTAAACATATCTCTGTTCTTACATGAACACCTCACCAAGATGGGCTTTTTGGCATAATTTTTAAATTTATTTGACAGTTTAGGCGACTGAGCACACAGTAATTTAACCTTCTGAGGTCTGAGGGTCTTTTGGGCCCTGCAGAAGTTCTGACATGCCTTGACATTTGTGCTTTTTTCAGTTGCTTAAAAACATATCAATGGCTAATGTCTGATTCAGCATAAACTGGGCTACAATAATATGTGAGCAACATGTTTGTATTTTTGAGAAAATAACGTTTATGCATGGTTTTTGAAACAACTCAAATTTTATGTCATTGAAATAAGGTCATGTAACGCATACCAAACATTTGTCCACACTACTTTTGAGAACTGGATCTTGTAACCTAGATTTTTTGCTACAAAATTGTGAAAACCATCCTGATCAGTCATTCATACAAAGCAACATAGTCATTTAACTTTTGTAGGACACTTTTAGTGTTAGAAAGGTCTCGCAGTGAGGAAAGTGACAGAAAGTGATGAGTGTGAGGAGACTTAATGAACAAAAATGTAATGAAAAAGGTTTAAGTTAAAAGTAATCTGACTATACATTTTCTTTACATAAAGACTTTACTTAATTTTAGACCTACACTACCGTTTAAAAGTTTTAGAGTCCTTTTATGTCTTCTGCTCTAGACTACATTTATAAGACTACATTTATTTGATCCAAAATACAGTAAAAACATTGTGTGAACTCAATTTACAATTTAAAAGAACAGTTTTCTATTGAATATATTGTAAAATGCAATTTGTGATTAAAGCTGAATTTTTAGCATCATTTACTCAGTCTTCAGTGTCACATGATCCTCCAGAAATCATTATAAGATGCTGATTTTCTAATATGGGCATATTTAAAGTGCATTTTACTCATTTAACCTGAACGCATATTTGCAAGCACAAGCTTTGTTTATGATAATGAGGCAGCATAAACACTAGTTAAAATATAATCTAAACATTCATATTATTTTCATATCATATTACATATCATATTTATATCATACAGCATACCATTTAAACACCTGCTTTATCTGAAACAGCATTTACATTTAACTAAAACTTGCCTTATTAGGACATATTTCACATTTCAATACTCTGAATTCTGGCTGGCAAGTCTGGAAACAGTCCCACTAGTAAAATATATACATATATATATAAAATAGCATGTCAACTAATGAAAACTAAATGACTTACTCGTCTGAAATTGTATCCTCGTCTGGATCAAGTCTCTCTTCAAAATACAAATGTTTTTCTGAGGAAAATGTTAACTCTTCCTATCCAGGAGTTTCCTCGCCTGTGTATCGTTACAAACGCGCAGAAAATTGGATGGATTGTGTTTCCATCAAACCTCACAGTCGGGGGCGTGTACATTTGCGTTGATCATCTCAGCACATTAGCGTATGAATGGCACGCTCTGCTTGTGGGTGTGATCACATTACAGATAATTCGTTGAGCCAGAAGAAACTGTATATCGCTTTGTTTCCTACAGATTACATAGCAGGACATTATTTGTTTTAAATTAGATTTTTTTTTTTTTTTTTTTTTTTAAGTAGATTTTCATTTTCATTTTAAGCTTTCTTTAGACATATGTTTCATGTTTGTGTGATAAATATTCGTAGAGTTTCAGTTTATTTTTGTGACGTGTTTCTGAAATATGCTTGCGAACACAGAGCTGAAAGCTCACCGTTTTTATTTTCTTTATTTTACAAAAGCACAATGTTTCATTGTTATTATGAGTGTACACAAATAAAAGTAGACCCTTTAGAGTCTCTAATGATGTCTTACACTTATCTGTATACCCAAAAATGACAGAGTATTTTAAGTTGTTTCTGCTGTAATGATGAAAAGATCCAGCAGGACGTGCCGGAGCGTCCGTCGACCGCAGAGTGTTAATCAAACAAAAACAAGAAAACAAGAAAACCACTCTTGCTCTTGGCTGGATACCTTTACTTGTATAACTCTAGTATAAAAGTATTAAAGTATTATTCATACAAGGCCGGCCAGTAGTAGTTTTATATCAAGTTCATTCTGAATGTTTAAATTAATATTTGTTATAGATCATTTTTTTAAAAAGCACTGTTTTCTTTTTTTCTATAGTGGTTTTAATTTTTATTTATTGCTTCTTTTATTTTATTACTGACTGTTTACTCTCTTGAATAATAACTTGAGAACTTAATTCTTTTATAATTAACAAATTAATTATTGTTAGGCTATTATTTGTTGTGGTATTGAAGTTGGTATCAGAAATCATCACATTTCACTAAAGACTACTGAAATGTTGTTATTGTTATAAATGCATATATCATGTATGGTAGATCTTGCTGCAGTAACATGATGGAAAAGTAGATATTGTTCCATAGAAGTGTGAGCACCCCAGCTGTAAATGATGACAATGGATGATTTAATTTATTCGACAACCATCCATAAATGAAACAAAAATAATCTACTCTACCCAGCGCGGATTACATATGTGCCCCAGAGAATCTAGCTGATTGCATAGATAAAATACTATTAGGTTGGCCATGTTGTAATTTTAGAAAACATGCAACAAACTTTGACATGTTACTTGAGCATGTAACCAATATGTGCCCTTTTTTTCTCTCTGGACAAGTAACTGTTTAACTCGGATGAAGTGAATGACCAATTTACTTCACATCACAATGTTTAATGTCGAGCCCTGTATGTCATCTGTAGAGAATTGCATAAACAGGTTGCATCCAAAAGTGGAAGCACTTCATATCTCTTCCACCATTGACAACAGCGCCATAAACTGCAATGTGTTAAACTTCGTGCTGCTGCTGCAACCCCAGAGCGAAGCAGTCACGAACTGAAAAGCATTCTGCCCTGAAACAAAGCACGTTGCAAGCTACATTTACCATCTCACATGTGGCTTTGACTTGCAACTGAACATTTAGTCTGAGATATATATTGTGTATCACCATTCAGCCTAAAAATACTGAGATATAATTTTTGGTCCATATCGAACAGTACTAGTTCTGATTCAAAACTGCTTATAGCAAAAACTGCATACACCGCATTATGTAGCGGTATATCTAGTCAAAGATACGCTGTTATTTAATCAATAAAACAGCTATGAAAAGATAAGCTAATAGCTTCAGTTTTTGTAGCGAAGCTACAGCCAATCTCTGTCTATAGGCACATACTCACTCAAACTCTCTCCCTCATTTACACACAGACATGCATACAAGTACACCCTGTGTATAAAAGACTGTGCCAGTACGCATTAGTCACTCTTTATTCCTCCAACTTTGTGTGCTGGAATACAGCGAGACAGCCAAGTGCAATTAGCACATCTTACTGTCCTCTCTCTTTAAGAATGGCCATAGATAAACAAATTAGTATAAAGAACTGTAAGATTTTTTATAAAGTACAGGTGGGGTAACTGGCTGGCATAAAGAGGGTCAGAGGTGTGAGGGTGGAAGACAAAACAGGTACAGGTGTTTTGGTGGGAAAGGTTGCCATGTAGGCTTTTGATTGGCAGAAAAACCATTAGAATTAAGTTAAGACTTTTTTCCAACTGTACCTATCAGGCTTCTATGTTAATGACCTCTGTTATGATTGGCTACCCGCTTTGCAACAACTCCTCCTGCCAAGCAACTGAATGCTGAACAGGTGTGAGATGTTAACGTACTCAACGGTTAACGGTTGTGAAATTAATACTAACAATTTCTGTAAGACCCATTTTTGTTTATTATTTGTATTGTGAACATTAGAGTATATCACAACATGGCACACAGAAACTATTTTTTTCTATGATATGCCCCATTCAAAAATATATAAACAGATCCAGATTTTAAAATATGTACATTTATACTTGTCTTCTTGGCATGAGGACAGGACAAATTCTGGTAACTGTAAACACAAATTTGATTTAGCTCAGGGGACTTTATCATAAATGAAGTGTTATTAAGTTACAGATCCTGTAAGCCAGAGTCATGTTGAATACGATGGATCAAATATAAAATGCTGGAACCAGAGAAAGAGAGAGCCTTTATCAGAGCAACATGGAGTCTGAAGTAGGTCAGCAGAGTGGATGTTTAGCACACTATTAGTCAGTTACAGTCCCACACAGCCATGTAAAAAAGAGAAGTTCCTTTTAGTCTCTGAATTCCACTAATATAACCGGTTACTAATGTTGTAGAGGTCTAGTAATGCAGTTCTTATTAACTCTTTTTTTAAACCATTAGAAAATTACACATTCCTGAAAAAAAAGCAGCTTCTGCCATGACAAGCCAGTCATATAACCACACAGCGCACGCATTTATACACATTCTTACATGTATCAAGTGTGTGAAATGAGGGCAAAGGCACAGCATGTCTTCTAGTGCCTTCAAAATGTTGTGGAGTTGCTAGGCAGAGTATTACAGGTCTTATCAGGCAGTATAGCTGGTATACCTGATGCGGGAATATCCTAACTCTGACAGCTTTTGAGCTTAAAATCGAAGATAACCTGATGCATATGAGACATCACTTCTCTCACAACCGGTTGCAAAGAATGCCATTAGGCCATATGGACCTCTGATGCTTTATGTAAATAGCATCTTTGATACTATCTTCTGATCCAGAGTACCTTTATGGATGTATTTTGTAGCATAAAAGTGAATAGTGTAATTGCTGTGCCACTCTCTACTGTTACAAAAAATATTGACTGTTTTCATAAAGTTTCCTTAACAGTTCAACATTGAACAGTACAACATTGACAAAAATCACAAACTACAACTTCAATTGTAAGTGCAAATAAAGCTTCTACCAGTGGACATATTGTCTGTACAATAAATGCAAAGTCATGAAAAACTACACACACAAAAAAGTACTAACTGACCTTTCTTTGCAGTCTCCATCTCTTCCTCAGTCCAGCGAGAACTTTCATTCATCTCCAGGTTTGCTAAAACATAAAGACAGTGTTATACAACACATCAGTCCTAAAAAGCAGAAGCACAATATCATTGCAGGAAGTAGTCAACAGAAAACACAGAGTGGGGAATTCATACCCAAGGTCGTACTTAAAAGCATGAACATGCAAAAGCACTCGAGGTGAAGAGACATAAGAAAGGGCTTAAGAGATCTTGTAAAGGAAAATAGGGAAAGGCCAAGAGCTGGCAAAGGCACTCTAGGCCCTCACAAAAAGGTACTGTATAAGCCACATATTTCACCGAAGTACAATAAAGGAAAGTTCAAGCACCCTCTAAAATAAGCAAGATTAGCCAATGTGCTATTAAGATCATCTGTAATCATCATGAAAAAAATTTAAATGCCTTCTCAATATAGCAGAGCCTCATCGTAAAAACAGGGAGCATTGCAACACTCTGGAACACCATTTTTTTTACTCAAGAATATCAGTATGATATTTGCACAGCATTTAAATATTAGGATCATTCTGGTTTTGTTGACATTGCAGTTAGAATTGGTTATCATTTCGGCAACACAAGTTATAAAGTGAAGCTATAAAATTAAGAGTAGAATAATGTTAAACAACAAAAGTTCATGCACAGTTAATCTGCAGTTTTTGTGTTTACTAACCAAGCTCACTGCTGAGAGGTGAAGTGTTTTCTTCCTGCTCGTTGGTCATAGAGCGAGTGACTCTTCCTTTCCGGTGTCCACGGCTGTTGGCGGTGCGTCGTCCTTTAACAGCTACAGTAGGCTCTTTTTCCTCCCCATCCTCACCAGAGGTGTCATCTCTAAAAAAATACAGAAAAAAGAGAAAAATATAATAATAATTTCACAGTTTTCTGAAGCAGTAATTGCACCATATGCTTGGATTGTTCATTCAAAACAGAGATGTACAATAACATGTTTGGTTATCAGGGTTTTATTATCAGTTTCGGTCTGATTAAGTCGATATGGAAACAAGATCAAATCTGTAATTTTACCTCCTCACTTCAACAGTATATTCAGTTTTTTTTTTTTTTAGGGTGGTTTCAAAATTATCATACTAAACAGCTATGTATCTTTTCTACATTGTATTGTTTTGATGCTTGATTTTACTTGTATGTATAATTCTAGAATGTGGTGAGAAAGTTGTTTCAAACTAAAATAAATAAAAACCAAAACAGGCATAAAAGGACTATAGATTTCTAACACTGTCATTTTGGTGTTATTGGCCATAATGTAAAAACAATGATCAGCTATGTTTATAGGTCAAAATTTCTGTAATCAAAACATCCCTATTACAAAAATATTTCTAAGTTGCAAATAATAAACAGAAATAAATAAAGGTGGTTCAGCACACGTTCACACATACTGTATTATATGTGCAAATACCATGCAATTTTTGCTCACTTGCAAGTGCATTCCCATTAAAACGTAAAGCAAAGTGACAGTGGCCATGTTTACAAGCACTTAAGAAAACAGTTTACTCAGGGTTCTTTCAGAAAGCAGCGTTCTGAAACATCAAGTAAAAAAAGAACCCTTTAAGGGGTTAAGAGAAATCGGTTTTACACACCTAGATTTCTCCTGGAGAATGTGACTTAAGAGGCAATGTAAAAGCATAAACGGTGTTCTTACAGGTTTTTGAAGAGTGCACGTGTATGAACAGACCAGACAACAAACGTCATAGAATAGAGCACACCAACAAGTCAACACAAAGTTAAGAATTCAACATTTCTGGGAGTACATTGGGAATAGCAAATAAACTATGAACTATACACATTTAAACACATCAATGTAAAATATATGCCCTCATCAGAGTTTCCACTAGAAAAAAATGGTGCCGGTCAAAGTGACCGGCAGAGGTTTCGTTTTACGGACATTTTGATGATATGCCGGTCAAATATCGCCTCTTAATTAGTCAAGTTGAGGAAAACTGGAGGCAGGCTATGTAACTTAAAAAATGACATAATCAGGCCATATAGAATGCAACATGTTTATTAGCCTAATTTTCAAATAGACGGAAAAAAAACATGAACGTCCGATTGGCGTTTCACATTCATTGTTTAACAAACCAATCCCCCTTCCCCACATAAAATATCTGAATAGTAGCCTATTGTTTTTACTCAAGCGAACGTAATTATACACTCTCAGTATGTCTCATTTAGCTGGTAACATTTAAATTGGCCACCGTGAAATGACTCCTTGTCAAATGAACTGGAACAAACAAATGACTAGGCCTATAACATTGTCTCGCGTCATTTTAGGCTACTTTTTACGCTGTTTTGCAATGCTGAATTGTGCAGCTGCCGACTTAAAATCAAAACTTCCCAGTGTCTCTCCACAACTTGCAATGCGCATAAGCCGCGTAACCTTGTTCTCCGCAAGGCGACTTCGCTGCTTCGTCTTGATCCGATTCTGCAGGAACACTCGACCGGGATTACACAGGCTATCTTGGCGAGCTTGGTCCACTCTGGATACATTTTAGGCTTATTCTCAAATTCCGATTGTGTTAGGGGGGCGGGATTATTAGGCAATTTTAATCGGACAATTTGACCAGAGAGATTTAATTTAGTCGGACATTTAATTTTTTTCCCGGCCAATGTCCGGTAATTACCGGACAACGGAAACCCTGGCCCTCATACATCAGGGGAATCCCAGAGTTTTAAGCAGGAATGAAAACCCACTATTGCAGCACAATTCCGCTGCAGGTCATGGTAGAAAGTTAAGGAAACAAACACAGCAACAACTCTGGAATATCTGGAAAACAAAGCGAAGCAACTGATAGCAAAGACTTCCCTGGATGCCACAGTTGTTACATATGCATCCTGGGGAAATTACGTTGCTGTGGAGAAAGCTGCTTACTGGCCGAGTAAAGAGTAGGCCACTTATACAGTGCATGCAAACAGCAACACCACTTTCTTGCAATAAACCACTTTCTAGCATTAAGGCGCTTTCCAGTGTCCATGTAAACACAGTCAGTAAGTAGCAGACCTTCATTTATCTTACCTGCACATTATCCATCTTGCAAAGAGAGATACTAAATATAGGCACACCAGCTGTGTCCGCATGTTGAGAATCATGGGGGAAGCATCTAAGAATGCACAGACTGCTAAATGTACTCATTTAATGTATAGCTGGCATTCCAGGTCGTACAATCAGGCTGTGTATTCAGGTTAGTCATAATGTGCTCTAATCACTCCTTACAATACTGCTGACAGCAATTGTCTAGTTTAGATGTATACCCTATGTTACCTGCACTTTATATAGTGTGCACCTGTGAATGCACAAGTGTTCAGCAGCTAACCGTTCCCAAAATGATGTTGAAATAAGTGTGATAGGTAGTGGAGTAGTCAAGGAATAGCGTTCCAAAAAGATGTTTAATCCATCAGAGGTGCAAAATGTGCAAATAAATAAGTGTTTAAAAGCAAACATAAAATCAAGGTTACATACATTTTTTTTAAAAAGTCTAAAAGCTAGACCTGTTTTAGGTACTAAAATAGTACCAACTCCCCTCCCTCAACTATAGAGGCCAGAGTAAATTGTGCTCAAGCAGCGCTAGCAACCTTGTCCCTGTGCTCTAAACTCTGGTCATCCATCTTTTTTCTTCTCCCCTAGGGGCGGCTGGTTTAAATACACAATTTTCCACCTTAGCTATTTGGAGCAAACCATTATTTTAAACAAAATGTAACCCTCACCTCGCATATCTTAAATACAAACTCTTTGAATAAATACATGAGTGAGTTAAAATGAGAGCTAAAAACAATACCAATTAATACAATAAATAGGACAGATAAAAACATTTGCACAATTAAACCCCAATAAGTATTGCAAAATAGTGAGTAAAAAAAATAAATACGTCCATAGAACACAGTAAAATTCTGTGTTGGAGACTGATTCACAGGCTCTCCATCACAAAGAAAATCTACATCTGTACAAAGCCATTGTTCCAGGAAACTATAACATTGAGTTTGGACAGTTCTAGCCCAAACTCTTCAAAATCCATACGGCTGGAAAGAGCACTAAATCTGAGTACTTTAACACCAACATTGAATGGCAAGTCAGCAGAATGAATGCCTTTTCCACCTGTTGGTTATATAACTGGGCCTCCTCCTTTTAAGCTGAATCACAGACAAAAAGAGCTGCAAAGATGTGACGAAAGAGACCGCAGGGAAAACAAACAGCAGAAAAATGGATGTGAAATGAGAGGGAGAGTAAAGGTGAAAAAAAAAGACAGCAATATACTCACTTCATGCCGTCCTCCTTGTCGTCTCCCTCTGTTTTTTCCTCCTCACGCTCTGCCTCTTTCTCTTTTTCCTTGTCCTCTTTCTCCTCCTGGTTATTATTGCGGTTCACCTGTTGCTGTGCCTGTTGGTTATTCTGTAAACCAAGCCAAACAAAACACAGTAGATGAGCATTACATAACAAACATCAATCTTTATATAACACTTCTTCACTTTTTACACTGTGTCCCAACCAGGCACGACACGACAATTTACCAGCAATAAATACACTTGTCTGTTCACACTAAATGCTAAACTGCCACACAACCTGACAATCACAGTCAATCAAAAGGCACAGCAACATTGTCGCTTGATGTCACTAGTACCTGTACTGCATGATAGTGGGTATTCCTACTGCTGTCACTGCATTATTGGTGGACTCCACAACTGACTATATCTTTTGAAAATCTTATAGAAATGTACTGCCGGTAAAACGAAGATATAATTTTAATTTGACAAAGAATCAGGTCTTTTGTATCTAACAATAAAAATTTGGCAGGGGAGTGTGTTTTTATATAACCTGCAGCAGTGCTCAATGCATCATATAATTAACTAAATGAACTCTCAATGCAAAAATCAAACTCTCTCTGAATGCAGTCAATTTCTTAAGCATTTCCATAATTTTTTTTTTAATTATAAACACATATGTGGTTACAGACAAACCATATAAAACTGTGAAATCGATCACAGTAATTTAACTTCTCTGCCTGCATTCTACTCCAGTATTTCACAGGAGACGGATGACATGAGCTCCACTGACTTCAGTCCCATTGGTAGTCATTCCTGAATGTTGCTAGTCATTTGCATAAACTTAAACTTTTCAACTTTGTTGTGTTGCTTGCCATGCCCACATCTCGCTCCCAGCAGTTCTCAAGGCATTATATCATTAAGGGGATGAACGATTTATCAATGTTTGAATCAAACTTTCATAGAATGCTGACAATTTCTAACAGTTTTCCACACAATATTTTATATTATATCCATGTATGTGGTATTGTGGTAACAGAAAAATGATATAGAACAGTGAAATCGATGGCGAAATTTACTTTTCCTCCATTTTGCCTGCACTTGACTCCATCGGTGTATTAGCAATTTGCACGGCGTTCTTGTTATTGGCTACCTCGTTTGCTAGTGCGAACACAGCATTTGTGGTGGTGTGCGTATGTCATGCACCTTGCAAATATGATGCTAATGTTTACTCTGGTTTACATCCATTCTCTGTCTCTGTGTCTTTTAGCATGTCTTTGTATTTTGGCTAAGCTAAATTTAATTTCCCGTGTACACGTCTGCCATGGATGTTCTTATTCCCCTTGTTCAACAAGTGGCCATTCCCCAAATTCACAATATAGGTTGAGCTAGAAAGGGATGGGTGGGG
The DNA here is from genome assembly GCA_032164185.1 of Moxostoma hubbsi. Classification (NCBI taxonomy): domain Eukaryota; kingdom Metazoa; phylum Chordata; class Actinopteri; order Cypriniformes; family Catostomidae; genus Moxostoma; species Moxostoma hubbsi. The sequence continues at coordinate 27,822,500 of JAVLUX010000018.1, read as the reverse complement.
TTGAGCCGGCCTGCAAAATAAAAACATCAATGTTTTGATAGTGCTTGGGAGACTCAGTGTTTACACTTTTGGGGGAGGTAAACCCATGGCTTACTTATGGTTGTAAGTAAACAAACTGAAAAAAGAAAAAAATTGAAATCAGAAAAACCAAAGAAAATTGCATACAGTACTGTGAAAAAGTATTTGCCCCAATACTGATTTTTTTTTTCCTCTTTTTGTGTATATCTCATACTGAATTGTTTCAAAAATTCAAACAAAAAACTATTTTAACTATATAAAACAAATGCATCCTGAGAAAACACAAAATACAGTTTTTAAATGATAATTGTATTTATTGAAGCAAACGTTAGCCAATACCAACTGGGCCTGTGTGAAAAAGTATTTTGCGCCCTTAGTTACTAAATCTGTATACACAATGAGGTTCAGCTGGACTAGACACACCCAGGACTGTTCAATGAAATCAACTTTTTCATCAGCATGGAGTTGGCTAAAAGGTCTCACCATGTAGCACACTATGCCATGGTCGAAAGAAATACCAGAAATTATGAGGAAAAAGGTTATTGAAATACATCAGCCTGGGAAGGGTTATAATGCTTTTTCAAAGGCTTTTGGACTCCAAAGAACTACAGTGAGAACCATTATCTCCAAATGGAGAAAACTTGGAACAGTACTGAACCTTCCCAGAAGTGGCCAACCATCCAAACTTCCTCCAAGAGCGCAGCGAGAATGGCAGGCCTCTCTCGCATCACTGTTAATGACTCCACTATCAGAAAAACACTGGCAAAAAATGGCATCCATGGAAGAGTGGTGAGGTGAAAACCACTGCTAACCCAGAAGAACATTAAGGCTTGTCTGAATTTTGCCAAAACACACCTTGATGATCCTCAAACCTTTGCTTGGAAGACCTGTTACTAAAGTCGTAAATCAAACAAATTATTTTTTCCACAAAAAGAACATCATACCTACGGTCAAGCATGATGGTGGTAGTGTGATGGTGTGGGGATTATTTGCTGCTTCAGGGCCAGGACGACATGCAATAATTGAGGGAAACATTAATTCTGCTAAAGAAGAACGTCCGGTCTTCAAGCACAACTGGATTATGCAGCAAGACAATAATCCAAAGCATAGTAGTAAATCCACCTCTGAATGGCTCAAAAGAAGCAAAAAAAGTTTTGGAGTGGGCTAGTCCAAGTCCTGTCTTGAACATTGATTGAGATGTTGTGGTAGGACCTTAAACAGGCAGTTCATGTTTGAAAAGTTGTTTGCAGTTCTGCAAAGAAGATTGGGCCAAAATTCCAATAATCTGAGGACAGAAAGAAGATCGATGGATTCAAAAGGTACAGAAACGAGATATCTCAAAATCACTGTGTCATTCTGCCTCTGAGCTCTTCAGCTTTAAGGCTATGACACACAAAATCGACATCAAAGAAATAGCGCCAAATAAAGCAGGCTGTGGTTTCGGCTCACATTGCCTGAATCTGGGTCAAAAGCTGCTCTTGAACACCCGCAAACACAACACCCGACGGCCAACTAGCATGTCCGTTCTGTGTCTGCGTGAGAGAAAATAACTTTTCGTACCAGCAGGCAGTAGTCTGTATTCGTTACACAAAACTGGAAACCGGTAGAGCTAGTGACTGCCGAGATACAAAACATAAACAAAGCAGCGCTTGCTTTCTATTTGCTTACCGTAATGTCGTACAGACCTGGCCTCTCCTGACTCATGCTGATTAATTCATCTTCAATTGCCTCGTTCCAGACAGCCATGTTGTTTGAAAATATTTGTGTATTGGAATGAGAAGAGCATTCTTTGTGTTCCCTCTTGACTTCGCACTGGTTCGCTAAGATGAACAGCCAATCAGAATGATCCGACTCACCAACGAGCTCTGCCGCCAACTCAACATGCTCAATCGGCCAGAAAAAAAGCAAACGGAGACCGATTTCAGCCAACTGTGCGGAACACAACGCAAAAACTAGCCCAAAAGATTAGCCCTAGGCCGACCGTCGGGCCTTTAGAGACAGCACCTCAAATAACCTCACACGCACACACACCCCCTCAGTAAAGAGCTGCATGTACACACTCACAGTTATTCATGCACAGTTAAACACACATATACAAATGCACTCAACCATACAGTAAGTTCCTTTCTGTTTATCTGTCTCTCTTTTGTTCAGACTCATCCCACTGTATCTCTCTCTTTCCATCTTCTGGCATTGGCCGAGAGCATTTTAATACGAGCCCATTAAGATCAGGCGATATTTAATGACCTGAGCAGAACCGCTCCGGCAGCAGAAGGCCAGTAAAACAAATGTGTTTGGGCTGTGGGCTTATTATTCTATCAGTCTTTATTGAGCCTGCTATTATTGCAGGAACACACAAACAGAAACACAAACCCCTTTAACAATTTCAAATGTCTCCGTTCTATTTAAGCCATAAAAACAAACATTTCATACATTCACAAAGCAACGGTGCCCTTGTCTCACACATACGGAAACTAATGAGTGTGTCAGTTAAGGAGGCAGCTAGATGAGCAGAAACATGGTGGACTTCCAACAGGGCAGAAAGCTGGTTAATTGCATCACATGGTTTGAGCTCACTTTGAGGTGTGCTGTGATAGACTCATTAAAATCACACTGATTTATTATTAATAACATCCACACTCATTAAACAGAAAACTGAATTCAAACCGGCAATATAAAACCCTACAATTATGAGGTAAAATCTAGGGGGACAAAATCCTTGGTGATTGCTGTGCTTATGGATGCTGAGTTCCATTCAACAGGAATCCCTTTTGTCCAATTCATTTCACTGATTTTTCCATGACTTTTCCAGTTGTTAGTGATTAGGACACATACAGATTCTGGATAAGGATTTAAAAAAATAATTTTTATAGAGACTGCACTCAAGAAGAGCCATTTCTATCTAATTAAACTTTAGAGACATACACAACAAGAAAAACCTTTATGAATTTTTTTAATTTTGATAAATTCCATTACTTTTCCAGGTCTGAAATTTTTTAAATCCCTGATACTTCCACGTTGTGAGAACCCTGATTTAACTTGCAACCTTTCTATTTGGAAAACTGCAAAAGAATACCACTTGAAATGTATGTAGAAGTCTACAAATCTGAGGTAGCCCAAGATGCTGGTGCACAACGTCAGCAACAATGGTAGCTACAAGGGAGATGTGAACAGTTAATGATACAACAATAATGTTTTAGCAAATAAAAGTTATCAATAAGTCACATTTCCAACATTTTTATCAAGTAGAGACAGGTGTGTTATAGTCCCTAAATAATTCTTCTCTGTTGATAATCATACACATGCCAAACAAATGCATCTCCACAGCATCGGACAATCAGAACACTTTATGGTTGGAAGTCAAGAGATGCCAAGTAGAAATTTAAGAAGAGAATTAAATAATAAAAGATGAGTCAAAATGCAAGCTAGGAAATGGAGTCTCATGCTCACCTGACTCCTGCCTCTGCGGCGGTAGTTTCTTCTGACAATGTTCTTGTAGTTCTCATTCTTCTTTGTCAGGTAGTAAAACAGGACACACTCAGCCACCGTCTGTAGGTAGATAAACATAAAACACTTCAACTTTGCTCGTTCCGCTCATATACTCATCATATTCATGGAGTCCACAGAGACTGCAGTGCAAACAATGAGTGGAAGATGACTTTATTAATAAAGATGCAGGTGTACCTTTCTCTCCAGAAAGGAGGCTATCAGGGCAAAGTTTTTAGGGTGCTGGATAAACCTGCAGTGAGGAGGAAGAACAGTGATATAGATCAATCTTTAAATAATGCATTCTTCTGTTAACTCTTTTAATACTTGAAACTGATGCAGGTTTGCACTTATAAAAACTTTTACTAGACTATACAACATCTCTCTCTCTCTCTAAGCATGAACTAACAATGAACAACAATTTTTTTACAGAATTTATTAATAGGGGTGGGTAAAATTATTGATATCCTGATGCATCGCAATTTTCATTTGAATGATCTCAATATCTATTCTTAAATCCCAAGATAGATATTTTACTGTATACGCAACTACAATAAGATGTGTTCAAAGACGAGATCCACGCAACCAATGAATATTTTAACATCCATTTTAACATCCTGTTCTTTACAGTCAGTTGTTGTTCAAATACAAAAAAGCTAAAGAATTTAATTCTAAATAGGCATAGCACAGATGAGATTATGCCATTTGAGTTGTCTCTCGTTAACATGAGCTAAAGACGCCGTTTACAGAAACGCCGGGTTTTCTTAAAGTACCTGTTTTTAGCACATGTTCAACTAATCAATATAAATCAATGTAACCTGTAAATAGTACAAATTATGCAATAAAACAAACATGTAACAAAATATAATATATGCAATACAATATCATATTTAATAACTGAATACATGGATTTGTTCATTTTTAAAAAGCCCAAATGTGAACAAAATAATGAAAAACTAATAAAATGTAATTGGTAAAATTCATATTTTCATATTGTACCTAGTTAGAAGGTCCCCTGTATAATTAACAGCATTAGCTGGGAGATCATTTATATCATATGAAAGATTATTGACATTATAACTCCAATGTACCCATATGAATTGATATCGATTCGAAATCGAAAGCTTGTGAATTGGAATCGAAACGAAAAAAAATTATCAATACCTAGCCTTATTTATTCATTTTGGGTAATGTTAATTTTCTAAATATACTATTATTCATTGTTAGCTGATGTTAGTTAAAAATGCATTTAACCAATATTAACGTACACAACTGAAATGTTAGTTATTTGTATGGATGAAATGAACAATTACCAAGATTAATAAGTGCTGTAAAAGCACTTATTAATGTAAAAGTTAATTGTTAGTTCATGTTAACTAACAAAGTAAATAAATGTTAATGAATAAAACCTTCTTGTATAGTGTTAACTAACCCCAGTAATTTATTTTCAAAATTACTGAAAAGAAGTTTCAAACCAAAACAGAGAATCACACACATCTACATCATAGGCCAGAATTAGGGGTGTCCATGGTTAACCGATTAACCGTTAAAAATTGCGTAACCGAGTGAAACATTTTGCTCGGTTAAGTGGCGTCAATGGTGTGCATTGAATTTAGTTGTAATACATTTTTGCACCACCAGAGACAGCCAGAGCGCTCCCAGACATTTAATAAAAATAGCATCATGTGAAGTTCGTCTGTTAAAGGACAAATTAGTTTGAATAAACGAGGAGACACTGATTAGCAAGACAACTCAGTGAATGTGCTTTCCATTAAATGAATCACACACACAGTAAACAAATCCTTAACAAAAAAACAGGGCTATTCTGGTGGGTGCGGTGACGCGCTCATGTAAGGGTGGCGGCGTGGCGCTGCAAATAAAGCTCCTAAAATCTGTCACAAAGAACCGGCAAAAGTAATGATTATGAATATGTAAAATATAGCAAGGAGATATTTTAATTATTTATTAATAAACAAGTCTTTTCTTTGTCCTTGTCATTTGCAAAGATGAAGTTGACGATGCTGACTCGCGGTCTTCGCAGTAACGCACCAGAGAGAAATGCACATTTCTTACGGATTACATAAGCAGAGAGCAGTCTGTGTCTGTTTTCTTTAGTTTTGAATTATTTGTGAGGCAAGGCTACCTTATACACTGAGTTTCGGTTCATTTATGAGACGAGGTTCACGCGCCGGCGCCTATACGCTTCGTGATTATATCGTCTGCTATATTTAATTCTTATTTATTAAATCCAGGCAATTGGTTGATGAAACATTGATTAAAATTAAGACACAATTAATACAAAACGAAATTCACTTTAAAGAAAGGTTTTGTGCTTTCTGTTTGATGTCTCTGTGGAAGTTTTAAAGCATCTTTCAGTGCCGCTTTCAGAGCGCTCACGTCCGTAACATTGTGTTTTCCTCGTATGCAAACTGAAATGAATATCAGTTCATGGATTGTGTGTGTAGGCTATAAGAGAGAAAGAGAAAATGCCAGTATTTCATTGAGACTTGAGATTAAATAAACGGCTTAAGTATTGTAGATCTTGTAGTATTAATTTTCGCATGCAGTTACACATTGTCGGTTAAAAACAAGAAAGTGGCTGGTAAAAACATTGAGTGGCTGGTAGATTTTGAAATCCACAGTGGCCGGTGGACAAAAAAGTTAATTTCCATCCCTGGCGCACACTATGGTTAACCGAGTATTAACCGTTAAGGGCCTCGGTTAACGGTTAATGAAAAACTTGAAAACGTGCAGCCCTAGCCAGAATCAAATGCAGAATCATGTTAAGACCATGATACTGAAGTATGAAATTGGCTTCAAACTCTGTATGGAAGTAAAAACAGAGGTTGTGTTAACCAAACATTTTCCATCAATTACCACATTTTGAAAACATTGATGGACAATTCAAAAATGCTTTTCTTAAGACTAAAAGAAATGACAATGGATAAAAATAGAGCAGGGTCTAGTCCAGTGGTTCCCAAACTGGGTGCTGCCACGACCAAGTGTGCAACAGAATATCTACTTAATGGTGCTGTAAGCTATTTTTTCATGGAAAGGTATGCAAAAACATTTTCTACTCCCTGTAAGATATTAATGAAACAAGAGTCTTGAGATATCTCACCAGTCTCTGTGACAGCACTAGACTCTGTAAACAGCAAATCAAAATGTTTTCACGTGCCGTGGCCTCTGACACTTTCTGCCAGGCAATCATTTTGCGCTTCAAATGGCATCAAGCAAATGGCATCAAGCAAATTGAGGCTTGATGCCATTTTTTTGCCATGTTGTTCATAACAGTTGTCAGTTCAGGGTGATATTATGCATAATTTCTGCTCTATGTTGCTCTCAATAAAGTTCCTTTGGAATCTTTGGAGTGCTGGGAACGGCTAAAAACTATTTCAGCACCTTAAATGTAATATTTTAGTAGCCACCGATGTTACTCACTCTCATGCCATCCCTGAGGTGTATGACTTCTTTTCTTCAGCAGAACATATTTGAAGAAAAACAGCTCAGCAGGTCCTTATAATGCAAGTGGATGGTAAAATGAATTTTGATGCTCCAAAAAGCACATACAATCAGTATTAACGGCATCCATACGACTCGTGTGGTTAATTGAATGTCTTTTAAAGCAATATGATCACTTTTGGTGCAAAAAAGATTTTTAAGTACTTATTGACCATAAATCATCATGTCCGGTAAGCAGCAGTATGCACGTTCACAGGAGGGCTGAGGTCACGCAGTCTTTCCAGCGATGGCATGGCAACGTTCTATTAGTTGCAGCAGACACTCTCTACATGTTTGCATTGCCTACGTGCACACCACCACGTCTCCTGAGCTCTCTATCTCTCTGAGGCTTTTTGTTGTGCTGCAGTTGGTCCAGCCTTCTCCATCTTTTCCTCTTTCCTCCATCAAAATCTTCTGATATTTTGTTTAAATTTGCTTAATTTTTTTTACGTTGTTTGGTCTGTACATCGTTCCTCCTACTCAGTTGTAAACAGCGCTGCTCTTCCGGTGTGTCACTTCTCATGTGAACATGCCAGCACCAATACATCACACTAGAGACCGGGTGACCTCAGCCTTCTCGTGGATGTGCATACTGCTGCTTAACGGACGTGATGATTTTATGGCCAATAAGTACTTAAAAATGTATCTTTTTTGCACCAAAAGTGATCATATTGCTCTAAAAGACATTCAATTAACCACACGAGTCGTATGGATGCCGTTAATACTGATTGTATGTGCTTTTTGGAGCATCAAAATTCATTTTACCATCCACTTGCATTATAAGGACCTTCTATGCAGAGATCATTTCCCATTTCCTTCAAATTTGTTGTGCTGAAGAAGTCATACACATCTGGGACAGCATTAGATTGAGTAAATGATGAAGGAATTGAAATTTTTGGGTGAACTATCCCTTTAAAAGTACAGGCAATACCCGCACGCTGTTTGAATACAGCTGGCTGATTTCAGCTTCTCACATGCGTACTGTATTTCTGTGCATGCTATATAGAGCGCTCTTGTCTCATAGTGAATACAGCTGCACATGTGAAAAGTCAAATGTGCTTCTTGGTAAAATTGCCCCTCGTAATGCAATATTAATGTAAACGCAGCCGTTAAAGGAATATTCTGGATTCAATACATGTTAAGCTCAATCGCCCGCATTTGTGGAGTAATACTGATTACCACAAATTTAGTTTAATTTGCCCCACCTTTCCTTTAAAAAAAGCAAAAATCTGGGTTTCACTGAGGCACTTATAATGGTAGTGAATGGTCAATCCGTAAACGTTAAAATACTCACTGTTTCAAGACATAAACAATATGTGTTAACAAGATTTTCGTGAAAAAACTGCTTACAAACCTTTTCTGTGTAAAATGTAACCAATTTTTCAAATTTGTTGCCATGACGATGCAACACCATTAACCTTAAAAGCCTAAAACGACTGTAAAAAAATTATGATTTAAACACATTTACACTTCAAATAATACATGAGATTTAACAGAAGAATGAATGCTAGTGCTTTTATAAAAATAATAAGCTTCATATTTCTGCCTTTAAAACCTCCAAAAATGTGTCCCATTCACTTCTATTGTAAGTGCCTCACTGTTACTTTGATTTTTGTTTCTTTTTTTAAAGAAATGGACAGACGAGTCGAAATTTTTTTTTTTTTTTTTGTGGTACTCAACATTATGCCACAAATGCTGTCGATTGAGCTTAACTTGATTTGAACCTGGAATATTCCTTTATTGTAATATGAAAGTGTAAGCAGACAAAAATCTGCACCATCTTGACATGATATTAAGGTAACAATCGTTAATGTATTAAACGAGTGCAAGCAAACAGGACAAAAATCTTATATCTCAAACCTGTGGAATGTGTAAATGCAGCCTATTAGACCTGCTGCTGTCTGTTATAGTCCTTTCGTTAATTTGAATCAAACAACAACATTGACATCGAACACGTAGTGCATCAAGTAAGTATTCATGTATATTTAATAAATCACACAGTAGTGTTTATTTTTTTATTTATTTTGTATTAGATACATTTTTTACATTATGATTTTTTTTATTTATTTATTTGCTGCTGTTCCTGGAAAAACCTAAAAGCACTTTCAAATCTGCTCTCTATTTTATTACTGGCTCTTGAATAATTACTTTAATTTGTTAATAATAATGTTAAAACTTTTTAAATTGAAGAGAGTTTTCAATAGTTATTAATTTAATTGGGTGCTGCGGAAACAAAAACACATTATACAGGGGGGCATTATACAGGTGCTGGTCATATAATTAGAATATCATCAAAAAGTTGATTTATTTCAGTAATTCCATTCAAAAAGTGAAACTTGTATAATGTATACATTCATTCCACACAGACTGATATATTTCAAGTGTTCATTCCTTTTAATTTTGATGATTATAACTGACAACTAATGAAAACCCCAAAATCAGTATCTCAGAAAATTAGAATATTGTGAAAAGGTTCAATATTGAAGACACCTGGTGCCACACTCTAATCAGCTAATTAACTCAAAACACATGCAAAGGCCTTTAAATGGTCTCTCAGTCTAGTTCTGTAGGCTACACAATCATGGGGAAGACTGCTGACTTGACAGCTGTCCAAAAGACGACCATTGACATCTTGCACAAGGAGGGCAAGACACAAAAGGTCATTGCTAAAGAGGCTGGCTGTTCACAGAGCTCTGTGTGCAAGCACATTACTAGAGAGGCGAAGGGAAGAAAAAGATGTGGTAGAAAAAAGTGTACAAGCAATAGGGATAACTGCACCCTGGAGAGGATTGTGAAACAAAGCCCATTAAAAAATGTGGGGGAGATTCACAAAGAGTGGACTGCAGCTGGAGTCAGTGCTTCAAGAACCACCACGCACAGACGTATGCAAGACATGGGTTTCAGCTGTCGCATTCCTTGTGTCAAGCCACTCTTGAACAAGACACAGCGTCAGAAGCGTCTCGCCTGGGCTAAAGACAAAAAGGACTGGACTGCTGCTGAGTGGTCCAAAGTTATGTTCTCTGATGAAAGGAAATTTTGCATTTCCTTTGGAAATCAAGGTCCCAGAGTCTGGAGGAAGAGAGGCGAGGCACAGAATCCATGTTGCTTGAAGTCCAGTGTAAAGTTTACACTGTCAGTGATGGCTTGGGGTGCCATGTCATCTGCTGGTGTTGGTCCACTGTGTTTTCTGAGGTCCAAGGTCAACGCAGCCGTCTACCAGGAGGTTTTAGAGCACTTCATGAGCACAACCAGTACCTGGTTTAAGGACCATGGTATCCCTGTTCTTAATTGGCCAGCAAACTCACCTGACCTTAAACCTATAGAAAATCTATTGGGTATTGTGAAGAGGAAGATGCGATACACCAGACACAACAATGCAGAAGAGCTGAAGACCACTATCAGAGCAACCTGGGCTCTCATAACACCTGAGCAGTGCCACAGATTGATCAACTCCATGCCACGCCGCATTGCTGCAGTAATTCAGGCAAAAGGAGCCCCAACTAAGTATTGAGTGCTGTACATGCTCATACTTTTCATGTTCATATTTTTCAGTTGGCCAACATTTCTAAAAATCCTTTTTTTGTATTGGTCTGACAACTAATGAAGTTCTAATTTTCGAACTGAATACTGAATTTGGGATTTTCATTAGTTGTCAGTTTTAATCACAATTAAATGAAATAAACATTTGAAATATATCAGTCTGTGTGTAATGAATGAATATAATATCCAAGTTTCACTTTTTGAATGGAATTACTGAAATAAATCAACTTTTTGATGATATTCTAATTATATGACCAGCACCTGTGTAGCGCATCAATGAATCATGTAATGCACATTCTTGCTAAAACCCAAAGAGCTTTTGGCCTCTGAACTCAAAAGGTAAATTAGGCTTTAGGCTCCAGCCAGTCTGCAATAGATGGTTCGAGGACAACTTCTATGACACCTTGAGTGTGAACAGACAACACCCACCAGATCTTTCCCTGCCGTTGCGAGCTTCAAAGAGATCCTAATCTTACCCTCCCAGGTCTAGGAAGGGAGAGTAAGAGACCTCTCCAAGACACACATATACCCACACACACACACATAAGAACTTTTCAGGAATTTCCTCATTTAAAGACTTTACTGAGATATATTTGATATGTTTTTACGTTTGTCTGTTTGCCCGTGTCCTATTGGAATATCTATGATGTTATCGTAGTATCAAGTGAATTATAAATACTTGTAATTACGCATTGAGATGTAAACTTAAATTCCTATCATTGTTACATGTCGTGCTTGATGTCTTTGTACTCCTCTTTGTCTGACTGAGCCAGATATATGTATTAGGTTATGATAAAATGTGTCTTATGTTTAATCATCTTCGAAGGAAAAATGACGAATTTCGGCCACGGCCATAACTTATGCAGATGAATCGGCCTGACAAGACAAAGAAACTTTCCTGCTCAAGATTTTCTGAACAACGATTGGACAGTTCGCTTCAGAGAGGCGTGGATTAGGTTTTCCTTAAAGAACCGAACTCCAGTTTACGTTGCTTAGTTTTGTCTTTCGACTGGGTCGTCACCTTCTCTTCTCTTTTTCTTTTGTTTGTTCTAGTTAGTTTTTGTTTTCATTCTTAGATAATTATCCGTGTTTATTTCCACCGACGAGTGAAAAGAACTTAGTCTGAATTATCTCTGTGGTAACGTCATCTAAAGGAACTTTAAACTTGCCGCGACTTCGTTCGCCCCAGAAAGGAACCAAAGAGGACCAACATGCACACACATTCAACACAAGAGAGCTATATATATGCAAGTATTTTATTCCCTCTCGAGATCTAAATGCTGTTACGGTTGTTCGCCCCAAAAGGGTGATTTGTGATTCCTCATGCCTCTCGTTTAAGGTTCCCTTGTCTGTGTTTTTGCCATAACTGTTTTCTTACTCCCTCTTTCTATCACCTTCTTTAAGCTTTCACTTTCAGTTTGTGGTTTATTGTGTTTGTAAATACATTTATTCCGTGTAACTGTAGTCACCGATACATACGTCGTTTTCCTGTATTAAATACTATATTCATTGATTGACTCTGCCTATCTGCTCATAATTTCGAGGTCCCTGAGATGTTCGATCTTTAAGCTACGAGCTACAAAACTGTTGATACTTTAAATAGTATTTTTGTTTAGAAAAGGGAAGCTGTTTTTCGTGGCCAAGAGAAATAGTCTGCCTTTCTAAGTTATACGAATAATTTCTTAAGGGTTAATAAAGATTTTAAGGTCAGTTCGCTGGCGAGCAGACTATTAGATGACATTAATCCCCTTAGGAGTTATCTCGAGAATCGAACGATTCTAGACAATTGATATATTAATGTTTAATTATAATCCATTGTGATTGAATGTTGATATATATAATTGCTCTATTTTTGCCTGCCTATATGTGTAACAGTGCAATCCCTTGCATTTAGTGGCCCATATAAGGACCTTGACAACGTATTCCCTTTTAGGGATAATTTAAAACTGTAAGTGATAACTCATAACCCGTATGATCAGTTATTGATTCTGAATTATTGATTATACTATCCCCCTTATTTGAGTTTTGACTCCTTATACCTGTACATTAGTTTAAAAAGATTGGGAACCACTGGTCTAGTGGTTGATGGAAAGGGACAGATTATTATTACTGTAGTGCAACCTCTGAACTGCTTCTTTAATTCAGTTAGTCTGTGAGGGTTGAAAGCTCACTTCAGTGAATGTAAAGAGCTGTAGGCTTCCGCTGTTCTTACATACCACTGAACCACAACCTAACTATCAAACACAACCACAAAAAAACAAACTGCTGAGTTCATGAAATCCAGGGGAGAGATGCTGAGCTACATGAAGACATGATGCAATACAGATTTCATAACCCCTCTTTCCTTCACATGGAGAGGAGAACATACTTCTCACGGAAAGTGTCTTTCTCCTGTTCGCTCCACATGTTCATGACCTGTCTTTCTTTGTAGATCTTCATGGGATCGTCCACAAGCCCGTTCATGTTGATGAACTTTATCCTCTGCTGCTCTGCATCAAACAGCATGGGAGGAATGACGGCTAACTGACGCATCTGCTTCTCTGAGTTCTGCAGAGAGAGAAACAGAAATTAAACAATTTTAAAACTGTAACATAAGATAAAAGTGAAAGCATAACAGTCAGCAAATATGTGGTCATTGAATCTTATGTCTGAGTTTAGGAAGTGCATCTGCCGCAAAACCTCATTGGTTGTGCAACAGACCTTGAGTTGTGAAGTCACTTTGTGTGTGTCTGTTTGTAAAATTCAAGAGTATGCTTGTCTGTTGTGTGTGCGTGTGTCTAAGTAACACTCATACCTCTTGCTCAGAGATACCGTCGATGATCTCAGAAACCTCATGCTCACTGCGGGCTGCTGAGGCCAGACCCCCTCCTCGCTGAGCAACTCTACTGTAGTGAAAGACACACACAAAATACTTCAAATAGCACAAGCTTATAAAACCACACACATGATTATAGAAATATTCAATTTCAGTCATAGTCTCTAAGGCTCAATATGGCATTGACTCCCAACTCACTTTTGCATGCGCTCTTGCATCTCTCTCTGTTTACGGATCTCAGGAAACTGCTTTTCGTAGTACTCTCGCACTTTGCTTTCTTTGGCTCTGCGGCGAGGGTTATTCTCAATGCGCTCGACTTTCTTCTCCCAGGCCTCCATTAGCTGGTCATAACGCTGGCAGAATTTCTGTTCCTGAACACACACACAATCCTACTTCAGAACGTAAAGATTACTCAGAAAGCATGTCTTTCAGATCAGATGAGGCGACAAAAATTTTTGGAAGTCTACCGACCTAGACACCTTTTTTTGGGGGATGATGTAATACATCATCTATGCATGATGTATTACAATAGAAGCAATATAAAGTAAACATTGTCAAATTGTCAAATGGGCTAATAAACACTGTATGAGTAGTAATTAACATGCATTCATCACTAGTAGATTATCAGAGATCGCTTGTCAATTGTAATATATCATTTATAACATTTCACATTAATAATCATAAATAAGTCCATAAAATGTAGCCTATATATTCACCAAATAAAAGGTTTCGGCCACAGAGGAACACGGAATAATAATAAGAAGAAGAAGAAGAAGAAAATAATAATAATCCAACTATCGGCATTAATATAAAACCGATATATCGGTCAACCTGTTTTCTGTTAATATTCAAAATAAGCGAGTGCCATTACTTACCCACTGTTTCCGAGCATGGTTTCTTCTTTTGAAATACAGAATGAGCTTCTTCCTCATTGCCTGATTTCTGTAAAGGGGAGAGAAAAAGTTTATTATTAAAACGCACCTCTAACCTTCAGCTGTGATGCGTCTAATCCATATGTGCATGAACACCTCAAGACAATTCTCTGTCCATTTGTGTGCATGTACTAGTGTTAATTTTGTCACCTATTTTTAATTTAGTCTTAGTCTTAGTCTTGTGCGAAATGTCCTTGTTAGTTTTAGTCATATTTAGTCATTCACATATCTTTTTTTGTTAGTCAAGTTTTAGTCGACTAAAAGTCTCGTCATTTTACTCTAGTTTTAGTCAAAAGAGAATTTAAGGTATCTTAGTCAAGTTTTAGTCAACTAAAAGTCTCGTCATTTTAGTCTAGTTTTAGTCAAAAGAAGTTTCAAAACATTTTAGTCTTTTTTTAAATAAATTATTTCTGAGATTAATTCTAAGATAACCATTTCAGTCAAATAATGTTTCACACATCTCAAATATTGGTTAAATGTCATAATTACCTGACAAAATACACTTGTTGAATGATTTGTTGAATTCACTTTGTTAAACGTGTCTGGTTTTCTGATTTAAGAGACACATTCACAAATGATGAACTTGTTCTGAAGAGTATTTTATTAAGCAAATAAGTTACATAAAATATATATAACCTGCATAATGTATGTGCCACAACACCATAGCTAACTGGTTAATTTACAGCGTAGATGCCTAAAATCAGCATTAGCTTATGAGACGTATATTTAAGTTAACTTCCCTGAATGTGTGGGTGGTTAGCCTTTAGATGTCGCTTAAGGTTGGTGGTGTTTTTCCCGGTATTGTTTATCCGCAGTGCTTCCCGTCAGTTATAATGACACATTCTGACTTTTTGTCAATATCATTGTACCTAAAATGCGGCCAAATATCGAGCCTCTTCCTTCTACCTAGCATGTCGTCAGCGCTCGTCGCGTGTTCACCACCGTCTATGATTGTTGTGTTCTTGCTCCATGTAGTTTCGTGTTGCAGCCACAGGAGTATGAGACCTGTAACCGTTACTTGAGCAACATCTCATGGTGAAAAAGTAGAGACGATTGTATACGAAAATGAAGAGAGATTTTATCTTAGTTTTTATTTTATGCAAAACATTTTAGTCTCGTCTTTTTTCGGCAACAGTAATGCATGTTAATTTAGTCTTAGTCAGCGTTTTTGGACATTGGTGCAGTCTCATCATCGTCTCGTCTTAGTCATGGAAAAAAAGGTCATTGACGAACATATTTAGTCTCGTCTCGTCTGACGAAATTAACACTGGCATGTACATCCAACCTGTGTACTAAAAAAAAAAAATCTACTTATAAAATATACATTTAAAGACCAATTACAACCACAGATAAAAAAAGAACATTCTATAAAACACACTGTATCTATTATGAATCAATAAACAGACCAGTGGCATGTATCAGAACTTGTTGAAGAGAGAACAGCTTAACACAAGTGTGTGTTTGTATGTGAGTCAGTCAGCCATGCGGGTCAAAATAGTAATCAGCTTTAACTCTTTCACTCTATGTGGATTCATTCCTGGCCTCTGAACTTTACAGCTCTCTCGCCGCAGAGGTCACGATCATTAATCTAATCTTATCCTGATCCTGTGTCTTTTAGTGCTTGGCACAAACTGTTTTTGCCCAAACACCATTTGTAGACGAAATCAGAATCACAGAATGTTTCAGAGGCTTCTAAAACTTGCATGATGTGCATTTAATGAGACGGATTAATGGTGCACTTGGCAGAGTCCATTAAAACTGTTGGTTTGTGTATATACATGTGTGAATGAGATTAAGCGTGTAGGTACAGAGATGAAACTGCATTATGCAACTGATGGTTACAGGATTAGCTGCTGTGTGAGACACACTGGAACATAGAACTCAGTTTGAACCTAAAAATGTTAAAGACAAATAACCCAAAAGACCATTTACCACATGTTCACCACTGCCAATGAACAAGTAAAATATTTATTGATCTTGTCAGTTAAGTTCCTTGGTGCTACCAAAAGATTCTGACAACCAGAGAGCAGAGTGGTCTTTAACTAATGAAAAGAAGACATAAGCAAGGATCTTATATATATTTGCTACATGGGCTAGTTCACCCAAAAATTTTAATTCTCTCATGCCAGATACATTTTACTTTCTTCCATTTCTTATAAAGTGATCTAATTGATTTTGGATGAGAACAAATCAAAATATAACTCCTTTTTCACTATAAATCCTGACATCAGCTGTCTCCTAGGCGATCATGATTTCAAGCTTGATTAAACTTTAAAAAAAAAAAAAAAAATTTTCATCATACGTGAGTGTATACTATTTTATATTGATTGTTAGTGTTGGCAATACCCTGAGCTTTATGGTACTACCCAGTGGCTGGTGTATGACGGCACTTGGGTAACGGTTTCCCTGAAAGCCTACAATAATTTTTTATTTTTCTTATCTTCTGTTACAGTTACTATTGTGCAGAGCTTTATCGCGGTGCTCTCCGACAGCCACTTGACTAATTCACATGTTGTTCTGAGTGTTTTTTTTTTTTCAAGATTCAACTATCTTCAGTTCTATCCGAAGATTATAATTGATGGCTCAATTTTCCTTGGCTTGCTTATTATCAGTTGTTTTGATTCCCTATGGTCCTAACCAAGGACGTGTATTTCTCAGCTCAATCATGGCTCACAGCTTCCTTGTCACGGCATTCCACAGAGTTGTAAAGTATGTCCGAATATGCTTATTCCCGATGATGGACACGATTGCTGCCTATCTTGTTTAGGAATTTAGCATTTAAGAGAGGCTTTGACGGATCCGTGTTTGCACTGTAGTATGCTGCCGATGTCAGAGAGGCAGCTCCGCCTCGCTGTGTTGAATCCTCGTTCATCTGTTAGACTCGCACAACATGATTCAGTCCCGTGGTGCGCTTAAAAGCACCATACATTAGCAGCAGCTGGCGCTTCGTCAGCGAAAAAAGAAACCTGTGCCGCAAACTGACAATTCTGAACATTGACTGTTGAAGACTGTCACTAATCTTTGCTTATCTCAAGTCAATCGCCAATCAAAAATGCCAACCCCCAGTATCGGCTGCACCCACAGGGAACACACCCTTGGATGAGGGTGATTTCCAAACTAAACATAATATTGATTTGGATGCTCTTTTCATGAGTGCCTATAATTCGCATTTTCATGATGAAGAATTGTTTGATGCCACTCTGCATCCTCCCTCTCAGGAGGTTTTCTCCAGCCTGTCTGTTGCAGGGGTTCCATTCAATCATCAGGGATGGACCCATCCTCTTTGGATGATACTTTGTCAGTACTACAGATTGTGTTGGCACATTTGGGCCTGGAGATAATAACAGATACTAACATGTTCACCATGCCACCGGGTTAGGACTTCGTGTCAGAGATTTTGAGTGCTCTTACAGGTACCAATGTTCCTAGAAGGAGCTCGAAGACCTTCCATACCCTAGCTTCAATGGCTGAGGCCGATTCCATAGAGGTGGGGCGGGCTTCAGAGATTGAACAGCTGCTGGCAGCCTTTGTGGTATCACCTGATGAAGCATTACGAGGCAATGTACACTGTCAAACAGTGTAACATACTGACACTATTAAATAAGGCATATGAGTCAGTAGCCTAAATGACTCGAGCAGAGAACACTATCTGCCAGCTGCTACTTGCATGCAACACAATGTTAGGATTATCAAATATAGACACTTCTGTGTCTCAGTTTCTACAGAAGGAAAGAAGACAAAGTTCTCCCCTCAGTCAGAGGGATGGTTTTTACTCAACGTACTTCCTCGTTCCAAAGAAGGATGGCGGTTTTCGTCCAGTTCTGGACTTGCTACATCTAAATGTGTTCCTAAAGTAATTTCCTTTTCGCATGTTGCACACTGCCAACATTCTTTGGTCTGTCATGAAAGGAGACCGGTTTGTGAGTGTAGATTTAAAAGACGCTTATTTACATGTTCCATATTCATATCAGGTGGCAGATGCTCTATTCAGGGATTTGCTGCAACCGGGGGAATGGAGGCTTCACCCAGATGTTGTGCAGTTGATCTGGCAGCGGTTATGTGAGGCAGAGGTGGATCTGTTTGCATCAGACATAATCACTCATTGCTACTGGTGGTTCACAAGGACCGAGAAGTCCAGCTCATTGGGACAGGACGCGCTGGCTCACAGGTATGCGTTCCCTCATTTCCACTGCTGTGGGAGACATTAAACAGAATATCCCTATGCAAGTACAGGGTACTTCCAGTGGCACCTCGATGCCCAGGCAGGCCATGGATTTCTCTACTTCTGAGTCTGCTTGAGGGCAAACCGTGGCAGCTTCCCGCAGGAGGGATCTCCTCTCTCAGATGAACAGGCATTTTTGGCACCCGGATCAGGTTTGTCATCAGCTTTGGGTTTGGCCTCTCAGCCCAATCCACTATTAGCGGATTGTGAGACACCAGTAGTCCATACCATTGATTATACCAGAGCTACTTCAATGTGACAGCTTTATGCTGCTTGTTAGAGAATATTCTCTTCATGGTGTGGGGATAAGGGATTTGATCTTACCCACTGTACTGTGCCGAAGGTCTTGAGCTTCTTGCAACATATATTGGACGATAGCAAAGCTGCTTCTACTTTAAAGGTGTATGTCACTGCCATATCTGCATATCATGCCTTAGTTGATGGTTCCTATTTGGGGTCTCAAAGCCTTGTTTTCTGAAGGGAGCAAGATGTTTAAAGGCAGTTCGTGTTAACCCTTTTCCTGTGTGAGACTTGCCACTTGTGCTAGAATTCCTTAGTGCACAACCATTCAAACCATTGGGCGGTGCAGATCTTAAGTGGATGTCTTTGAAAACACCATTTCTGCTAGCTGTTGTTCCACTCAACACATTGGTGTGCTCCTTGCGCTGTCTGTGAGTGAGTTGTGCTTGCACAGGTTGCCAGATGATTCAGGGGTCATTCTTCGTCCTAATCCAAACTTTCTTCCTAATATCCTTTTGCTGCAATTTGTGAATACGTCCATTAATCTGGCTGCTTTTCATCTGCCCTCGTCTCAATCCAATACTGATGTGAGGGGCTTATCTCCTGTGTCTGGTATGTGCTTTAATGTTTTATCAATTCTTCCACTTCATTCTGGTATACGGATCAGTTATTTGTCTGTCATGGCAGTGTGCTTAAGTGTGAGCCTTTGTCCAAACAAATACTGTCATGCTGGATTGTGGAGGTGATAAAATTGGCATATGATAAGGCTCAACAACCCATACCAAAGGGTGTTCCTTGCCATTCAACCAGGGCTGTCTCTTCATCTTGAGCTGCTTTCGGAGAGTTTCCCTGGCAGATGTCAGTGCAGCTGTTACCTGGTCTTTTCCATGCACCTTTGCACGGTTCTAAAAGTTTCATGTGGCTGCTTCCCCCGCTGAAAGCACTGCAGTTCTTCTGGAGCAACCTTGATGCTTTCAGATGGGTGACATTCCTCATGACAGTGTTGGAATGTGTCATCCACAAGTGCTAGAACAACCGTTGGCAGTCAGGAGGAATGAAACAGAATGCTAGTTACATATGTAACTGTGGTTCTGTGAATCCCGGATGACTGGCAGAGTTCCTTGCCATTCAGAATGCGTGAGAAAGCATTCCGAGGCTGGAAACCGAGCTGCTGCGGTTTATATCCTTGCAGCTCGGTCTGCGTTACGACATTACTTTTTTGTTATATTTTCTCAAACCTATCTGACTGGTGCTGCGATTATCCACTAGTGCCTAGTACCACATCTGGCAGTCGGAACTAGTTACATACATAACTATAATTTTGTTCTCAATGCTACGTGTTAAACGGGCATGTGTCTTCAGTTCAGGGTTTGTAGTACTCATAAAATGTAATAATGTGAAGTGCCACTAAACCTGTATAGATTTATACAGTATATCCTGACTGAGTTCTATATTAAGTTGTGAGTTAGCATTCTCAATCCCAAAAATCATCAAATCTGTTCTTCGTATACCAATTATTATCTACACATATATCTGGGTCCTGTGACCAAATGCACAATATTTGCAAAACAAGGAAAGACTAATTGTTCCCCCTCACTGAAAGAGAGGAATATATTTTTTCAGTTTTACATTTATATTTGTATAAAATATAGTTCTATATTAGATGGCCATTGTTTTCATATGTCAGCTGATATTGTCAAAGATATGGGCTTTAGCAGATCTAAATGTAGCTTTTAATCTTAGTTTTTATAGTTTGAGAACAATAGCCCTGATATGTTAAAATTATCATCATGTTTTTAGTTGATCCATATCTATTTATTAATTAAGGTTATGAAGTCATGCTTGTTCTTTAGCAAAGGAATTTATGGCCAGACCTTAAAAAATGTTGATTGAATATAACTTGTATTTCAAATTAACTTACATTGAAAGTGCAAGCTAAGATAAATACTGAATTTTTATTTTTTGTCCCCTTTAAGCTTTCATTTGGATAATACGGCTTCTGCAAGAAAATAATTGAAGAGCCCAGCACTAAAAAGTGTAATTGAGCTAGAAATCATGATCGAGACTGCAATGGCAAGATTTACAGTGAAAAAGAAGTTATATTTTGTTCCGTTCTCATCTTCTAAAGAGAGGCATACTCACATCTTGATGTTCTCATGGTACTGTTTGGTATCAGACGGCTGGTTGTACAAAGGCTGTGGGGCAGACAGAAGTAACAGTGAGAGATGAAAGTGGTAGAGTTGTTTCACACAGAGGTCACATCAAGATAGAACTTCTCCTTTTCCATCTCCCTATTTTTCAGATAAACATGTCTGATCACACTAAGAAACCAGAAAGAAAATAATCTCTGCTCTGATATCACATCCATCATCACACTTTTGATAGAAAAGTGTTTATTCTTCCCTCCGAAAGGCTTTATGCATAGGGAGAAATGAACATGTGGTATCTCTAGTACTGTTAATTAATTTCAATCATGGAAACAGGGACACCGGCAGTCACTTCCTCTGTTTTGTTTTTAATCTAATGGATGTTGAGTGGCGCTGTGCCATTCAGTTCTGCATGTGGTCAACAGCCGTGTTGTAAACAAATAGGTAGTAGTATAATCATACACACTAGACTGGCTAAAAGAGTTCATATTTTATCATGTTACAGCAGTAGACTTGACTCATAACGACTAAAATACACCTAATAAAAGTCAGAGCAGCAAAAAAGGGGATCACTTTAAAATGAGATTGCTAAAAAAAAAAAAAATTGACAAAAACAGAAAAGACAGAAGGAGATCAGCTTGTTAAACGCAACAGGATTTGACTAAATGAAAATCTACAGACATAGTCAGTCTGACTTGATTGATGTGACACCTGACCCCATCTCTCATAAAAACTACATTAAATTGAAAGAATACAAGCTAAACAGATAATGAATACATATTTATCTGAAAGCAAATGGTGAAAGAAAGAAAGAAAGAAAGAAAGAAAGAAAGAAAGAAAGAAAGAAAGAAAGAAAGAAAGAAAGAAAGAAAGAAAGAAAGAAAGAAAGAAAGAAAGAAAGAAAGAAATCTAACAATGAAATAACAGGATATTCAGAATGAAAGAGAAATGTGGACTCACTAGCTCAACTCTTGGTCCCAGTCCCTCCAGAATCCGGTGCGCTTCCTCTGCTTTTTTCTGTTCAAAACACACAAACACCACACATGTCAGCAGAACATCACCATGGCAACACATCTTAAACTCTCTCTAGCGCACGCGCGACAACTGAGTGTATAAGGGATGTACTATTAATAGAGCCCACAACAGAAGACATTGCCCTGTGCCATCTACTTCTCTCCCATCTCTTTGTGAAGGAGAGAGAAAGAGGGGAACCAAGGAGAGTGTGTGTGTGGTGGGGGGGTAATCCAACAAAATAAAATAAGGAAGGAAAACTTGTTTTCATTCTGTTCTGCCCTTCTCCCAAAAGCAGAGATACAAAATGGAGATCTTATACGGACATAGCATCAAATTAAGCAAACCAGGATCTGGAATAACAGGCTTACACTTATCCTTCCAAGCACACTTGCAGATCAAAGCACTCTTTCTTAAAATAATGGAATTGTTTTATTATTTTATCCTATTATTTTGAGATAAGGTGGATATGACTCTTTCTACTGCCAATTTATGCTCCCAATTACCAATAATTGATTCTAACTGGACAATGTCATAGCTATAAATGTTGCAATGTGAGTGCAATAAATGGAACTATATATTTGACAGTTTTCCAAGACAACCGAATTCCTACATCATCCTACATCTCATCTGTGATTGCTTATCACATAATAAAACTATTTAAACTCAAAGCAATATTTCATGTTCTTTTATTAATTTCTTTGGTGAGTAGCTGTGTAATATGCTGGATAATGTCCAGCCAGTTGGCAATTATTTGCAAAATATAATAAACGGTATAAAATGTACATGTAGATCAGAACATAAAAGTAAATGTAGACTTGATCAGACCAGATTTATTTGATTAAATGCATAAACTATCACATTTAAGTGGAAATATCATTAAACACAAAACAAAGCTGCAAAAAATTTGAAATTGTCACAGTAGTGACATCATAATCATGACTACATTAACATATTACCAATCACTAGGGCTGCTACCATCACCGTGATAACAGTTCCCCCGGTGGATAAAAAAGACCTTGCGAAAACTTTACATTCATTTCGGAGTTTAGTAAAGTTTTAGATTCTAAGTAACTGTAATGTGGATTCGTCATCTTAGGGATGTTTTCATTTTCAGTTTTACAGAGTTCTAGCACATTAAGGCAACAGCTTATTCATAACATGAAATACGCATTTACCGCGCAACTCAAGTCAAGCACTCACCTAACAACTCAGGGTAATGTTTTGTATTCGGCTGTGTTGGATGTGCACACTACACGACTGATCTTAGATTAGGTGCATCAACGTCTATTTGTCCCCGACTGAAGCTATGATCCTGAAATTCCTTCACAAACTCCAAACAGGATTGTTTATTTGTGATAACATGTCAACAAACAACATGAAAGAAAGGGCAATGTTGTGCATTTGCTTTATTGCTGATTTAAGGCTACGTCCAAATTAATCCGGATACATTTGTTTGAATTACATTTGCTTTCAAAGCGCTCTGTTCACATTGCTGTTTTCAAGCATTTTCCAAAAGTTGCTCGTCCACATTAAAACCCATGAAAACTCTTATATCCCCTTACTATGCATGCGATCGCTGTTCCATGAATGGTTTGAAATTCAGAGTAAACTTCATGTTGCCTGCAATGTAAATGTTGTACAAAATAACATTAATCTTTTTAAAAGCCATCTTAGTTAATAATAGGCACATAAGAGTGATAAATCATGGGCCGCCATCATGATTTTTAACGGTTGAATGGATCACATGACTGCATCTCATGACAACAAATATGTCAGATATCACCGTTTTATCTGTCTACGCTACAATGGCGTTTTCAAATTTATGGCGCAAGTTGTTATATTGCATTTATGTTGTTGATATAGCTAATTAAGCTCATATATAGTATATGATGCGTTTGAGTCTACAGTTGAAGACAAAACTTTACATCCACCTTAGCTAAATATATTTAAACTTTGGTCAGTTAGGATCGCTATTTAATAATGTGAAATTTTCTTTCATCACATCACTAGTGGGTCTACATACACTTTGTTCGTAATTGGTCACATTGCCTTTATTTTCCATCCTCATGATGCCATCTATTTTGTCAAGTGCACCAATACCTCCTGCAGCATAAAACCGACAAACAATGATGCTGCCACCCCCATGCTTCACAGTTGGGATGGTGTTCTTCAGTTTGCAAATCTCACCCTTTTTCCTCAAAACATAACGATGGACATTTCACCAAAAAGTAAGATCTTTGTCTTTATGTGCACTTGCAAACTGTAGTCTGGCTTTTTTATGGCAGTTTTGAAGCTTTCAGGTTATGTCGATATAGGACTCATTTTACTGTGGATATACTGTAGATACTTGTCTACCTGTTTCCTCCAGCATCTTCACAAGATTTTTGCTGTTGTTCTGGGACTGAGTTGCACTTTTCTCACTAAACTGTTTATCTCTAGGATAATGTGTATCCTTCCTGAGCAGTATGATGGCAGCGTGGTCCCATGGTGTTTATACTTACGTACTATTGTTTGTACAGATGAATGTGGTACCTTCAGGCATTTGGAAATTGCTCCCAAAGATGAACCAGACTTCTGGAGGTCCACAATTTTCTTTTCTGAGGTCTTGGTTGATTTCTTTTGATTTTCCCATGATGTCAAGCAAAGAGTCACTGAGTTTGAAGATAAAATACTTCCACAGGTACACCACAAATTGACTCCAATAAGCCAATTAGACTATCAGAAGCAACTTGTCTAATTGTCTAAAGGATTGACATAATTTTCTGGAATTATCCAAGCTGCTTAAAGGCACATTTAACTTTGTGTATGTAAAGTTCTGACCCACTGGAATTGTGATAGTCAATTAAAAGTGAAACAATCTGTCTGTAAACAATTGTTGGTAAAAATTACTAGTGTCATGTGCAAAGTAGATGTCTTAAACAACTTGCCAAAATTATAGTTTGCTAATATTAAATCTGTGGAGTGGTTAAAAAAATTGTTTTATTGACTTCTTAGTTCTTCTGACTTCATTAAAAAAGTACAGTACACCCGCTTCAGTACACCAGGGCTTAGGGCTTTCAGCTCAAATGGGCAATCCTCACAATAATCTCTCTACAAGTTCAGTTCATTCACTACAAGTTCAAGTTTCATTGTGCATACGTTTCTTTGCAGATGTAGGTTATTTTTATGCTGTTGATAGCTGATTAATCTAATATATTGAGTGTGTGTGTGTGTGTGTGTGTGTGTGTGTGTGTGTGTGTGTGTATATATATATACACACATACATACATACATACATACACACACACACACACACACACACACACACACACTCACCTAAAGGATTATTAGGAACACCTGTTCAATTTCTCATTAATGCAATTATCTAATCAACCAATCACATGGCAGTTGCTTCAATGCATTTTTAGGGGTGTGGTCCTGGTCAAGACAATCTCCTGAACTCCAAACTGAATGTCAGAATGGGAAAGAAAGGTGATTTAAGCAATTTTGAGTGTGGCATGGTTGTTGGTGCCAGACGGGCCGGTCTGAGTATTTCACAATCTGCTCAGTTACTGGGATTTTCACGCACAACCATTTCTAGGGTTTACAAAGAATGGTGTGAAAAGGGAAAAACATCCAGTATGCGGCAGTCCTGTGGGCGAAAATGCCTTGTTGATGCTAGAGGTCAGAGGAGAATGGGCCGACTGATTCATGCTGATAGAAGAGCAACTTTGACTGAAATAACCACTCGTTACAACCGAGGTATGCAGCAAAGCATTTGTGAAGCCACAACACGCACAACCTTGAGGCGGATGGGCTACAACAGCAGAAGACCCCACCGGGTACCACTCATTTCCACTTCAAATAGGAAAAAGAGGCTACAATTTGCAAGAGCTCACCAAAATTGGACAGTTGAAGACTGGAAAAATGTTGCCTGGTCTGATGAGTCTCGATTTCTGTTGAGACATTCAGATGGTAGAGTCAGAATTTGGCGTAAGCAGAATGAGAACATGGATCCATCATGCCTTGTTACCACTGTGCAGGCTGGTGGTGGTGGTGTAATGGTGTGGGGGATGTTTTCTTGACACACTTTAGGCCCCTTAGTGCCAATTGGGCATCGTTTAAATGCCACGGCCTACCTGAGCATTGTTTCTGACCATGTCCATCCCTTTATGGCCACCATGTACCCATCCTCTGATGGCTACTTCCAGCAGGATAATGCACCATGTCACAAAGCTCAAATCATTTCAAATTGGTTTCTTGAACATGACAATGAGTTCACTGTACTAAAATGGCCCCCACAGTCACCAGATCTCAACCCAATAGAGCATCTTTGGGATGTGGTGGAACAGGAGCTTCGTGCCCTGGATGTGCATCCCACAAATCTCCATCAACTGCAAGATGCTATCCTATCAATATGGGCCAACATTTCCAAAGAATGCTTTCAGCACCTTGTTGAAATAATGCCACGCATTAAGGCAGTTCTGAAGGCGAAAGGGGGTCAAACACAGTATTAGTATGGTGTTCCTAATAATCCTTTAGGTGAGTGTGTATATATATATATATATATATATCTATCTCAGGGTTTAATTGTATTTTGTGTTCAGTGACGCACTTTTGACGAAGTTTGATCCACAATAAAAGCATAAATTGCGCACACCACCTCCCCCGCCCTCCAACCACTGTACAACATCATTCACCTGCAGTGACTGGCCATTAACAGAAGATGAACCCTTTTAGATGCCAATTTCCTCTCCCACAGTGTACCAGCATTATACCACCACTTTCTTTATTCTATCTAGTCTACGGATTTCAGAGAGCAGAAAGGTGTGAGTGCTCTTTCGATGCTTGAGAGGAGGCCTTAATGGATTAAGAGATGGGGGATGTGAGTAAAAGATCACAGCAGAACAGAAGCCAGAACCATTTGACAGAGAAAATGAACAAACAGAAATGAACAGATAAACAGAATATGGTAAAAGGCAGATAAAATTACAAAAGATGCTCTACAAAGCTGAATCTGGTCTTGTTACACAAGACAAATGCTAATAACCCTAAAGCCAAGCGCACACTACACAACTTTGCCTTCCGCAAAAAAAACAAAAAAACAACAACAACTCAGGATGTGTTTGAAGTAGACAAATCTTAAACAGTTTGGACCCCTTTACAGCTGTCCAATTTAGCCTTCATCCCATTTCAAAAGGATCACCAAAAACGCATAATAAAATTACTCGCACAGCTGGCTAAACAAGGAGGGAGGAGTGTTTTTAAATAGCAGTGATGTGATGCAGATACTGTTGCTGCACAAGCCTGAAATATGAGAAGACATCCACCTTGGTGCCACATTTAGGACTTACAGGCAATAACCGTTAGTGGGTGTGCAAAGTTTCACTGTTGGCGAGCCAAAAAAATGCATGGATCAAAATCCACTGCATGCAAACATGAGAATGAGACTTTCTGCTTGCTCTGTAGTAATTCAGTGACCCGAACAATGAAAATATATGGTTCTTTGATTTCCATGGGTCTAATTTGATTACAGTAATCCAAATTGAATGTAAATATTGGGAATGGTTTTCTTGAACATGCATAGATTTGTTATGATGCTGCTGTGAATAAGTGGGGCTGTGTCTGTGTATTATATGTGTACATATAATGCACTACTGCAATTCAAAGTGAGAATAGAGAGAGGGGATGGATGGTGGGTGACAAAGAATGAAAAGAGGCCAAATGGCTGGAGGTTGCTTTAATTAATCCTGTAAGTCTCTCCCCACTAGAGGGACTTCTAGCACCACACATCATAACCTCTAGCCCTAAATCACACATCAGTGTTGCAGTATAAATACACTGCAGCGAGTCTTCATGGCTACACTCCAATTCACAAACTATTCATATTGTAAAGTACTCGAGAACAGAAGTAGTGCAAGCAATATCATAATGCTTTAAAAATAGTATTCCAAAATATCCTTGTTGCAGTAGTATTATTTTCGGCAGACTTTCGAAAGATGCATCAGAAAGATTAACCACAACTACATGTTCTATAGAATAAGTTTCTGTAATGTTTCCGTTTTTAGTTTTTCAGTTGTTGTAGTGTAGTGTATAAAAGAGGCGAAGAATGTGACAGAAGTTGCCATAGTAAACTTTGATTGTATGAATCTGAAAAGTTCAGAAATAATTAATTGTAAAGTGAATTTATAAATGTAACACTTTAAAATGTGACAAAGGGGTCTGTCGTATCAAGATGCAATTTTATAAAGTGAAGGTTGGTCCCAATTCTAGTGCAGTCTTTATATACATAATGAAATGTATCCACTTTCCTATCACCAATAAAGTACATTGAATGTTGTATAGAACTATACAAATTTGGATGCAGCCCATGGCTCTGTCAGTGAGACTCCTTAGACTAAGAGAAGTGCCTCTGATTGGGGGTGCAAATTAGTTATATGTGTGATTCATATGGTGGTGGGGGTTGAATTCACTGTCAATCAACTGCAGCACCTCATTAGGCATTTAAAAGCTTGTTCTCTCATTTAGATCTGATCTTTTCCTCCATAAACCTCACAAACGATCAACTCTAAACAATGGTCTTAAATATATGTGTACAATGCATGACCATGTGTCATGTAAGAATGTATGACTACATATTTTAGAATCAGTATGTATTAGGAGTTGCACAGCAACTAATGTAGTCAAAAACATCAGTCCAAAGTCAACTAATCGTTCACCACGTGATTGAAACACAGCATGTGTGAAGTCTGTTGGCTCTGCACTGAAAAGGTGCAGTTGCTCAAACATAGGCTGTGATTTTCTGTCAGACTCGCATTAAAAGACGCGCGCACAGAATGCACTTCAGAACCGGTGTTTATTCATTGTGTCGCTCTGTTCACAACACAATGCATCAACGTATCAACAACAATCTTACGCATTCTCTGTATCTGTATTGCACATGCGCATAGCATTGTATCAATACTAATAATGTTCAGAACATGTCATAGGCTACTATGATAAAAATGACACAAATGCTACGGTAGTCTGCAATATGTGGACATTGGTCTTCAAATATAACCAAAATACTTGTTATGCTGACCTGGATACTGGCTGCTTTGTTCCTTCAAAAACACGATACAGTTAGAAAAGCACTTCAAGCAGGAGTCTGATCACCTGAAAGAATTCATCCCATTGTCAACTTTGTGTGTTGGGTAATCTGACTTGGATGCCGTTTTTCCTTAAAATCGGAGTCCACTGATATGGCAGAATGCCTCCCCATTGTTGTCCATCATGTTTGCAGTGGTTTGGGGGCGGGATGAAGCCATGACTAGTCCAATTCGTCTAATTGACTCGACTGGTCGGCTATTAAAAATCAGTAGTCGTGCAACCCCTAGTACGTGTATAGTGAGTGTACTTTTTTTCCCTCACCCTGTTTTCATCATAGATGATCTGGACAAGGCTGCGGTGTTTAGCTTCACTGGGTGGAGGGGAGATGGTGCGCTCTGGCTCCTGGGGTTTTGCAGCCTCTTCCTCCAGCTGTTGCTATAAAAAGAAATACAGAACATGAACCTAACCACCCATCCATCTGAATGCCAGAAATAAACAATGGGGATATAAGCCCATAAATAAAAAATAACTGAATGAAAATGTATGGATCATTTTGTACAGATCTATTAATTGAGTCAAAAATATATATGAAATAATTTATAATAATTCACACATTTCTTCTAGGGCTTGAAGCAAAAAAACGTCCAAAAGACAGTAAAAAAAAAAAAAAACAATAATAAAAAATAAATAAATATATAAAAATAAATGGTCTCATTAAAAGCTAAAATGATATAAAAATAAATCTGCTATTATTGTTTATTATTGTAAAAAAAAAAAAAAAAAAAAGGATTTAAACAATTTCATTTTAAAATATGATTAATATTTGAAAAGCTTTTGTCTACCAAATCGAAGTTAAGTGATGTAACCAACATGCTGGTAGCAATTTTTTGTCATGTGATAAGAACACTGTAAAAAAGAGAGGACTCCTTTAGACCATCATGACATATATGAAGTTAAAATTACAGTTAAAATGAGTTTACTCATTTTAAAAACTCATCCCTGTGTTGTAATAACCCCATACGAATTTCTTTCTTTTTCTTAATACAAAGTGAAAAATTGTGAAATAAATTTGTTTTCAATTATGTCAAACAGTGCCAGTTTATGGTGACCACCTGTTCAAGCTTCAAAAAGGACACAAAAGTTCAGAAGTCTTAATTATTCTATGAGATTAATGATTGTTATGAAAGCATACGATAAGGTTTGGCGTGAAACAAACCGAAATCTAAAGTGTTTTTTTGTAAAAATGTTCACTGACCGTTGATCTCTTGTGCATGTTCATGAGTCTGTCCACGAGCATTACAGCTCTTTGCATGAGAGCAACAGTAGTTACAGCAGTGTGAGATGGAGCATTTATACCAAAACTGTTCTGCGATTGCTTTCGGGTCCTTGAATAAGGTATAAAGTGCCACCAGTGGAGTTTCTGGTGCCCCCATCAGGTAAGATGGTGCCCCTCTAGGTAGTTGGTGCCCAACACAGACAGGGTAATACGCTTATAGGGAGTGGCGGTACTGGTAGCAACATCCAGCCTCCTCGACACCAAACATCTTTTCGCTTGAACGCCCCCATCTTGCGTGTGCTTCGGCAATACTGTTGCTCTCGTGCAAAGAGCACTAAAGCTTGCGTGCAGACTCAGTGAACCTTTTTTACTAAATAATACATTACATTTCAGTTTCTTTCACACCAAACATTATCGTATGCTTTCATAATCATTAATCTCATAGAATAAATAATTAGACTTTTGAATTCTAATTTTGTGTCCTTTTGGAGCTTGAAAAAGTGGTCACCATAAACTGCTATTGTATGACATCACTGAGAACAATTTTTTTTTCACAATTTTTCCCTTTGTGTTAGGAAAGGAAAATCACATGGGGTTATAACAACACATGGGTGAGTAAACAATGACTGAATTTCCATTTTTAGTGGACTAATCCTTGATCACGGAACTGGTGGTACTCTTAAAGAGACAGTATCATTTTAGCGCAATACATATCAATGTAAATACACCGATTAGCCACAACATTAAACTAAATCGTGCCGCAAAAACAGCGCCAACCTGCATCTCAGAATAGCATTCTGAGATTATATTCTTCTCACTAAAATTGTACAAAGTGGTTATCTGAGTTATAGACCTCTCTCATCAACAAGCCCTTTCCTTCCACAGAACTGCCCCTCACTGGATATTTTTTGTCTTTGGCACCAATCAGAGTAAAATTTAGAGACTGTTGTGTGTGTGTGATTCATTCTGATGGTTGATGTGCACATTAACTAAAGCTCTTGACCTGTATATGTACGATTTTACGCACTGCACTGCTTCCACACGAATGATTGTTTGTGCCAAAGGGGCTGGTCTGAGGATTTCTGTAACAGCTGATCTTTGGGGATTTTCACACACAACAGTCTCTAGATTTTACTCCGAATGGTGCCAAAACAAAAAACATCCAGTGAGCGGCAGTTCTGTGGTCAGAAATAACTTGTAGATGACAGAGGTCAACAGAGAATGCCAGTTCGAACCAGTCTGGCCAAAGTCTACGGTAACTGCTCTGTGCAATTGTGGTGAGAAAAAAAAATAGCATCTCAGAATGCTATTCTGAGATGTGGGTTGTTGCCGTTTTGGCAACATGAGGGGGGCCTACACAATATTAGGCAGTAGGATTTAATAGATGTATACATATAAACGAAAACTAAATTGTACAAATCATGAATATAAACAAACATGAAACAAAATGCAATGTAGTAATAAATAGTAAATAAATATATGAAGTTTGCTTTATATCTTTTTCGGTTGCATTACACTTACATGTCATCAAAAGTCTGGTGAGTAAAAACTAAACTTTACTAGCCAATGGCGATTCTTTCTCTAATTCATCGTATAGGGTTGTATCCCCATATTAGAAGCATTACTAATGGCAGAAAAGGTCTCTGATTTGCTAAAGAGTACTAATAATTTAGCTCAGAATGTAAACAAGAAAACGATATAGTCCAAGATTAATGATCAACAATAATTTCACAGTTTACATACAGATGCAAACACAAACTCCATTCGAAATCTCTCTCTTTCACTCTAAAACCTAAAAAGAGTCTCCTAATACCAAAGGGTATTATCCTAAACTCATATGAAGCAGCTTTAGTACAGGATCAAAAACACCGTGTGTGTATGTGCGCGTGCATGCGAGTTAAAGAAAATAAACAAGCCATTCCGCTGCCCTCCCAGACAGACAAACATTGGGTAATCTGATATTCTCACTTCTCTCCATCACTCCCTCTCTTTATGTTAAATTTTGCCACACCATTTAATTTCCACAGATGTTTTAAAGCTTGGAGGAAACCTGAGGGGAGAGAAGAGCGATGGCAGGGTGTGTTACCTCACTGCACAAAGATGCCAAATCTTTCAGAAGAAATTATTATGGGGTTGAGGGGCAGATGAGGAGAGGTTCATTTTTCTTAGTAGCGTGACTGTACTTATACAATTCTCCCCATTTCACTCCCTCTTCAATGCTCCAACATCCCCTCACTCCCACAACAGACTAGTCCACAGAGCGCAGGTGGTATCGATTTATAGAGCAGCGGTTTGGACACAATCCAAAACCTCAAGTGAATGTTTTACAAAAAGCTGTTTTACAAAAAGATGGGGTCTGCTTATACATTTTCTGCAATGGCCCCAATAAGTATGAATAGAAAAATCAGAGAACAAATTCTACAGTAAACTTTAAAAAATAGGTTTAGGACTGGGCTGGACAAAAGGTGTAAATATTCACGGTACGATAACCTTCACCAAAAATACCACAGTAATATGGCATCACATGGGCCTTGCTTAAATTATTAGCAGTTTAATATTTATTTATGATATACCGTTTTTCCGGAAAAAGTCGAACCTGGTCAAAATTGCGTTGCTCAGAGAAAACAAGACAACACAGATAAGTTGTACTCTGTAAATCGCAACGACAGAGATTGTAATTGCCGACACTCGGACCCGGGAGTAGCCGCTACAGTCCCAACTTCCCTTCATCCGCTCAAAGTCAGACATGCTCTGTTATGAATATTAAATTAGCTCAGGAAATACAGAACTCTGTACTTTGTAACTATGCCGTATACAAAAAACAGCTTTAAGTCCGTGACTAAAACAGCATGCCTGTTTTATTCTATTTGTACATTAATGTTAGAGACTGTATATCTGTGGATATTTCTGATAATTGTACCCTCTATGCTGTACATTAATTATCCGGTTCACTGACTGAATGTTTTCCTATGAGTGAGATGAAACTAATGTTTCATGTTTTGATAGAAAATTATGTTAAGATAAGTATTTTTGTAAAGGCAAAATATTCTGAATTGGCCACTTTAAAATGCTTCTACCGTCCATCTCTATGATTGATGTTTTCATCTGTTTGAGTGTAAGCATATGTGCTTAGAGGGAGGGGGGTATGTGTGCATATGTATGTGTGTGTGTGTGTGTGTGTGTGTGTGTGAGAGAACAGTCGCCATTAATTACGTATAAATGATGTCCATAAGTCAATTCGGACTATAAGTAGCAGGTCCTTTCAGATACTGAAAAAACTTGACTTATATTCAGGAAAATACAGGTAGTCATAGAAATCTTGTATATGTATGTGTTATGAAAAGGGGTTAGACTATATACTGTATCTACATTCATCTCGGCAAAATCCTTGATGATCACGGATGTGGAACTTCAAGTTTGAAGTGTTCCCTGCCTGAGCCAAATCTTTTGATAAAGTTTAATGATTGGCTGACCATCACTGATGGTGCCTTGTGAGTCTTTTAAATAACCAAAATATTCCCACACCCCAGACTTCAGCCGCTTGGCTCAGGTTCAGGCTTTGACATTGCTCTCTCTGCTGTGCAGTTCACGCATGTGGCTTTTAAAACTAAGTGACGGTTTAGCAAAACATGAGGATGTAGAAAGTTACACATTTTTTTTTATCTAGTTTATATGATGCTGTGTAAATGTAGCTTATTCTCTCTCAATTTAACTGATATTTACAACGGAAACTTTTAATCCTTTACTTAGATTTTTAATAAAACATTTTTTTAAATCCAAGTAGTCCAGTGAACGCAACACTGTGAATTATAAATGTCAGCGGCTTGAAACTGTGATACCATTACATCCCTAGTCTGGACAAGTCACATGTGTGCTAAAATACTTTAATATACTTGATGAAATGATACCATTATACCAGAAAAGTGACCAACTGTTATATTGCGGCATTAATGCTTGAAGTAGACCAAAGAGTAATAGCACATGTCAAAAAAAGCAAGAAAAAAAGAGATCGAGAGAAAGCACAAGGAAGGAGAGAGACAGAGCAAGAGAAGAGCGAGAAAACCATTGAAGTGTGTTTGCAGTCGTGTGGCCTGCATAACCACACAATAATCACAACTCTACACACACATTTAACCACTAATACTATAAGATTAAAAAGTGTCCAGATTACATAAACTGCATTTTGGATGAAAAGTGTCTACTAATTGCAGCTCTGAAAGCTATACTATGAATCTAATCTTTTTCTTGTAAGTTAAAAGTTTTGAAAAGGTGATGCTTATTTTAGCGAGGAAACATTTGAGCAAATGTATACTTCAGTCCTTCATGTAAATACAGCCCTTTGCATAGTGTACAGTGAATTTGCAGCAACAAAGCAACCAGAAGTCATTCATTATCAATAAGAGATGGTGATTTTATTGCTCAATAGGACTTTAATGTTTTTATAGACTTGAAAATCCATGTTGAAAAAATAGTTTAAATGAATTCTGAGCGAGTTTACATGAATTAAACTCGAACTGATTAAACGATAACCAGTCATCATGATTATGCACTGATGCAATTATGTACAAATGCTTTGCATTGCAGAAAATAAGCCAGTTCCGTGTCAAAATAGAATTACATCTTATTTTTACCAGGAAAACATCTCATTTGTAAAGATTACCTGCTTTTTACGCAGTTTGCAGATCTGCTGTTCCACCATGGTGATCTCCCGGTCCACACGGTCCATGTTCTGGATCAGCTCTTCTTTTGAGAAGCGAGTGGGAACCAGGTCCAAATCGGGCTCCATTGGCACCGGGCTCACGGGAGAGATGGGCTCAATCTTCCCAATGGAACTGCTGCTGTCACCGTGATCCTGCACACATACGTTATTATACTCAGGTTTTGTCATATTTACTCCGATTAACTTTAAAATAGCAATTTTGACGTAGGGCTGCATGATTATAACACTTATGTAATTGTTGATTATTTCCCTTGAAATTTTAATTGTGATTAATTAAAAATGGAAGTTACACTGAATTCATATTTGTTCAACTTCATGCCATATTCTTTCTGCAGGCAACACATCCAAAATAAGATGAAAACTGTGTCAGGGGTTTGTTCCAATTACAGCCCTCTACATTGCTAGTAAATCACTCCCATACACGACAGAATTTCGGACTATGCGACAAAATATGTCTGTTACTAGTAGGGATGGGCAGAGTACTCGAGAACTCGGATGTGGCAGCAATGATCGATCACGAAAACGATGATCGATGGTGATCATGCATGATGTGACTTCTTACTTAATTCGAAATTCAGTGACAATTACCTGAAAACTAAACACCAACGTGTCAAAGAGGGAGCTTATTTTGAGATTGATTACGTTGTGATTTTCAGGGGAACCTTGATTGATAAGACATCAGAGATGTCTTATAGCAAACCAAACTGATATACGATGCCACAATGCTATCGTTACGATAATCAAAAGAGTGTGTAATTAACCGCGTTTTGAACACCTGTCTCTGCAAAATGTATGCTAAACACATTTTTATTAACATTTAAAATGTAACAACTCTGACTCGTTAATGGATATTATTTAATAAAGTGAATGTTTGTTACTGAATGTAAACCTCTCTGCCCTGGGTGCCAAAATGTTTGTAAGACACAACACACAACTATCTTGACAAAATGGGATTTGAAGATTTCCGCATGAGTTTCCAAGTTAGAAGCCTGGCATTAAGTGTAATTCCATTGTACTCCAGTCTGTCATTCCAGTCTATTAGAGCAGGGCCTGAAATTAGGCTCAGGATTGTGAGGAATTGCGCACAATTTAATAATTCACGGAAGATCCATATTTATAACATGGGTCATCCCTGCACACTTTTCTCTTTTAAACGTAGTTGAGAATTAGAAAACCAATCCATGCAAGTAAACAAATATGATCAATAATCTTTTTGGATCAAACTGTAATTCCAGAAGCTCTATAGTGTCTTTCTCTCCCTCTCTCTCACCTACAGCTGTCAGCAGCGCATTGTGTGGTTGTTGAGTTTAGTGTGAGCACCTGCAGTGAGGAAATCTTTTTCTTCAATTTGCAAATGAAAACAACAAAAATGTACAAGCCAATTCGGATATTTTCTCCAGAGAGAGTTGAAGTGTGAGCAATGGTAGAAGTGATGCTTCCCTTAGCAAGCACCGCTAATAAATGTTATTCTGCATTTCAAAGTTTTGACATTTATACATAAAATATAAAGATACAAAATGAGTTTAAAACAATGAAAAAACTAAAAAATGTTTAAAAGATGGTTACAACATAGTACTGGCCTAAGGATTGTTTGGCTTTCATGTCTTATAATATACTGGTGTCACACAGCAGATCAACAGTTGACACTAGTAGAAAATTGGTTAGTTTAAAGTGTGGTAAAGAGCTCAGTGCCGTTCACATGAAGAGAATTACGTAAGGGGAGTGGCCTGCTATTCCAACACTCTCTCCTTCTCTCTGCCCCTTATAGATCACTTAATGAAGAGAGCAGGGACTTAGTGGACTGTAATAGACAGTAACCACAAAGGTGAGGGTGAGAGTGAAAGAGTGTGCATGTGTGTACACGAGAGCGAGAGAGACCTTTAAACACAATCAACCACACAACTCTGACTTAAGAAACACAATGAAACACTTAAGACATATAAAAGAATACTTAACAACAAAAAACAACTATATTACAATCAAATTTTTAAGTGACATTGAAGAGTGACATTAATACAAATGTCTTCTGGGAAAAAAATTATAATTTAAACACAACCAAAAATCAGGACATACTACCTATATCAAACGTAAATATCTGGAAAGATCATTTTAAAAAACTCTTTACAAAGAACTCCCATCAACTTGTCTATCACCCCAACAATTACTGACTACAAGCAAGCTTGAAACACTAGAATCAGCAACCAAAGACAGCCAGTACCCTCTAGATTACAATCTCACACTTATGGCACTTTTTCACTGCACTTTACACTGCACAGTGAGCTAGCTTTACTTTCTGAGCTTGCATTTCCACTGCAGTTTAGTGCCGCCTCAACGTGGGTGGGATTATAGGCTGAGCGTCATATTTGTGCCACCTCTACTGCCGTGACATCATCTTAAACGCGACACAAACATTACTGACCATAAACAATAACACGAACGCTAGCTATTAGCTACTAGCTCATTGTGCTGCAAAAAGCAGTTGTTGCATGGTGATTTTACACAAGTATAACAGTTAAATTGGCCTGATTATTTTAGAAGCAAGCTTTCCAGTAGCTGGTCAACTAAATAAAGTGAAGCTTTCAAGCAGAATATAGTGTTAATGTAACAAAACGTACCATCCTCCATCGTTGACTCCAACAACGCCATGGCCGAGTCCAGGGCACTCTCCCTCCCATTGCCATAAATAATGTGCATTTGGTCAAACCACTTCCACTTTCTTCTGTTTGAACCACTCCGGCTGTTGTGGTCCTTCGTGGTTCTGTAGTCACTTAAGTTTTTTTTTTTACTTTTCCTTACATTGTTGGCAGGTCCAGTGGTAGACGTGTGCGGCCAACAGCTGAGACACTTCTTGAAAGACTTTTTCGTTTCGCATCGTTTCATTCGTTGCTAACGAGAGGAACGTCTGCACCTCATTTATTTTGTCCACAGCCATTTCTTTTACAATTCAAAAGTCATGTGAACAAATTATGTGGTTGCTAACTTTAAAACTAGCGGGTTCAGATCTTTGTGATTATTTATATTTATATTATGCGATTATTTTAGCATAGTTGCCAATAGGGTTTGAAATTAACGGGGGCTCGGGGCAAAAATGCCACCAAAGGTGCACTCTTTATTCAAATGCCTTTGTTATGAAGTCTTCGGTTTTGTATTTGTAACATCTGATATAGTTATACAGGGGTGCTAAAAACTGATTGCAATCCAATCACTCAAACTTCACGAGGTGGTTTGAGACGCATTCCAGACAAAACTGGTTAAGTCTAAATGCATCTGGCTATTAAAGCCACATATGTAAACTTAAGCTCACCCAAACATTGCTACATCAGCATAGGAAAGATAACAGTCACCGAATATTAGCATTGGGCTTGTGTTGCGCAGTAAATAATAACAAAGAAAAAGATGAATGCATGTTGTAGGAGTGACCGAAAAAAATTTTTTACGCAGATCGCTGATGAAACTGAAAACTAAATGACATGAGTGCAGCTGACGCACATGACATGTCTTAACTACGGAAAGTCAAGAGGGAAAAAAAAAACAGCGTGCCAATTCAAAGACACACAAGCGCTGAGCAAATCCACATGGAATCAAAAAATAAAGCACATCTTATAAATTCACTGCCCGGAATTATCATAATCACAGAAGTGAACTCTGCTTTTAAGAGCCCTTCAAAAACAATCCATCACCAGATGACGATGTGCTACAATGTAATGAAATAATTTCAATTGAAATGGTTCTTGGAAAAAAAAAATATTTTGTCATAAAACACAGCTACTTTTGTATGGCTGTCCACGGAGAAAATGCCTTGGGTGGTGTAGTTCCAGCATCTACCAGCAGGTGCA
Organism: Moxostoma hubbsi; assembly: GCA_032164185.1. Taxonomy (NCBI): domain Eukaryota; kingdom Metazoa; phylum Chordata; class Actinopteri; order Cypriniformes; family Catostomidae; genus Moxostoma; species Moxostoma hubbsi. Next base: position 27,783,685 of record JAVLUX010000018.1, on the reverse strand, counting down.
AAAGGACCTGTAAACCAGCCAATTCCTGACCCCCCCCCCGGTGAGAACCCACAATGACAAATAAAATTTGCCATTACACAATCATTAAATTAGAGTGAAAAAGGAGCCCTTTGCATTCACTAAAGTCCTTGTTTACATCTTTGCGGGAATTAGGCGCGAACCTCCATAGACAGCATGTGCATCACAGCGCTTCAAGCCTGGTGTAGTAGCCGCTAATCTTCAAGCAAGTCCATGGTGGGGAGACAATCAGAGTTTAATTGAACGAGACACTCAAATGTGCTGTTCATTCCCTAATTTAGATTGTAAAATGTGATTGTAATTTAAAGTGCACAATAGATCAAATAACCACAATCAGACAATTATTTAATAATCATGACAGGCCTACATAGTTCAGAGTTCAGAGTACTCGAGCCCATCTCTAATCGGGCTAATTTTTTAATACTTCAGCACTATTGAAGAGAGGAAATGGTGATTAAGCTAAACGGAAAGGAACACAAACGGCAAAGAGTAGGGGAAAAAAACAAACATTGTAGCTAAAAATCATAGACAAGGTTACAAATTTCATGATATCTTTTGCCAATAACATTGTGTCCATTGCCATATGGTTAGACTCATCTCCCATGTCCTGCAATGAGGGAGAGAATAGTGTGTCTTTCCAGCAGTCAAGAAACACTTTAAATGTTGGCTATGTGATGCACACTTGGAAAAACCTGATAAGGTCTAGTGGCACCAACAGTTGTAAAAGTAACAGAAATGGATCTGTCAGTGTGAGGCAGCAGCATGTTGTTACAGAGAGGGTGCATGTACACCTACACACACAGCCTTCACAGAGCCTCTGACCTAGAAAATAATTCATACGAAGTTGCAGACACACAAGTTATTCCAAACATCTGCCTATGCTGCTTACTGTTACACCACCCACCCACACACACACACACACACACATCAATTCCCTTTCTCATTCCCTCCCCCTCTCTCTAACACACATCCAAAGAAATAAAGTCACAGCTGTAAAGTCAGAGGTTGTGGTATACCTGACATAATTCAAAATCTATAATCCATTTACAATCCAAACAGTATCTAAACACACCCCTGCTCCTATCAGTAATGTGCGGTGGTAAATGGCAGTACAGGCTGTCTGTTGTGATGAAAACTTGGGACAACGGAAACAGACAATCTGAATTACGAGGCCAATAAATATCAACAAAGTGATCATCAGCTGAACAGACTTATTAATCGCTCTTCTCTACGGTCCAATTAATCCATGAAAACCATGCCGCATTCTTTCTTGCCAAATCCCACAATCATGACACACTAGCCTGTGGATTCAGAGCCAGTTAAAGCTCTTCGTTTGCTAGAGTGAACGTTAAAGCTACTTATACCGCAAGACATCACAATATCAGTGGCTCTGCATCAACTAAACGAAAACACCAGGGACCTTGGTGTATATTTCATTTTAAATTTGTGCGTACACACAAAATAAGCTTTCTGTTGAATAAAACCATGCATATGGCAGAACCTACGCAAAGTGTACTTTATAAATCCCAGCTAACAAAAGATTGTGTAAACATGCACAAGCTTTATATAAAAAAATAAAAATAAATTATTAAATAAAAAAAAATAAAAAAATTATTAAATATATATATTTTTTTAAAAAGGTTACGGTGCTTAAAACTCCTTTTTACTTAAGTAGGACCCCATTAGCATATAATTTTCATATGCTTATTGCCATCCAAACACATGATACTACCATGTTTAACAGTACAGGAGACTAGGAAAATATACAGTACCGATCTGAAGTCATAAGCTTAAATGTTTGAAATTAGTTTTGTAGACAAAAATATAACTGTGCCACCATATTAATTTATTTCATTATAAAACTAAAATTGAGTTTTGAAATTGATGATTTGGACCAAATAATAAAGAAAAGCAGCCACTAAGTACCCAACATAGATGGGAACTCCTTCAATGCAGTTTAAAAAGCATCCCAGGGTGATTCCTCAAGAAGTTGGTTGAGAAAATGTCAAGAGTATGTGTCTGCAAATTCTAGGCAAAGGGGGACTACTTTGAAGATGCTAAAATATAACACAGTTTTGATTTATTTTGGATTTTGTTTAGCCACAACATAATTCCCATATTTCTGTTTCTTTTATTCCCTAGTTTTGATGACTTTACTATTATTCTAAAATGTGAAAAAACAATTATAATAAAGAATGAGTAAGTGTTTCAAAACTATTGACCGGTAGTGTAGACTATATCAATATATAGTAAATATTGCCTGTTTGCATAAATTACACTGTTAATATCAGTAGCTTTGCCTTTGTTTATAAATAAATATCCAAACTTTCAATGTGCTTTTATCTTTGAATTACAACCATCTTCAAATTAGAATGCTGACCTTTCCCATTTCCTCAGCTCCGCCCACGGTGAGAGGATGACGGTGGGAAGAATGACGAAGAAGAGAATCCGCCCCGATTTCCAAGCGAGGTCGCTTCATCTCAGAGTACTCCATCTCTGATTGGCTGTTGGGATCTTGCAGGTAAATGTGTTCATACCGGATATGGGGATCTTGACCTCTGTAGGGTGGAGAAAAGAGAAGATAGAGGTGAATTATGGGTAAGGTACAGACATTAGCCTAATTATAAAGAACGTTAGGACGAAAAGGTTAAGGAAGCATTTAGTCTTTTCACACACACACACTGGAGTTGACATGTAACATTTGATCTGCCTCAGATGGGTGATTATGATTCCAGTAATGCATGATTCTTCATATTTCTATGCCGTTATTAAGGAAGTGAAATACTATACAAACAAAAAAAAAGGTCTAAAATAGAAACAGAATCCTTAATATATGCACACAATACACAAACAAATGCATCTAGCATTGAAGTCAACAAGAAACATCCTTTGCAAGTATTTCCACTTCCATAATGTACTGTGTTTTAAAATAAATAAATTAATATATATGTAAACTAAAAGTGACAATTCCATAATGTTAATAGAGCCAGACCTGAATGCAAGTTTGCAGTTGACTGTGGAGGATTACTTCCATTTATGTTTACGCATATGGCAGACGCTTACATTCAAAGAGACTTACATTAGGCATCATAATTATATCACCAAAGCTTGAAGTGGAATCTGAAATAATTTATATTTCCTGAAATTTTTACCAAGCAGCATAATCTTTTAATAACTTCAAATTGATGTGAAAAAAATATTTTTTTATCTTCTAAAACATTTCTGCACTTCTGTTTTATATACAGTTTGTACTGTATATAATTGAACATCACAAATTCATATTATAAATATGTTGAGCAATTCCACAAAAATGTCAACCACATCATGGGGAAAAAAAAAAAGTTACTAAAAAGAACAAAACGTCTATTGTGGTATAATGGATAATGCCATACGCTCCGCTAGAGGGTGCCACTTGCTTACACAATGCTGACTGAAGTGTTAACGGAATCGCTGAACATTAGAAATCGTGCATGACCATTCTGCAATTTCAAAAGTAATGCAATCAATCGTACAGCTTTAAGGGATACCATACCAATGTCTAAGAAGTCAAAGTTTACTGGTTTCAAAGCATTTTGGATGGTTTAACCTGTAGGAAAGTGCTGCTTTGACAACGGTCACATCTGTAACGACGTTTTTTCCTCATTGATGCGAGAACTAGAATGATTATAATTTAAATATTGCATGTTCTTAGGCGTGCCAACCCTTCTACATTCTGTGGCTATCATTATTTCAGGATTGTGCATTTGAATTTTACAAAGTGTGATAATTATTAAATAAACTATCAGTTTTTCATAGCAGTGCTTTCATGCTTAAAACCAAATTGCAAATGCTTTTAAATTTGGTCAATAATTGGCTAATAAATATCGCTGGCCAATACATCAATGCATCCCTACTAGGGATGCACCGAAATTTCGTCCACTGAAAAGTTTTGGCCGAAAGAGCAAAAAGTCAGAAAATATGAGCCGAAAACATATGCCTCCCCGCCCCTCATTGCTAAGGTTTCACTCTCGATCGATCTAGCCATTATCACGGCGCTACCAAGCAAAGGCCGATGTCAGCGGTGTGGAAATACTTCAAAGCAGTCCTGCCGCTCCCTATTCACATACTAAGTCTGCGAAGGGCACCAATGAACCAACTCCCTAGGGGGGCAACAGAAAGTCCACCGCCTGGCCCTTACTCGCACGTTATATGTTATCCAAGGACCCGAAAGCAGTTGCGGAACACAGACGATAGCTTCACGCTCATATCACGTGAACGCGACAATCCTCTTCACTACTGGTACATGAACAAAGATCGCGGACTGCACGCAGGTATTTATCTGCCCCAAGCACCAGCACAGAGAGAGCGAGAGACTATTCAGTGCAGCATCTCATGTTCTTGATGAGAAGAGGAAACGTCTCTCCAGCCAGAAAGCTGAGCAACTTTTGTTCTTGAAGAGAAACTTGACACTTTTATTTAAATAGAAAGCAGTCCAATTTGCTATGTGTATAGCAATTTCAATAAAATAGGTTTAGCCCTGCAAAACTTTGTTCTTCACTTGAGGCTACATCTATCATTTACAGTTTGAGGTTGGTTTTAGTTCTATTACTGCTGATTTGCACTGTTCTTTTGCACAATCATTTTATATTAAAGTGGAAATACGTTTACATAAACAGAATAGAGGCCTTCTGCAGTTCTGTGTTTTGCCTGTTGTTTTCATTAAATCACTGCGTAGCATATTTAAACTTTTTGAATTTGCAAGATGCTATACTAGAGCTGCTAAGTTCATTACTTGACTGCTGTTTTGCATATCATTATAGTTTTCTATATAGAACTGAATAAAGAATAATACATTTAATAATGTTTTAATATATTTTCTGTCCAATTTTGTTGCTTTACTTTCAATAAAAGTGTAATCATTTTATTGGTTTGTAGTCATCAATACAGATTAATTAAATTCATTAAATTAATTAAAAAGTATAATATTAATAAAAAAATAAATTTGTTATTTTTTTTTTAACTATTTTAAAATTTTCGGTTTTCGGCCACGTGCATCCTTAATTTTCGGTTTCGGCCCAGAATTTTCATTTCAGTGCATCACTAATCACAACTAAATAGATATATGCTACTGATATTTTCCCCACCCACAAGGCCCATTTTTCATCTGCCAAAAAGCAAAGCCATTTCAATGAAAGATGTTTTTCTTTCCCTTTGAAATAACATATTAATGAATCATGCACAATAAGACCAAGAATGTGTACTAAGAGAGCAAACAGGGTTAATTTTGGTTTCATGCTGATTTGAAATAACTCGCATAGTATTTATTCAAACGAATGGAAAAAGAAAAAAAGAGAGAGAGAGAAAGAAAAGGGGGCATTCCCAAATAAAGTCTACAAGTAACAATAGTAAGACTTGAATGACTGTGAATCATCATGCACATTCAAACACAAAATTCTCTGGAGAATAACAACAAAAAACATTAACATACACTACTACACATATATAGGATGGGTTAAATGGCACGCCTTGACATTATTAATGCCTGTAATAGTTGTCCACATGAACACAAGAGCAGACAAGGCAGGTCATGACCTCGACAATTATTTCACAAATCAACAGCTAAGTACAGGCTGCCCAGACGACAGAAGAGCGTAACCATGGGAATGTTTGCATGCAGCAGTGCCAACACTGTGGTGCAGTGCTTGGTATGAGAGTGAGTCATTTCACACAAGTGTGAGGAATAAACTGACCTTGATGCTTGCAATGACAGTGGTGGACAGAGGGTGTGATATAAGAGAGGTGCTTGATCCTCGCACTAATACATTATTCACATCAACACAAATTCATAAATCACATATATACATCACCTCTTGTTCTCGCTTTGATTCAACCTCATGTCTATCCTTCCTGTCTAGTTTTATAGTAAAACATGGATGGGTCCAATTTGTGGGAATGGACATTGTTGTTGTACATTTGTCAATGCTTTGATCTGATCCTACAGATAAACAAGAATTATTTGTGGGATCTGGTGGCAGTACATCCTCACAGACTAAAGTTCCCTCTGTGACTTAAGGGGGCTAGGAGTTTGTGTGTTTTGACTGAGGCCCGAATGGGGTTAGCTGAGCTACTGTACTTTGTATGATCAGGTGGTTCAAAGCCACACACACACCTCCTCCTTGTAGCTCAAGACAGATCAGGAGCAAACACAAACGCACATGCACTCAATAACCCCTAACGGCCACGGCACACCTCGCACACACTAAAGCCACATGTACACACATGTATACACACCCTGTTTCGCAATCAAATAGACTCTCCCTTCCTCTGGCAAAGCCAGGGATCACACACATGTGGACACACAAAGACACACACATGCACTTAATACCTCTAAACCCTCAGACAACTACACATGTGAGTTGAAAAGAAAATGACATGTGGTGTAACCGTCTGGAGACTGTATATTGAGAGAAAAAAAAAATCTAATTAACAGGTGAAATTCTTGGAAGGTAGAAATGTTGGCATGATACTGCAGAACCTTTTATTTTACTTCTTTAAAAAAAACAAGCAGTGAAACAAATGTTATTTTAAAATATATAAAAATGAACTTTTTTTGGGAAATATATATATATATATATATATATATATATATATATATATATAAAATTTAATATTTTTTTTTTTTCATATAACATTCTAAGAAATAAAAAAAAAAAATATTCTGCACAGTAGTTCCTAAAGTAAATGTACATTGTTTTAAATTAGTTTTGGATATTTTTATTGGAAAACAAGCCAAAAAAAAAATCAAAAACGTATTTTGTTCCAGTGTATAATGGGGTGAAGACTTCCTCGCTCACCTTTCTGTTCACATCCATCTCACTAACTCACTAAAAAACAAACTCGCTCTATTAATAAAGCTGCGTATTGCCACATTTCTTCAGGAAAAGAAATACACAGTGACAAATATTATGATTCAATAAATTGTGGCCTATCACGTTCTGATCTTGCTGTGGCAAGCTTGCGTGAGGGGGACGATTGTCCCCTCAGTTTCGGAGTTTGTAATTAATTACATGGCCTGCTTCCGTATTATTTGAGTTTTAAATTAAGCTATAACTCATTAAATATAACTGCAATAAAGATGTAACATTGGGGTGTTTTAAAGAGCTCTGACTTCCCACTTATTCCACAACGGGAGTGCTTCTGTATTTACTTATTTGTTATTTTTGTATAATTCCCATGTACTTTGCAATCTATATCACCTGAAGCTGTTTGGAAAGTTTAGTGTGCATCTGGACTGTGATCTATGTAATTCTTCCTCTCTAGAGTCAGGCGCGAACTGCAGTGCTGCTCTCACGTGCCATCATTAGAGTTTAATGTGATCTCATTTTACATCTATTAAAATCAATCGACTATTCAACAATGAACATTTTTGTTGACAATTTTTTTTATTGTCGACATTGTCGGTAACGTCAACTAATTGTTTCAGCCCTAAAGGGGACTTGATATAAAAAGAAACTATTAAACAATTGTGGAAAAAAAAAGAGTGAAAAGAGTGATAATTTCTTGAGCAAATTATCGGTAAAACACAATCAGAGGTGAAATCAGGCCAATAAGACTCTCAGAACAGAAAACAAAGTATTCAACTGTAGCGAGAATGTATATGTTATGAAAGGAACAGGGTGTGAAATTCATTTCTGAAAATTAGGGGGAATTCCCCCTTACACAACTCATATGGTGGGGATTTACTTTCTATTCTAACCTTATAAAATGGCCCAGTCATCCTTTTATGCTAGAATTTAAACAATTCAATTTGAAAAATAACATGTTTCAATAATTACAAAATTGCATGGTCTGTACACTGCATAATGTGCATCGTTACTGAAACTAAACTTTTTCTCTCATTCACGTGTCCAAACATTTTTGTAATTCAATTAACATAGCTAACAAAACTAATGCACCGACACAGAGATGACAACATTTCTCCAGATTTGGAATGAGGCGCTTATAAAAAAAAAGTAGCAACTCCATGCCAATTGAATAAAACACTGCAAATATAAACATTTCACAATGAAAATTAGTCAGAGATTTGATTCATTTGCAAAGTGGTTAATGTAAAATTATTAATGTATCATTAATGATGTTTTATGTTACATCAAGGCTATTTATCCATATATTATTTTTGTTAATATTATTATTAACTACACTGCATTTGGTTACATTATATTTTACCTGTTAACTGTTGGCTTCTAGCTGTTGAGGAGGCTTTTCTGACAGACAGATGCATAAGTGAGATGAACCAATGGGCAGGGAATTAGGCCAAAAGCACAAGTGACAGTGTTACTTACTAGGACAGTATATTTTAAACAGAAGGACCAAGCGGTCATGTGATTTAGTGCATGAGCACGACAACAATCTGCTGCGGAATGTGAGAAGCGAGTGCCCGTTTGTGCATGTTTATGATGAAGATCGCAATGCAAGTATTTGGAAGTAGGCCTAAAGGCTATCAGATGTTATTAATAAAATAAGAACTCTTATGCATTTTTTTGCCCCCATATATGTTATTTAGGGGCCCAGAGATCCCATTAATTTCCATCCATGGATGGAGAGATGGAGATGAGAGATTTAACAGGTGCTTAAGTGTCTCTCTTCACCATGCAGCTAGTACACACAGCATTTTTGGTATTTCAATCATACATGGAAGCTTAATAAAAATCTTATTTGCCTTCATATATTTTTACTAAACATTTGTGAATGAACAAGGGGTGCAAAAGATTTTTTTAAAAATTACAATAAATTTAAAGCGGCTACTAATGTTTGGAATTGCGCAAATGCTTGAACCAGTAGTACTTCCCAATACATTTGAACTGCGCTCCAAACATGAGCCTCCGCGTGTGCAAAGATCAGCACGTCACCGGTTCATTCTGAAGCGCACACAGACCATGTTTATCAAATCAAGTGGTTTTTATTGTCGTTCAACCATATACAGTTAGTACAGTACACAATGAAACGAGACAAACGAGACAACGAGACAACGTTCCTCCAGGACCATGTTGCTACATAAAACAACATAAGACAAACACAGAACTACATGAGACTACACAGACTAAATAACATATATAAAGTGCACGTGCAAACGTGTGCAAAAAATACGGGACAGTACAATAAATTACTAAAAGGAACAGGACAATAGACCCAGTAAGAGACAGTGCATGCCGACCAGTACACATTTGTAATCAAGTAGTGCAAAAAGATGACACTTTCTAAAATGCTAAACGTAGCAGTTATTGAGGTAGCAGCCAGGTATAAAGTGACAATGAATTAAAGTGCAACTCTGGACATGTGCAAAAGATGGATGGTGTACAGGTAGGTGGGGGGGGGGGGGGGGGGGGGGGGGGGGGGGTGGTGTGTGTGTGTGTCAGTCCAGTCTCTGAATATTGAGGAGTCTGATGGCTTGGGGGAAGAAGCTGTTACACAGTCTGGCCGTGAGGCCCCGAATGCTTCGGTACCTCTTGCCAGACGGCAGGAGGATGAAGAGTTTGTGTGAGAGGTGTGTGGGGTCATCCACAATGCTGGTTGCTTTGCGGATGCAGCGTTTTGTGTAAATATCTTTGATGGAGGGAAGAGAGAGATCTTCTCAGCTGTCCTCACTATACTCTGCAGGGTTTTGCGGTCCGAAACGGTGCACCGTTATCTGTCTTTAATAGCAGCTTTTGGCAGTTAAATAAATCATCTCTCTATTTTGATGTTATTTTGAATAATTATACAGTCTTGAAGAGTCGTGAAATTAGTCTACTGATGGCGTCTATGAAACTTAATGGCGAAATAAAAGGCTTCTTAAAATCATCACAATATACACAATACTGTTGAATTTTATATCTTAAGCAAAATCATCTTGATGATATCGTGGGTATGTATTGCCACTTTTTGTTGCCACCGTTTTTTTTTTTTTTTTTTTTTTGTTTAAAGCAAAGTTGACATACCATTAATGGGCTCCCCTCTCTCATTCGGCTTAAAGCCAACATGTTCCCACACCAGAGCTGTGGAATGCGGCTTTGAAACCAAGTCCATTTGGACTTATTCTTCCAAACTGTCTGGCTGGAATTATGCAGTCGTTGGGAAAAATGCCTATTAAAACTAATAGCCTTGAGTAACATGTAATTTTCACCTGTCGCTGTCCGATCGGTGTCTGTCTGTCTGTCTGTCTGTCTGTCTGTCTGTCTGTCTGTGTGTGTGTCCTGCTTGAGCCATGACTCAAACACAGAGAGCAGACGATAGGACAGAAGCAGAGTGACTGGCTAAAATGTTGGTGACCTTCATTCTTATGTAAACAAACACACATGTAATCACAATAAGCAATATTGAGGTCAGCAAAAATAATCGAGGTCATGTCCATATATTGAACGATATGTCAATAACGTTGTTTTATCACGTTGCTCGTTAACGGAGACGCAGCATAACACCATTTGCATGTTGAATTAACAGGTTTAGAAAAGTTTAGACATCTGTAACATCTTAAGGTCAGTAACTATCCAAAAAAGTGCTCCCTCATTGTGTGCTCACACCAAATTCAACAAGCGCACAATGCGCTGCTGACTGTTGCATGTGAGAGAGAGGGAGAGATAGAGCAGATTTACTTGTACATCTACTGGAGAACTAGTGTGTGGGTGTGTCTAAATGTGTGTATTGTACACCATGGAGAACAAGAACTGGTGCCTCATATTCATTACATACAGTCTGCCCAACTTAAATAAACAGTCCACACAGACCCGACCACAGAGCGCGATTAATACAAACAAACGCTGCCGTGCATGCATGTGTACCAGTGCCACAACACAGACACTAAAAACAGAGAGGAGAGACATTATAAATGGCACGTGAAGGTTACCTTCAAAATCTTAGAAAGTTCTGACTTGATTTCACTTTATTATCACAATTTCTTACGAAGTTTGTCTTGCATCCCAAGGCGTACACCGTTTCACATCAATAAAATGTACACAACATTTACACATTTAACCAAACAACAGAAAAAAATACAACATATATTACGTCAGACATTACAAATAACTGGCTGCGGTGCATCAATTTAATCACTTCCATCAGTGCTTAGTCCACATTAGTCCAACAGTGAGGCCTACTTAGAACCCAAACTCTGATTTAGCAATTTGACAGACTGGTGAACAAAAGAGTTCCGCAGTCTGTGCAATCGAGCCTGTGGGACTCTAAATCTTCTATTTGATGGCAAAAGCTTATATTCTTCAAATAAAACATGAGGGGTCGGATGTAATTCTGCCTGCCAGAGACAACATTCTTTTAATATATGCATTATGCATATGCATCATATTTAATATATGCATTTGATCCACAATCTTTGAACAAATATGTAGCAGTCTAACCAGTCAAGCTTTAAGTTCAACAGAGAGACAACTGTACCATGCACAACACTCTGTACTATAGATTGAAAAAACAATAATAGGATCTGTTTGTTTGCTCCAAATGACCTTAGTCTCCAAAGAAAATAAATGCATTGTTGTCCCTTACTACGAACATAATCTATATGTGCACTCTAGGATAAAGCAGCGTCCAAATAGATACCAAAATATTTATAGGAGAAAACTTATTCAATCTGTGTGTTATGAATAGCAATTGGTGGAGGATACCAAATTTTTGGATGACCAAAAATTATTTCATGTGTCTTCTTTGGATTTATAATAAGTTAATTCTTTTCACACCACTCCTCTGATCTATCTGTAAAATATTGATGAATACTAGGATGAATACAAGCGTAGTATCATCTGAAAACTTCAATATGTATGCATTTGGGATATCTGTTTTGCAATCACCTGTGTGGGTGATTGAGATGAATGTGAGAAAATGTGAAGAGTAAAGGTGAGCTCACACAACCCTGAAGTGCTCCTGAATAAGTAACAATGGAAGTTGAATATGCCTTATTAACTTGTACACCTGTACTCTATTTGTCTAAAATTAATAGTATCATTAAATTAGATATGGATTAACCTCGATTTGAATAATCATTGCCAACAAAAGCTCTGGCAAAGATGATTCAAATGGAGGTTAATCCATATCTGATCGTATCTTGCTTAAAGAAATCAGAAAACATTACTCAACAAATAGCATATAAGGCTGCATATATATAATACAATTTTGTGACAGCAAATAAAATGTAACTGGCTAGGTGATCTAAGTTATCAGCCATTGAGTTTATCAGCATTGTCCGATCTATCAGTCTACACTTATTAAATCTTGCTAATGGGCTTTGTTTCTGACATTGCCACGATTATGACTGTTGGTTTCCTTTTCTTTCAGAGTTCTTTGTGTTGGTACGGATCATCATTAAGGAATTTAAATGTTTGTTATAAGATCGCTGCTGCCACACACAAGTAAAGACTCGACGCAGTCAGCTGATGTCATATGAGCGAAGAAAGAAGACTGTTCAGCCTCTTAGCAATTTAATTGTTTGCGTGCGTGTGTGCGTGCTGGAGGGTTGCATGCATGTGATTATTAAAATTAAAAAAATTTCTGTCTGACCTAATTATCACACTAAAAAATACTTTGGAACCGCTAAATGCCATTTTTGCTCACTCCATTTAGACCCTGTTTCCACCTGGTCTTAAGATGTGATCAGATCACCCAAAACAGAAGTGGTCAGCCCTAAATACAGGTGTAAAAGGTTTTGTGATCAGATCACAAAAATCACATCCAAATGTGGTCAAAAACACTTGTGACCAAATCACATTTGAGGTGTAAATGCTAATCCATCCTGCATGCGTCCCGACTGTAGTTTAGCAACATCCCTCACCTGTTAATCAACTGTTGCACTAAAACAAGTTTAACTTAGCCGTTTATGAGCGGCTTAAAAAGGAAATAACCGACTGATCAGAATATTAAATAAAAAAAGTGGATGCACAAGAGCTTCATGGATCTTCTTTAGGGTGTCTGATATCAACAAACATGAGAAGCATGAAGGCCTGAAGCTCCATTAACCCTCTGGGGTCGATGGACACGCCGGCACGTCCTGCTGGATTTTTTTTGGTCATTATAGCGCAAAACCACTTAAAATACTCCATCATTTTGGGGCATACAGATAAATGTAAGACAGCATTAGAGACTATAAAGGGTCCACTTTTATTTGTGTACACTCACAATAACAACAAAATCTTGTGCTTTTGTAAAATAAACAAAATAAAAAGGGTGAGATATCAGACATCTGTGTTTGAGCATATATCAGAAACACGTCACAAAAATGAACTGAAACTCCGCGAATACTTATCACACAAACATGAAACATATGTCTAAAGAAAGCTTAAAATGTCTACTTTTAAATAAAACAATTCAAATTTAAAACAAATATTCTCCTGCAATGCAATCTGTATGAAACATAGCGATGTACAATTTATTTATCTCTAATGTGATCACACCCACCAGCAGAGCGTGCCATTCATACGCTAATGAGCTGCGATGATTATTGCAAATGGTAAACGCCCCCGACTGTGCCTTAAAAAAGCTTCAAGTTCATTCACTTTTCTGCACGTTTGGAAGACAGCAAACTCCTGGATAGTGATGATGAGTTAGAATTTTCCTCAGAAGAAGAGCGGGACTCCGATGAACGTTTGTATTTTGAAGAGAGACTTGATCCAGCTATACACAATTTCGGATAAAGTAAGTCATTTCATTTTACTTGCATTAGTTGACATGCTATTTTATATAAATATGTACATATTTTTACTAGTGGGACTGTTTCCAGACTTGCCAGCCAGGATTCAGTGTATTGACATTTGAAATATGTCCTAATAGGCAAGTTTTATTTACATTTAAATGCCGTTTCAGCTAAAGCAGGTATTTAAATTGTATGCTGTATGATATAAATATGATACATAATCCATCCATCCATCGTCAACCGCTTATCCTATACAGGGTCGCGGGGGGCTGGAGCCTATCCCAGCTAACATTGGGCGAAAGGCGGGGTACACCCTGGACAGGTCGCCAGTCCATCGCAGGGCATATGTAACATGATATAAAAATAATATTAATGTTTAGATTATATTTTAACTAGCATTTATGCTGCATCATTATCATCAACAAAGCTTGTGCTTGCAAATGTGTTCAGATTAAATGAGTAAAATGCACTTTAAATATGCCCATATTAGAAAATCACCATCTTATAATGATTTCTGGAGGATCATGTGGCACTGAAGACTGCAGTAAATTATGCTAAAAATTCAGCTTTAATCACAAATTGCATTTTAAAATATATTCAAATATAAAACTGTTTACAATAACACTGTTTTTACTGTATTTTGGATCAAATAAATGTAGTCTTGGTGAGCAGAAGGGACTTCTTTTAAACGGTAGTGTAGATCTAAAATTAAGTGAAGTCTTTATGTAAAGAAAATGTATAGTCAGATTACTTCTTTTAACTTAAAACCTGATTTTGATCATTAAGTCTCCTCACATTCATTCTCTTTCTGTCACATTCCTTACTGATAGGCCCAGGGGAGGGGTCTTTTGTCTCCTCAGGTGTGAATTACAATCCATATTCATGATAGTTCACACCTCCTTGCATATGACCTTTCTAACACTACAAGTGTCTTACAAAAGTTAAATTACTATATTGTTTTGTATGAATGACTGATCAGGATGGTTTTCACATAATTTTGTAGCAAAAATTCTAGGCTACAAGATCCAGTTCTCAAAAGGCTTTCGGACAAATGTTTAGTATGTGTTATATGGCTTTATTTCAATGTCTTAAAAAAAATGTTTTTCAAAAACCATGCATAAACGTTATTTTCTCAAAAATACAAACATGTACACACATGTTGCTCACAAATTATTGTAGCCCAGTTTATATTGAATACAGTGTTTTCAGATTTTAGCCATTAATATGTTTTTAAGCAACTGAAAAAAGCAAAACTGTCAAGGCATGTCAAAACTTCTCCAGGGCCCAAAACACCCTCAGATCCCAGAGGGTTAAAGATTTGATTGTTTGCTTAATGTAATAAACATATGAATCCATGACAGAGAAGACCATGCTACTAAATCGGCTGTACATGTAATACACAGTAGGCAGATATTAGACCTACTCTATGAATTAAGGATGTGGATATAAACATGAAATTAGACAACATAAACAAGACCATTACTGACTGATACACAAAGAACAGAAAGATAATACCAGCACAGTCCAGAAATGCTAAATGTAACAGGTGTGTTTTGAGGATGATATGAAGTAGGCTAGACTGTTTGAATGAACAGTTCAGAAAATAACAGCGATAGTGATTTTGCTTCTTTTCATATCAAATGTAAAATTAATGTTTATGTTTTGAAACATTGCCTAGTTAAATGTTTACTTGCTTGTTGGATACTGTGCAGCTCCGATTTCCAGCCATGTGCATAACCCGGGGTTTAAAAAAAAGTTTATAACGATTTATTCAGTGCTTCATCTCAAAGGCGAAATACAGTGGGAACAATCATAGACAATCACAGTCCAAACACTGTGGATTTATTGTGTGCAAATGTGTGGATTACTCATTTTCAGCATCATGCTAAAGTGAAAAAATGTGTGAATTGCACGCACTGTGAACATTGAATGTGCAAGGATAATTAAAATATTGTGCAAGCCATGCAATCCCGGTGGTTTCTTTTTCCCTGCAATTTTCTACACATTGGTAATTGATGCTGCTAAGACACTTGGTACAGACCGAGGACAGTTGTAGGAGAGCACGCTCAGGGTCCACACACCCTTGTGCGCTCACGCGACTGTACCATGGAGCATCCAGTATATTATGTGCTTGTGCGTCTTTGCGAGCTAAATATAATCGTGCTCGCACGTCTCTGAGTGCTTGGTCAGAAGGATTTGTTCACTCCAAGTAATTTTTGTGCTCTCTTGCTTGTTGTCTGCTTGTACTAACGTTAGAAATCCAGCACTGACTGGCACAAATCTCTCTCACGCTGGCTCCAGGCCATCGGGCAGTCCTTATTGTCGAGCCCTAAAAAAGTGCCAGATGTGGTCTGCTGCTGTTGTTGTCCATCCGCCTCAAGGATAGACATGTTGTGCATTCTGAGATGATATTCTGCTCACTACAATTGTACAGAGTGTTTATCTGAGTTACCATAGCCTTTCTTTCAGTTTGAACCAGTCTGGCCAGTCTTCATTTAACCTTTCTCATCAACAAGTAATTTCTGTCCGCAGAACTGCTGCTTATTGGTTGTTTTTGGCACCAAGTTAACTCTAGAGAAACTAGAGAGACTGTTGTGTGTGAAGATCCCAGGAGATCAGCAGTTACAGTATTCCTCAAACCAGCCAGTCTGGCACCAACAATCATGCTACCGTTGAAATCACTGAGATCACAATTTTTCCCCAATCCTATGGTTGATGTGAACGTAAACTGATGCTCCTGACCTGCATCTGCCTGATTTTATGCATTACACTGCTGCCACATGATTGGCTGATTAGATAATCGCAAGTGTACGTGCTCCTAACGTGCCCAGTGTGTGTATACTGTCACGACTACCTGGCTCACAGTAGCAGTGACATAGGGGAGACCACACCGTTTGTTACTTTAAATCAAAAATAGTTTATTTAAACATTAAATAATACGATGAAATCATAATTTAAATCAAGAAATGTATAAAGTCAGTAAATGAGAAGCAAGAGGAAACTAATCAAAGTGTAGTGCAAATCAGTAAAGTGTAGACTATGTGTAATGCAAACAAAACAAAAAGAGTAAGATTGCTGCTGCCAGCCTGAAGGCCCCAGCAGTGCCGAGACGCGCAAAGCAGATCCGAGAGGCCAGACAACTGGCAGGAGAGGTTTTTAAACAGTCCCACCAATCAGCTGCTGTCAGATGGACCGAAAACCACCAGCTCCCTCTTCAGACTGGGAGGAGAGATACGGCCCAACACATTCTGTCCAATGGTGGAGTGAGCACACCTAGCACGGCAAAGCAGGGCATGGCAATACACAAATTCGTTCTGCTTGCTTTTCATGTTTAAAGCCCTAAATTATTGATGCCACATATCGTTCCAAAATAATGTTTTGGTGTTACTAATGGTGACTTGTGTGGCCATGTTTTCAAAATTCTAATTGTATTCTGGATCTCTGGTTATGTTTGAACACCCCTCAGACAACTTTATGACAGTTTTGTAATCAATTGTAGTGTTGTCACGATATCAAAATGTCAGTAGTCGGTACTGATACCAGTGAAATTTCACGGTTCTCGATACCAATTTTGATACCACAGCAAAAATATGCTAATATTATAATGTGCTATTGAATACACCAGTTTAGTTCTTTTCAATTATTTTAATAATTATAGTTAAATAATTATTATTTTCCCGAATTTTTTTTAAAGTTTTTATTTTCAACATGTCATTGCATTTTCTTGCTAATGAAAATGTGATTAATTATTATTATTATTATTTTTATTGTGAATATAAAATTTTACTATACAGTTGTAATATATTTTTATTTCATGTCTTCATTTTCAGGCATCTAGCTTTTATTATGAATCATGCAATATGTATGTGTGTAATTTGTCAGATGCTTCACTTTTCCGGATAAACAGCTCACGTCACCGCACAGTGTGATCACTGAAGACTTTCCAGTCATGTCTCAAATCTAATCTCTTTGCACTGTCCTTTGAGTCTGACAAATGAAATGTAGGATTTAGGTGTTTGTGTATGTGGTAATTTTGAAATGTTATGTTTTAAATTTTATTACAGTGAAGCACATTGTTCAACTCTTTAAATTTGATATAAATAAAGCTGAGCTGAGATTAAAGTGCAAATGCAGTTATTTTAATTATATATATATATATATATATATATATATATATATATATATATATATATATATATATATATATATATATATATATATATATTTTACATGTGCTGCATGGTTCACACTGGATAAGTGCTCTGCTCTGTCATCTCATATAACGTAAATGATTCTGAATATTTGTGGAGTTTCTATTGGATGAGCGGTCGGATTTAAAGTACATATCTCTTCCACAGTAAGATTGCAGCCTTCAGCGGTTTAATAAATCACACTAGGACATGTCATGATTTTAATTTGATTAATTGTCCATTTCAGTGTAAGGAGTAAAAGCACACACTCAAAATGAGCATTTTAAAACAGTCGCGTGTCAGTCATATTGCGCGCTGGTACAGGATAAAGTCGGTGCTCGGTACTACCGGTACTGCAGGAAAAACTGGTACCGTTACATCTTTTTTATTTTAGTATCGACTTGGTACTGAAGTGCCGGTACTTTTGACAACACAATTAAATTGTCAGTTCAATTGTGCCCTATATCATGCTGATTAACGACAGGTAGTTTCAGGTCGACTGTTCTTATGATTTGTGCATAAGATGCTAAATGCTGGTGTGTTTGTCTGGGTAGAGGATTGTGCAAGTTTGTGTCTCTTCACTGGTGCGTTCACTAGTGGAACTGATCTAAAACAGAGCAAAGGCAACACACGTTTTTACAAAAAGCAATCTGTATGAAGCCAGGAGGGAAATAATGCATAGAAACGATTGAACACACTCTCTAACCAAGTCCCCCCCCCCTAATTTCCATAGATGTTTAGCACTTACATACTCTAAATCACATCATCAGACTGCAGCTTTCATCCAAGCCCTCTTACTCACTCTCTTTCTGTGAGTGGGCAAGATAATCTGCTCTGCAGGCAGGATTTGTCACATACAGAGTCACCACACACAACAAGAGCGTGAGAGAGAGAGCGTGTGAGAGAGAGAGAGAGAGAGCGTGTGAGAGAGTGAGAGAGAGAGAGAGAGAGATCAGTGCAGGTTTTAACTTGCCCCTGACTTCATTCTGAAATGAGGACAGATCATGAGTGCTTATAGTGTTTGAGCTATTGTAGAGGAAATTGTACTTGTACTGTTGCCAATCTTTCTCTTCACCCTCTTCTATTTTACATGCAGTTACCAACCCTCTTTCTCTACATCAATCTTGCTTTGATCTCTCAAAATCCTTTAGTATCTGTCAGTCTCTCTAAACAGGATAAAAGTTGATAAGACAGGAAAACACTTTTCACATCACTATGACTTACTATATGTCATTACACATCAACACTAAAGGCTCATGTTTTTAAAAAATACCAAAGACAGCAATTACACAGCCAACCCACACAAAACTTGACCAAAACAGGGGATTACTATTAGGGCTGTCAATCGATATCATAATTGATTGAACTAATTAATTACATGCTGTGCTGATTAATTAATTGAATTAATCACTTTTATATATTTGCTGAGAAAGCCCCTCAAATAACAATAATTCAATGTATAATGTTCAAATAATTATAAATAGTTATATTTAAATAATTACAAATAATATGTACAGAATATATATTAGGCATGTAAAGATACACAAATTTCACAATACACTGGAAAAAAAATGATTCCTTGCTTCAGCAAATATTGCTCATTAAAATAAACAGATTTGACTGAAAACATAATGCTGTCAACTTTCCTTAATTGCTATATGTGTGACACAAGATACTGAGATTATGCTGTACTCACAATAATAAACATTGCTAATTATTTTGAGTGAAGTGACAATAATCTTAAATGTAGTAAACCCAGCCAAATTTTTTTATGATTCCATGGGAAACCACGTGATGTAGAATGTGATTGAATTTTAAGCAAGCATATTTGGGTCTGACAGCCATTTTGGATGAGGAGAGCTTGTGGTGGACAACACAAAGTTTTTGCCAAAAAGTTCAAAGGTAAATTACTTTAAACAGAGTGAAATCTTTTTTTTTTTTTTTCTTTCTGTGTATTCAAGTTTCTACATTTGCTTAAAGAAATTATGTTAAATTACATTGTTTAATTTCATTTGCAAATCTACAGTATATTAAACATTTGTCTGCATGAGGCTAATTAGATGTCTACATCTTCACAGTCGGACAAACACAAAGGAGCCTGCCCATTTTTTCACCAGGCAGATACTCATCTTCAACTGCTTCTCAGAGCCTCCTCACTCACACCGCAGAAACTCAGCAAACAGGTAATTCCAGTAAGTTAATCACATTTCTACACCGATTTAAAATGTTTAAAGCAAACATCAAATTGTACATATTGAAACCAGCTAACATTTTCTGAGGGTTTATATTCAGCTTCATCAATTGCTTCTACAGTTTTAATGCTAATGTTATTTCCCCCCATGATTCACATTTCATGTGGACCATACATTTCTGTCTCTGTAATGAGATTCACTGTTGTGATTGCCACTTGCCTTAACCAACATTGAGGTTGTCAATGACAATATCTAATATTCTGTATGTGGTGCATACACCATACTTTTTTCATGGGAAAATTGTTCATTGTTGGGTAGTAGCAGAGAATTCCCGCTGATTTTTCACCAGAGAGATAGTTCATCTTCAACTGAACTTCAGTTCGCACTCACATGGCAGATTCTCAGCAGAAACATGGGTAACTCCAACAAGTAAATCGATTTTCTACACGTTGGTTTATGTTCACTTTTCAACTTAATCAAATGATTTTAGTAGTTCACCAAAAAATGCTGTTTCTCTTGTCATTTGCCCTTCTCACACTTTATGCCTTCTCAAACTCATTTGTCTTTCTGTCTTCTGTGGAACACAAACCAGCATTTCCACTCAAGTCATATAGATTACATTGATGCCTGTGGATCTTGAAAGTTTTAACCTCACTGACTTCCTTTATATGGACAAACACACATCATATATCCATCAAAAATCTTTGTTGGTGTTCCCCTGAAGTCAAATGAGTTTGACATGGCATAAGACTGCATAAATGATGAGAAAATTACCCTGATTGTAACATTGTCTGACATGTGTAAGTTGGTTTGTAAAATGAGTCACATTATTAGTAAAATACTGTTGCTATATGTAGCAGGGTTTGCAACTGTTGAAAATGGTCTCGTCATGAGTCTTAAATGTAAACTAGCCATACATGTTGCTTATCTTGTCAGTTACAATAATACTATTTTTGGTAGCTCTACAACTAGAACTAAAAGAAGAGTAATCAGAGGTTTTCAAGGCAAAAAAAAAAAGGTAAGACGACATTATTCATATAGCACCATTTTAACATATCCGCTGACATTCATATAAATGTATGCACTTGGTACAGTGGTTGAATACCTGTGTGCTTCAAATGAAAATTCTCTCATCATTTTACTCACCCTCATGCCATCCCCGGTATGTATGACTTTCCTCCTTCTGCTGAACACAAAGATTTTTAGAAGAATATTTCAGCTCTGTAGGTCTTCACAATTCAAGTGAATAGTGACCAGAACTTTGAAGGTACAAAAAGCACATTAATGTATCATTAAAGAATACGCCTCCAGTGGTTTAATCCATGTCTTCAGAGGCGAAATTATAGGAATGGGTGAGAAACAGATCAATATTTGTCATTTTTAATACGAATTTTCCTCCCTGCCCAGTAGGTGGAGGATAGTTAATTGTGCAAATAAATACAATGGAAACTATTAATACACATTTTGACAGATTATTTCTATGCATTTTGGAAGTGGAGCTTGACCAAGAACAAAAAGGAGCAGATGCCATCAATGCTTTGGAGCAGAAAGAGCGAAAGTTGCCTTTCAACCCACTGGATATACTGACTGTCCTTGAAAATGAGCTGGGGACATTTGTTAAAACTTGGGTCAGAGCACTGACTTTTTGGGATGCTTTATGCCCTTCACATCAACGACCCAAAGAAGCTGACACTTTGTTTATTTTTTGAGATCATACAGTACATGGTGTTGCATCTTTATGATGGCCATGTCTGGCCAAGTTGAAATGATCTTTTGAATGAATAGTTTCATTTATACTGTAAATACGAACCGTTTCTGGTGTTTTTGTTACAGTAGAGTTTTCTCCTAGATGCATATATTTCTGCAGTGTGCAGTCTGTTATAATGCATTTATGAATTGCATTTATATAGATAATCCAATTAATATAGCCCACATGTTTTTATGTTTTTTTGTTTATTGTCATGGTTTTGTTACTATTTTTGTATTTGAGAATGTATTTTGGTTCTAGGGGAGCATGAATATCTATGTTAGATTGTACATTTGTAAACAAAAATAAAAACCTGTCATTCAACAGTTGTCTGTTATTTCTTCAGATCATTTTATTTTAAAGTTAATTGAAAGTAAATGAACAGAACCTAGAATTTGAAGCTGCAAGTAACTCTTGCAGAGATTTTTGGTAAAATGTAGTAGCTGGCGTGGTACAGTATTTAAAAAATGTTTACTTAAATGGAAGCTCATTAATTTGGCCATAGCCAGCTATGTTTTTTTTTAAAGTAACGCTGCTTAAAAAGTGGGATGCAAAAATTATTAATTATATTTTTAAGCCAGCAAATTCTTTTTTTCAGTGTACGATATGATGCATAGCTTCATAATACAGTATGATAAGAGCACCCTCAAATGTTTCACTCAAACTTATTCAAGGATTCAACATATATGTCTTTTAAAGACCCCCTCCATTGAGCTTTTTAACCTTGTTTACATGTCCATTTACAATTTACATGTCCATTTACAAAATATAATTTTCACTTAGTCTTTAACTAAAAAATCCTGTTCTCTAATTCAGAGGTTTTCAATTGGTGAGGCACGCTTCCCATGGTGGGCGCCAGAGAGCCCCAGAGGCGGCGCAGCGCGGGGGGGTGGGGGGTCTGGGACATAACGATTCACGTCTGTATGTACACATTTGTCCTGCTAGCTTGCGTATTAAAGTGCGTGTTATGCATATGCATGTAGCAAAATTGATCTCTTTGTATTGACTGAGTTTCCCCAACCTCTCGAAAGGCTATGGAAGTCCTCATACCCTTCCCCTCCACTTACTTATGTGAGTGTGGGTTTTCCGCTTTGACCCTGCTTAAAAGCAAATACCAAATCAAGGCTGCAGGTGGAGGACGATTTACATTTATTCCTTTCTACCATGCAGCCCCGCATCGATCACCTGTGCCCATCAAAAAGTCGGACTCATTGTTCCCACTGATGTAGGTGCGTTGAAAATGAAGAGGCAAAATCGGCAATCAGGATTTTTTTCTTTGCTTAACGCAAGCCTATATGGAATTGATTTTTACGCATTTTACACTGTGACAAAACAGCGCTGTCCATCTTGCTGATGTCGTTTGATGTCTAATGTTGATGTTTTCAAAGTTGAATTGGCTTAAGTCAGTGTTTCCCAACCACTGTGCCGCATGCCATGAAAGACTGACAGGTGTGCCGTGGAAAATGATCAAATTCCACAAAATAAATAAATGCATGAAAATAATAATAATACTAATTTCAGGGTTCAGAACTCCTCATCTTTCAGAGAAATTAGCTGTTTTGAAACCATAATCGGTCACGTTTGTGATTGTGAAGAGCAATGATTAATGTGCAAAAGTGAGTGATATTTATACGCATTAAGGGTCATCACATGACTCGCGTCAGCGCTGCAGAATACATTGACGTCTATGAAGTGACGTCACACCAAAGTGTTTTTCAAACACACAATTTTACTTCACCAATAATATCTTTGAGACACTAAGCAACAAGAAATATTTTAAAATTTTCCAAATTTGTGGAGACATTGAATGTCTCAATTTATTTTAATTAAATATGACCTTATCATTTACGAATATCAGAGACCCCAGTAATTGAACTAATTTAAATTCAACAAGAAAACACTTAGACCTAAACATAAACTAACAGAGTCCTTCTATTATTTTCTGCTATCAAAGCAACTGCAAGCTTTTTTCTCTCTTCCAAATACATGTTTTCAGTGTTTACTGTGCAATTCTCCATTTTTTTTTTTTAAATGGCAAACTCATAAAATCGGCCCAACACTTGTGGAGGGTGATGCGGCGCTTGACGCTGGGTTCAGCCTCCAGAACCAAATTAAAACTGACATGAGAATTCGTCTGTCCGAGGCAAAGATGCAAAATCTAATGACAATTACCTCAGCATCAGTCTCCCTTGATGCGTTTGATTACACACAGGCAAGTTTAAGTCAATGTGGACCAGGGGGAAGATTTGAGTTGTTGATTGAGTTCTGTTCAGTAATATTGTGACGTTCATATGTCATGTTTTAGTGGCCTCTGCGGTCACTGCGGGGGGAAAACATTCATCTGCTTCGTGTGGTGTATGTGTTGTTCATCTGTTTTCTTCTTTAATAAATAAATGCATAATCTGCTATACGCTCGTGCTGTAAATTCATGATTAAGAATGAAAATGTGAACGAATATAAAAGCTATTAAATGACTTATTAAAATATGACAATTAAAATGACAGGTAATAGATTATGACAAAAGTTTTACGATGGAAGAAAAAAGGTTGGGAAACACTAGCTTAAGCAGCCCAAAATCTTCAAAATAGCTCTTATACAATTGAGATAATGTTAGTAGCATGTGGCTGTTAATGCACATGTTTTCAGTTGAGTTATTTGACCGTTGAGGGTTATCTGTTCAGTGATCAGAAAATAGAGCTGTCCATCGTGCTGATCTCGTTCTATGTTTGATTTTGTTGGTTATAAGGCTGTTGAGAATATTTTTTGACTGTGGAGGATTCTGTTCAGAAGGCTAATTTTAAAAGTTTCCCAACAGCTTGAATGTGGTAAAAATGTGTTTTTAAAAAAAGGTTCTTTTTAAAATATATTTTAAAAAGACAAACATGTTTAAAATGTTTTGAAAAAATATAACCTATTTCAAAATGAAACTGAATTTAAAATGGAATATTGATAGCTTAATAAAAAAAAGTTTATCTTAATAAAAAAAAAAATTCTAGTTTTGTAGTAGTAGCCTAATACTGCCAATAATAATATCCTAATTAGTGGTGGTTGGGGGTTGCTCACACGTGCTTTTTCAGTTCTGCCCACAAATTTTCTATTGGACTGAGGTCAGGGCTTTGTGATGGCCACTACAATACCTTGACTTTGTTGTCCTTAAGTCATTTTGCTGCAAATTTGGAGGTATGCTAGGGGTCATTGTCCATTAGGAAGACCCGTTTACGACCAAGCTTTAACTTCCTGGCTGATATCTTGACATGATGCTTCAATATTTCCACATAATTTTCCTTCCTCATGATGCAATCTATTTTGTGAAGCACACAGTCCCTCCCATAACAAAGCACCCCCACAACATGATGCTGCCACTCTCATGCTTCATGGTTGGGATAGTGTTCTTTGGCTTGCAAGCCTCACACTTTTTCCTCTAAACATAACAAAATTGTGACCAAAGGGTTCAAATTTTGTTTCATCAGGCCAGAGGGCATTTCTCCAAAAAGTAAGATCTTTGTCCCCATGTATACTTGCAAACTGTAGTCTGTCTTTTTTATGGTGGTTTTGGAGCAGTGGCTTCTTCCTTGCTGAGCAGCCTTTCAGGTTATGTCAATATAGGACTTGTTTTACTGTGGATATAGACACTTGTCTACCTGTTTCCTCCAGCATCTTCACAAGGTCCTTTACTGTTGCTCTGGGATTGATTTGCACTTTTCGCACCAAACTACGTTCATCTCTAGGAGACAGAATGCATCTCCTTCCTGAGCGGTATGATGGTTGTGTGGTCCTATGGTGTTTATACTTGCGTGCTATTGTTTGTACAGATGAACGTGGTAACTTCAGGCATTTGACAATTGCTCCCAAGTATGAACCAGAATTGTGGACGTCAACAATTTTTTTTTCTGAGGTCAAGCAAAGTGGCACTTAGTTTGAAGGTAGGCCTTAAATTACATTAACGGATACACCTACAACTGACTCCAATTAGCCAATTAGCCAAATTGGCTAATTGTCTAAAGGCTTGACATCATTTTCTGGAATTTTCCAAGCTGCTTAAAGGCACAGTTAACTTAACCCACTGGAATTTTGATTTAGTCAATTAAAAGTGAAACAATCAGTTTGTAAACAATTATTGGAAAAATTACAAAGTAGATGGCAAAACTACAGTTTGCTCATTTGAAATCTGTGGAGTGGTTAAAAAGCGAGGTTTAATGACTTCACCCTAAGTGTATGTAAACTTCTGACTGCATTTTTAATATTCGGAAGCTATACATCACTATAGAAGGAACTTTGCTATTAAAATGGACATGAGGGATGTTGTGACACAGCACAAGTGTTTTAATCACATGCAGAAATCATACATCTTTGTCAGTGGAGTAGGGTAACATATAGTTGGCAATGACCACCCCAATCAATTTCGTTATTTTTTTATCCCTGTCCAAATCAGCACTGAGTTTTTGCTTAAAAAGCACAGTTTCGGATAATCTGCGGCTCTGTGCATGCCAGTGATTTTTGCGTAAATGATCATATGTCGATGTATTACCAGTATACAGCACTCGTGTCGAGCAAGTTTTTTACCAAGAACCATTACACTAGAGGTCGACCGATTCATCGGTTTTGCCGATTAATCGGCACCGATAGTTGATTGGTGGAACTATCGTTATCGGCAAAAATCCATACCGATAGTTTTTCCTGTTTGCGTCCGTTGCTGGAGCGGTTGAGAAGTGCGTGCTGTCATTCAATACACAGTACGAGAGAGCTGAGAAGGGTCTGCTGACATCATGCAGTACAAGAGCAGCCTCTAGAGGTGTAATTAAAAACTATCACTGACGCCTCGTGTTGTTTATTTCGATACGTGATGCCGCGCTCTGCACTGAGAGTACACGGTGGAGAGCGCTGACATCAGATGCGCGTTTAAAGCACAGACAGCGAAAAGGTAGGTATACAGTACATATAATGATGTCATATCATTATAAATTGATTAATTTGTTGACTGGATGCTGCATTAGTAGAGAAAGAACAGCACAACAGTATGTTTGTTTGCCTTCGAGGCTGTGAGGACGTTAACATTAGTATTAACATTACCTCAAGTGGTTAAAACACTGACAAAAATAAACCTAAGTCCGACCCGAATGTTTAATGTCACAATTGTTACCATATATTTGCATTAGTTTATATCCAGCTGGTCACTTTTACGCATTCATTATGCAGCGAAGTTGCATATTTAATGCTAGAGACGTAAGATAGCAAACTTATATGTTCATACAGCCGACAGAAACATAAACAAAATCAGAAAAGCATTCGATTTCGGTTCTTTTTTCATCATCACTTTAATACATATATTGTTATTTTGATTAGATCATCATCAAGTGTTATAAAATAGAAGCAAAAGTGTGAGACTATACATGTAGGTCTAATATTTATGTCCTTTCAATGCTCTGGCATTGTAGATATTTAAAAGTTGGCCATTTTTAAGCATGACTGTTTGGATTTATATGAAATGATGACACTTACAATAAAATTCCATATGTAACATTAACTAAGGTTAATAACTGCTGTTCATTGTTTGTTTGTTATTAACATGTACTAATACATTTTTAAATTAAGGTTTTTATTTGTTAATAGTAATACACTATGAACTAACATGAATGATCAAGGTGCAATTGTATTGCTCAAATATTAATACATGCTGTAAAAATGTATAGGGCTATTGCATACTGCACATAGTTCATGTAAGCTAGCTAATAAATCCTTGTTAACAAATTGGACTTGCAAAGTGTTATAGCTAAAGAAATACACATTTGACATATCATATTTTAATGTTTAAAATATTTAACTATCGGTTGATTAATCGGTTATCGGCAAGTACGGCCCAACCTAGTTATCGGTAAAATCCACTATCGGTCGACCTCTACATTACACCCCTAGTCCAGATGCACTCTAAACTTTTCAAATAGCTTCAGGTGATGTAGATTGCAAAGTATTAGGGAATTATAATGCAAAAAAACTAAATAAGAAAATACAGAAGCACTCTCGTTGTAGATTAAGTGGAGCTGGAGCTACCACTCTGCTGAAGCAAAACTTGCATGTCAGAGCACCTTTAAAAGGAAACATTCTGCCATTATATCTTTAATGCATCCTTTATTGAAGTTCAAATAATAAGGAATCAGGTTATGAAAATAAGCAATGATTGAGACTACACACGGCTAAAGTACACTCTGGCGTGGGGACGCTCGTCCCTCGTGCATGCTTGCTGCAGCTAGATTATAAAGTGATGGCTCGGCCACATAGTGAATCATAATACATGTTGCGGTGTGTATCTTATCGTGAAGAAAATCTGTGATATGCAGCTCTACTTAGAAGAGAGATTTCGTTTTTTGAGTTAAAGATTGATCGATGTGAACAAAAAGGTGAATATTGAATATAATAAATATTTTAAAATATCTAAAAATCCTTAAAACAAGAAACATTTACCAGAAACAGCATATAATCCGACTTGCTTTCAGAGAATAGATCTTGAATATAATTATATTTTGAATTTACTGCACTGGCAGAAGAATAAACAAGCGAAAAGATATTTTTTACACCCCTAAATATATATATATATATATATATATGTGAAACTGGAGCACTTTGCATCCACATATACCTTGGTTATATTTTTGCGGGAGTTTGGTGCAAGCCTCTTTAGACGGCATGCACATCAGAGTGCTTGAGAAGTGGTTCATCTTCACACGCTCTCAAGAGAGCTGCTCTTTTGACGTCCGTAGTGCGGTTCTCTGAGATGCTCAGAGTTCAATTGAATGAGACACAAGTGCTTTTTCCTGCGCACCCATGAGACTGCAGGGAAAGACGAGGCTGAATCCAGATCCTTAATCAAATGCTTTTTACTCAGTAAAAGGGCCTCTGTGCTTCGACACTACACAACTCTCTCACTCGCAAGAGAAATGTTAATATTTACTTGCTTGTGGCTAATAACAGACATTTTTTGTTCACATAGTGTGAAATTTACTCGCATATGCAAGTGATTTAATCACAATATAGAGGGCTATAAAGCACAAGTAAATTATTTATTGACTGAATTATAACGAGGGTGGTGCAGTGGATGGGTTGCTGACTGGACCATGGAGTGCAAAGGTAAACCAATCAGGACACTTAATTGCACAGGTGATTGGTGTGATTTGACCGCTTATAGTCTTGATGGCAGTTTAGAGCAATTGAAAGGCTTAATGTTACTTTAATGCACATTCCTGGTCTTATTGTGCATGATTCATCAAGGCATGTTCTGTAAAAAACATCTTGAGCATCTTGACAGGATCTTGAATGCTGAATATCCTGTTTCACTGAGAAATCAGGTCAGATTGTGGAATTAAAATGGGTTGGGAATAACATTTCATGATTACCTTAAGGTTAAGAACTAAATATTCAGACAACTAATATGGCTAACCTCCTGATGGATAGCTACTCTCCATCCCAGAGATACCATTCAGGTATTCCCACTGGAGTACAACTTTGGAAGTGATTTCATCCTCTCGTATTGAGAGTGACATTCTAGAGTGGCAAACGTCATTGCATAAGCATTACATAAGAGCAGTAGCCTGGTGCAGTCATCTCCCAAGTCTAATACAAGCAAAGTAAAACTGACAAGTTAAACAGGACTGTGATAAAACAGGACTGGACATCCAACTCTTAATACATTCTTTTAAAGCAGCATCTTAAATTAGAGTAGCAGTGCCAAAAAATGTTGGTCCTTGTTGTAACAACCTTCTGCCACAATTTTAAAAAGCGCATCAAAACACTGTGGCTAGAATGGGCAACTAGTCTGAAGGACATATGTGTGGACAGGATTTGATAAACAAGAAGTGCAAGACAAATCTGGTAGCCAAAATAAGTTTGTTCTGTACCTTTCGTTGCCTGGCTGAAATTCAGAGAGAAGGGATGGTCTGCGGCGGTGAGGATGGGTCAGGTGTCCATGAGACAGATGGGAACCGTAGTCCCGAGTCCCGATCGGAGAGTGGTAGTCCACTAGTCCACCAACATCCTGAAATTAATATGACATCACAGATATAACATAGTGAAACATCAATGGAGAAATTAAACTATTTTAAAAATGTGACTAGCTGAAACAGGAGCCAATGATACTATCCTGGAATAAATACAGATGTTTTCCAAATTTCTTTATTATATGAAAACCAAGAAAATTATCCCACGAGCACTAACTCAACACTCTCAACTCAATTTTATTTATAGAGCACTTTCAAAAACCACACTGGGTACCAAAGTGCTGTACATGGAGTTACAAAAAATAAATAAAATCACATACATACAGCTTAAGAATGCAACAAACCTTTAAAACTAATAAAACATGATTAAGATAAAATTGACCAAATACAATTTATAATGCAATTATTTAAAAGCTAGGGAAAATAAATACGTTTTTAAGGCCCCCTGGAAAGAGAATAGAGATGATTTTATGACCAATGGAAGCTCATTCCAAAGTCTAGGGGCTGCCACCGCAAAAGCTCTATCACCTTGAGTTTTTAGGCAAGATCGAGGAACTGACAGACACAGCTAATCACCAGAGCGGAGAGACCTTGAAGGTTGATGCAAGCTTAATAAAGCAGAGATGTACTCGGGTGCAAGACCATGAAGAGCCTTAAATACATACAGCAACACTTTGTACTTGATTCTGTATTGGATCGGTAACCAATGTAGTGAAATCAATACTGGGGTAATATGCTCTCTTTTCCTTGTTCCAGTTAAAAGCCTAGCAGCTGAATTCTGGACCAGCTGCAGGTGAGAGAGAGAGAGGCATGACTCACACCCCAGATACAAATCATTGCAATAGTCCATTCGAGAAGACACAAAAGCATGCACAACCTTCTCCAAATCATCAAAAGAAAGGATGGACTTCAACTTTGCTATAGATGGAAAAAAAAATTTTTAACAACAGCATTTATTTGTCGATCAATCTTTAGCTCAGAGTCAAAAATAACACCTAGGTTTTTTACTTAGTTTTTTCACTGGAAGCAGTAACAAATTTCTTTCTAAATTTACCTCACATCCCCTTTGGCCAAAAACAATAAACTCTGACTTATCCTCATTGAAGATTGAAGAAAGTTGTTTGCCAGCCAACACTTCACATCGTCCATGCAATTATGCAGAGACTCGCTAACACTAACGTAATAAGTCTAAAACCTTGGTACTCAACACAAAGTTCACAGCTAGATTTTGTGAGAAAGAATTAACAAATTTGTCTACTTGGCTCTTGAGTACCACTGCTCTAGATCTTTATTGTGGTTAATAATTGCAGTAAAATCTGTGGATGAAGATGGTTGAGGGTGAAATCTCATGTGATTAACGGGTCATGACCTCCAGTACAGCAAGATAATCCCTTGTTGTCAAATTCAGATCTTTGTGTAGATCTCGAGTAAGTGCATAATAAATAGATGTTGGTATTGATTTGGTGTTTATAATGGTAGTACTTGTATAATACAAACCATTTGTAGATGGTTGGTGTGTTAGCTCACAGGTTACACAGTCCATAAATCAGTGTTTCTTGCCAAGCTTTTTAGTTCTGGAGCAGAATTATACAGAATCTCCAGCACTACAGCAAAAGAATGATACACAATTTGTGACCTTGCAGTCCGAAATGAATGTGAGGGCCTCATTGTGTAGCGATGACTGGTCTAAATTAAATCGAAATCAAGATATGATGTGAATATTAAACTGCAAATGCGGTCACTTAATCAAACAGTCAGCACTAAACTGCTCATACGCAAGTTCTGTGCTCGCTTTATGAATTTCAGCTTGTGCACAGAATAACAGTGCTGTGATCGATTTGGTTTGGTAACGTGTGTGGAGTGTGTTATATTTACAGCTCTCAAAATTCACTTTCATTGGCCACTACAAGTTACTATGCAAATCTATAACAAACTTAGGACACCATGTTTTTGTGGACAGGAGGAGATGAGAGCATCTGTCTTGATACAGATTTCACCAGAACACATAACAATACCGTGTTCAAGTTATGAGAGAAAAATTGCTTGTACAATAATAATATAAATTATTTGCATTATTAATAATTTTTTGTTATTATTATTCAGTATTTTATTAATATGATATATACAGTATATAATATTCAAGTTGATTGAGTTCCAAAAAGTAATGAGGGAAAAGTGGGCCCCATCTCAAAGTGCAACAGTCTGATGAATCCTTTACTGAACGGACTCAATGAATCAGTGTTGTCAATGTTCATATGACATGTGTAGCTAGCTGCAGATAAACTTTTGCAATAAATGTTTTGTTACTAAATAAATCAAATCAATTAAAATGCTACTAATATATAATACAAATATATTAAATTAGAAACATTGCCATAAATAAAACGCTTTGTTGGACCAAATTGAAGCATTACCGTGTGGGTTCTCAGCTGCAAAGAAATGGTGGCAGGACTGGAAAGGTGACGGGGGTCGACAGCCCTCCGACCCTGAGGCATTGGCTGAGGATGTGAGGACATGGTGACAATGCAACTTCCTCTACACACAAGAAATGGGTGTGGTCCTGGCACAGATGCTGAGTATCATGGTGTGTTGAGTCCTGGTAGTCAACGACCTGGAAGGAATGAGAGAGAAAAAACTGTAAATATTTGCAAAAAGGAACTTAAAACCACAATATTCTTTGAGAAGCCATTTCTTTTGTTAAACATTGGCATTTTATTATTACAGGCAGCTGTGGTGAAGAAAACCATAGGGATATGGGAAAATCATTAAAGAGCTCTAGGGAATGGCAAGTAGGGCAACTGAGAGTTTGATCTTTTCAGAGAAAGTCAGAGACTATGAGAGCTAGAAAGAGATAATGAGAGAAAAAGAGAAATCGCTGCAAAAACATCCCACTTGGCCATTTACAAGCAGCTTTAAAAGGAAATAACCGTTCGATCTGAAAATGTATCAAAGCGGATGCATACACGATCATGAGCTTCACAGATCTACTTTAGTGTGTCTGATATCAACAGAGATTACAAGCACAAACAACTGGAGCTCATTTAATACAGGTAATACAGAAGAATAATTAATAATTCTTCTTGACTTGTTGCATTTGTGCTTAGATTAAATCTGGGAAAAACAGCGCACTGTTCTTGTTTTTTTGCTCTTTCTTTGTCTTTTCTGACTTTGTTGTGCTTTATTATTATTATTATTATTATTATGCAGTAACACACTGACATAGTGATTGATGTATAGCTTAATAAAACAGAGACCCTCCCCTCTAAATCCAAACACAAGTGGTGACAGGAGACGCAGGAGATGCATTTAAACTATTGTGTGAACAGATATGTACAGGATGCTGAAAACAATGATAGCACTCATGTATATTGTAAAGGGTAAAATATATATATATATATATATATATATATATATATATATATATATATATATATATATATATATATATATATATATATATATATATATATGAGGTATATGCATAAACTCAAGAGTAATTATTGGTAGGACAGCATGCATTTACGACACTATGTTCTGAGCATTTCTCCACATTATTCATGAGGAGGAGCGCTTCCATCCAATCCAGTGCTGGCTCACAGCAGAGAATTCAAACTCATGACATCAACACCAATGTTCTGCAGGTGCGAGACTTCATTACTTTGATAATGAACATGATAAGATTGAAATCACAAATCAAAATGGAATACAAAGCACTCCATTACTGCACTGAAGAGAGCATGTTTGTTGACCACTATCGCACAAGGCAGCGGTGTATTCCAGGTGTATTTGGGGAGGCTGCTCTGTTTAGACGGTGTCGATCGAGTCTTCTCGCTGTGCATCTGATCATAAACAGGACAACACGTTGGCTTGTTCAAAAACAGAAGACAATGATGAAAACCAAGAACTCTGGTTATGTTAACTCTATCCTTGATCTACTTTACATAAAGTTTCCAGGATTTATCCCTATTGTTTGCCGGTGTTGCGTCATCATGACTGAATAACTTTACAGACAAGGTTAGTTAGCGATTTTCATCACACTAGAGTAATGTATATTTATTTAGTAACACATGAACACTTAAAAATTAGACATTTCCTGTATCACATGACTATCGCCATTGTTCAAGACACAGAGATTGAACTGTTGAACTTCTCTTTAGCAGGACAAACTAATGCTCATCTTAATCTTTATTGAGGAACTTTGACACAATCGCAAAACTTTACTATAATGTTATCCTGCACATAATCTGCTAAAGTGCCTTGAACAGTTTTCAGTTTTGAGAGGGAAACTGACAAACCTTGAAACAAAGGCCATAAATGAATTATCTTGAGGAGAGGACACTGTTGACCATGTCCCTCTGAAAAGTCGCCTCTAATTGGCTTAGAAATACTTTGGGGTGTGAACAAACAGAATGGGTTTAAAGACCAGCCTGGACAACCCCCTTGAGTTCAGTTGTTCTCTAGCTCAGCTCTACACTTCATCTTCAGCTCATCATCCTCCATGCTTTGGCCCTTGTGGCAAGTTCAGTACCATGTAGAAGTTCAAGAAGGCAAAGTTCAGAGGAAGCCGGGGACTCACGAGTCCTCAATGCAGAAGGCCTCGATTCGAAGCCCCGCCTCAACATCCCAGCAACAGATATTCACGATTCTTAACAGAGGTCCAAAACATCAACG
This sequence comes from Moxostoma hubbsi, assembly GCA_032164185.1. NCBI lineage: Eukaryota > Metazoa > Chordata > Actinopteri > Cypriniformes > Catostomidae > Moxostoma > Moxostoma hubbsi. The sequence continues at coordinate 27,749,228 of JAVLUX010000018.1, read as the reverse complement.
GAACAACAGGACTTTCTACAAAGAGCCAAAGAGCCAAGCAATGCAAGAAAATAAAAAAAAAGTACATCTCCATACTTTGCTGAAAGTACTGGTGGTCTCTTTAATATAATTCGAGTCACCCGATTACAAATAGAGTTATATTAAATTAAGTATCAATGGTTCTTATGGCATTGTCCATAAGGTTTTTCTCTGTATAGATCATTTACATATCATAGATCATTTATAGATCAGTTACTCTGTTCACTTACTCACAATCTGTGTTTCATGTTTGTATGTGTTAGATTATTTTTTATGTTTAGCTTTGCAATAAAGTCTTGTTTGTATTCAAAAATATTTTGACTGTGATATATTTTTATAAATAATCTCGTCAATGATTTTTCAAAGATCAGGCCCTAAATCTCTACCTTAAATATTTGTGATATTATTTTCAATAAGCCATGAGAATATTATTACTCCAAAAAAGTGAATTCATCATAATTTCCTTATTGAAGCCAATTCCTTACACTAGAAATTGAGCGGATACAACAAGGCATTGTATTACGATTTTAATAAATCAAATGATATGTGGTTTATCATTCTTATAATGGTTGTTGAACGCGACTAATTCCATTATAAAGTTCCCTACAAAATGATGGAGGTATGCTGCCACTTTAACCCAGACTGTGTACATTTACACTACCAGATATCCTACATTATTCCACAAATACTGTCAATAGAGTTTAACTTGTATTAAACTGAAACACTCCTTGTAAGAATAAATATTTATGAATTGTAAGCCTTAAATCAGTGCTGATTTTGAGTGCTGTTCTAAATTCATTCTGAAAAGTTTGAACAAAATATTAATATCTTTTTATAGATTTGCAAAATGTTCCATCACCTTAACTCTTCACACTTTTGTCCCATGATTAATATACAGCCCAAAACCTTTTGTTTTCATCTCCAATCATAATGTCATGGTTCAACAGCCAACTCTGTTGTGTGTTTTTGGAAGTAGGTCCTTAAACCCATCCTGTTTTCCATCTTTCTGTGCACAATACCAGCACACATATTTACATATTTTCCCACCCATATCTAAATTAATTTCTCAGTCTGAGGTGTGAAAATTGGGGCTCAACAAGGTGGGTGTCCTGACCCTTTAAGTGACCAGGTGTAAACAATGATGTGTCTCACCTGACCACATGTGATCGTATCACATGAGATGCATCATAATACTAGATTGAAACGGGGTCATGATGTCTGTTTGTTCAGTGATCAAATATCCAAGTTCTAAAAAGCTCCTCCAGGCCATTTTTTTTATTCTATCCAACCTGCACTCGCACATATTATTGATACTTCTCTCCTCTCTAGTACCTTTCCCACTAAACTCTGCACTCTTAGAAAATTACAGACCAGTCTCTCTCCTCCCCATAACAAAAACACTTGAACGAGTTGGGTTCAAAAAGATCTCCTCTTTTCTCTAAAAGAATTACCTGTTAGAGAGCAACCAGTCTGGCTTTGAAAGCAGATACTCAACAGAGACTGCCTTTCTGTCTGTCACCAAAGCTCTGTGGCTGGCAAGAGCATCCTCTGCTGCTTTTAACACGGTTAATGAGCCTCTCGACAATGGGCATCACAGGAACAGCACTCCGCTGTCTTACCTCACAGGTAGGTCATTCAAGTTATCTTGGAAGAGAGCAGTGTCACGCATTTCCAATACCTTGGGGCTGTAGACTTAATGGATTGTAAATTGGCTTGCCTCGGTATTGGAGCTTCCCTCTTAGTTTGCAGGACTCGCAGGTTCTTTAACCTGGAACTTATGAAAACGGACCATCACAGATCTGGGCTTCTCACCCGACTTCGGCTTTACTGTGAGGGATCGGTGCACTCGGTCCAGTTCGGGTGGTGAAGCCAGCAGCCTCTCGCTGAAGATGTCTGCTAATAGCTCAGAGAAAAAAAAGTTATAAAATACTGACCTTCGGTAAAATGCGTATGTTGTTCCTGCGGCTCCGTCCCACAAAGTCCATGACTTTGGACTTCAGCCTAGCATTGTTGCTAGCTAATGTTGCATACTTCATTTCTAGGGCTTCGAAATTCTGGCTACCTGTTATTATTTCTGTATTTGGCTCGATTGAAAGGAGCTGTTGTTCATGGTCCATCACCGTTGTGTGTAATATATCCAATCTTGCTTCAATAGTAGAAAACGCAGACTTCTGATGATAGGGCTGCTCTGTGCTCTTCAAGCAATGCTGTCCATCTGCTTTGATATCACTAGTGTGCGAGTCATCTTTCTTGGCATGTTTAGATTTAGAAGTCATATTTACATTCAAGTCTAGCTATAAAATAAATAGCCATTTGACAAACTCACGTACAAGTGGGCTAAAAAAAAAAAAAACTTATCACAAAAAATGTGGGAGCGCGGGAGGCGTGTGACTACTCCAAATTTGTAGCAACAAGAAGTCCTGTGATTAAAATAAGTCAATCAAGTTCATAATCTTGACACAATTTTCAGTGGCTCGAGATGGCTAAAAACATTAGTTTGTGAGTGAAACAAATGTGCTTGTTGTATTTTACAAGAATTTTCTAACGTTATGGCTATTCAATCTGTATGACGTTACCTATTCCGAACTTGTTGGGTTCATAATTTATAAAGTGGAACTGTCACATAAGAGCACTGTAACAAGCGTCTTTGAACAACATGCGCATAAGCACACATACATAACACACAAATCACACAAACCATCACTGAACTCGTAGTCTGGCTGCTATCATAAATATTACACCAAGTATACAGAGATTATGGTTTGCATTGTGTGTTTTGTTGTTTAATGTTCTTTCCACGCTCTTTATCACCTTATTTTGGTTTAATGCATTATCACAGCTGTATCAAGTAAATTTTTCTCTCTCTGTGAGCGAGTCATCGGGATCACCATAAAAACTACTATTTATGCGAACGTATTATTTATTTATCATTCAAATCAGTATTCATCTGTAATATAGGCACATTTCAGGTCCATGCCAAACTGCCAAACTTTAAAAAGCAGCAAGTCCAAATTCCAAATTTAAATAACAAATTTTTAATGAATTAGCTAGCAGTTCCAAGTTAAAGGATTAACATATCGGTTATCGTATCGGCCACAATGAGTTGTGAATTATTGTTTATTGTATCGGGCACAGTAATTCCATACTAGTGCATCCCTAAACATAATTTCAAAATTCCGCTAGGCTCATCATAGATCACACCATCCAGGACAACCAGAAATCTTGGGCTATCAGCTGAACTTCACGGACCAGAATGCAAAGACAGCCTGATCATGCAGATTTGTATTGTACAACAGTAGGAATGTCAGACCTTTCCTATTGGAGCATGCAACAACTTCTCCAAGCTCTTGTAATATCTAGACTAGAGCTTTTTTTTTTTTTTTCACATTTTAGAATAATAATAATAATAATAATAATAATAATAATAATAATAATAATAAAGTCATCCAAACTGAAATCGAAAGAAACAGAAATATGGGAATTATGTTGTGACTAAACAAAATCCAAAATAAATCAAAACTGTGTTATATTTTAGCATCTTCAAAGTAGTCCCCCTTTGCCTAGAATTTGCAGATACGTACTCTTGACATTTTCTCAACCAACTTCTTGAGGAATCACCCTGGGATGCTTTTTAAACTGCATTGAAGGAGTTCCCATCTATGTTGGGCACTTAGTGACTGCTTTTATTTATTATTTTGTCCAAGTCATCAATTTAAAAATGTGTTAATTAAATTTTAGTTTTATAATGAAATAAATTAATATGTAGGCACAATTATATTTTTGTTTACAAAACAAATTTCAAACATTTAAGCATACAACTTAAGATCAAAATAGTTTTAAGATCATGAGAAGCATTTCAGGCAAGTGTTTCAAAAGTTTTGACCGGTAGTGTATATAACAACACACTTCAGTAAAAACAATCAAAACAATAAAAGTAGACCTAATATTATTGAACAGGCTATAAACTCTGATAGGATGAGTCATATTCAAAATAGCCATTAAATGCAGAACGTTGCTCACTATGTAAAAGCACCAGGTGTTGAGAGTAGTGCCCGATTGATTTATCGGCCGATAATAGCCTTTCACAGATATATCATATCGGCATATGTTTTCCGATATGCGCAGATATTACAACTTTTTTTAAGAACATATAATGCAGAAAACAATGTTTGGGTGATTTAGAGTTCGTGTCATAATGTAGTTTATCCAGCAAAGCGCACTCCGAGTTGAACTGACGCTGGCTCTGTAGACATTGTGGAGTTAAGCAGTGCAGAGTTGAGTGGTGGCTTCTTGGTAAGTTGCAAACTACTTTGTGAAATACAAACTGAAAAGTAAATAGACAAGGACTCCATTTTCCCTTTTCAATACAACTAACATAATGTTAGCTCTGTCCCTGACTACCATGTCACTCATGTTTATCACATCGGTTTGCTGTTAGCCAGCTATATTTTGTCAGTACAGTCAGTAATGTATCAGATTGAAAGGTAAGCATCAGAGCATCTTTTTGCAGCTCAGCAAAAAATGGTGCTTGAGTGTTGATTTCACTCTACGTTTTTACCTATTTGGTGAGACGCAGTGCTGGATGTCCATTTTTTGCTCTCTGTGACAAGCTTATAGCTAACTAGCTAACCACATAACTACTTTCTTACATTGTCAGAAGATTGGAAGCTAATGTGTAAACATGTATTCACCAAACTGTTTTGTTCAGGATTCAGTTTGGTACCCCCTTCAACTGAACAATTCCAGTCGGTGAATTTACAAAATGTAATATTTAAAAGTCTGGTTTTCCACCAGAATACGGTGTAACACCACTGCCGCTGTTTATCTCTTGACTTGGCAGCAGCGAACCATGAGTTATTGTTTGTGACTGTTTTGTTATACATTACAGCAAAATATTACTGATGATGTTTTGATAAGCAAGAAAACTGTACTTTAGTACAATTTAGAGGTACTTGTACTTAACTTGAGTATTACCATGACATTTTCTATTACTTAATACTTCCACTCATTTTAGAGGGAAATTTTGTAGTTTTCCAATGTTGAAAATGCATAATAATAATAATAATAATAATAATAATGTCAAATATTCTTTGAGAAAATTATTTAAGAAAGCAGCCTTCTGAGAACATTTTTATAGTCATATCAGAGCAAAATCGGTGCACAATCCACATAGAAATGGTCTGTTTTCATTCCAGCTCAAAAATGAACTATATCGGGCACCATTTTGGTAATCCTTGAATTTTCCCCCTCTAAAATCGGAATCATCTCAAAAATCCCATATCGTTCGGCTCTATTTGAGAGGGACTGATTATCAGCACTGATAATTCCCAAACACACCAGATAGTGCTTATGAATACAGGGACATGTCTGGAATCTTATCTGAACATGTTAGACAAAATCAAATCACAAATCATGCTAGCTAGCTATGTATGCCATGCAAAAATGAACAAAAATCAATCTTTCCAAAGTGCTGTTAAAACATGTCAAGTAAGTGTGATCTACAGTGTTCTTCATTGTAGAAATTAGACCAGGGACCAAGAACCACCACAAACTAGGGCTGTCGACCGGGCTGAAAAACTAAATATTCAATTCACTTAAAAATTACACAAATTCGAATTCTATTTGAATTTTAAAGACATTAAGCTAGGGGAAAATACATTATATACAGCTATAATACATTAGTGATCACCAGATTTTTAACTCATCATTGTCTCCTATGTCCACTAGAGGGTGCAATTAATACATATAAAAAGTGTTATATTGTTTTTATTGCAAAGAACATACCTATTTAAAAAGTGCCTTCTATCTTAAACTAAAGATTAAACAAAAAAAATTTGCCAGTTCATATTCTCAAATCTTAAGTAAAAAGTTAAAAGGAAAAAAGAACAATAGACAATTATCGATAGATTACTTAGTGCTGCACATAATGGTAGATCGATACAGTTTTTTTTTTCATGTCAGGTGCCGATATCCAGAGAGCAGTCTGGCAGATACAATGCAGATATATCACACAATTTAATATAGTAAATAACAAACATAAAAATGCTAAAATTTTACTTTGAAGTTGCACTCATGCTCTTGTGCGGATCCAGCATGAGCAGCAATCTCCTGACAGTTTAAATGGCCTGGATCACCTACTTGGATTGTGACCGTAAAGATTCCTGAAGTTTTGATTCTGGCTGATATAATTCCGGCTTTAGAAGAATAATTAAATGAGAGCTTGACGGGAAGAAAACGCTGGATTTTCGTGAGGTTGGTGAATTACATCTGTTTAAACGAGATATCTGCATATTTGAAAACTGTATATGAAAGATGTTTTATTGATATTTGCCCTTTATCATTAGAAAAGAAAGTTAAGTTACAGGGAACTGCTGAGGAGAGGCTGATAGAATACATGCTTTAGAGGTAAATAAATGAGCACTCCAAAGGATGCTGGATGGATCTGATGAAATTTTAGTGAGGTTTATTACTTCTGTTTAAACAAGATATCTGGATAATTGTAAACGGTATACAACAAAAGTTTTATTGATATTTGCCTTTTAATCATTAGACACGACAGATAAAAGTAACCAGGAACTGTTGAGGAGCGAGAGAGAGAGAGAACTCTATGAGCTCAAACTTGCCTGTCGCTGTTCTGATATGCAGACCATTTAAATGTTACCGTGTTGCACTCTGATAAATATGATGGCATGTAACAGCAAAACGAACCGTGACTGGTTGTTTACATGTCTCAGTCGCTTCAAATGCAAGCAGGCGATTTGAAGTGCCCTCAAGAATCAAACAAGAAAATGTATCGGCCGATGCCGATAATTAATCAGAATATCGGCAGATTTATCTGCCTCTGCAATATATGTTCAACCACTCGTTGCACGGTATACTGGTGCCATATGTAAAATATTAATACTGCATTTGTGGCTTATACTGTACCTCGCAGCAGTAACAGCATGTGTCTGAGCAGGGACCCCGAAATGTACTTTTCAAAATTGAACACCTTTCAACTTGACACAACATTTTAATTCACACTGTGTATGCTGCAAAACAATAATAAGAGAGCAAGGCTCAGAGGCCAAAGACCTCAATCGAAGTGGCCGTTCATATCAAAAAGCGTTTTCCACCATCCCCACTGTATTGGATTACATGGATTTTCAAATGTAATCATGTGCTAGATGGACATCTTTGACTATTGGAACACATCTGGCTATTTTTCTTTTAGCATCTCTCGGAGCACTAAGTGTTTAATTGCTGTCAAACGTGTCTTGAGAAACCGATGTTCTGTCATATTCGGTCCACTGTGACTTGATCTTAATCTTTCTGAAGTCAAATTCAGTGCTTGGCACACATCCAAAATTCAAATACACAGTTACATTTTTCAAATATTTGAATTCTGAATTTAAATTTTGACACCTTAGAAAAAACAGATGTTACCAGTAGGGTTGCTTTGAGAAATGAAGCAAAGTAGTGTTATTTGTTTTGTTCAGATCTAAGCCAGATAGAGTTGAAGTCAGAAGTTTACATACACCTTAGCCAAATATATTTCAACTCAGTTTTTCACCATTTCTGACATTTAATTGTAGAAAACATTACCTTTCTTTGGTCAGTTAGAAATGTCAGAATAATAGTAGAGAGAATTATTTGTTTCAGATTTTATTTCTTTCATCACATTCCCAGTGGGTCAAAAGTTTACATACACATTGTTAGTATTTGGTAACATTTCCTTAAAATTGTTTAACTTGGGTCAAATGTTTTGGGTAGCCTTTCACAAGCTACTCTCAATAATTTGCTGGAATTTTTGCCCATCCTTCCTGACAGAACTGGTGTAACTGAATCAGGTTTGTAGGCCTCCTTGCTCGCACAGGCATTGTTGTCCTTAAGCCATTTTGCCACAACTTTGAAGGTATGCTTGGGGACACTGACATTGTCCCGACTGAGCTTAAACTTCCTGGCTGACTTCTTTCTTTCTTGAAATGTTCTTTTAATATATCCACAAAAATGGGAGGAAGGCCTCATGATGCTATCTATTTTGTGAAGTGCATCAGTCCTTCCTGCAGCAAAGCACCCCCACAACATAATGCTGCCACCCCCATGCTTCACGGTTGGGATGGTGTTCTTCTGCTTGCAAGCATAATGACCCATTACGATGGGTCATTATGGCCAAACGGTTAAATTTTTGTTTCAACAGACCAGAGGACATTTCTCCAAATAGTACGATCTTTGTCCCCATGTGCACTTGCAAACTGTAGTCTGGATTTCTATGGTGGTTTTGAAGCAGTGGCTTCTTCCTTGCTGAGCAGCCTTTCAGGTAATGTCGATATAGGACTTGTTTTAATGTGGATATAGACACTTGTCTACCTGTTTCCTCCAGGATCTTCACAAGGTCTTTTGCTGTTGTTCTGGGATTGCTTTGCACTTTTACCACCAAACTACATTCATCTCTAGGAGACAGAATGCATCTCCTTCCTGAGCGGTATGATGGTTGTGTGGTCCCATGGCGTTTAAACTTGCATACTATTGTTTATACAGATGAAAGTGGTACCTTCAGGCATTTAGAAATTGCTCCTTGTGGAGCAAGGTCTTAGCTTTCTTTTGATTTTCCCATGGTGTCAAGCAAAGTGGCACTGAGTTTGAAGGTAGGCCTAAAAATACACTCTCAGGTACACCTCCTATCAGAAGCTAATTGGCTAATTGTCTAAAGGCTTGACATCATTTTCTGGAATTATCCAAGCTGCTTAAAGGCACAGTTAACTTAGTGTATGTAAACATCTGACCCACTGGAATTGTGATATAGTCAATTAAACGTGAAACAATCTGTCTGTAAACAACTGTTCGGAAAATTACTTGTGTTATGCACAAAGAAGATGTCCTAAACGACTTGCCAAAGCTATAGTTTGCTAATATTAAATATGTGGAGTGGTTAAAAAAATTGTTATAATGACTTCAACCTAAGAGTAGGTAAACTTCTGACTTCAACTGTGCATATTTTACGTAAGTAAATGCTTGAACACATTGACAAAGCACAGCCTGGCTGAACATACTTAACATGTGTTCTTGTGTTACTGTGGCAGTAACATACTCAAGGGGGTGATAAAAGTTAAATGTAAAAATGGAGGAGTTATTTTGCCACGCTTTTCTATATATATTGACTTTAACTTACTCTTAAATATGTTGCTCCACAATGACAGTCATTTCTGCTCTAGCGCCCCTTGCAGCAACGTGTTATGTATTTTCGGCCTGAAGATTTTGGACACAACAATGCATGAAATTGAGCTTGCATAGTTACTTGTGGTATGATGGTGCTATTGCAGCACAGTGAGGAGCTTAAAGAAACGTTCAAGCAAAAATTTACTTAACATTTACTTAACCTTACGCCATCTAAAACTCGTTTGACATTCTTCTAAGGCTATACGATCAGTTATGGGTGAGAACAGACCAAAATGCAACTCCTTTTTCATTGTAAACGTTCAGAAGTGTCCTTGGCTCGATCATGATCTGAAGCTCATTTACACTTCCTCGAGCTTGTCATATGCGCAGAGCATGTGGATGTTCCAAGTGCAAGAAAGTGTAATATATACCAGTCACGAGAAGTGCAAGTATCCCAACTGAATGGGACCTAGGGCTTAAATGATTAGTTGACGTTATCAACAACTTCGACAATAAAAGATTGTCGAATAGACGTTTGATGTAATTTAACGTAACATGAGATCACATTAAACTCTAATGATGACTTGCGAAAGCAGCACTGCAGTTAGCACCTGACTGAGGAGAGGAAGAATTACACAGCTCACAGTCCAGATGCACTCTAAACTTTCCAAACAGCTTCAGGTGATGTAGATTGCAAATTATGAGGAATTATAATGCAAAAATACAAAACAAGTAAATACAGAAGAACTCTCGTTGTGGAATAAGCGGGGTCTGGAGTTCTTTAAAGGAATCTTTAATGCAGTTATTTTTAATGCATTATAGCTAGATTAATGTTCAAATTAATGAAAGGAGATCATGTATATAACTACAAACTTAGAAACAGGCATTTCTCTGTGCGGTCAGCACCTCTTCTATGAGTTCCACGAATGTTCCGATCTAAGGGGGAGAGAAAGAAACTGCATCCAGCTGAAGCACACTCTGGTGTTGGGATACTCATCCCTCAAGCACGCACGCTTGCTGCAGCTAGATTATAACGTGATGGCTCACGACTTATTGAATCATAATATATGTCACTGTACATTTCTTACCATTCTATTTATTAAAGATGGATTGAAGTGAACAGAAAGGTGAGAGAGGTCTTTGCCCCACTATACACTGCAACAAAACACGTTTTTGATTTTTGTTTCGACATGTTTTCCAATAAAAATATCTAAAACTCATTTAAAACAATGTACATTTATTTATTCACGCTTAATGCAGCTCGATTATAACGTGATGACTCGTGACTTATTGAATCATAACATGTCACTGTGCATTCCTTATTGTGAAGGAAATTGGCACTACACATTATTAATAAGAGAGAGTTTGTTTTTTTGTGAGTTAAAGATGTATTGTTTTTTAATTTTTTTATTTGTTTTTGCTTCGACATGTTTTCCAATAACAAAAATATCTAAAACTCATTTAAAACAATGTACTTTTATTTAGCAGCTATACTGCAGAAGAAAAAAATGTTATCTGAGAATGTTGAATATAATATTAAATATACAAATATTTTAAAATATCTAAAAATCCTTTAAAAAAAGATGCATTCATACGAGAAGCAGCATATAAGATATTTAGACTTGCTTTTAGAGAATATATCTTGAATATAAGTATATTTTGTCTTTACTGCACTCGCAGAAGTATAACTTATATTGAAAAATACACTTATATTTAAGATGCATCCTCTTAAAGCAAGTCTAAATATCTAATATGTTGCTTCTCAATTAAATGTCTCGTTTTAATGATTTTTAGACAATTCTAAAATGGAAAATAAGACAACACTTGATGATAATAGGATTTTTTTCAGTGAATTTCTTTACTGAATTAAACTAAATAGTGAATGTCATTTAGAGGTATTTTTAAAAGATAATTTTGTCCTCTTTATTGTTAGTAAGAACGTTTAAAACAACCCTTTAAGTCGGGAACAAGCTGAATAATCAGTTAAGAGCTAATGATTTATTGTTGCATTAAATCACAGAATAGTCGAATAATCATTCTAATAATCGTTAGATTAATCGTTTAGCAAAATAATTGTTAGTTGCAGCCCTAATGGGACCTCTTCTAACATGTAAAGACGATCACTATTTAGCAAATAAGTATAAATTACAGGACAGCCCCTCCTAAGTAAATTTCTTTAGCAATGGTGGTGATAAAAGTAGACCGGTGATAATAAAATAGGCCTGGTCACCCAAACATCTCACTGTACCCGCAACCTTAGAGCAGGCAGATCATTAATCAATGGGCTTATAATGGAATCGCATTATAAACATTATTGAATGCCAAACATTATAAAGCCAATTCTATTAGTTTGCTTTGACTAGGCTAAATCTTAATATAAAGAACAGGCTTTTACACTGAATGCTGCTACTTTTAGTTTATCTGGAACCACAACCACACTAACAAACAAAAATTTAAACAGACACACTTATCTGAATGGTGCTTTCCCCATGTGGTTTATGTGTGTCACGAGACTGACCCTACTGCTCAATGCGGACATAAAAAAAAACCACTGCCTTTCTCAAGTCCTCCCATGGCCTCTCTCTCTCTCATACACAAACATAGGCCTACTCATCATCATGAGAGACAATTCTGTCACAGTAGTTGATTAGGTGTGTCTATAGCCCTATTCGCACGGGATTAGTATTACCTGGTGACCTCTAGTCATTTGTAATAATTGCGGAGTTTGTCTGTGATCTTAATCCCGTGTGAATCGGCCATGTCTGTAATTTGTAAAGTAAAAATTCCCCTGCAAATGACCTACCATATTTCGCCGAAAACGTAGGTCCTGTGATAATATTAGTCCCGTGCGAATCGGCATCTCTGTGATTTGGCAAGAATTTGGCGGGGATTTTTTTTCTCAAGGTATTTTTTTCTTTTGCGCCCATTATCTTTCGCGAAGAATGGAGGGTGCGTTGGAGTGTTTTGACAGTGTTTTGGGCGCTGGGTCATATCGCTATACACCATATACAATTTGCAGAAAGAAAAAACTGAAAACCACCACAAGTGCGAAGACAAAAAGAATGATTAGATGGAGATGGATGACATGTATAGCAGCATGCGGTAAGTAACATTCTTTTGTTTGTATCTAGAGATAACGACAAGACATTTCCAAGCAATAGCTTATCAAAAATAATGCACAATTTAAGCGAGGGGGTTCACATCATAATTCACATCATAATTAGAGGTTAATGTTACAAATAAATAAAGCAAGCTTGAGCTAATAGATTTTAACCTGGTGAAATGTTTTTCTTTTATCCATCTAACCGGACGCTCAACCATACGCACAGTGTACAGTGCCATATAGTCGCCCATTGAAAACATATTTGTTGAGAAACAAGGAAGCAGATGTACGCAAAGCCTTGACGTCATATCCGGGTTCCAGGAGAGCGCGAAGTCAGTAATTTTGAGTAAAATCACAGGCTTCGCTTATCCCGTGCGAATGCGCCACACGAAATTCAGATGTGGTGGGGTAATTTCTGAATCACACGAGGTCCCCAGATAGTACTAATCCCGTGCGAATAGGGCTTATGCTGTATGCATACATTTAAAACAAGTTCATAAAATGTTCTCAGATACATTACAAATATTTCAAGCAGCATTAAAAACATAAAAATGAGGAACCTAAAGTGCATTCTACACAGCCATTTTACTACAAAAAGAGGGGCATGCTCCATCTTCCTTCTTCCTTCCTGTCTGTCTGTCACTGAGTGATTTACACAGAAAGAGTAGATCGCTCAGCTGTGTTTTACTGTGATGTGTGTGTGTGGTGGGGGAGGAGATTCAATCATGGTGGAATGTTTGGAGCTCTGAGAAGAAACAAAAAGTCTTTGTCATTCTGAAGGCTTCTGACGGGCCCAGTGTAGACTCACACATACACATGAACACACATGCATTGACAAATCGGTCACACATCCTGCATAGAAAACTTATACAAGTCTATCCCATGCTCCTGTAAAGAGGCAACTTCTTAAAAGGAATATTCCATTTATGTACCGCATGTGTGGGCACAATGTTGATCACCACTGACAATAATTTGTATCTCCATCCACAAACAGGACAAAGTTTACAGTAATATGTTCATTATGAAAGTCTAAAAGGCAATCACAGTAGGCTATACTATAAAAAAAAAAAAGACAGATGAATAATGTTTAAAATAATATAATGGCTCACAGTCTTTAAATTATTGCAATACTGTCCTAAAATTGTCCTTGTAATAAAAATAACAGTGTGGTTCTGCAATTTGTATGTCTACAGTAGAATATTGCCTGTAAAGAGTCTTTTTATGGGATATTTTACTACGAGCTTAGGGCAAACCAATTGCCGAACCTCGCTGTTAATTTAAATGCCATGAGAATATAAAAAGGCACAGTGACATACATATTAAATTATGTACATTAAGACAAAAAATACATAAGACTTTTAAAACAGACCAGGTTTAAGTTTGCAGTACAAAGGGTTCATGAACTGCAAATATTTATATAATTTTCGAGGGTGTGCATCAGCTGCACATCCAATGGCAGTGATTGCCAGTTGATTAGCGCTACCAACGTGCTGGATTGAGCAGCTGCAGTGACACAATTGAAATTTTTCAAGCGAAAATTGACAAAAAAGCTCTAATTGGACAGCTATCGCAGTACGAAGAAAACAAATCTGACCACTCTCCATAAAAAACCTTCAGAATGTTCAATACGTGGTTCCCGTTAAAAAGCTTGTTCGAAAAGAACAATTGCACTGTAAAAAATGTAATTGGTGTGAACAGGCCATGAGGTGACATGCAAAGAACCCGGTCTGTTATTGGCTATTTATCAATGTTTCATTCTTTTGTGTTTTTACATTCTCATGGACTCGTTCAACTTCATCCACTGCCAAAGTTCAATTTCAATACTCAAAAACGCAAGTACTGAGATTATCAAGGATGCATCGAATGGTGACTTGTGGACAAGTACCCAGTACTACAGTGCCAGACAAATGGGGCTTTTCCATTGCACTGTACAGCTCAACTCGACTCACTTTTTGTGGGTTCTCCACTGTGGACAGACAGTACCATGGTAACTGGTACTTTTTTTTTAGTACCACCTCGGTCGAGGTTCCAAGCGAGCCGAGCCGATAATAAATGTGATGTCAAAACCCTACAGATCACTGATTGGTCAGAGAGAATCGTCATTACCAGTGTCACTGGATTTGCGACACGGGACCTGCTAGTTTTAAAGTTAGCTACAGTGATAGCGGTATCATTTTTTCACGCGTCTATCGATTGTAAAAATAAATGGCTGTGTGAAAAACCACTCCGTGGTTAATAAACGAGCTGCAAACGTTCCTCTTTTAGCAACAAACGAAACAACACGAAACAAGAAAGTCTTTCAGGAAGTGTCTCAGCTGTTGGCCGCACATGGCTACCACCGGAGCCATCAACAGTGTAGGGAAAAACTTAAGTGACTACAGAACCATCAAGACCACAACTGCTGGAGTGATTCAAAAAGAAGAAAGTGGTTCGACCAAATGGACGGTATCTATGGCAATAGACCGGCGAGCAATGGGAGGGAGAGTGCCCTGAACAAGGCCATGGCGTTTTTGGAGTCAACGATGGAGGATGGTAAGTTTTGTTACATTAACTCTATATTCTGCTTGAAAGCTTCACTTTATTTAGTTGACCAGCTACTGGAAAGCTTGCTTCTAAAACAACCAGGCCAATTTAACAGTTATACTTGTGTAAAATCACCATGCAACAACTGCTTTATGCAGCACAATGAGCTAGTAGCTAATAGCTAGCGGTCATGTTATTGTTTATTGCTTTGTGTCACGTTTAATATGATGTCACGGCAGTAGTGGTGGCGCAACTATGATGATCAGCCTTTAATACCACCCATGTTGAGGCGGCACTTAGCAGTGGAAAAGAAAGCTCAGAAAAGTAAAGCGACTAGAGTAGAGACAAGTTGAACCGTAATGTGCAGTGGAAAAGTGCCAATAGTACGTTTATTTTTGGGTTTTAACTCGTGAGCTTCCCAATGTAAGCTCATAAAAGTCTGACAGCTCCTGAGAGTCATTATACTCTGTCATCATTTGTTATTTTGTTGGTATAATTTTAATAAAATAATAAAACACATGAAGGAAACGATTGTTAACAGACTTTATTCTTTTAACATGTCAATAATCCTGCAAAACCTCACTGGCGTGATGATAATAATGCTGTAACTGGTGTGTAATGCCAGTAGTTCTCTCACTGTCTTCAAATGTACTGTGATGGTTAACTGCACTACAGGATGATCACAGAAAATCTCAATTTTCGCAAAGATACGTTCTACGCTCTCCTGTCCTTCCGAGTTCGTTTTTTAAAACTAGCCAAGCAAGACTGGTCTCTACGAGAATTCAAGTCCATTCTTGGTGTTCCTAGAATTGAGAAACACCAAATCACTGACCCAATGCCACTACCAAAAAAGGTAAATCAAGACAAGGCACATACAGTGAACACTGAGAGGATGTGCTGACTAAGCTTTGATTAACATCATATTGAAACATTCATCAAACTGAATTTCGATAAAAGCAAACTGACCATGTAATGAGCTGATTATATTTTCATTATGCGCTTTAAAAGGCTTCAAAAAAGGGGCTCCCTAGGACTGGAAGAGTTAGGAATCATTTACCAACACAGACATTGGTTACAAACCAAACACTCATCCTGTTAGAATAATCTAGAGGCACAGTAAAAACACACCATTGATACTAACATACCACCCTTCTCTGGTATCATCTAGTTATATGAAAAACTACAACTGCTGTATTGAGTGTGAAACAGGAGACAGAGACAGCAGAAAAGGAGTTTAAAAAAAAAGAGAGAGAGGAACAGAGGATGAGATGTGCAAATATTAGTTGCAAAGACTTTTGGAAGCAATTGGAATGAGAGAGAAAAGAGGAGATGTCTCCATGTATGAGTGTGTCAGAGAGAAAGAGTGTGAGAGAGAGAGAGGGCCTTCAGACAGAAGGGGAAACACATGCCCTGGAACTGATACAGACACCCACAGGCTAGCTCTTGGCTACCTGCCAACAGCAAGAATGAACTCACTTACCCCCCCTCCTCTCTCTCTCTCTCTCTCCCTCCCACTTTCAATCACAGCACTCTGTTATGCTCACTCCCAACTCTTTCTTCTCCCTTTCTAGGAGTGGCTGGCTTTTGTACGATTTCTCTCCACCTCCCTCATGCTACATCTCTTTCATTTTTCTGCCTCTCATTTTGGTGATAAACATACACATGGCTTGAAAGAACTGTAAAGAACCAGTGTCTAACTGCTTTACCATTAACACCAATGTGAATTTCTATACCACACACATTTTAGGTTTGACATCTCATCATTCTCATAAACTCACAAATGCAGAGCCCAGTTCTTCTGGCTGTCTGAGAATGACTCATACACCATGGATGTAATATTTGAGGCCTGGCAGTTCACATTATCTGTGGAAAGAAAAGCATTAGCTGATGAGCCATGATCAGGTCCCTCCTGCTGGCCCTGTAATGTCAGAGACAGCATGAGGTGTGGTGGCTGTGTGTGTGTTCCCATCCATCTGCATCACCATTGATTATGCAATAACATCGCCCATAATCCTATTGCACCAAATGCCACTTCAATCAGCACTGTCATTATCACCCATAATTTCCCACCTTCAAAGTTTAAGCTTGAATGTTCAGTATGGTTTTTATTTTGAATCTGACACTAGAGCTGACACAATTAGTCAATGCTATCGACAACATCAACAATAAAAAAAAAAAAAAGTTGACAAAATTTTCATGTCAAATGTTGTTTGATCTCTTTTAATGTAACATGAGATCACATTAAACTGTAATGATGACGCTCGAGAGCAGCACTTCAGCTCACGACTGACTGAAGAGAGGAAGAAAACACCACTCACAGACACACTCTAAACTTTCCAAACAGCTTCAGGTGATGTAGATCGCAAAGTATGAAGGAACTATAATGCAAAAATACAAAATAAGTAAATACAGAAGAACTCTCGTTGTGGAATAAGTGGAGCTGGAGCAAAACTTGCGTGTCTAGCGTCTTCAAAGGAAACACCCGGCGTTACATCTTAATGCGGTTATATTCAATGCATTATAGCTTTATTAAAGTTCAAATAATACAGAAGCAGATCATGTAAATAACTAAACTCAGAAACAGGCATTTCTCTGTGTGATCAATGCCTCTTCTATAGTTGCGCAGTGTCCTGCTCTAAGTGGGAGAGACTGAAACTGCATCCGACTGAGGCAGTCATTCCTCGAGTGTGCACGCTTAATGCAGCTCGATTATAACGTGATGACTCGTGACTTATTGAATCATAACATGTCACTGTGCATTCCTTATTGTGAAGGAAATTGGCACTACACATTATTAATAAGAGAGAGTTTGTTTTTTTGTGAGTTAAAGATGTATTGTTTTTTAATTTTTTTATTTGTTTTTGCTTCGACATGTTTTCCAATAACAAAAATATCTAAAACTCATTTAAAACAATGTACTTTTATTTAGCAGCTATACTGCAGAAGAAAAAAATGTTATCTGAGAATGTTGAATATAATATTAAATATACAAATATTTTAAAATAACTAAAAATCCTTTAAAAAAAGATGCATACATATGAGAAGCAGCATATAAGATATTTAGACTTGCTTTTAGAGAATAGATCTTGAATATAAGTATATTTTGTCTTCACTGCACTCACAGAAGTATAACTTATATTGAAAAATACACTTATATTTAAGATGCATCCTCTTAAAGCAAGTCTAAATATCTAATGTGTTGCTTCTCAATTAAATGTCTCTTGTTTTAAGGATGTTTCGACAATTTCAAATGGAAAACAAGACAAAAACACTAGATAACAATAGGATTTTTTTCAGTGAATTTATTTACTGAATAAACATAATAAAAAGTTTTTTTTTCCCCTTTAATTCAGTGAATGTCATTTAGAGGTATTTTTAAAAGATAGTTTTGTCCTCTTATTGTTAGTAAGCATGTTTAATACAACCTTTTAAGTCGGGAACAAGCTGAATAATCGGTTAAGTGCTAATGATTAATCATTGCAATATCTAGCGAATAATCTTTCTAATAATCGTTAGATTAATCGATTAGCAAAATAATCGTTAGTTGCAGCCCATCTGACACTCATGGTGAAGCATGTTTCTAATGGCTACAATCTAATTTCAGGTACATACATAGCTCTTGTTCCCCTCTCGCTGCAATGATCGTTCAGTGAGCAGCAAATTATCTATTTCCAAATAAGCAACCCTTCAGGGTTAATTTGCACTTTTCTTATTCATCTGTTCAGTCAGCTGGCTCAGCAAGGTTCTAGACAGCTGCATCACATGCACACAAGACTCCAGTAACATGGCACACTGCTTTTTAGTGATCAGTCCTAGCTGTTTAGTACTAGAGCCCGACCGCTATGAGATTTTTGAGACCTATACAGATTTTAGAGGGGGGAAAATTAACCGATTACCGATACGGTGGCCAACAAAGTTAATATTTGAGCTGGAATGAAAGACCTTTTCTATAAATATTTTTATCACTGAATATTTGACATTATTATTATTATTATTATTATTATTATTATACATTGTCAACACATTCTAGAAATGAACACTGAGAAAATAAAGAATAAATAAAACAATAAATAGCTTAATAAACATCAGTATTGTTTAGTGTAATTCAATTGCTGACCATTTCAATAAAGAATAAATAAAAATACAATATATAGCTTAATAAACATCATTACTGTATGTTTAGGATCAGTCAATGGCTGACCACTAAAATAAAGAATTAAATCTAAATAAAATTAATAGCTAAATAAACATCAGTATTACTGTTTAGAATCAGTCAAATGCTGACCATTTTATTACTGCCAGTCAAGTAGGGGCAGGTTGTAAAACAAGAAGCATTTACACCTGTCGAGTTAAGCGAAAAACAGCAGCAGTGGTGTTACACCGTATTCTGCTTTACAAGTTCAGGGGAAACTTTTAAATATTACATTTTGTAAATGCATTGACTGTAATTGTTCGGCTGAAGGGGGTACCAAACTGTGAATCCTGAACAAAGCAGTTTGGTGAAATCATGTTTACACATTATCTTCCAATCAGCTGACAAGCAACAAAAATAGCTACGTGGTTAGCTAGTTAGCTAACCTCTCATTGTCACAGAGAGCAAAATATGAACCGGCATTGCATCTCACCAACTAGATAACAACGTAGCGTGAAATCAACACTCAGATACAATAAACCATCGCACCATTGTCTGTTGAGCTGCAAAAAGATGTTCTGCTTACCTTTCAATCTGCTACGCTACTAAATGCACAGACTATAGCTGGCTTACAGCAAATAGTTGATAAACATGAGTGACATGGTTGACAGGGTTAACATTATATTGAAATTATATAGTTATTTTGAAAAGGGAAAATGGAGTCACTGTTTATTTAATTTCCTGTTATGTATTTCACAAACTAATTAACAACTTACCAAGAAGACACCACTTCACTCCACACTGCTTAACTCCACCCTGTCTGCAGAACCACTGTCTGCAGAGCTCAGCTCTGTAAACAATGGAGTCAGAGCACGCTCTGCTGGACAAAATACGTTATGACACCAATTCAAGCGTTGTTTTTTGCATTATATGTTCTGGAAAAAAAGGTTTCATATCTGCTTATATCGGTAAATATAAATGCCGATACTGTTATATCGGTGAAAGGCTAATATCGGCTGATAAATAAGTTGGCCACTATTCTGTACCATTATGGGCTATACTATATACTTTTAACTCAAAGCAATGCATTCCTTCTCTAGCTTTTTGGTCACTTTTTTAAAAAGTATGCCATTCCTTGTGAAACAGTAGCCAGCTGGTAGGTGCAGTGTGTAAATCTCACTCCCCTGGCCTCAAGAGGCACACTAGTGACTGACGCAAGAAGCTGTACCATTTAGCCTCCTCGTTAGCACGCTCGCCTCCCATGCCGGAGACCCCAGATTGAATCCCGCTCACAGTGGATAAATCAGTACCGGTTACACTTGTTTTTGTTCATCCATTTATTTAAGAATATTATATCAAGCATCACCTATCTTTCGGAGCTTGCGCACAATGTGTGTTGTTTGATTAACGTGTTATGTTACACAAAGCAGAGCTAAATTATTTGGGTTTGTTAGTGCAACTTCGCAAAAAAAATCTTTTGTATGATTCAAACAGAAATTATGGAAATTGTAACCCTTATATTGTGTTCCAGTCATATGACCCAGACCATTTTTTTTAACACATTTTCTTTTTACTTAATTAAATTGGAATAAAATTAATTGACTTTGTTCACATATGGTTTCTGAAAAACACAACAAAAACAAATCTTAAAAATGTAATGGTTTTAGATCACTTTCGTACACCTGTTGTGCTGCCAGTCAAAAATGACCAGCCATTGCAAATGAATGGATTAGACTACAAAATACAGAAATATTAAGTGTTCAGCAGTCCAATCCTTTAGAGGAGCACACATGCGGATGTGTGTTTGCAATCACAAAGTCCTCAGACAGGTGCACACACACACACACACACACACACAACCTGTGTTGAGCGGCCTTTTGTGCGGTCTTTCCACGTACACTCGAGGAATTTTTCAAGATTTACACATCATATGTTGTGTTTGGGCTCACTTAAATCTGGAAAGTCAGCTGTAAGTTACGATATGTCATTGTCTATGTTATATGAATGTTTCAGGAAGCAATAAGGAAAATTGTGACAAAAAAAAATAAAAAATTCACTCCTTTATTATATTTAAATGTATCAGTGGGAATTTCATACAGCAATACTAACTGCAGTTTGGCCTCTGATTAAAACAGATTTGCTCATTGCATTTCACTAATTGAGAACTTTCCAATGATTGCCATGTCATCTTTTTTTATATTTTAACCAACTCACCAACCAATTGTCGAGATAACAAATTTGCAAATAATGGAGAACAAAATTTGTCTAATTTGTCAGCAAAATTTAAGAATTGGTATGATCAGCTATATGCATTATAAAGTCTAGGGATGCACCGATACCACATTTTTCTCTTCCAACCCGATTCCGATATCTGAAATCATAGTATCGGATGATACCGATACGATCCCGATCCAATACCGGTGTTGATTTTTTTTGGCATAATCATTTTAGAATATCTTTACATTATTGTGTGGAACTAATTGGGAGTACTCTGTAATATGTAAACAATAGGGGTGTCCATGGTTAACCGATTAACCGATTAACCGTTAAAAATTGCGTAACCGAGTGAAACATTTTGCTCGGTTAAGTGGCGTCAATGGCGTGCTTGAATTTAGTTTTAATACATTTTTGCACCACCAGAGACTGCCAGAGCGCTCCCAGACATTTGTAATGTCCACAAGTAGTCGTCTTGACCAGTTTTCTAATATGAAGCGGGCAAAGAAAAGCACAGCGTGGGAGCACTTTAAAATCGAGAATGACGGGGCAAAATGCAAGTATTGCAATGCAGTGCTTAGATATACTTCAAGTACAACCTCGTTGTTGTACCATCTCAACACCCAACACCCGGGCACACCAGGGATGGAAATTAGCACCAGCCAAACGCGGGTGATTTTGTGTTGTGGCAGGTAAACTCGCTTCACATACCGGCCACCGTGGCGGGTAAATAAAAATAGCATCATGCGACGTTCGTCTGTTAAAGGACAAATTAGTTTGAATAAAGGAGGAGACACTGATTAGCAAGACAACTCAGTGAATGTGCTTTCCATTAAATGAATCACACACACAGTAAACAAATCCTTAACAAAAAAACAGGGCTATTCTGGTGGGTGCGGTGACGCGCTCATGTAAGGGTGGCTGCGTGGCGCTGCCAATAAAGCTCCTAAAATCTGTCACAAAGAACCGGCAAAAGTAATGATTATGAATATGTAAAATATAGCAAGGAGATATTTTAATTATTTATTAATAAACAAGTCTTTTCTTTGTCCTTGTCATTTGCAAAGATGAAGTTGACGATGCTGACTCGCGGTCTTCGCAGTAACGCACCAGAGAGAAATGCACATTTCTTACGGATTACATAAGCAGAGAGCAGTCTGTGTCTGTTTTCTTTAGTTTTGAATTATTTGTGAGGCAAGGCTACCTTATACACTGAGTTTCGGTTCATTTATGAGACGAGGTTCACGCGCCGGCGCCTATACGCTTCGTGATTATATCGTCTGCTATATTTAATTCTTATTTATTAAATCCAGGCAATTGGTTGATGAAACATTGATTAAAATTAAGACACAATTAATACAAAACGAAATTCACTTTAAAGAAAGGTTTTGTGCTTTCTGTTTGATGTCTCTGTGGAAGTTTTAAAGCATCTTTCAGTGCCGCTTTCAGAGCGCTCACGTCCGTAACATTGTGTTTTCCTCGTATGCAAACTGAAATGAATATCAGTTCATGGATTGTGTGTGTAGGCTATAAGAGAGAAAGAGAAAATGCCAGTATTTCATTGAGACTTGAGATTAAATAAACGGCTTAAGTATTGTAGATCTTGTAGTATTAATTTTCACATGCAGTTACACATTGTCGGTTAAAAACAAGAAAGTGGCTGGTAAAAACATTGAGTGGCTGGTAGATTTTGAAATCCACAGTGGCCGGTGGACAAAAAAGTTAATTTCCATCCCTGGCGCACACTATGGTTAACCGAGTATTAACCGTTAAGGGCCTCGGTTAACGGTTAATGAAAAACTTGAAAACGTGCAGCCCAAGTAAACAAACAATAAACTCTAACTACACATTATTTCAATATAAATGTATAGCTTATTAACAAACACTATTATTAACTAGTATACTGGATAATGTAGCAGTATAATTAAAAGAAATTCCAGACTAAGTGTTCAGTAGGAAAAAAAATATTTTTTTTTTTTTGGTTTTTTAAATAAAAAATTGGGGGTCTGGATTTTAAAGGATTCAGATCTACTTTTTGTTCAGTTTCGTAGTAAGATATCAGCTCACTTTTCATTCGCAGTTATTTTTGGGAACCCGTTCAACTTAAATATTGTTATAATTTGTAAACAAATAATAATAATAAATTATTACTATTTTTATTGACTTTAAGAAGCTGTTCTAAATGCATATCAGTGAACCGAACAATTGAGCATATACATCTGAGATGTTGTTCATGAGTAGTGCTCAAATATTGTACACCATGAAGGCTAAAAATAGCCGTGTGTGTGTTTGTGTGTGTGTGTGTGTGTGTACAAAGCAGTGCCATTCACAAACGCGCTGGGCATGCATTTTATATATTTACTTAATAAAAACAGCCTTTTGTGATTTACAGAGCTATCGCACGTCTTCAAGTGGCTTTGAATAAAATGCACGAATCATATGAACAACTTTAATTGTTTTTATGGTTCTTTTTTTGTCATTTTTGGAGCTTGACAGTAACGAACATGACTAACATACAATATTGGATTTGGATTGGGCTCATCGGACCGATACCCGATCAGTCTAAAAATGTCTGTTTTGGAGCCGATACTGATCCAGGTATCAGATCGGTGCCATCCCAAGTAAAGTCCAGTGATTATTAATGTATTACACAATTATATTTTGTTTTTTATATGTTCACAAAACAAAATCATAATTACTAAAAAATAAGCTGACAAAAAGATTGAATGCAATATCTTGTGATAATACATGCAATATGAGAGTTGTATTAACAATCTCAGTGAACATAAAGTGTTAGCACAAATTAACAACACAAGGGTTCAAGTGAAACACTTGCCTACTAATAACATATAATCTTTTTTGTCATTTATCTGTTTAGTATCAATGTATGTATTGCTATTTGTGTAAATAGGCCTTTAGATAAGAATCCTGTGTATGTGTTTACACACAGTCACATGTTGAGCAGGAGGAATGGCACATGACAGCTGTTTGGGTGCACCTTCACCTTCATCTGTGTTCACAAACAAAGCTTTTAATATCTTGACTGCTTACATGAACTCAGTGACTGCAAATACACAAGGCTCTTTCGCCTAATGTGGGCAAACTAGCAAAGACCTGTCCGTGTGTGTGTGTTTCTCCTTTTCAGAGCCTCTTTCGGTTCACATCTGTAACACCCCCTGATCGCCCCACCCCCCACCCCTCCTCTCTCTCTCTCTCCTTTCCTCCCTCTTTCCCCTCTAATCTGATCTCCCCATTGTTCTTTTAGCCAGTGGCCCCTGTAGGTTATTTGGGGTCATGGTGCAGGGCAGCTGTCTGACCTCTGCAATGGGCTGTGAATAAAAATACCCTCCCCCTCTTCACACACAGTCAAAGCTATCTTTACTGTAAACATTTCAGCTAGTGTTTATTATTGCGCTTTAATTCATATTTACAGGTCTGCCTCTGGACTCTCTAGCTCTCTGCCAAATTATATTTACAGCGATAAATGCTTTAAAATGCTAATAAAATAGTCAGTGTTTATCATATTTTATGATGACATTACTGTCATACAAAGGCTGTAAATACACAGTTACTAAACCAACAGGGTGGATTTTTTAAATCTGGTTACAGTTGAGCCAGACCTGTCACAGGACAACTTAAATCTTCAAAATGTGAAATTACTATGTTTTGACTTTGCACAGCAGAATAATCAATAAGATTTATTTTTTTAGATATATCATGAATCATTCTCAATCAAAGATTCTCACCCCTAATCATGGTCCATCTTTCTTGTGATACTGCTGATAAGCAACATGATAATTTGTATCAAAAGGAGTATTTGAACAGATGCCAAATGGAGAAAAGTAGTGGTTCTCAGGATTTATATAAAAAAAAAAATAAAAAATAAAAAAAAAGACCACAGCCAACACACATATACCCTGAAAAACTGTGGCATTCTCACATGCTGTCCTGATTTTTATAACTACACAGTTAACCCACCATTGTCTGCTGTTACAAGCACACTAGTGCCTTTCAAACCAACATCCTTATACAGTATTTCCACTTCTCTTTTAAATACATCATACCCATCCCACACCTATCAAACAAATAAGAACACTGATCCAACCCCACCCACCTGTACATCAAAAACTATTCCATTTTCTGCACAATGCACAGAAAAGCATTTATGTAGTGTAATGGCATAGCAAGTGACTTGCCAATTAAGTGGAGGATAATCTAAATTAATCCTAATGTAAACGAGTCTCTATCACTCATGCTCAGCATCTTTCTGTGTGTGTGCATGTTTGTATGAGGGTGTGAGAGCGATACCACAATTGTTTTGATCAAGGTCACACAATGAACCTCAAGTTGCTTCCATACATCGGTGCTAGTAGGGCAGGGTGTACACATTTCGTGGTAGCGGTGACACAGGATGCAGATAAGACAACCCAGAAAAGTGATGTCAGACACACACACACACACACACACACACACACACACACTTCTCAGCATTGGGAGTGTTGTAAAAAGAGAAGTGTGTGACAACACCTGCAGATTACTGAAACACTCAATTTTTACTTTTTTGAGAGAACCAATCACAATCAAACAAGAGCAATAAACACAAACAAAAAGTGTGAGAAGAATGTGTGGAGTGAGTGGTCACACAGCCCACAAACACAAACATTTTGAAAAATATTGCGATTAGAACTGCTATATGATTAACATTTATAAAAAAATAAAAAAAAAATTATTTAAAGTAGTTTCCTTTTTACCAAAATGAACCCTTTAAGATGGGATGCCTGCCAGCAGGCCCGCAAGAGAAAAAAAAAAAAAGCATTAATAACAGTCTTGACGAACACAAAATCGTTATTGTTTGAGAGAAGCTCTACTTTACAAAGCATGCAGGCATTATGACCAAAACTGAACAAGTGCTTTGAAATTTGCAGTAGGCTTGCCATGATGTTACCGGTTATACACAGAACATAGGATGACACCTGTGCAAAATTTGATACTGGTAAAATGTATGAAAATTGTGAAACGTAGTTAATGACAACAGTTCTTATATCAATAGCCGAACAAATAGAATTGCCTACATAAAGTCACCTAACAAGTTTTACTTGTAAATAAAGACTCTAAATAAATAAATACAATTGTAAATAAATAAACCTAAATGTCAAATGTCTAAATGTCTAAATAAAAAAAGCCAGATGTTCTTCAATGACATGAACAATAGTGCGAGACAGGACGCAGTTTAACCCATAATTTAGCAACAAATTTAAAGAAATTCACATGAAACTTTCAGTGTGAACACTTTCAGCGTGAGGTTGAGATGCATTCAGCTGCAGACTCGCATAACGTTCAACTAGGTAAAACTGCAGCGCTTTTAAACAATTGTAGCCTAATATAAGGAGAAATGGACTACTTTCATGTAAAGCGTTATCTATAAAAAAGAAAAGACATTAGTCAAGTTAAGTGGTTTTTATTGTCGTTCAACCATATACAGTTAGTACAGTACACAGTGAAATGAGACAACGTTCCTCCAGGACCACGTTGCTACATAAAACAACATAAGACAAACACAGAACTACATGAGACTCAGGGTTTCCGTTGTCCGGTAATTACCGGACATTGGCCGGGAAAAAAATTAAATGTCCGATTAAATTAAATCTCTCCGGTCAAATTGTCCGATTAAAATTGCCTAATAATCCCGCCCCCCTAACACAATCTGAATTTGAGAATAAGCCTAAAATGTATCCAGAGTGGACCAAGCTCGCCAAGATAGCCTGTGTAATCCCTGTCGAGTGTTCCTGCAGAGAGGGGGTTCTCGCTGCAGAATCGGATCAAGACGAAGCAGCGAAGTCGCCTTACGGAGAACAAGGTTACGCGGCTTATGCGCATTGCAAGTTGTGGAGAGACACTGGGAAGTTTTGATTTTAAGTCGGCAGCTGCACAATTCAGCACTGCAAAACAGCGTAAAAAGTAGCCTAAAATGACGCGAGACAATGTTATAGGCCTAGTCATTTGTTTGTTCCAGTTCATTTGTCAAGGAGTCATTTCACGGTGGCCAATTTAAATGTTACCAGCTAAATGAGACATACTGAGAGTGTATAAATTACGTTCGCTTGAGTAAAAACAATAGGCTACTATTCAGATATTTTATGTGGGGAAGGGGGATTGGTTTGTTAAACAATGAATGTGAAACGCCAATCGGACGTTCATGTTTTTTTTCCGTCTATTTGAAAGTTAGGCTAATAAACATGTTGCATTCTATACGGCCTGATTATGTCATTTTTTAAGTTACATAGCCTGCCTCCAGTTTTCCTCAACTTAACTAATTAAGAGGCGATATTTGACCGGCATATCATCAAAATGTCCATAAAACGAAACCTCTGTGACCGGCACCATTTTTTTCTAGCTGAAACTCTGATGAGACTACACGGACTAAATAACATACCTATATAAAGTGCACGTGCAAACGTGTGCAAAAAAATACGGGACGGTACGATAAATTACTAACAACGAACAGGACAATAGACACAGTACACAGTAGTGCAAAAAGATGACTAAAGTTTCTAAAAATTTAAAATGTAAACATAACATACTATGAGATGATTGTTCTATGGACATAGCAGTTATTGAGGTAGCAGACAGTTATAAAGTGACAATAATTAAAGTGCAACTCAGGACACGTGTGTGTGTCAGTCCAGTCTCTGAGTATTGGAGGAGTCTGATGGCTTGGGTGAAGCTGCTGTTACACAGTCTGGCCGTGAGGCCCCGAATGCTTCGGTACCTTTTGCCAGACGGCAGGAGGATGAAGAGTTTGTGTGAGAGGTGTGTGGGGTCATCCACAATGCTGGTTGCTTTGCGGATGCATTGTTTTGTGTAAAAGTCTTTGATGGAGGGAAGAGAAACCCTGATGATCTTCTCAGCTGTCCTCACTATCCTCTGCAGGGCTTTGCAGTCCAAAACAGTGCCCAGTCCCAAACCAGGCAGTGATGCAGCTGCTCAGGATGCTCTCAACAGTCCCTCTATAGAATGTAGTGAGGATGGGGGGGTGGGAGATGTGCTTTCCTCAGCCTTCGAAGAAAGTACAGATGCTGCTGGTAATAGAGCTGGCGTTGAGGGACCACGTGAGGTTCTCCGCCAGGTGAACACCAAGGAATTTGGTTCTTTTGACGATCTCCAGAGGAGCTGTCGATGTTCAGCGGAGAGCGGTCACTCTGTGCTCTCCTGAAGTCAACAAACATCTCTTTTCTTTTGTCCACATTCAGAGACAGGTTGTTAGCTCTACACCAGTCTGTTAGCCGCTGCACTTAATGATGCATTGCTGCACAGTCGTGAGTCAGCACAGTGAACAGCAGTGGACTGAGCACACAGCCCTGGGTGGCCTCAGTGCGGTGGTGGTGGAGATGCTGTTACCGATCCAGACTGACTGAGGTCTCCCAGTCATGAAGTCCAGGATCCAGTTGCAGAGGGAGGTGTCCAGGCCCAGCAGGTTCAGCTTTCCAATCAGGTGCTGAGGAATTATTGTGTTGAATGCTGAGCTGAAGTCTATGAACAGCGTAGAAGTAATTCAGCACATCTGGAAGGGAGGCATATTTGCCACAGGCAACTGATGTTGTCCTGTAGTTGGTGATGGACTTGATGCCCTGCCACATGCGCTGCGTTTCACCACTGTCCTGGAAGTGACTGTGGATTCTCTGGGCGTGTGCACGCTTTGCCTCTCTGATGGCCCGGGACAGTTTGGCCCTCACTGTTCTTAGGGCAGCCTTGTCGCCTGCTCTGAAGGCGGAGTCTCGGTCCTCAGCAGCGCACGCACCTCTGCAGTCATCCACGGCTTCTGATTGGAGCGTGTTGTGATGGTCTTGGAGAAGGTGACATCATCAATGCACTTGCTGATGTAGCTGGTCTCTGATGCTGAGTATTTCTCCAAGTTGGTAGAGTCGCCATATGTTGCAGCCTCCCTGAACATGTGCCAGTCAGTACACTCAAAACAGTCCTGAAGAGCAGAGATGAATACTACTGGCCAGGTTTTCACCTCATTCTGGAGCAGTTTTGTGCATCTGACAAGCGGTCTGTCTGCTGGGATTAACATAACAGAGATGTGGTCTGAGTAGCTGAGGTGGGGGCGGGGCTCCGCCCGGTACACGCCTGGGATGTTTGTGTAAACAAGATCAAGCATGTTCGCCCCTCTCGTTGCAAAGTCCACATACTGATGGAATTTAGGGAGCACTGTCTTGAGATTCGCATGGTTGAAATCTCCGGCGACAATAAACAGTCCGTCAGGGTGAGCGTTCTGCAGTTTGCTCATAGCCCCATACAGTTCACAGAGCGCTTCCTTAGCGTTAGCGCTGGGGGGAATGCAAATTCCGGTTATGATAACCGTGGTGAATTACCGTGGTAAATAAAAAGGTCTGCATCTAACAGTCACAAGCTCCACCAGCAATAAGCAGTAACTAGAGACTAGCATAGAGTTATTGCACCATTCTGTGTTGATGTAAACACACAAGCCACCACCTCGAGTCTTACTGCACAGAGCTGCATTTCTGTCGGCACGAAATGAGGCGAGCCTGTCTAGCTGAATGGCAGCGTTCGGAACTCTGTTGCTGAGCCACGTCTCTGTGAAAACGAAGACGCAGCAGTCTCCAAGCTCACGATGTGTAGTCTGCTGGAGTCGGATGTAGTCCAGTTTATTGTCCAGGGAGCAAATATTTGAGAGCAGGATAGACGGGAGAGCCAGCTGGCTAGGTTTTATTTTTAGCCTAGCATGGACCCCCGCCGTCTTGCCGCGCTTTCAATTCCTTGCACACCGCTTATGACGTCCCCTCCCCTGTGCACCTGCATCAGGTGACACAGAGGACTGGAGGTGTCGCCTCCAGCAAGCCGAGTACGCGTAGCAACTCCTGCAGATCATCATGCAGCTTGGTTGTTGCATGAATCTTATATTTTAACAGTGTCTGGTGATGGTAGACACAAACACCGGTTGCCATAAAAGTAATGCTAAGTGACAAAAATAGCACCATTTTGGATCCGGAGTGGCCGCTGCGTGCTACCGTGCTGCCATCTTGGATCATTATTAGCATGTACAAAGACAGGCCAAATTTAATTTTAGTTATACCATTTTATCACATTAGTCAAATACTATAAATGGATGAGACCAATTTTAAATGAATTTTCGTTGAGATTTAAAAACAGAAGAGGCATATTAATGAAGAAAACCCTTAATGAAAAAATACTGGCTCCATAGATTCGTTCATTTGGGAAAGGTAGTGTTTATGAAAAGGAAACATGGATAGACCTGTTTTCTATTTCTTCCTGGTCGTAGCCTTTTTCATTAGAAGTGTTGGGGCTGTTTGCAACAAACGTGTACTTGCTTCCATCAGTACTGTTTATCAATTGTTTTCCATTGTAATGATGTTCTAGTTGGACCATGTTGACAACTGACATCTTGTCAGTTAAAGAAGCACTTCAAAACGCATCACAATACACCATTCTGCTTGTTGTGTCTTGCATTGTTTTAGCTCAAGGGCGCGTTCGGTGTCAAGACCATTAACGAAATGAATGAATGTATGATTCCCATGAAAGAGTGCATCTCCCATGGAAAGCAAACGAGCTGCGTTACCCACTGCTGGCAAACATGGCAAAAAAATATTTGTGAAAATTACACAATAGCACCACTGAGTGATCAACCAACCGTATTATCAGTTTTGAACGCGGTACCACACCGGTATGAAAATTATGTCTAATTTGCAGACAAATCAGAAGTGTTCGAATTTTGATAATTTATGAAAAAATTCCCCATACATAACATTGTAATCAGTAAAATCATCAAAACTCATCAAAAAGACATGTCATCTGTTGTTGAAAAGCTCTCAGAGTAGAATACATCCAACCTATTTGTTTTACTCACAGACACAAATAGAGCGAGCAATATCAAAGTATATGTCTTTGACATTTATGTTTCATGCAAACAGGTGTTGCTCATATGCCTTGTTTTGCTGTGGCCTTTTAAATTTAATGAGCTGAGTTCATTAAATCAATCATGCTTTGAGAATGTATAACGCTACAGAGAACAGAGCTGCGCACACACAGAAAGCTTAGAGAGCGGCGTGTGCAGACTATTTATTTATTTAATTAAACTGCAGCCTTTGTGGCTTGATAATCACACTAAATCCTATTGTGATTTTGATTTTATTTTGATTAATCTTTCAGCCCTAGATAAACATCACCTGTTTCCTTTCACAAAAACAGACACACACACACACACACACACACACACACACACACACAGTAAGCAGGGGAACACCAGCAGTCTAGCACTCAAAGCCCCTACAAACCTCAAACACAATCCCACTGGCTGCCGGCAGAGCCACCCTTTGTCTGCCAAAGCTGATTCAGACAGCCATTTTTCAGCAGCGACCGAACAGAAAATTAGATTCCACAATCAATAACCTGCACGACTCTTCTTAACAGTCTGGAATTTCCTCCAGAGCCAAGCACTCATATCCTCCGCAGTCTGAAGCAAGAGACTACACAGGCAAAGATACTTACGTTCCAGTAATGATATATGATATGATATATGATATTAGTGAGAGGCTGGGGAGAGAGGGCTTTGGAATTGGCAAAATCAGCAGGACTTAAATTAGTTATTCTCTTGAATTGCTTTGGTCTCCAAGGCGGACTATTTTTTTTTTTTGTCCAGAAATGAAACCAAGGGTCATGGTTGCTGAGGGCAACTCTCAAGAGCTCACAATCTCTTCCTTTTTTTTCCCTCTCAGATTCTGCTTGCTGAGTATATGTGTGTGTGTGTGTGTGTCTGTTTTCTCTTCCTCTATTTGCCATTCATTGTATCTTAGACTACATCAATCAGGGGCCTTGTGCAAAATCAGCTCGACCAGACTCCACTGGTCACCACTGATTTTCCCAAAAGCATGTTAAATTGGAGAGGACAACACAGCTTCACAGTCTCCACATCAGTCAGCCTCTCAGTGTGATGTCTGGAGCTAAGGTGGAGGTAGCACAGATCCATGAGAGAAATGTAGTGAAATGTTGTTGTCTAAAGGCAACAGGGGAGGGAATAGTGTGTTCCTTCCCACTGGAGAGCTCAGTTAGAGCTGATGGATAAAGGTAGAGCACATTGAGAAAGACAGAGCTTAACGTCAGTGCTCTGATATTTCCTGCATAGAGAATTACTAGGCGGACGCCTACGTCAAATTTCGTGCTGCCTCCAGCTGTCCACAAAACAAATGTTGCACTCTGTGGATTGTCATTTGTAACTACAAATCTCAGCAATAATAATAAAAATATTTCCGCTGTCGAATAGTCGCTTGACTCAAAAAAAAAAAAAAAAAAAAATAGGATAAGGTTGACTACAGTGAGGGAAAAAAGTTTTTGATCCCCTGCTGATATTGTACGCTTGCCCACTGACAAAAAAATTAGCAGTCAATAATTTCAATGGTAGGTTAATTTGAACAGTGAGAGAGAATAACAAAAAAATCCAGAAAAACGCATGTCAAAAATGTTATAAATTGAATTGCATTTTAATGAGGGAAATAAGTATTCGACCCCTCTGCAAAACATGACTTAGTATTGTGGCAAAACCCTTGTTGGCAATCACAGAGGTTAGACGTTTCTTGTAGTTAGCCACCAGGTTTGCACACATCTCAGGAGTGATTTTGTCCCACTACTCTTTGCAGATCTTCTCCAAGTCGAACCTTCAGCTCCCTCCACAGATTTTCTATGGCTAGGCCACTCCAGGACCTTAATGTGCTTCTTCTTGAGCCACTCCTTTGTTGCCTTGGCCGTGTGTTTTGGGTCATTTTCATGCTGGAATACCCATCCACGACCCATTTTCAATGCCCTGGCTGAAGGAAGGAGGTTTTCACCCAAGATTTGTCAGGACATGGCCCCATCCATCGTCCCTTTGATGCGGTGAAGTTGTCCTGTCCCCTTAGCAGAAAAATACCCCTTAAGCATAATGTTTCCACTTCCAAGTTTGATGGTTGTTCTTGGGGGTCATAGGCAGCATTCCTCCTCCTCCAAACACGGCGAGTTGAGATGATGCCAAAGAGCTCGATTTTGGTCTCATCTGACCACAACACTTTCACCCAGTTCTCCTCTGAATCATTCAGATGTTCATTGGCAAACTTCAGACAGGCCTGTACATGTGCTTTCTTGAGCAGATGGACCTTGAGGGTGCTGCAGGATTTCAGTCCTTCATGGCATAGTGTGTTACCAATTGTATTCTTGGTGACTATGGTCCCAGCTGCCTTGAGATCATTAACAAGATCCTCCCGTGTAGTTCTGGGCTGATCCTCACCATTATCATGATCATTGCAACTCCACGTGGTGAGATCTTGCATGGAGCCCCATACCGAGGGAGATTGACAATTCTTTTGTGTTTCTTCCATTTGCGAATAATCGCAACAACTGCTGTCACCTTCTCACCAAGCTGCTTGGCGATGGTCTTGTAGCCCATTCCAGCCTTGTGTAGATCTACAATCTTGTCCCTGACATCCTTGGACAGCTCTTTGGTCTTGGCCATGGTGGAGAGTTTGGAATCTGATTGATTGCTTCTGTGAACAGGTCTCCTATATACAGGTAATAAACTGAGATAAGGAACACTCCCTTTAAGAGTGTGCTCCTAATCTCAGCTCGTTACCTGTATAAAAGACACCTGGGAGCCAGAAATCTCTGATTGAGAGGGGGTTGAATACTTATTTCCCTCATTAAAATGCAATTACATTTCTAACATTTTTTAAATGCGTTTTTCTGGATTTTTTTGTTGTTATTCTGTCTCTCACTGTTCAAATTAACCTACCATTATAATTATAGACTGATCATTTGTTTGTCAGTGGACAAACGTACAAAATCAGCAGGGGATCAAATACTTTTTTCCCTCACTGTAAATGATAAAAACTAAAAAGGACATTTGCCACAGGATTAAGACTAAGACTAAATAAAAAAAAACAGCTGACACAATAAACACTAGTATTCGGTTGCCAGGTCAATAGTAGCGTATTAATGCAAAGCCAATGTTTACGTGTTTTTAACATCACTATTTTGATCAGTATGGTACCACCTCTACCTAATTTTGAGCCAGGAAAAACACTGGTGTTTCATTTAAAAGCCATCAGACTGTGCTCAACTCAAAGACATACATTTTTAGATGTAAATGTATGATTTTCACATATAATTAACGGTTAAATGTATATTTAACAAGAGAGTACATGTACTTTTTATGGTAAATTATTAAAATTACGGTAAAAAGCAGTAATCAGGAGTACCCATAATTCCCTGTGTGACCTATTACATTACATTATATTTTATAGGAAAGGTTATGTTTCATCTTATTTTTTATGTCAGTTACAGTTGAAGTCAGAAGTTTACATAAACTTAGGTTGAGGTTAGGGCTGCACGAAAAGTCATATTGCGTTTATTTTGAAAAAATATTGCGATTATGGTAATGTTTTCCACATGTTCAACTGCAAAAAGGCTACTGGGGTTTTCACATTTGAGCCTTCTTAAAAAGAACCAAACTGAGACATTTTTTTTTTCAGTTCAACCACAAACAAATAAAAATATAAAGAGTGAAACAAAGTCGATCTCCAATTTTCATCTCATCAATCGATGCTGATCATTTAACTTTTTATCAGCAGCTCTGTCAAAACTGGTTATATCCAAGCTTTCTGCTCAATGCCACTGTTAACTGAATTTCCCTGTTGGTAAAACCATACTTGTTGCCAAAAATAATTTTGGTTGGTTGATAATAAAATATAATTTTAAAATATAAATGTTATTCTTTATTCTAGGCCTTAAAATCTATCAGGCTTATACAAACTATTCTTTACTGTATATAAGATAGTCCTAAAGAATGAGGCTTAATGTCAAACTGAAGTTGAACTGATAACCCATTGGTGTAATTAAATTTAAAGTGAAAATGTTGGGTAGTTTGTTACCATTTAATTATTTCTATTCATTATTTTATAATATCTAATTTAGCAATGCATTATATTATAGCAACTAAATATTTGATATAGATTTATTACAGGCGCATGCAAAAGTTTAGGCACCCCTGAAAATTTCCATGATTTTCATTTATAAATAATTGGGTGTCTGGATCAGCAATTTAATTTGGATCTATCAAATTACCGAAGGACACCGTAATATTTCAGTAGTGAAATGAGGTTCATTGGATTAACAGAAAATGTGCAATATGCATCAAAATGAAATTTGACAGATGCATAAATTTGGGCACCCTTGTCATTTTGTTGATTTGAATACCTGTAACTACCTAGCACTGATAATTGGTTTGGTGAGCTCATTAAGCCTTGAACTTCATAGACAGGTGCATCCAATCATGAGAAAAGGTATTTAAGGTGGCCAATTGCAAGTTGTTGTTCTCTTTCACTCTCCTCTGAAGAGTGGCAACATAGGGGCCTCAAACACAACTCTCAAATGACCTGAATACAAAGATTGTTCAACATTATGGTTTAGGGGAAGGCTACAAAAAGCTATTGCAGAGATATAAGCTGTCAGTGTCCACTGTGAGGAACATAGTGAGGAATGAAAGACCACAGGCACAGTTCTTGTTAAGGCCAGAAGTGGCAGGCCAAGTAAAATATCGGAGAGGCAAAGGCGAAGGATGGTGAGAACGGTCAATAACAGCCCAAAGACCACCTCCAAAGACCTACAACATCATCTTGCTGCAGATGGTGTCACTGTGCATTGTTCAACAATTCAGCACACTTTGCACAAGGAGAAGCTGTACGGGAGAGTGATGCAGAAGAAGCATTTTCTGCACACACGCCACAAACAGAGTCGCTTGAGGTATGCAAACGCACATTTGGACAAGCCAGCATCATTTTGGAAGAAGGTGGAGTTATTTGGTCATAACAAGGGGCGTTATGCATGACGGCAAAAGAACACAGCATTCCAAGACAAACACTTGCTACCCACAGTAAAATTTGGTGGAGGTTCCATCATGCTGTGGGGCTGTGTGGCCAGTGGCAGTACTGGGAATCTTGTTAAAGCTGAGCGTCACATGGATTCCACTCAATATCAGCAGATACTTGAGAATAATGTAGAGGAATCAGTCACAAAGTTGAAGTTACGGCGGGGCTGGATATTTCAACAAGACAGCGACCCAAAACACTGCTCAAAATCTACTCTTGCATTTATGCAGAGGAACAAGTACAATGTTCTGGAATAGCCATCCCATTCCCCAGACCTGAATATCATTGAAAATCTGTGGGGTGATTTGAAGTGTGCTGTCCTTGCTCGGCAACCATCAAACCTAACTGAACTGGAGATGTTTTGCAAGGAGGAATGGTCCAAAATACCTTCATCCAGAATCCAGACACTCATTACATGCTATAGGAAGCGTCTAGATGCTGTTATTTCTGCTAAAGGAGGCTCAACTAAATATGGATGTGATATTTCTGTTGGGGTGCCCAAACTTATGCACCTGTCTAATTTCGTGTTGATGCATATTGCACATTTTCTGTTCATCCAATAAACCTAATTTCACTACTGAAATATTACTGTGTCCTTCAGTTATTTGATAGATCAAAATGAAATTGCTGATCCAAACACCCAATTATTTATAAATTAAAATCATGGAAATTGTCAGGGGTGCCTAAAATTTTGCATATGCCTGTATAAGTTCCTTTTAATTTTGTTGGATGTTGGTAATATTAGTTCTGCTTTCACTTGTTTCTGCGGGGAGTGTAATAAGGGCGACAAACTCTCTCGTGAGGAGATATAAGAGCGCATGTTTCTGGACTCTACAGGTTTTAATGTTAATGCTGTTTGCTCTGCAATCATTTAATAAAGATGTTTGAATAATACCCCATCTTGTATTCTGCATTATTATTATGATACCTGTGCCTTGCGGAGATTGAGATGCTGCTACCGCAGATAATAATAAAAAGCGCTTAACTAAGGACACGCCAGTTTAGTGTAAATAAATTGTTTAGCGCACGTAAGCAAACAGAACCAAACTCAGAGCACTTCTGTTACTCTTAAGCATGAGAGGGATTTGTGGAGCACAGAACCACTCTGGAAACACTGTAACAATGCGCTAATTTAATATAGACTGGACAGAGCAGCGCAAATAAACTTTGAAGGGAGCATACTGTTTATTTAATTAAATCGCAGCCTTTGCAATTTAATAAAATCGCAAAGGTCATATCGCGGTTGAAAAACAAAAGAAATCAAACAAGACCTCAGAAAAAACATTTGGACCTCCACAAATGTCAAAAATATAAATAATTATTAAATAATCGGCTATGTATGCGGATTTGTATTAAAATGTCGGACTTGTAAGTATAAATGTAAAATAATAGGCCTGCTGTTGTCTAATGTGTCATTAAATAAAACAATCAATCATAAGAAAATGAGAACACACACTGCTCTTGACATGGTAACTTTAATAGCTTTAAAAAAGTATTAAATGTATTACAGTCATACAGTGAAGACCAGTAGTAGTTTTGTTGCATTTCATTCTGAATGTTTACTTGAATTGCCTACTGCTCTTTAAAACATTTAATGCCGTTTAAAAATCACTGCATTTTTTTTTTTTTACTTATTACTGACTTTTTACTAGTCTTGAATAATTACTTAAGAACTTGAAACCATTTTTCCATAATTAACATATTAGTTAGTGTTATTATTTGAAATGATTTTGAAGCTGGTATTGAGAATCGTCAAATTTCACTGCTGACTCCTGACATTTAGGTATTGTGATAATGTATAGACTTTATTGTACATGGTAGATCTTGCTGCAATAACATTATGAAAAAGTAAATCTCATTCCATAGACGTTTGAGTACCCCTTTTGTAAATGGTGGCGATGGAGACTTTTCTTTATTTGACTACCATACATAACATCAAACAATAATCATATGACAATAGCCTCCTCCCCAATCAGTGCAGTTTACATTTCGAGGTCAAGGAAATCCACTGTTAAAAAGACAAATGTTTTTTAAAGTTCAATAAATGCATGATGTTTTCAAATTCAATGAGTCATCATGTTAAATAATCATGATCTTAATATTGACCAAAGAAATCGTGATAATATTTTTTGCCATAATCGAGCAGCCCTACTGAGCACTGCTCCTGGAAGGCCCACTATTGATGAACTTTGTCATCATGTGCCCTTCTGTAATTACTACGGTGATTAACAATGCATTATAAAGTGAAAAGCTGATTTCTTCAGTTTCAGAAGGTTAATATATTAAGTTTATAATTTAATAATATAAATGTACTGCAATGTAAAATATACATATAAACACCGTTATATAGTTATATAACTACCACTTAGCGTCCAACCAGTGGTAATACGCTAATATGTTCATCGGTTTCCTGCTGTTTTTTTGTTTCGTTTTTTCGACCAATAAAACTTGGTCGACCAAGAATCTTCTCATCGACTAATGGTTAGTCAACTATCAGGAGGCAGCCCTAACAATTATTATATTTTATTTCTTTGGAGAGGCTTTTGGACACTTGGAGACAATTTTGTACACTCTGTCACAGTTGAAATAACTGGGAGCCAACCAAAAGCAGTTTTTCAGAAGTAGGCTACCTTATTTGCACCCAAAGATACTTTATATAATGTAAAATCAAAAGGAAAAAAAGCACAAGATTTTGAGAGCCCCAAAAAGTATCAATCCATATCTTTAATTTTTTTTAAATGTTTTCTTTACAATGACACCAAACACTTGACTCTCCTTGTTTTTTGTTTGTTTTGTTTTTAGTTATAAGTCTTTGATTTGGGTATGCCACTGAAACAGAAAATCTTTAAAAACACCCTCAGAACTTAAAGGGTTAAAGTAGGAGAATGTAATGGAAAGATGTGAGAAGAGAACAAAAGCTAAAGAAAAGATGTGAGATCATTAACTCGTGGAGAGAGAGAGCGAGCTCAGTGGTAGCGTCTTTTCCTCCAGTGCTGTTTATATAGGTGCACACAAACAGGCCTCCAGACATACCGTTTCTATGACATCATCAATGCTTGACATCAACAGCAATGCTCTGAAGAGTGCTGACATCCATCTACAATCTAACACAGACACTTCTGAGCCATATGATATTCCACAAAGCCCTTCCTATCCCATCTCTCTTTGTAGACTGCTGTGCAGAGGAATTGCTATTGATTGCTTCTGCTGATTTTAGATAAACAGATAGTGATAGAAAGCACAGTTCCTCTTCCAGTCCAGGCCACTTGTCCACATGAGTCACTACTCTATCATGCAGCCAGAAACTTAAGTACCCACACACAGACACTCATTCAGTCCATTCTACACACTGCAAACTCATCATTGGACCAACTACTATGTGAAACATGCCAAATGAACAAAGTTGCAATGGTTACAAATGTATTAGAAACTGCTAATTTAGCATTTTAATGACCTTCTAGTGTCCTAGTACAAATCATCAGCAGAAAATGTTGAGTCATAAAAACAATGCTTGCTGAATGACATTAGAGTTGATAAATGTATTAGTTCTTAAGAACAAGCATATGGTGCTTGTAAGGAAAGATAGTAAAGACATACTCTATATAAAACCCAAGAGAAATGCAGCAGCCAGCAGTAAAGAAAACAATGCATCAGTATAGATATAGAAATTGACAGAGACCCTGTTTACACCTGGTTTTAAGATGCACCATAGTGAATAAAAAAATCTTCCTTGTGAGGCGTCTTATAGCAGAAAGGTGTAACCTGAATTCATTCCATCTTCACACACAAACGACAATTTCTCTAATCCCTACAGACACACTATACAGATGCTGTAACTGCTGTAATGCTCTGCCACTCGAAATCTGTCTGCCCCTCACATCCTGTTTCATAAGGAGTTGCCCATTTCATAATGGGCCAGTGAGTACAAAACCCTGAGGCAGAGTAAGAAAGAGAAAGTCATCACCAATACACTATTCAGACAACTGCTTCAATAATCACTACTGCTGCAGAGACCGCCAGAACAGCACCACCAAGATGCCACTGTTGGGCCCTTGCACTGCCCTTGAGCAGTGTATTTACTGTAAATGTGCAAATGTACAATCTGTGACAAAAATAAAGACTTATTCTGATTTACCACCTGTGTCTTTAAAGCTCCCCTTTCCGAAAAGACCAGTCAACTCTGATTGTAAGATTTAATTTTGTAGCTTTCTTAAAAGTTCACTGTTGATTATTGTGAACCAGACAAAGCCTAAAGAAGACACGTAGTGTGGAATGGGTGTAGCAGAACCTTTTTCGGCTGCGATATGAAAGGAGAACAAAGGCTTACTCACAGTTAGTGAGCAAGTTAGCCGTGGACTAGGGTGGATAGCGGCCGTAACATTATAGCTTATAATTATATAAGACTCTTGAGAGCGACCATTTTGCTACACAGTTTTAGGTCAAAGCCGGCACACAGCTGAATAGCAAACCCTTACCAAAACAATAACATTACATAGCAAGTTAGCAGAGCACTACCATGTATTGCAGATGTAAAATTACAGTTTGTAAAAATAAATCCATCTCCATATGTGATCAATATTCATGATAGTAAGAATGACAAATAATCAGCATAATTCTACCCAATTGTAGGTAAAATTTGGCCCGCAGCTAATTAGCAAAACTATTTCAACACAATGACATTAGCTAGCAGGTTAGCAGAGGCCTACAGCAGTGCACTGGGTGTACACCATAGCTACAACACAAAGCTCTGCATTTGAATTCTTGGTAGCATGTAAATCCACAAATAATCAAGCATACTTCCAGGTTGTGATTCTGAAGCACCAGATTGTCCCAACAAAGTGGAAACTGCAACATTTGTCAAGAGTAACCGTCTTGAAAATCCGGCACTGGTTGTGGTTGTACTGCTAAATAATTCAAATACATTTTACCCACTGATTCTTCAATTCATCTGCCTTTGGAAGTCCAAACACAGAGGTTTTGCTTTTGCAGTGAAGAAAACAGCATCTTCTCAACATGGTGACGACACCAACCCAACTCATCTTTGCCTCAGCTCTAACTACCTTTGTTTGAGGGCAGCCCAAAGTTGCCATTAGGCAGGCATAATGCAAATGTGTTATATAGTGACGTAGATACTTTACGGAAGAAATGGCTGGACTACAATCCAGTGTTGAGCAGTGTTGTCTGTGGGAGAGAATAACTCCCTTTTCATGGACTTTGCTTTGTAACATTGCAGACCTTTTACATGCACAAAGAGCTATATTACACACTAAAGGAAATCTAAAATCCCAAAAAGCATAATGGGGCCTCCTTATGTGAAATAATAAAACACTGTGTAAACATTACATAACACCTCTCCAGTGATAGTGAGCAGTCAGCTGAATGTACTTTCCTGGCAATCACGGACATAATAGTAGGTTGAGATAAAACAAGGAGATCAACCATTATTCCGTGAACCAGAGAAGACATGACATGCACCGCCTTGTGGCTGGTGACTGTATAGATAGCATTATCAATGTCTGCTGTCATGATTACTGAACACATTTGTCCTGTAATTGATTTTAATCAACGATCAATAAGCTTAATTGATCAAATTATTAATGAAAATGAATCAATTTTCAATTAATCATTAACATCCCTAATTGAGTAGACAATGGCCTTTGAAGCAGTGAAATGCTCTCATTCATTCTTTGATCCACAAAAACCTGGTTTTATATTCGATTTGGATAGTAACTTCTAGCGGCAAAGCATATTTGGAATTACACAAGTGAATTAGTGAATCTAGAGCACTGTATTTATTACGTGCTCAGTGCATGTTGGCACACCGACCTGAACTGAAGCACACTCAAAAAAATATTTTTGCCTTTTTCTAAGATGTATCTATTTCAATTGAATAACAAATTTCCATCTAATTGAATTGAATGGTCTTGAAGAAAATGTAATTAATACAACTTATTATTTTGTTAAAGATTAGGCAATTCAATTAGAAATGTGTTATTCAATTGAAATTGATACATCTTAAAAATAGGCTAAGGCGGCAAGTCTGTTTCCTCTTGAGCACAATAGGGAATTTGTGTGTTTTTTAGCACAGAACCATTTTTAAAGCACTATCATTTTTAACATTTTAATAATCGCAAGTCATATCAAAATTTTATATTTTGATTAGTCGTTCAGCCCTTAATATGACATTAATAGCTGCCATTTAGCGCATTTGAAGCACTTTGACTTCAAAGTTGCTCGTGCCGAACACTGATGTGATCCAAGCTGATATAACGTATGTTTCAGAAGAAGATATCGCTGGATTAACACAAGGTTTGAAAATTAAATCTTTGAAAAAAAAAATCCAATCCACATATTTCTGGACGGAAAATGATTTAAGTTTTAGTACTATTTGCCTTTCTGTCATTAGACAAAACAGTTAAAAAGTTATAGGGAACTGTTGAGAAGACAGAAGGAGAATGAAAGCAGGAACAATACATCACAAGCTTGAGCACACCTCCTTAGCTGGTGGTACTGTTTAAATTAGACTGCATTGCGCGCCGGAATATTATTGTTGTAACACGATGGCACGTCACAACAAAACAAACTGTGATTGGTCATTTGCATGCCTCAAACGACTCCTTCACATTCAAATGAGTGGTTCACGGTACCATCACATCCTGCTAAACTATTTGGCCAAACTGGAAAAATTTCTCAGCCAAAAATACCAAATATAGAGGTGCTTGGGTAGCTCGGCAAGCAAAGACACAGACTACCACCCCTGGAATCGCGAGTTAGAATCCAGTGTGAGTGTCTCCAGCCAGACTTTTGGCCCGGATGCTAGGGTCAGCAGAGTCACGTGGGTTACCTACCATGTGGTCGCTATAAGGTTCTCGCTCTCGGTTGGGATGCGTGTTAAGTTGTGCATGGATGCCGCGGTGAACAGCAGGAGCCTTCACTTGCACTAGGTTTCCGCAGTAGCGCACTCAACAAGCTACGTGATAAGATGCGTGGGATGACTGACTCAAAACGAATCGGAGCACATTAGGAATTGGGCATTATTAGGACAAAAGTGATAAGTACATTT
Source organism: Moxostoma hubbsi (assembly GCA_032164185.1). Lineage (NCBI taxonomy): Eukaryota > Metazoa > Chordata > Actinopteri > Cypriniformes > Catostomidae > Moxostoma > Moxostoma hubbsi. Next base: position 27,706,104 of record JAVLUX010000018.1, on the reverse strand, counting down.
ACTGATTTATTCCTTCTAAAAGTGTAAACATGTTTGCAAATGCATTCAATATATTCAGGGGCTTTGTTTGACATGCTCAATTTTGATGAGTATTTCTAGCTATTCAACATTACAGAAATTAAAATCTCTTTTAATTGAATTAAGAGAGAATTGCTGCCATTAAGTATGAGATAAAGTCCTTGCATAGAGGGACTAATCTGACACAATGATTCATAACTATTGAACTGCTGTATTGAGACCTAACAGAAGAAGCAAAACATAGGCACTACAGAGACATCTGACAAGATGCATTACAAAAATCAATATTTTCCACAGAGCCCAACTGCTCATTCATTTTAACTATCAGTGTTGAAAGACAGTCGTGACTGTTGACCTGTTCCTTTTCTGTTGTTCTTCAATACTCAGTCTTATCTACTACATCTTCTGTCAATTTCTTTTTTTATACCACTCTGAAGTTTGCTCAGAAGAATACATAAATACATACATCCTCAATACAGTCATATCCAACTTTCAACACCACAATCACTTTCTAAACACATACTGAACTTGGCATTCAGTGTCACATGCACTAAAATGATCACATACAGACACACACCCCTACACTTTTAGTCCATCTCTCGGGCAGATCTCCAGATTCCTAAAAATGTCAGAGGTAGCAGCTGCTCTCGATGTGGTTGTGTAGACAGTAGGGTTGGGTATCGTTTCAATTTTAACGATTCCGATTCCGATTCTGCTTATCGAATCCGGTTCTTAACGATTCTTGGTTTCGATTCCAATATTTATAATTAATTAATTAATTTATATTTATATTTAGAAAAAGGAGAGCAAATACTTGTAAAAATTCTACCTTTTATTCTTGTCACATTTAGGCTATTACCAGTAAAACTGTGACAATGCGTCTTATTACATTATTAGACCAATAGGTGGCAGCAAGTGAGTGTTAAACGTATTTTTTTTCATTGAATCGTTCATTCAAAAGATTCGTTCAGAAAATGGTGAATCATCCATTAACTAAAGTATTTATGGAGTATCAAACAAGTACCCATTAAAAAAAATACATTTAATAGACTCGACTCATTAATTGTCTGATGTATTTATTCATCATGATCTCCATTTTAAACAAAACAACACAACAAGAACAATTTTAAACAAAACTGGTTCTCATTTTATCCAGAATTATGCGGCTCTAATTCGAAGACGAATGTCTGCTCATCTGTGTTTTGTACCTGAGTGTGAGAGACTGCTAGTGCTGCTGCTAGTAGCTTTATCTGGTGTGAGGAAACCTGTGGTACTGCTGCTGAGAGATCGCACCGAATCAAATGCGGTGCATTCCTTCAAATTGACCCCGTGTTGAAGCAAATGTCTCATCATATTGGAGGTGCTTCCTCCCTTGCATGAAATGTCTTTCTTGCATGTTAAACAATTCGCTGTATTTTCGTCTTTTTTTGAAAAGCTTAACCACACTTTTGAACGTTTGCCGCGCTCTGCCATCGTAAATATAACGTACAGCGCATGTGGAGCAGGCAGGTCCTGGCAGATCAATACAACAGTAAACAAATGCTCACTGCCATTCACCGCGCGTACGTGCGTGCGTGCGTGCGTACGCGAGCGAGCATCACCAAAGTAAGGAATCGATAAGCGGAACCGAAATGCGTGTCTCTTATCAAATCCCCGGTTTTTGGCATTTTAGAACCGGTTCTAAAATGGAACCGGTTCTCGATACCCAACCCTAGTAGACAGACAGTGACTTTTTCTACAGACCAGTCTGATCTCACATAAAATTCAGTAATTGTGTGCTGATTTGTCTATAGCCGAAATCGGTATACGCTGACTGAATTTGAAAACACTGCCTCCAAAAGGCTATAGCACGAAGTGTTTCAGAGCATACAAATAAGTGTGACATTCATTTATATCCAGGAGAGGTCGCCAGAAGAGAAATGTGTATTGTATTGAATCTACCCAACCAACCAAAACCCAAATATAACCATAACCATTAAGAGACAAAATGCAATGTTAGGGATAAAAATGCAACCTCCTTATCACGCTTGTGAATATTTATACAAACATGATTCCCTCGTCTGAATGGGGATTGAACTGTGGTCTCCCATGCAACTGATGCAATGTGCAAAATTTTGTGCCATGAGGGAATGTAATTGTTGTTCAGCCGTTAAAAAAATATCCGATAAGAGATAGTCAGTGAGTCGGCATACTGTTGCCGATCCTAGTGTATCAGAACTTTCGGAAACAGCTTGCCGACTTCCCATGTGATCATGTTGCAAAGACTGCCACCACAGCCAGCACTTCACACCACTGCTGATGGCTATAGAAGAGCAGAGCTGCTGAGTATGTAGCAAAACAGAAGTAATGGCACCTATAAGTATAGTTACAGTACATTACAGCTAGGACTGGGTATTTATACAGATTTTCTGATTAAATCGGATCATGATTGACAAGCTTTCAATTCGATTCAGAGTCCAATTCGATATCGATTCATATGGGTATACTTCAGTTATAATCTCCCTTTTGCTTTTATATGAAAGAAATGATCTCCCAGCTAATAATGTTAATTATACAGGGGACCTTCTAACTACGTTCATTAAGAAAATATAAAATTTTACTGATTATATTTTATTAGTTTTTCATAATTTTGGTCACATTGTAGCGTTTTTTAAAGCTGCACTATTTAATATCGGACACGGAAAAATTACGTTACTCAGCACATTAAATCACAACGGCACAATTTGTATGTATTTAGCCTGCCTCTGCCATCCACCACCCCCCTTCACTGTATTTTTTGGTTAAAAATTAACTAAATTGACATTATTGACTGCATACATAAACAAATCAACAATAAACAATGTCCTTGCCTTACACGATTCACTAAGGTAAGCCTATAAAAATGATTTGTATTTTGAGCTGTTGGGTCAGATTTGGCCCAAAATATTGTTTACCCATGCATCATTATATAATGTCCGTAAACACAGGAAAGAAGTACCGGCTGTCTCGTGTTTCGACTGGAGAAACTGTTAATTGCAGTCAGTCACACTCCCAAAGTTCAGGACAGCATCAAAGTAATCTGGAAGGATGTTTATCGGCCATCTGTTATTTATAGGTGTAGTACAATACAAAAACTTAATCATAATCATATTAAAATATACTGGTAACTCGTGGTTGAGGAGAATCCCCTGTTCTCTATATAAAAATGCTTTGAGTGTAGTGTCAGAAAAACACTAGAAATGTCAAATTAATTAATTCAAAATATGTAAATAAGAGTGTTTTTTGTCTTCATCAAAGTAAGTAATACTTAAATTATAAATGTTTAATTGTAAAACATAATTTCAAGATGAAAATAGCACGTTATGACTCCGGCTCTGAATGTCTCCCAGTCATGATCACACACAGGCGATGTCCAGAAAAGTTCAAATCATGAAGTTCATCCGCTAGAAGAGCAGTGCTGAAACACGACTCATGCAATGTGTTCTTGCACAAATTGTTTGCAATTTTAAGTTTCAACCCCAGACAGACATCGCTAGAGAGCACAAAGTTACATAATTCAGCTTTAATATGAACAAATTCATGTATTCAATCTAGGGCTGCACGTTTTCAAGTTTTTCATTAACCGTTAACCGAGGCCCTTAACGGTTAATACTCGGTTAACCATAGTGTGCGCCAGGGATGGAAATTAACTTTTTTGTCCACCGGCCACTGTGGATTTCAAAATCTACCAGCCACTTTCTTGTTTTTAACCGACAATGTGTAACTGCATGCGAAAATTAATACTACAAGATCTACAATACTTAAGCCGTTTATTTAATCTCAAGTCTCAATGAAATACTGGCATTTTCTCTTTCTCTCTTATAGCCTACACACACAATCCATGAACTGATATTCATTTCAGTTTGCATACGAGGAAAACACAATGTTACGGACGTGAGCGCTCTGAAAGCGGCACTGAAAGATGCTTTAAAACTTCCACAGAGACATCAAACAGAAAGCACAAAACCTTTCTTTAAAGTGAATTTCGTTTTGTATTAATTGTGTCTTAATTTTAATCAATGTTTCATCAACCAATTGCCTGGATTTAATAAATAAGAATTAAATATAGCAGACGATATAATCACGAAGCGTATAGGCGCCGGCGCGTGAACCTCGTCTCATAAATGAACCGAAACTCAGTGTATAAGGTAGCCTTGCCTCACAAATAATTCAAAACTAAAGAAAACAGACACAGACTGCTCTCTGCTTATGTAATCCGTAAGAAATGTGCATTTCTCTCTGGTGCGTTACTGCGAAGACCGCGAGTCAGCATCGTCAACTTCATCTTTGCAAATGACACGGACAAAGAAAAGACTTGTTTATTAATAAATAATTAAAATATCTCCTTGCTATATTTTACATATTCATAATCATTACTTTTGCCGGTTCTTTGTGACAGATTTTAGGAGCTTAATTGGCAGCGCCACGCCACCACCCTTACATGAGCGCGTCACCGCACCCACCAGAATAGCCCTGTTTTTTTGTTAAGGATTTGTTTACTGTGTGTGTGATTCATTTAATGGAAAGCACATTCACTGAGTTGTCTTGCTAATCAGTGTCTCCTCCTTTATTCAAACTAATTTGTCCTTTAACAGACGAACTTCACATGATGCTATTTTTATTAAATGTCTGGGAGCGCTCTGGCAGTCTCTGGTGGTGCAAAAATGTATTACAACTAAATTCAATGCACGCCATTGACGCCACTTAACCGAGCAAAATGTTTCACTCGGTTACGCAATTTTTAACGGTTAATCGGTTAACCATGGACACCCCTAATTCAATCAATAAATAAATATGATCATATATTGCATATAAAATATTTTGTTTCATGTTTATTGTTTAACTGCATAATTTCTACTATTTGCAAGTATTTACATTGATTTGTTGAACGCTTGCTAAAAAACTGGCACTCTCTCTTTAAGAAAACATTTCTGCAAATAGCGTGAATTAGAATTAAATATTTATTTTTTTGTTGTATTTGATTAACAATGACTGTAGAGAACAGAAAGGGTATTAAAAGAGGCATTATTCAATGGCAAAGGTTGCATGGATCTTGTCTTTGGACACACACAGAACAACTTTTACTCTTTTTAGTGAAAGGATCACACTTCTAAATTCTTCACCAATATACTACACAACCACTGGTGACTGAAACGTAAAGATTTGCCAGCCAGTTGCCAAATATATACATTTTAGTCACATAGTGCAAAATTTTAATCGCAAATGCAAGTGATTTCCTCTCATTGTAGAGGGCTGCAAATAGAGTAAAAGTCAAATCTTGGGATTTAAGATTCGATATAGAGATTGTCCAAATTTAGATTGTGATGCATTGGAAATTTTATATTTTTACCCACCCCTAATAACAGCTGCTTTACATACTTTACCTCCTTAGAGAGCTTATTTAGCTTTAACATCAGATATGAAGGTAACAGCCTGAGGCAGAGATCGCATGCAGAACTTGTATCATGAACGAAAGAGATAAAACAGGCCCAATTTAGACTGGACTGTATGAGTTAACTTACAAGAACTCTGAAAACTACACATTGCTTGGAGGCACATTTGTTGTAGCATGCAAGAGCATTTTTAGCACCTTTCTTTCTTTACTGGTGACACCAGAATGCATATCACAACAGAAGAAAATAAAGCTGTTAGTAAAAGGAAGTTGTGAGCTCTATTTTACTTATCAGGAAATACAAATGCTGCTGATATGAATTTGATGAATTCATGTGATAAAAATAAACTACAATCCAGTCAACTAGAGTAAACCTGACAGCAGGGCTTGGATGGAGTTCTGCCATAAAGGCAGAATGATCTTATTTCATTTTCTTCTCTTAACTGGCATGAATAGGTTATCTTAGCAAAAGTGGGTCATAATCATGAGTAAAACTCTGAAAGACTTTGGTGTTATTTTTAGCTGATGTTATGTGTAGCAAGTCACCATTGTGAAACAAAGAAAAGAGGAACTGATTGTAGAGATAAAAAAAAAGAAATGTAGGAGAGTAGAGGAGAGGTGAGTCATGGCTGTTAACCCAATCCCTGTGAGGGGCTGCGGGGTGCGGTTGACAGCTTGTCAGGACCTCTAGACACTGAAGATACTGAACTTTAATGGGGCACACAAAAGTGGTATTCTTGCTTCTAACCCTAAGAAACCGGGCCATACAAAGATTAATGATCTCTTATAATGGACCCAATCTGCCTCTGCATTTAGTTGATAACAATCTAGCAGACATTTAAATTCAATGAACCTTCTTACAATGTATTTATATGATTCAGAACACCCCCATACTAACACACACACACACACACACACACACACACACATATACCTCGAAGACAAAAACAAGGGCTCCACAACCTTCGGCATTTGGCCATTAGTCAAATAGTTAAAATGGCATTTGCAGAGTATTTACCCTGGCCTTTTTTAGCAATCAAACACTTGGCCAAGGGCACATGTTAACAACACTAGAGAAGGACATAAGCCATGGGAGAAAGTCCAAAACTCTGCCTTAGGCTAATGGGATCAGTCAGGCTCAATTTTGATAGAATGAAGTCACATTTTAAGATAATTTCACTTAAGAACAAATTTCACTTATCAGCCCTACAAGTTATCAAAGTACCATTTAGTTTAATGGTTTAAAATCATAACTTACATGGCAAAAAAAAACATGCTTGTTTTTCAGCCTCTAACAAACTTTCAGAGCTTTCTAATACTCTGCCAAAGGGTTAAAAGTAAATATGCTTTAGGACTATATACATGACTGGCATTCTGCATAAACTATCCTCCAGATATGGAGCTATCTACAACAGATATGGTGTATTATAACTGAGACAACAAACACACTAGAGTCAACATTAAACACGCAGCACTGACAGTGACGTCATACGGACCACGCCACCACTGGGGAATCTCCAGTAATTCTGCCTTATCTAACTGTGCCTTATGTGATACAACTTCTGATGATGGCAGTGACCTTTTGGCTGCAGATCTGAGCACATATATGGGTGAAAGGACAACACTTGTTTCACGGCTTCCAATTCACCAACCCAAAAGACCTCCAAAATGGTCCATGAAAACAGTGAAGCAATACTAAAAAATTGTTAAAAACTAGATGCACCGATTGCAATTTTCTTAGCCGATTCCGATTTCCGTTTTTTTTCCAAGTGTGACCTGCCGATACCGATTTTTTTTCTAAGAACTACTGTATACTAGCATATACAAACAAAATCTACCTTTCTTCAATGCAAAATTGTCATAATATAATAAATGATTAAAAAATACAATTTCCCCCAAACAAAGTAACAGGATCTTCTCTGACTTCTGATATATAAAGTGCTCTGTGACTGGAAAGAGGTAGAAATAACAATTAACTGCAAATGAGTTGCTTTACAGTGAGGAAAATAAGTATTTGAACACCCTGCTATTTTGCAAGTTCTCCCACTTAGAAATCATGGAGGGGTCTGAAATTGTCATCGTAGGTGCATGTCCACTGTGAGAGACATAATCTAAAAAAAAAAATCCAGAAATCAAAATGTATGATTTTTTAACTATTTATTTGTATGATACAGCTGCAAATAAGTATTTGAACACCTGAGAAAATCAATGTTAATATTTGGTACAGTAGCCTTTGTTTGCAATTACAGAGGTCAAACGTTTCCTGTAGTTTTTCACCAGGTTTGCACACACTGCAGGAGGGATTTTGGCCCACTCCTCCACACAGATCTTCTCTAGATCAGTCAGGTTTCTGGGCTGTCGCTGAGAAACACGGAGTTTGAGCTCCCTCCAAAGATTCTCTATTGGGTTTAGGTCTGGAGACTGGCTAGGCCACGCCAGAACCTTGATATGCTTCTTACAGAGCCACTCCTTGGTTATCCTGGCTGTGTGCTTCGGGTCATTGTCATGTTGGAAGACCCAGCCTCGACCCATCTTCAATGCTCTAACTGAGGGAAGGAGGTTGTTCCCCAAAATCTCGCAATACATGGCCCCGGTCATCCTCTCCTTAATACAGTGCAGTCGCCCTGTCCCATGTGCAGAAAAACACCCCCAAAGCATGATGCTACCACCCCCATGCTTCACAGTAGGGATGGTGTTCTTGGGATGGTACTCATCATTCTTCTTCCTCCAAACACGGTTAGTGGAATTATGACCAAAAAGTTCTATTTTGGTCTCATCTGACCACATGACTTTCTCCCATGACTCCTCTGGATCATCCAAATGGTCATTGACAAACTTAAGACGGGCCTTGACATGTGCTGGTTTAAGCAGGGGAACCTTCCGTGCCATGCATGATTTCAAACCATGACGTCTTAGTGTATTACCAACAGTAACCTTGGAAACGGTGGTCCCAGCTCTTTTCAGGTCATTGACCAGCTCCTCCCGTGTAGTTCTGGGCTGATTTCTCACCTTTCTTAGGATCATTGAGACCCCACGAGGTGAGATCTTGCATGGAGCCCCAGTCCGAGGGAGATTGACAGTCATGTTTAGCTTCTTCCATTTTCTAATGATTGCTCCAACAGTGGACCTTTTTTCACCAAGCTGCTTGGCAATTTCCCCGTAGCCCTTTCCAGCCTTGTGGAGGTGTACAATTTTGTCTCTAGTGTCTTTGGACAGCTCTTTGGTCTTGGCCATGTTAGTAGTTGGATTCTTACTGATTGTATGGGGTGGACAGGTGTCTTTATGCAGATAATGACCTCAAACAGGTGCATCTAATTTAGGATAATAAATGGAGTGGAGGTGGACATTTTAAAGGCAGACTAACAGGTCTTTGAGGGTCAGAATTCTAGCTGATAGACAGGTGTTCAAATACTTATTTGCAGCTGTATCATACAAATAAATAGTTAAAAAATCATATATTGTGATTTCTGGATTTTTTTTTTAGATTATGTCTCTCACAGTGGACATGCACCTACGATGACAATTTCAGACCCCTCCATGATTTCCAAGTGGGAGAACTTGCAAAATAGCAGGGTGTTCAAATACTTATTTTCCTCACTGTATATAACAAAACAGATGTAATTTTCCACTATTTTTATAAATGGACCTTTTTCTATTTTTATACTCGTCTAACAAAACAAATCCAAATATTACAAGCCTAAACTGAAGTGTCCAATACACTCAACGTTGACATTAAGCTTACGTTAGATACCAAATATCAGAGGTAAAACGGATTGCTGCTTCGGGATCGGCTTGTAACCATACCTGTCGTGACTCAACCCCCGTTTTTCCTGGGAGTCTCCCGTATTTCACACCCATCTCCCACCGTCTCCCGTTTTGTTATTTCTCCCGGGAAATTCCCGTAATTTGTATGGCCCAAACCACGTTATATAAATAATCACATCAATATATTATTCCAAGGTTGTCCAGTTGCCATATCTTGTATGAAACGCATCCAACTCACACAATCGACGCACCATACACATTTCTAATAATTTGTGACCTCAACCTGGCAACCAAAACCCAGCTGCTCTGTTGAAATCTGCGCAGGCAGTAGACGCGAGAAGTCGAATCAAAAAACACTGGTAGATGGGAGAAGATCGGAGCTGGTGCTCCGGCGAAAAAAAATAAATGTAAATGTATTTTTATATATAATTTATTTATAATTTATTATAAATGTAACAACAGCTGGACGAAAGCATTTAATTTCATATCCCGAAGCCATATCAACAATACCCACACCTTTTCCAAAGTGTGTCGCACTGATTTTAATAACGGACACAGTGGGAAAAATTACGTTACTCAGCACATTAAATCACAACGGCACAATTTGTATGTATTTAGCCTGCCTCTGCCATCCACCACCCCCCTTCACCTCCCGGATTTGTGTACCCAAATGTTGACAGGTATGGTTGTAACAGGCTGCGTGTGTGACATGACACGAGATTAAACAGCTCGGGCAACGCGACATGGGAAAAGTTCCTCGTAATTCCTTTGGTCTTTTCGCTTGTCATAACAAGGAAAGATAGGAGAGGCTGCTGACTTCTGGCTGGCTCTGAGCTCTGGCTAGCTTTAGCCATTTAACTTTTTTAGCTTCTTTTTTAAAAGCGGTATTTTCAGCTGGGTGAGGGTGTTTTAAGTGTCTAATTAGGTTTGTTGTTCCGAACATTATCGTGGTGGTTCCCCCACGGTTTACTTTAGCCTTACAAATATTTCAAATTGCGGACTTTATGTATTTTTCACTCACAGTGAAGATCTTCCAAGCCAATGTCATATTTCCATGCGGCTGTGACGTTATTGCCTGCGCTGCTGGCAACAAAACAGACCGGCTCGGAAAAGACGTGAGACTTACTGGCCGGTCACCAGTCCTGGCCGAGCATGCGGAAAACCGGCTGATTCCGGTCCCTGGCCGATCGATCAGTGCATCTCTATTAGAAACCCTCTACACTTTGAGTAAATCACTCATATGTGTGACCAAATTTTACGCTATCCATCTAAAAATGCCTGTTATTAGCCACTGGCTAGTAAATATTCAGATTTCACTCGCCAGTGATAACGTTGTGTAGTGGCGTAGAAAATCTTTAGCATGGAGATTATTTCACTGCATGTAGTGTCTCATGATGAGCGTGCACTCTGAAGGAAATTTATCTTATATTTATTAAGTGTTGCAAACTTGAGCTTGTAGATTTGAATTTGAAAACTTGTATAATAAATATTTGTGTCCAAAGAGGAGATCCACGCACACCATTTTTTTTTTCATAATGTCTCTTTTGATATCATATCTGATATCATTCTAACAGACATCCAACAGGCAGTCTTCACTGCTCTGTAGCCATGTGTTAATACAGTCCATGGAAAGGTTTGAGCAAAATAAATGTCAACATTGTTAAATGCAATGTAACTGTAGCTATGGCATTATTAGTGCATTTAAAACAGGTCAGAAATGCCATTATAATAAGTTTAGTAAGGTTATTAAGACTAAACTCAATACAATTACCAACACAAAAAATTACCCAATATATATATATATATATATATATATATATATTAGGGCTGTAATCAACCAAAGAAACTCTTGGTCGACTGAAGTCCTGAAATTTTCGACTAAAATGACGTTAGGAAAAAAAAACGTTACATTAATTAGCTGCCCACTGCGCAGTACTTGGTAGCCTTGTTGTCCGCCTAAAAGAATTAAAAAAACTAGTAGCCTATTTTCAGTATATTAAATTGTTTTTGACCTAATTATTTTGCACTGAAATGAGTCTGACACACGAGTCTGTCGGCTCTGACAGCGTTGCATCACGTGCACCTGCGCAATATTATAGCCTATGATTTCCGAAAATAGTACTAAGTTGTCAACTACTGATATCATCACAAGAACTGTTGAGGAATATGCAACATGATTTAGACAATTCTTTTTGTCATATAAGAAGTCATAACTGTCACTGTCATTTCAGCCGCTCTGTGCATGTCCTCGCACAGAGCAAGGCTGAACATGAGCTCAGCTTCGCGGCTGAGACACACACGAATAGACTATTAACTTAAAGCTTTTACTCTTAATAAACACAAAAGGCACATCCACTTTAATAAAAAAAGAATATTTATTAAACAAACCAGATCAAGCGCAGAAACTAAATAAAGTGCATAACTGAAAAATAAAGCATCTTAGGCTCAAAACTAACACAAACAGTGGGCAAATAAAAAGAAATAAAGTGCCCAAATCCAATAAATAATACTAGAAATAAATTTGATCTAAAAAAAAAATTAAGTTTGCACAATAATAAAAGGGAACCATAAAAGTAAAGTAGGCTACCTACAACATGTTATTCAGCCAAATTTTAAACGAAACTAAATAAAGTGATTTTATTTTCCCATTTGGATGATAAAGGAGGCTTAAAATCCAGCGTGGTCTGGGTGTGTCCGGGGGATGCTACCGTCATTGCGGAGGGGTGCGCCTAAAACGATTATTACACTAAAACATTGAAATATGCCAATTCTGATACGTTCATATAGTTTACTCAAAACAGACAGGGCAACCTAACGCAGACAAGTTAGCTTACCGCTTTTAGATGATATGTCATGTTTGTCGTCGAGCTGTGGAAGGCAAACTGTTGCTTGCAAACTTTGCATTCAACCTTTTTCCCGTTATCAATTTTAACAAAATGCTGCCACACTGTCGATGTCTTTGTTGTTGACATGTTAGAAGCGGACTGACTATTAAATTCTCTCACAATTAAATAAATAATATTCAGCATCAAACCTTCTATAGCCCATCTATCGCTCTTCTCCAGTGGGTTGGGCTAATCCAAAAAAAGTGAAAACAAGGGGGGTATTCTGAAGACAGACTGTTACCTGTGAAACAGGGGTGTCCTGAAAACACCCCCATTAGCAATTAGTGCTTTCCACTTGATGAAATGACCGCGGCAAAACTGATGAAATGAACGCGGCAAAACTGATGAAATGAACGCAGCAAAAAAAAAAAAAAAATCGACCAATCAGAATTTTGGTCGAACCAGAACGTATCGACCAATTAATCGACTGGGACATTACAGCCTTATATATATATATATACACACAAATACTGTTAACATGGAAATGGCTAACAATGATGTTGAAGACCTTTAAGGAATAATAGCACAAAAACACATAGCAGTCGACCTCGATGTCAGAATCCATATAAACTGATTGCAAATGCAAAGAACTTCACATTCTACTGTCTGTCCTGCAGCAAATCTCACCATTAACATATGGCCAACCCAGCTAACTGGGCCCCACAGACAACACAGCGTGTAACAGTGCTATGAGAAGAGCAAAGAAGCCACGGTTGTTCAAACAGTAGCTAGTACTTTGCATATGGTTAATTTCTTCAGATGTTCTACTCCAGCTGCTCATTCATCAAAATGAAGAAGTCACAGCAGAGCACCTTGAAAACTAAGAACACCTCTTATCTGGTCCTCAAATTAAATTAGAGCATGTTCTGAAGTTCATATGAGGAGAAACAAAGCATCTGACCCGGGTGTTGTAATAAAGCTTGCAGCTGCACAACTGCTGTGGACTATGTACTGAAGTTTGTGCACAGCATTTTGAAAACAGACAGAGACAGATAAAGTGGTGGGATCTGGTTCCACATTTCATGTGACAATACTTAAAAGACAAGCTCATTTCTTTGTTAATATGCATGGAGCGAGGTAGAATATCTTTCATCAATACATAACGTAGAGGGGTGGAACTGGAGTTCAGATCTCTTGTTTTCTTGGCCATGAGACCTGGCAGCCCTGCAGAGCAGAGAGGTTGTCTGAGGCCAGTTCTGTTTTGGGTTCAGGCATCTCATCTCCACTCATGACACTGGGCTTTGTTCTATTCGAAATGTACAATGCGAAAGAATTCTGCCCAAGAAAATGTAGTCCTTCCCTGATCCATGTCCAATTACACTAATAGACTTAAGCTGTGTGGTCTCCATTTTTAAATTTCCACTGCCTTTCATGTGCAAATCAACAGCTGTTGAAAAGCATTTGGTATCCACTATGATTTATTGACCCTTAATAACAACATCGGAGACATGGCAAGTGAGTGAGTGTAGTCCCAACCTCACCAGTAGGCTTTGAAGGTGTTTGTGATGGGGGAAGGAAGGTCCACAAATTATGGAGTTTGCCCATGGCGTTTACATAAGACTTGTCAACACTTTCCGAAACACAGCAATTGATATTTACAGTGTAATGAAGGAAACCAGAGTCTCTGCTTCACATACATGAACACAATGCAACCTTGAGTAGCGGAGGGTGGAACAAAACCGCTGTGTAAACAGATGTGAAGTGCTCTCATTTCAGTACGCTCATTCTCCAAATATGGAGAAATATCAAAATATCTTGTCAAAACACACTTCTCTGTCAAACCTACCTATTGATGTTTCACTGGAAAAACAATTGATTTCCCACACAATGATGTCTGAAACACAATTAGTACACGCATGATGTTAATCAAGCTATTTCTAAAGCAACACCAGTTTGCAGTACGAGTAATAATTCCCTCTACTGATAATGAGGCGTTGACCAAGAATTTGTCAAACACCCTTAATACTACTGATGATGACTAACGTCGACAAAAACACTTCATTCTCAACTTCTAGCGATAACAAACCATTCAATACAATAACAAAAAATAAGTCATTTTAAAATTATTATAAGCACCTTTACAGATCGGTTGATCTCCTAAAAGAGTTTGGTTAACATAAAAACACTTCATTAAATCATAATGCTTTTGTTTAGATATTTGTTTTGGTTTTTTATATCTGTCTTGTGTCGATTGTAATTTCACCTCAATTTTACATTCTATGTCGTCTTCTTCAAAGAGAAACCATGTGGAAATGAGAAACTGTAACTGATGTATTGTTACAAAGAAGAATAACATCCACATAAATCGCGCTAACTCAGCTAGCTCCACAGCCGACCTGAGAAACCCTCTCAAGGGGCGAAAACGTGCTGTGCAGAACAACATATACGACGCTAAACATGCCTCTTCAGCACAAAACTAAATACGTAAACTCAAAACTCATAATGCAACCAAATTTAATGTAATGTTACCTCACAAACGTCACTAGCTATGCTAACTAGCCGGCCAGTCTTCTTCACGGAGAGAATGATTTCCGCCTTGTGCGAGCCACACTCATTGCATCTGTGGCCAGCAGAGACTCGACGGCCGTTAGCTACCGACAGACCCCGTTACCTCGACAACTGCTCCGGGAAACATATCAAGCAAACGGTCAAGTTTAACTCACCTTTACGCGGAAGGTTAAGGTCTGCCGCTACCGGACGTCTTTGTAGTTTCTGAGGAGTGAGAAATTAAGAAATTACTAATCCTCATGTACGGCTAGCTATGGCTGTGTTTTCAGTCTGGATTCCACTTCAGCGCCGCGCGCCTGTCGCGTGAGTTTCGGCCTTCACGCGCTCCTTGTCTGTTTTATCCGCGTTTACTACCGCTCATCTCCAACCAGCTGTGATTCGAGAAGAGCAATTCGTGCCCATTCTGTATAGTTTTTTCCTAGCAAAGGTGGATGAAAATACACCAAACGACTGGAAGACTGTCGAGATAACTTGAGCTCGTGTGTGACTGACTGCTGCTGCTGCTGGCTAAGCAAGAGACCGCTGGACGTCAAATGCAATTTCTCTTAAAGGACCCGTGCACTATTTGTAAATAAGTCCCGATGCTACTGTACATAAATCACATATCTGATTACAAGCTGTCAAAATAATATAAAGATATACTTAATCACATGATCAAAATAATATAGTGGATTGCAAAATGTTTTTCATATGAATATTATTTTCAAGCAGACAGAAATTTTAGAGGGCACCAACATACGTGTAGAAATGTAATAAAATTTTATAAATAGAGCAAAATGGAGTAAAAGTAGAAGTGTTAGAGGCAGCAAGTAGCAACTATATACAGTTGAAGTTAAGAGTTTACATACACCTTAGCCAAGTACATTTAAACTCAGTTTTTCACAATTCCTGACATTTAATCATAGAAAACATTCCCTGTATTAGGTCAGTTAGGATCACTATTTTATTTTAAGAATGTGAAATGTCAGAATAATATTAGAAATAATTATTTATTTCAGCTTTTATTTCTTTCATCACATTCCCAGTGGGTCAGAAGTTTACATAAACTTTGTTAGTGTTTGGTATCATTGCCTTTAAACTGTTTAACTTGGGTCAAATGTTTTGGGTAGCCTTCCACAAGCTTCTCTCACAATAAGTTGCTGGAATTTTGGCCCATTCCTCCAGACAGAACTGGTGTAACGGAGTCAGGTTTGTAGGCCTCCTTGCTCGCAAACGCTTTTTCAGTAGGTATGGGCTGATCGATCCTAAAGTATCGATACTTCCAATACTGATGTTGTATCAAAAATATCGGTCCTCACACAAAAACACTGATTCTAAATTATTTATTTATTTTTTTAACAAGGTACATTAATATTTGATTACCATGAACAAAAATCATAAACTTCAGAGTGAAATAAAAATGATTAGGCTACATTAGCAAACACTTGTGCAGGATGGGAACTGTTTCTTCTTCCACTCATCTTAACATTCATAAATGCTGAAAAAACAAGCAGAGAGAGGTAATGATAGAAAATCAGAGAAACAGCTTTTGGTCGTGTAGAGCATACCTAGGCATACGTCATATGCCCTCCTATTTGTTTTAGGATTTTGCATAACCATGTTTTTGAACCAGTTGTTTTCATCTCTTGAAAGGATTGAAAAGAAAATAAGTGGTATCGCCCATCCCTATTTTTCATTTCTGCCAGCAAATTTTCTATCAGTTTGAGGTCAGGGCTTTGTGATGGACCCTCCAATACCTTGACTTTGTTGTCCTTAAACCATTTTGCCACCATTTTGGAGGTATGCTTGGGGTCATTGTCCATTTGGAAGACCCATTTGCGACTGAGCTTTAAATTCTTGGATGATGTCTTGAGATGTTGCTTCAATATATACACATAATTTTCCTTCCTCATGATGCAATCTATTTTGTGAAGTGCAACAGTCCCTCCTGCAGCAACACACCCCCAAAACATGATGCTGCCACACTTATACTTCACGGTTGGGATGGTGTTCTTCAGCTTGCAAGCCTCACACTTTTTCCTCCAAACACAAGTTACATTTTTGTTTCATCAGTCCAGAGGAAATTTCTCCAAAAAGTAAGATTTTTGTTCCCATGTGCACTTTCAAACTGTAATTTGGCTTTTATATAGCAGTTTTGGAGCAGCCTTTCAGGTATTGTCGATATAGGACTAATTTTACTGTGAATATTGATACTCGTCTACCTGTTTCCTCCAGGATCTTCACATGGACATTTGTTGTTGTTCTGGGATTGATTTGCACTTTTTTACACTAAACAACGTTCATCTCTGAGAGACAGAATGTGTCTCCATCCTGAGTGGTATGATGGCTGCGTGTTTATACTTGCGCACAGATGAACATGGTACATACATACATACATACATACATACATACATACATACATACATACATACATACATACATACATACATACATACATACATACATACATACATACATACATACATACATACATACATACATACATACATACATACATACATACATACATACATACATACATACATACATACATACATACATACATACATACATACATACATGGATGGATGGATGGATGGATAGATAGATAGATAGATATGCTTTCTGTATGTTGAACTTTTGCAGATATGGTGCAATAAAGATTGTAAACACAGGAATTCTGAATTAGAAAAGCTATGTATTTGAGACTTTTATTTATTTAGACCACAAACATGAGTTTATATAATGACCAAAAATTGTTTAACATGGCCTCACAAACATTCAGCATTTCTCTTATCCAACTGAATTTTTTTTACAGTGATATTACTAGATCACACACACACACACACACACACACTATTCACAAATGGCTCTTGCAAACACTAATGTGGTGAATCCCCTGTGCTGTGTCTCCCCAGGCACTCCACATCTGGGCTATTTGAAGCCTGTGGAGACACATGCTGTGGATACAGTGTTTTAACACTGAAAAATTGTGTCAAGAAGATCACACTGTGGCCTCACCTGTAGCTTCTCTAATGATCTGAATAATTTTCTCTGTGACTCAGTCACCCACAGTCAGGCACTGACAGCCACGCATCCGTGATGTTCCAGAATTAATCAACCTCTTATACACACAGTCTTCTAGAGGAGCCTCATATATCAACAGAGTATCGGTTCCATACCTCTGTGTAAATGACATGACCTGCTAAAGGCATGTTGTTTGTGTGGTCAGCTTCTTTATTCAAGCATGAAAAATGCAATCCATTGTGTACTCAGTGGATTTTATTGCAAGCATAAATACCTTTGCCTATACACATTACATGTGTTACTGCTTTAAAGTAAAACAACACGTTCAGCCTCAGTGGTGATCTCACCGGATGATTCTCTGACACAGAGCAAGATCATATCTTTGCCCTGTTGTGATAATCTTGTGCGCATGCGTGTGTAAGTCGATGGATATATGCATGTTGACATTTACAATGGATGTGTGTCAGGGTAACCTTCATAGAGCTGGCATTAAAAAAACAATCTCTGAAATGACATTCATAATCATGAGTCAGTCATTTTTCACATTGCCTCGAAGATTTGATGTTCTCGTGTTCTTTCATAATGAGAGAGAGTGAGTGAAAGAGAGAGTGAGAGATTCAAATGAAGAAACTGGTGGTGATTAACTCTAGAATGATGTTGATAGCATGCTGTTTGTTGTTTTGAGGACATTTCTATGACATCTGTGTTTATTACTATTTTATGACTTGGCAACCTCCAGCTTTCATCTATTGAAAAGTGTCCTATGGGTAATAGAGTAACATTAACGTCAGGTTAGGCTTGACCTACATTCAGTTTCCAAATGACTCCATAATGTCAGAAGGGTTTGTTTTTCTTTTGCTGTTTTTCTTTCTGTGGCCTTTTCAATCTCACTATCCCTCCGGTATTCCACCCATCCATATTGCTTTACCACATCTCTCTCTCTCTCTCTCTCTCTCTCTCTCTCTCTCTCTCTCAATTCAATTCAAATGAGCTTTATTGGCATGACAATTTGCACATTGTATTGCCAAAGCATTTATATGAGTATGAAAAATAAATAAATAACAAAGTAGAACAAATTCTGTATTGAACAATGTGGAAAAACAGGGAAAAAATAAATAAAATAAACAGTGTATATACTTTCAGTGGTGTTCGTGTGTGTGTGTGTGTGTGTGTGTGTGTGTGTGTGGGTGTGTGTGTGAGTAAATGGGCACATCACTGTTTGGTCAACTCTTCCCTCATTTTGTGGCAGGAATTTATGTATTTTGCTGCTAGTGAAATGCAATCTCTTTCACCAAGTAAATATTGAGCTTGTGCATCATTCTTCAACTTTTTGAAGTTGGGACAAATAATTTCAAATTTGGGAAAGAAGTGTTTTCGAATTTCATTATAAATAGGGCAGGTGGTTAAGAAGTGCAGCTCTGCTTCTATTTGTCCTTGGCTACAGTGCGGGCATAATCTGCTCTCTCTGGGCATCCAGCTCTGTCTGTATCTGCCCTTCTCTATAGTCAGGCTGTGGTCACTCAGTCTGTATCTCGTCATGTTTTTCCTCAGTTTGTGGTCTCTGACTGTACTCAGGTATTCTGCTGGCGTGTAATCTCTGTTTAGGGCCAAATAACATTGTAGTTTGCTTTGTTTTTGTGTTGTTTCATTCCAATACGTTCGGTAGTTTTCTTTTTGTGCTTTAATCATTTGGTTGGGCCAGATTGTGTGGATGAGGGTGTCCGTGTCCTGAGGCTGATTATTGTTAGTCTGTTTGTGGAGTCTCAGGACCAGCTGAATGATGGGATTCTTCTCAGCATTCACTTCATGGTTTTTTAAAATGATAAGAGTTGGGGTCACTCAGTTTTAGATGTTTCCAAAATTTTATGGCTCTTTTCTCAATGTGGATTAAAAGAGGGTATTGGCCCAATTCTGCCCTGCATGCATTATTAGATGTTTCTCTGTACCCTAAGAATGCTTTTACAAAACTCTGTATGCAGGGCTTCAATCAGATTTTTGTCCCATTTGTCAAATTGGTGATTTAGGAGAGGACCCCAAACTTCGCTGCCATATAGTGCAATAGGTTCTATGACTGATTGGAATATTTTGAGCCAGATTCTAATTGGTATTTCAAATTGGATAGATTTTTTAATGGCATAGAAAGACCTTCTTGCTTTCGCTTTCAGTTCATTCACGGCCATGTTGAGGTTTCCAATTGCACTGAATTTCAACCCAAGGTAAGTGTAGTTTGTAGCATGATCAATTTTGTTCATACCAAGGGTGAAAATGTATTTCTTTCCCTGACAACTGGGTCTTTTCTGGAATGTTAGGACTTTAGTTTTAGTTAGGTTAATCGTCAGGGCCCTGGTCTGACAGAACTGATGCAGGATTTCCAGGTTCTGTTGTAGACCCTCTTCTGTTGGAGACAGCTGGACCAGATCATCTGCATACAGGAGGAATTTTATAGTGGAGTCATGTAGTGTGAGGCCAGGAGCTGCTGATTGTTCTAGTAGTTTCGCCAATTCATTAATGTATATATTGAAGAGGGTCGGTGATAGTGGGCAGCGCTGTCTCACACCCCGCCCTTGTTTATTGCAATTTTGATTGAACATTTATTGTTTGAATACATCGTTTTTATGATGTTGTATGTTTTGCCCCCTATAACAATTTCTGAAAGTTTAGACAGTAGACCTTGGTGCCAAATTGAATCAAAGGCCTTCTGGAAATCTATGAAGCATGCAAATATTTTTGTTTTGTTTTGTTTTGGTTGATGTATTTA
The DNA here is from genome assembly GCA_032164185.1 of Moxostoma hubbsi. Taxonomy (NCBI): domain Eukaryota; kingdom Metazoa; phylum Chordata; class Actinopteri; order Cypriniformes; family Catostomidae; genus Moxostoma; species Moxostoma hubbsi. The sequence continues at coordinate 27,685,754 of JAVLUX010000018.1, read as the reverse complement.
TAAATCAGGGTATGTAGGGTGAAGATATGGTCTGATGTTCTAAAATTTGGTAAGAATCCAATTTGACTTTTGTTTAAGATATTGTGTTGGGTAAGGAAGTGAACAAGACTTGTGTTGATGATACTGCAGAACATCTTCCCCAGATTACCTCTCACACTCTCTCTCTCACTCTCTCACATCACCCGCCACTAAAGAGGAAAGAAGGTTGTTTATTTTATCAAAGTTCCCCAGAGCCTGAAGTGTCACGCCATTATCTCTCCCTCAATCTCCACAAAGGCCAATTACTCAGCACTGTGATAAAGTTAAAGCAGTTACAGTTGTCCATGTGTAAGTGTGTGTGAAAGAGAGTGTGTTTTTTTTTTTATCTTTGCAGAGTTTTGACAAGCAACCGGGTATATCAATTAGGATGAAACCTGCAAAAATACATATGGAAATAAAATAAACAAGGAAATACAAATGATAAATAAATACATTTACACCTTGGGAAGTATAAAACATAAATTATATATTCTTCATAAATTAAAATAATAAAGAAAATTAAGTATAAATAATTATGTATATAATTACAAAAAATAAAAACAGAAAGATTTGTAAAATAATTACTTAATTAGGAATGTAATATAAAAAACATTTATTTATAGATTTACTTATTCATGTACTGTATACTTTTACTTTGGCTGGCTTTGCATGATATCACATTCCATGGTCCATTATTACTTGATTGGCTGTCTTTTATTGTTTTGTAACAGGTTACAATGTGGTCTCCTTATAATAAACTTCCAATAGAAAACAAGTTCAGATTGAGATTTTGATGACAATTGAAAGGAAGTGCAAAATCATTTACTGTTTTCAAACACAATTCAAGCCAATGTTGTAGGGATGTCCAGGATGCTCAAACAAACAGAGCAATGTTTAGATCAGTTAGTATGTTTACATGTACATAGTCGAGCTACGGTCTTCATCTCTCTGTCCAAGTGTACATGACACAATGCGTAATCGAACATTTGAATGACAAATATGCCGGGTTAATACACATTTTACATTTAATACACATGCGTCACCTGTCTTTTGTGCATGCACTCAACGCCAAGGCCAATTGTAGTCTGATTAATATATATGCTAGACAAAGCTACATATTGCATTAACTAGGCCTGTTAGTCCGACTTCATATAATTTCAGTCAGACTAAAGTGTTTGTGACATTTTAAAAGTACAAATTATTGTTGTAGTCCAAGTGAAATTGAACATTTAAATTGCATTTAAACGTGAAATTTAAAAGTGCAGACTGACTGTTTACACTTTTCCAAGAAATCAACTTACAGTACAAATGGCTTACTAACAGTTGCCTCTGGATACTACACTGGGATTGGAGCATTTTAACATTAGATTTTGGTGGAACAATTCGGTGGAAGCAAAGCAATTGTAGTGCCATCTCACCACAATGCCTTACTGGTCTTTTGTTCATTCAGGCTTTGGGGGGGAAATCTGTTCAGCTGCACACATTCATATGTAAGCCAGCATCAAAGTATTATCTAAGGAGATTTAGCTACAGGCTATTGATTTCAATGCTTTTAAATTGGTGGTTATCTAGAAGAGAGCCATTAGGCGAGCACAAATTAATGATGAGCAACATCAACAGAGGCAGCGAGCAGAAAAAAGGGGGAAAGGCAGTGATGGAGGGGGCCCAAAGAAGCTCTCCCCCTGTTGATACAGCTGAAGACATTACTGTGGCACAAAAGTGACAAATGAATTTAGCTGACAAGAAAGAAAGAAAGAAAACGGCACATTTATTTAGATACGCTTAGACTAATGGTTACTTCACAGAGCCACATCTGTGATAACAATTCCACATGCTGGATTCCTCGGACATCATCTACATTCCAGACACTCACCACACAGATTTTTTCAAAGTCTTCCAGCACAGACTCGCACTTGCTTTTTGTAACTTCTTATCTGCGGAATTGAAGCCACCAGCCAAAAGGGTGAAAAATGAGCCCGTTTGAGTCATTACCTAATTAGCCTATAAAAAAAGTAATAGGAAGAGATTTGAGAGCTGATAATAAAAATGAGGAGACATATTTGGTACAGCGTGTAGGTTATATATATAGCATCATTATAACTGTATTGCACATTTTCTTTCAAAAATAAAGAGAGAGAGAGGTGTACACTTTTTTTAGGTCTAGACATATTTCACCGTACCAAGGCTGGCATTCATTACCGCAACCAGAGAACAGGGGGGAACATTCCGGAGAATTATCTCTCCCCAGCCGAGAGGGAAAGAGAAAGAAAGAATGAAAGAACAAAGGATATGAGGAGCAGGTGACATTGCTCCAAGAAGGAAAAGAATGAACGGAAAATGTGTTTGTGTGAAAGACAAAAAGAGCACATCAATAAAAGTGAGGCTGTGCAGTGGCCTTTTTATATTAATCTCATATCCTCCAGCCCAGCCCACCACACACACACACACACACACACACACACACACACACAATATCTGCAGCAGAATGTCTTTGGGGGTGTATTGAGTAATTGTAGAGATATATCATCAGCTCTTCAACGTTTCTCCCTCTATAGGGTCTGGCTTAAGGGTCTGCAGTGTCCATATACTGTTCAGACACACACACACACACACACACACACACACACACACACACACACACACACACACACACACACACACACACACACACACATACGCACATTTGTTTTTCTATCATGGTCGGGACTTTCCATTGACTCTATTGTTTTTATACAGATCAAAGATATACCCTCATACCCCTACCCCTAAACCTAAGATTAGGTTTTAATTAAAACAGTATTTAGAATTGTTGTGGGAACTGTTGGCTGGTCAGTGTAGGTAATTTGAGACTTTACTATATTTGTGTGGATATTTGGTCCCCACATTGTAGGCAATTCCTGACCCACACATTATGGTTCGACACGACTCTGCACGGTTTACTTTTCTGAGCTTGCTTTTCCACTGTAGTTTAGTGCTGCCTCAACATGGGTGGGACTATACGCTGATAGTCATAGTTGCGCCACCTCTACTGTCGTGACATCATCTTAAACACAAACATTACTGACCATAAACAATAACACGACCGCTAGCTGTTAGCTACTAGCTCATTGTGTTGCATAAAGCAGTTGTTGCATGGTGATTTTACACAAGTGAAGCAAGCTTTCCAGTAGCTGGTCAACTAAATAAAGTGAAGCTTTCAAGCAGAATATAGAGTTAACGTAACAAAACTTACCATCCTCCATCGTGGACTCCAACAACGCCCCATTGCTCGCCGGTCTATTGCCATAGATATCGTCCATTTGGTCAAACCACTTCCACTTTCTTCTGTTTGAACCACTCCACCTGTTGTGGTCCTTGATGGTTCTGTAGCCACTTAAGTTTAATTTTTTACTTTTCCCTACACTGTTGGCAGGTCCGGTGGTAGCCGTGTGTGGCCAAAAGCTGAGACACTTCCTGAGAGACTTTTCGTTTCACTTCGTTTCGTTTGTCGCTAACAAGTGGACCGTCTGCACCTTGTTTATTGACCATGGCGTGGTGAGCACAGTCATTTATTTTTACAGTTTGAAAGTCGCGTGAACAAATGATAATGCTATCACTGTTGCTAACTTTAAAACTAGCAGGTCCCATGTCACAAATCCAGTGACACTGGTAGTGACGATTCTCTCTGACCAATCAGTGATCTGCAGGATTTTGACATCACATTTAGTATCGGCTCGGCTCGCTTGGAACCTCGACCGAGGTGGTACTAAAAAAAGTACCTGATACCAGGTACTATACACAGTGGAAAACCCCAAAAAGCGAGCAGAGTCGAGTCCGGTCTAGCTGTACCGTGTAGTGGAAAAGCCCCATTAGCTATATCTAACTGGGGACAAACCAAACCCTAAACCTACCACTAAGACATTTAAAAAAAAAAATAGAAATTAGAATAACATTTAAATGTATTAGAGGTCGACCAATAGTGGATTTTGCAGATACTGATAACTAAGATGGTGGGAAAGGCTGATAACCGATTAATCGTTTAATAGAATGTTACAACATTTTCTTAGTCGGCACAGACATAGAGGTCAGAGTCCAAAATGTCTAATACCCCAAACGTAGTCAGAAATCAGAAAAAAAAAGATGATTTGTGCTTAACACTAAACAAGCCTGAAACACAACAGGGACTCTTATTTTGAAATGTTAGAGACTTGGTTCTGTTACAGTGCTCTATATTTAATATTTACTAGTGCTGTCAGTTGATAAAAAATGTAATTGCGATTAATCACATAATTCTTCATAATTATTTGCAATTAATCACAGATTTCATTCTGCATTTCTGTAATAGTGAAGACTGGACATGCTTCTCTGATAATTAAATTGTGCCATCCACAGGCTAAAAAATAGTCCCATCTGGACTTGTTTTGTACATCAGAGAGGTCATTTCTCCATCATTTTATCACAGAAGCTCTGTTGTGTGTGTGTTGTGAAGTGTGCTTCAGTTCAATGACTCCGGGCGGACACATTACAAAGAGTCCGCTATTCCAACCAGTGTTTATGCTGGTTTATGCTGTATTAACGGTAAATGAGTTAATCGCGATTAACAAAAATAATTCTGGCAGCTCTACTATTTACCAAATTAAGCTTTTTATAGCCTATATTATTATTATTATTATTATTATTATTTACAATATATGAAGTTGGAGACGCAGTGTATTTGCTGATGAGGGATGTTTCCATATTGTTGCATTGTTCTTTGCATGCCTTCGCTTAAATTTAGAAAAATAGATCTAAAAAGCAACTATCAGCACTGATTAATTGGTAAAATCGATATATTGGTCTACCTAAATTTTTTTTTTTTTTTACAAATTTCCAAACTTGATATTGCAGATGCACATTTACAAACTGATATTGCGTTGCACATTTCCTGTGAATCATGCTTGTCAAAATTGACATGGTTGCTTTAATAATTGCATTTTTAATCTCACATATGCTTTTCATGACACCATCGGTTAGGTTTAGGTATAAGGTTTAGTGTAGGGAGAAAGCTTTGTTGATTTTAAACTTGAAAGACATTTCAGGAAATTTCATCTCAGAACTACTACAATACATGTAATGAACCGTATATTGTTACTTAACAAAAATGTTGCCAAATTCATGTAATTTTCACACATTCCTCATTGCTCAAAATATACAACATGGCTTTACATTTAATAGAATAAACTCAAACCAATTTTGTGTTTAGGGCCTTCAGTGTGGTTCATACTTCTTTTTCTCTTTCCCCCTCTTTCTTTGGTACTTTGGCAGGCATACACAGATGGCCCTATTGACCACTTGCATACTTGACATTCCAGCTTATATTTCAGTGTCTGCCTTCCTCTGGACTATGGCCAATCCCTTTTTCTCTGTATGAAACTGTTATGTTCAGCAATCTCAGAAAAGTATTTTGGTATTGAGCATGGCCTGGTAGACTGCAATCACAGCACACTGTCTTTACAGCAGTCTGCAGTGCTGCTGAAATCCTCTCACCCAAAGACAGAAAGAGAAACCACCCACACTTTCCTTCCAGATACATCTGAACCACTATAATAGAATTTGGAAATGCTACCGAAGTAATAGGTTTGTGTATGTTTGCAATACAGATCCAGAGAGTTTCCATCATGGCAAGAATTCATTAAGGGAATTGTTACATTTGTGCCCTTAAAATTTTTTAAAACCCTCCATTAGTTACCCGAGAAGGAAATCATTCACTATTGGAAATCGTTCCATATTTAAGGTTAGGAATTTGAACAAACCCCTAAACCTGTGCATTAAACTTCAGGACGACTTTTGACTTAGGCCTTTGGCCTGGAAGATGATAAAAAGGGGAAGAAAAATAAGCCATATGTAGTGACCATAATATAGAGACTATAGGGTGAGCCATTTTGACTTGGGCCATTAAGCAATCACCCAGAACTTCCAACCTTCTAGCGATGACCTAAAACACCCTAGCATTGTGGTGGTGAGTTTTTCACAGGAAAGCACATACTCACATTTCTTTAGAACATTTTCAAACCACTCTGCCATGTGAGAGCTTTTTAATATTTCCACAAGCTATCTCTGAGTTCACAGTCAATGAGAAAATAGGTTTGTGCCAGTTTGTCTTCCTAACAGGAACCTGGCATCAAACATGCAGAAGTGAAGACAGAGAGCCTTTAGATTGGAAAATCCCATATTCATCAAAGAGAGCACATTAAAATGCTCTCCTGCACCCTTTTTCTCTGGAGGGATCAGCAGATATCTTGGAGTACAGAAGGGGAAAATAAGGACACTGCTTTAACATTTGGGATCACAGAAGATCTTGTGAGTTTAAAAATGCAGCAGGCAGGGAGGTAAATCTCCCCAGAATATCAAGGCACGATTCACTGAATGTATCATAAATATTTATGTGGCTACCAGAGTGCATCATTCATGGATCTCATACATAATCTGCATACATTCTCCCAGAGCTGGATAAAATATCTCAGGGTGTCATCAGCCGCAAGAATCCAGCGCAATTTTTTACTTCGCTCTGTCAGTTTACTTGCAATGAATGTGGAGTTTCACAATGGGTGGATATGCAAGGGAACAAGATAAAGATCCAAGTTCAAGGATGGAGGAGAAGAGATAGAAGAGATTGCCAGGATTTTGTGGGAGGATGAAAGCAGGAGAGAGAGGGATGATGAGTATTAGAGGGTGGAGGGAGAGAAAGAAGGTCATCTGGGGGGCTGGTGGGCCATAAATAAGGCTAATGAAATGACCGTGCTTTAGATGGCTGTGGCCCAGGCCTTTAGCTTGATTTATTCTGATTGTGTCCCAGCACACAGCAGACTCATCTATCCACCCCTCTCTCTCTCTCTCTCTCTCTCTCTCTCTCTCTCTCTCTCTCTCTCTTGTCTTTTTCTATAACCAGGGGCATAGAAACCATTATAACTGGGGGTAAAATGTCCCACTGACATTAAAGAAATGTCTATATTTATCACCACAGTGAACAGGATATGATGTCATTTTTGGCTTCTGGTTTAAATAAGCAATAGCTGCATTTCCACTATTGAGCCAGTGCAAGCCAGGACTATCAACTGATCAGCCTGATAGTGGAAATGCGGCTATTGTATATTAAAACCAGAGTCCCTAAAAAATGACATTATATCCTGTTCGTTGTGGTGAACAAAAGAATTGTGCACACACAAAGCCTAGTTTTCCTCCGACCTCGAGCCATGAAGACCAAGTTCGATCTGCATTACCACCATCGGGCCAATAGCCCAGCAGCATTGCCCTAAAACCCGCCCTTAATATGCCAGCCTGGTGCCAACATCTCACACCCCTCTCATTATAAGGAATAGGGAAGCTCAAGCTGAGCTACACTATCAGTCTCTGGAGACTAGCTAGCCCTCAAAATTTACATGCTGTTGAATGAAGCTGCCGTTTGTTTGCTTATTTTGGTCGAGGCTTGGTGGAAAGCGAGACCTGACCCAGCAAAACTCCGCCTTTGATACTGATCCCACCTCAATCCCCAATTGGCCTTCCTTGGCCCAAGGGTAATCGAGGGCTGAGGAAGCCCCGAGGAGGCATGAGGAAGCTCCAGAAATGACAGTGGGAACGCAACTGGCCTTGGTACGCCCTCATTTGGCACAATGAAATGTGGCAAATTAATCACAAAAAAAAAATAGTATTAGATTCAAAATGTTTAAATACACAATCTACACACTTTCCTGCAACAATAAAGACACACAGCATTCAAATATCACTGTGTGATATTTTGATCTTCTGTTGGGCACTACTACGGTTGTTGGGCACTACTACGGTTTTACTACGCATGCGTCAACCTTCACAAAAGCTTACTGGGATAACTCCGTCGAATTGATCCCCAATCCTTGATTTTCTTCTTTCACATTTGTTCATAAACCTAAATTTTAAACTTTACAAACGTGTGAATATATCTCCGATACTAGTCTTTATAAAAAATAATCAGATTTCTTTGATATCGCTATTTATATCCAACTTTCCGAAACTTTCGCTACTATTCTTAGCCCGCTAGCACTGCACGCGTGGTCTCTCGCCAATCGATCGTCTTACTTACACCTCTACACCTGTATAACTGAAAGCTATAATTCGCCATTATAGCACATCTGCTATAATGGCGAATATAGCGGATGTGTGTCTAACTCTACCTCTGTGTGCAGGTGAAGACACCTTTGAACTGCATTCGGTGCAGTTGGAGCTGGAATCCGTCGAGAGGCAGATCCAGGACCTGCTAGAGAGACAGGCCGAGCTGCGAGATCGGCGGTCCGCGCTTGAAGCGTCACGCGCCGATGCTCACAGGTCAGTGGTTCATCATTTTCTGACTCCGTCCTCGTCTACTCCGTGTGTTTCTCTGCACAGGATGCGATCCTCCCTGGCTTCATTCACTCCGGCACCGACACATCACCATGGACCCTGGGTGATTCCACGGCGGAAGACGCGAGCCAGGACCAGACCAAGGACCTCCCCGCCCCTCCCGGCTTTCGAGATCTCCACCCGGAACCGCTTCTCACCTCTTCGCGAGTCGGAGCGCGACGACGCCGTGATCATCGGCGATTCGACCGTCCGTCATGTCCGCGCTATCTCTGGCAAAGGTAAGGTGCGCACTCACTGCTTTCCTGGTGCTCGTGTTCTTGATGTCTCTATGCAGGTTCCCGAGATCCTGAATGGTGACGAGCGCGTCGGAGCTGTCGTGCTGCACGTGGGAACGAATGACACCAGGCTGCGGAAGACGGAGGTACTGAAGGAGGACTACAGGAGCCTGATCGAGACGGTACGCAGCACTTCGCCAGAAACAACGATCGTCGTGTCTGGACCGCTTCCCACGTACCGACTATGACAAGAAAGGTTCAGTAGATTATTTGCTCTAAATGAATGGTTAATGTCATGTTGTAATGAACAGAGACTGCTCTTTGTTAATAATTGGAATCTGTTTTGGGAGCGACCTAGGCTCTTCCGTGCTGATAGCCTTCACCCCAGCAGAGTCGGAGCGGCTGTTCTGTCGGACAACATCTCCAAGACGCTACACACCATATGACTAGTAAGTCAAAGTCCAAATCACAGTATTTGCTGTCCCAACTTAATTGATATAAGTACCAATGTAGAACATTATATAGAAACTGTGTCTATTCCTCGTTTAGTAAAGCCAAACAATACATCTACTGTAGGATCTAGGAAAAATCTAATTGTAATTAAACCAGAAAATCTCAATATCAGTGAACAAAAACAATTTCTAAAGCTAGGTCTTCTAAACATTAGATCGCTCACACCTAAGGCGGTTATTGTAAATGAAATGGTCTCAGATAATAGTTTTGATGTATTTTGCCTTACTGAAACCTGGCTTAAACCAAATGATTATTTCGGTCTAAATGAGTCTACTCCGCCAGGATACTGTTATAAACATGAGCCCCGTCTGATTGGTCGTGGCGGCGGTGTTGCAACAATCTATAGAGATATTCTTAATGTTACTCAGAAAATAGGTCACAGGTTTAATTCGTTTGAAGTACTTGTTCTAAATGTTACACTCTCAGATGTAAGAAAAAAATCCCTATTATCTCTAGCCTTGGCTACCGTATATAGACCTCCAGGGCCTTACACTGTTTTCCTAAAAGAGTTTGCAGACTTTCTATCAGATCTATTGGTCAATGTTGATAAAGCAATAATTGTTGGAGACTTTAACATACACGTAGATAACACAAATGATGCGTTAGGGGCTGCGTTTACAGATTTGTTAAACTCCTTCGGGGTCACGCAAAACGTCAGTGGTCCCACTCATCGCCTAAATCATACGCTAGATTTAATTATATCTTATGGAACCAATCCAACCGATATAGATATTATACCGCAAAATGATGATGTCACTGATCATTACATGGTAACTTGCATACTACGTACCACTGAAATCTGTCATATTGCGCCACGTTATCGACCAAGCAGAACAATCCTTCCAACCACAATAGATAGATTCACAAATAGCTTACCTGATCTATCTCAGCTGCTCAGTGAACCCAAACAAACAGATGAACTAGAGGAAATGACTAGCAGTTTGAGCACCATTTTCTCTGGTACATTAGATATTGTTGCACCAATTAGATTAAAAAAGTTTAGAGAAAAAACTAGAGCACCATGGTACAACAGTGCTACGCATGCTATCAAGAGAGAAACTCGTAACTTAGAGCGTAAATGGAAACAAACTAATTTAGAGGTCTTTAGAATCGCATGGAAAGACAGTATGTCACGTTACAAAAAGGCTCTAAAAACAGCCAGGGCTGAGCACCTCCGCAAACTAATAGAAAATAACCAAAATAATCCAAGGTTCTTATTTAACACCGTGGCTAGACTAACAAATAAACAGAGATCACCTGAGCAAAATATTCCTTTACAGTTTAGTAGTAATGATTTTATGAATTTCTTCACTGAGAAAATAGAAAACATCAGAAACACAATTGTAAACACAATTGTTAATGTACAATCTTTAATGGTGTCTTATGATTCAGCCTCAATTATCGCCCCTCAAGAACAACTACACCGCTTTACAACTATAGGACAGGAAGAGCTAAATAAACTTATCATTGCATCTAAACCAACAACATGTTTACTAGATCCAATACCCACTAAACTACTGAAAGAAGTGTTACCTGTAGTGGAAGAGCCTCTTCTCAATATTATTAACTCGTCTTTATTTTTAGGTCATGTTCCAAGAATATTTAAGCTGGCAGTTATAAAACCTCTCATTAAGAAACCACAATTAGATCCAAATAACCTAGCAAATTACAGACCCATCTCAAATCTTCCATTTATGTCTAAAATATTAGAAAAAGTTGTGTCCGCTCAATTGTGCTCTTTCTTGCAAGAAAATGATATCTATGAAAAATTTCAGTCAGGATTCAGACCGCATCATAGCACAGAAACTGCGCTAGTTAAAATTACAAATGATTTACTTTTAGCTTCTGACCAAGGCTGCATCTCAATATTAGTTCTACTCGATCTTAGCGCTGCGTTCGACACTATAGATCATAAAATACTCTTGGATCGACTACAAAACTACACTGGTGTTCAGGGACAGGCATTAAGCTGGTTTAGATCGTACTTATCAGACCGTTACCATTTTGTCTGTTTAAATGGGGAAAAATCAAAAATAACGTCAGTAGACTATGGAGTGCCACAAGGATCTGTGTTAGGCCCTCTATTATTCTCAATATATATGCTACCACTTGGTAAAATTATAAGAAAACATGGAATTAATTTCCACTGTTATGCTGATGACACTCAATTATATATCTCATCACGACCAGATGAAAACATTAACTTATCTAACTTGACAGAGTGTCTTAAAGATATAAAATGTTGGATGACGTGTAATTTCCTGTTATTAAATTCCGATAAAACGGAGGTATTACTTATTGGTCCAAAAAACTACCCACAAAATCCCTTACAATACAACTTTAATTTAGAAGGATGTCCTGTTACATTATCCACTACAGTAAAAGACCTGGGTGTTATACTAGACCGCAACTTGACTTTCGAAAATCATATTTCATCTGTTACGAGAACAGCCTTTTTCCACCTTAGAAACATTGCTAAGCTACGTAACATGCTATCTGTTTCTGATGCAGAAAAGTTAGTTCATGCATTCATGACCTCGAGACTAGATTACTGTAATGTTTTATTAGCTGGTTGCCCTGCATCCTCAACAAACAAGCTACAGTTAGTCCAAAATGCAGCCGCTAGAGTTCTTACTAGGTCAAGAAAATATGATCACATAACACCGATTTTATCATCTCTACACTGGCTACCAATTAAGTTCCGTATCAATTACAAAGTATTACTACTGACCTATAAAGCCCTAAATGGTTTATCTCCTGTGTATTTAACGGATCTTCTATCGCCATACAATCCATCGCGCTCTTTAAGATCACTAAATTTGAGGCTTCTGGTCATACCTAGGATATCTAAGTCCACTAATGGAGGGAGGGCGTTCTCACATTTAGCTACTAAACTCTGGAATAGCCTTCCCGATATTGTTCGAGGCTCAGACTCGCTGTCCCAGTTTAAAACTAGATTAAAGACACATCTCTTTAACCAAGCATTCACATAATGCTAACTTTTTATACTACTGCTGAATCAGTTATAATGCATTAATATTATGAACATCAGCTATGCTAATTATTTCCCATCTGCTTTTCTGCTGTTATCTCGGGACGCCAGTCCCGAGGTAAATAGCGTTCGTCAGCTCCAGTTTGTATCCAGCCTCTCACGGAGACTTCAGATGCCCCATCACCATGGACAAGGATCTTAAAACGGGATACATAGACTAATTATTGCCAACAAAAGCCTTCATCAGCCAAACAAGGACAATTGCATCTAAGTGAACTTCTGGAATTTAATCAAGGATGGACTTCAAAGACACTGGTCACTAATCTTGCAGTTCAAACACATTCACTGTCTAAATACTGACCCTTAGCACTTAATAAGTTTAATAATTTTTTAAATCATGTTTTTTGACTATAAATAATTCTTATTTACATTATTCATGATGTTAGCCAGAGGGGAACTGGCCCCCACAGTGAGTCTGGTTTCTCCCAAGGTTATTTTTCTCCATTAACAATCATCTTTTGGAGTTTTGTGTTCCTTGCCACAGTCGCCTTCGGCTTGCTCACTGGGGTTATTAATACAATTATTATTTAATTATTTTTAAACACGATAAAGAATCATATCTTATCTAATTCCACAACAGGGCTCCAAACAAAAAAAAAAATCAATTAAGGAGCCAATGGCTCCTACAGGGGGAAAAACAGGCGCCAAATATTTTAAATTTTTTTAACTCCATCCATTCCTTTTCGTCCCGCAGCTCGCTAACAGTGTAGTCTGTGGAGCATTCTTCGCAATTATGTGATCACGTGCATTTTTATGCTTGTTACTGTCACCGTGTTTTCTAACAGTCTCTTTTTTGAAATTGTTAGTTCCTGCAATGAACTCCGTTTTCCCCGCTATTTCTTTGATATAAACTTTTGTAATGTATCTTGGGAAATGTAATGCAAATTTTAAAATCAAAAGGGAGTAAACTTTTACTGTCGCCAATGGCGACCTTGACAGAAATTACACTCACAAATAAATTTATTTGGTCACAAATGCGACCATTTTTAGTCGCAGTTTGGAGCCCTGCACAAGGATGATGATTTATCGACTTTATAGACATTACATTTTTATCGTCTGTTAATGCTGAACTTCTGTAAAGCTGCTTTGAAACGATGTGTGTTGTGAAAGGCGCTATACAAATAAAATTGACTTGACTTGACTTGACTTGTTGGTCACGCATCTTCTCGTCATCCTAATTCACCTGCTGAAAGTTAACCAAACACAGTATAATGCGAAAAAGGTTAGTTTAGCCGCACTTTAATCCATGCCCACAAACATGCCTTTCAGCAAATCAATTTGGACTACTGGGAGAATGTTATTTTACCTCATTTATATATTCATGAGCCAAACTGTAAGTTTATAATGCATCCCATTCACTTTTTAGATCATTTCTAAAGCCCTGACCTACCCAAATTCAAACATACATGCACAGACATCTTTTTCCATGGTACTAATAAATCATGTTGCTCACAGATATTTATGATAGCACCCACAACCTTGCAAAGTGGCTGTAAAAGCTTTCCCAGGCCAGCGCATTGAGGGTTAATGACTTCCTGTGTCTCCCGCTCATGGGAAGGTATTTCATCTTTCTCTAATACTTTCCAGCCTCAAATCTCAGTCTGACTGTTGATAAACCAGGAGGATTTCACTGAAGCACCAGACACACAGACTCAAGCACAATATGGCACATTTGGAACCATTTTGAATGAATGAGTGGGTGTGTGTGCTCAAGACCTGTGTGTCTCAGCAGTGACATTATTCATCACAACCTAGCACAGTACTCCAGTGGGCTTGGGTTTCTCCCATTTGTTATAATCTCTCTTGTTCTCATAAACACATATCCAGAGCAAAGGCGGATAACTTAACATAGAGCTTCTATTTCTCTTGTTACCTCTATCTCTATTTGCTTGGCTCTTCTCCAGTATGTGTGTGTGAGTGTTGTCAGGAGATATTAATAACAGAGCCTTGGTCTGTTTGACAAAGACCTATATCAGTTTTAATTACCATGCTTATGGAGGGCTGTAATAAGAGAATCAGTTCAAGCTACAAATCCACATTTCTCAGCTCAGTAGGTTGACAATTTTTTTGCATATTAGATCGTTGACTAAAGATGAACCTTTTTTGGCTTCTCTTTATTAGACAGAAACAGTGGAAAGTGACAGGAAATTTGGGGGGAGAAAGAGTGGGAATTGGATCAGGATACATTGGGGGATAGGTCAAACTTGAACCTGCTTTACTTGCATGATCACCATGGGCCAACCAGGACTGGGGAGTAGTGGAATACATGTAACAGGATTACATATTTAAAATACAAAATATAAGTAACTATTCCACTACAGTTACAATTTAAGTAATTGTTATTTAGAATACAGTTACATTCAAATAGTATTTTTATTACTGAAGAGATTACTTTTCATTTGATTGTCATTTGTTTAATTTAATATTTAGTCATTTCAGATGGAAAACATTTAGCCATACAAATGATGTGATCCAAAATGCATTTAAACAGTGGTGAAACACTGTCTTATGATGTGTTACATTCATACGAGAGAAGTTAGTTTGAAGTTTGGAGCAAAGAAATAAAAATAAACCTTGTGTAAATTGTCCGTTTTACGCTAAGCTAAAATGCTATTTCTAGCCATTTTACATGCATGTTTGAAACATGTAGTACACTGGCCGCAAAAAGTATTAAGACAGTTAAAGGGGTCATGATATGCTTTTTTTTAATTATTTTAATATGTTCCTTGAGGTTCACTAGTAATATTAGTACAGCTTTTTGAACAGAAAACAGTCATATAATTGTAAAACATTATTATTTTCCACCCTCATTCCGATCCTCAGCGAGAAACCGTCGGTTTTGATACTGCTTCATTTAAGACTTGAAAGTTAATGCCCACTGTTATGATTTGTTCTCTGTTCTTGACTGACCTGCTCTCTCTACTTGCCATCTCACAGCTCACTGCCACGCGGCGGGCTACAGAAGTGATGTGGTAAATTAGGCGTTGATGTGTTATGGCAGCGACAGATGCAAAAGTCTATCACAGTGTGACATCACAATGTGGAGGAAGTAGAGAACCAGTTGTTTTGGCAGCTTGGTTTCAGCTAATGATCTTTTTGCATTTAGGAAGTTTTAAGTTCTGAAATTTACAGTATGTTTTTAATGGTACAATGACCTCTTATATGTCAAAAGAAAATCTGATTCCTCATGACCCTTTTAAGCCACACCTCAAAATGTATGAATTTCATAGCATTAGATACAAACATCTTTTAGTATTATTATTATTATTATTATTATTATTCAGAATTAACCAACTTTTCCCAAGGTAATTTTTAATTCATGCATTTGACATCCAGGTGTCCAAATTGTCCAAATTCTGAACATCAAATGTATTGTTTTATAATTGAAAAACCTAATAAGGTTTATATTGTGAAATATTTTGCTTGAAAAGTGTGAATGTACTATATTTAATGTTTTGTTATGTAATCCAATGGTATAAGCACATTTTTAAATGTCTTAGATGTCCAAATACTTTTTGAAACCACGATATGTTGTAAACAGCAAGATCGCAAGAAAAATATTTTCTACTCTAACCACTGCACTACGGCTTCAATGAGTGTACTGTGTTCCTGTTTGACTCTTCTGAAACCCCACACCATACAGAAGCCAATTTCAAACATCTGTGGAAAGATTCAAGGTCATCCAAGAAAGAACATTTTAACATCAGTTCACCTTGAGATATTTTTTTTCTTCTTTTCCTGTCACCTTTTATAGCGATTATCAATTCAAACCACCACATTTCCAGAAATTCCAATTTGTTAATTAATAATTGGCTTCTCGCTTTGGCACTTGTCAGTCTCTTTACTAAAATGAGTCTTCAGTTAGTATTGACCATTATTTCAAATGCTTGAGCCAACTTCCCTTGACTTTGCTCATGCTGTGGGTAATTATGCAGCATAAAATGAAGTGTCTGAAGTGCCGTTCAGGTTATACAAAGAGCTGTGAGCTGGCAGAGAGATTAAAGAGATACAGGGCGATGAGAGGAAAAATAGAACACCTCAAAATGCTTTCAAAGAATCTGCATCTGCAAAAGAAGCGCACGTCAGGGACTCATGTGTGGGAGGTCTGAAGGTAAGAATGGGACAGAGAGAGAGAGAGAGAGAGAGAGAGAGAGAATGAAATAGAGAGATATCTTTTGGGTCATTTACTGTTCCACACAACGTTCATTTTCATGCCTTTTTTCTTGTCTTCACAACCATCATCCTTCTTTCTATGATGGTGGGCTGTTGTTTTCTCAACGTGAGTGTGGTATGAGTCAGTGCAGACGGCCCACACATTATATCCATGAGGACAAAGGAGAGGAATAGAAAGAGGAGAGAGAACTCAAGCTGTTTATATGCTCAATGTTGCTAGACAGATATACCTCAAACAAACTCAAACCAATGCCAGTGACATTAAATCCCGCTGCACTACACTTACAAAAATGATTGTGGCGGGACCATGGTACAGTGATCAGATGGCAAAAATATTGTACTCAGTAACCTGCAAGTAAGGAACTATCTCTACTTTATCTAAACCCTAAGATTAGTTTTGTTTGTGTAACCTAATGTATGATGTTAAATAATACTTTTGATTTAAATCAAACAGTTAATTTAGATGTTACCACACAAAGCATATATTTTTTAGGTTGGCTTTTTTTTTTTGTGCACAATAAAAAAAACTGGTAACATGCAATTGTTACCTCAACATGTGCAAAAAATCATAGTAATGCTATTTGTTTTTGTTAGTGCCAGCTTCATTTATTTTAATTGGAACGAGTTTTGCATTACACAGTTCACTGTGTAGACCAAAACCTAGAAAGCAACCTCACTGTCTACATCATACAAAATGAAATGGACCCTCATGAGCTCTTCATGTGTACCACACAAATAATTCTCTACTATTTAGTGTCCAGCCACTCAAGAAAAGCACGAGACTTGACTAGCTTACTGTTGACTCCAATGAACAAGGAGTTTGTTGTTAGTATGTTTCTAAGCTGATGGTGTTATACTCAGATAAGTTTAAAATTTGTGTGGAATTTTGTGTGAAATCTGGATAAGGATACATGCTGCCTTAAATTTAGCCAAACTGAGGTATATCTTCCCACCTAACAAGGAACATTCCAACCACTTTGGCTAATGTTATGTAACATCTAAGAACATACATTGTTAAAATAATGTTAATGGAACATACATTTGATGTTAATTGCATTCGCTAAAAGTTCTCAGAATGAGTATGTTTACAATGTTTTAATTGAGCTACCATGTGTTTTTGCATTGTCAAGCTACAATCTCTCTGTCCAAGTATACGTGACACTATGCTTAATCGAATAGATGAAGAAAGGACGTCAGCTGAGGAAGTGACGTAGATGTTTTACGGTTGACCGTTTGCTTCATAGTTGTGACTGGATGAAGTCAGCTACACAATGGGCACAACAACATGGAAAACTTTACAGCCTTGTGCATTTCTTACATTCTTTAATGAATTTATGCATTGATTTGGGTGCAGATCAGATATTCGTTATCCATTGTGCTTATGGTTATGTCCAAAGGCAGAAGACGACACAATATGTACCTGGATCGTTCTAACTATATATGCTCTGCTTTGTTTCACTTAGCAGCTTCAAGGGTATTATCCTTATATACTTTAGGTAAAGCAAAATAATAATGTTTAGACAGAGTAGCGATGTCATGAATAAATAGATGATTAAGAAAATACATGGTTTGTTAATATTTTCCTACAGATCTCGTTGGTGTCATTGGTGCTTCCAATTGTGGAAGCACCAATGACAAAACGCCTGTCAAGATTGACAGACAAATTGCTTCAGTTTTTAAGGAGTTCCACATCCCTAATATAAGTCGCAGATACTTTGCTGCAATAAGCTGCAATAAGTTGCTGCCTCATTTCTCACTCTCTTCCCCATGGAAGACTAGGATTGTTTTTAAACGGTTTGATGACAAAGCCACTGGCAACGTCCAAACACAATAAATCTTTTTCTGCAAGCTTCTGGAGTGGCAATTATTTGTATATAGCGGAGTGAATCTATGGCTATTTTACTCTCAGCAATTTTCTGTATTTTTCCGACTTTTTCAGCACTCACCACGCTTCAAATAGAACGAAAATTAGAGAGTTATTCAAGGCTCCTTGTATTTTCTGTGTAAGTTTTCATGTTGTGGTGGACTTACCTCAGAAGTATGGAAACCAAAGGGTTTGAGAGTTCAGGTGGGAATGGCTGCCTCCCCGCTTATGTGGAAGCGGCACGTGGATCTCTGCAAAGATTCTCTTCCACATTGCATCTCGTGCCTAGGGGCTAAACATGCTCAAGCCATGTTGTCCAGCCTGGAGGGTTGCCCCCATTGTTCATCGTTCTCGACCATCGTTCTTTGCCCAGTCATGGGCAAAAAGGACCATTGTCTCACTTCTCAGGTCAGAGAAGAGTCAGCTGAGCATCTGCAGGCCCCATCATGGGGCGAAATGATGGACAATGAGTCTCCAGTCCTTCCTCCGCTGTTCGAGGACACATTGGCAGTAGAGGAAGATGACGATGGGGACGAAGTTTTGTCTGATATCCTCGAGGAGGAAAAGGATGACGAAGAAGATGCCATTTTGTCCATGGATCAGTCCTGGCCGCCAAGCACTCAGTAGGAGTGTTCTCCGTCTCCTGTTCAGTCTGAGTTGGATTTGTTTGAGGTCTGTTGCAGGACAGAGGCTAAGCTCATGATAATCTGCCCATCACAGCCAGTGGGTACAGGAGCTGAAAGGGACTTATACGATGGCAAGAGGCTCACCTCTCGGCTCCCTCCAGTGAAGCAGTTCCTCCCAGCCGTCCTGGCCTATGTGGCGTAAATTAGGCGATATTGGGTTAAGCCTTTTTCTCACAGAGTGCCAGTCAAAGGGTTCTCGAGGCTCGATTCCAGGGGATGGGGGACATGGGGATGTCCAACACCCCCCGGTGAAATTATCGGTTGCTAATCACCTGCACCCGGGCCGTCGGCTTGTTTTTTTCTCCTCCACGGGGCCCGCGCTGCCAGGGAACACGGAGTGTTTCACGGACTCTAACTCACAAAAGATATATAAGTCTTCAGTGCTTGCACTCAATGCAACATCCCTGGGAGATGGGATGACAGCTCGAATCTGGATCTTCCAACCCTGCTCTCTTATCTTACTCAAACTTGCAGACGTCTCGCAGCATGGGCTTGGTGTGGTAGGTGAGACAGCCCTATGGCTGAACTTGTCAGGGCTCTATGGGGAGTTTTTGGATGCCCCCATAGATTCAAAGGCCATGTTCAACACCACCATTGCGGCTATGCACCAGAAGTGCAACCTGAGGAGAAAGGAGGCAGAGTTGTTTGAGGAATGTCTCCCACGAAAGCCACTGGCTCATCCTTATCAGCCAAGTAGGACCAGTTACAGGCCCTCTGGCAAGGGAGGACAGCTTGATTTACATCCTCCCCGCCCTACACCCTTCCAGAAATCGGAAATCGTGGTGCAGCAACCCAAGCCGGGCCATTCAAATCCAAAACTGTCTTTTGCAGCGGCCACCGCAAGACACCAGCCTTCTAACCCCCAGGGGCATAAGAAGAGATGGCCGACTTGAGGCATTTGTTCGCCTCGAGCAGTGGCACAGAGACAGCACCATAGGTTTCCCTGTACAGGCCCCTCATGTGATCAGCGACTATCTCCCTCCCGCAGGGAAAAGGAGACAGACGTTGGAAGTTGTACATTTTCCTGTGAAAATAGACGGTTCAGTTTTATTCCCAAGTGTGTATGGGGTGATAACACACATTTCCCAGTTGTCCCCTGCAAATGTTCTCCTCCCTCCTCCGTTCTGAGGGCAAAGGATACTGTTCACACAAGCATTCATAGTATGTTTCAAATTAAAAATGATGTTTTGCATCCAGGCAGTGTGCTGAGGGCGCCGATTTGTGTGAAAAGAAAAATAGACACAAAAATAAAACAAAAAAACATGAATATGACTCCCAGTTCAGAGTCAAATTCCCTTTCTTCACCACTAGAGTGCAAATTTTACACCACAAGTGAGCAAAGAGGGTCAGGGTCCTCTCGCTGTTCAGATGGAGTGCTGGCTTGCATGCACAGTTCATCCTTGGGTTCTGAACACAGGAAAAAGGGGTTACAGGCTTCAATTTGCCATAAAACCACCTCTTTTCAATGGAATATTAATGTCAGCGGCACAAGGAGAGTCGGCTCTGATTTAGAGGAAGAAATATCCTCTTTACTGAGCAAGGGAGTGATAAAAATTATACCGTTGGAAGAACGCCATTAGGCTTTTTATTCCCAGTATTTTGTCATTCCAAGAAGGGGAGGTCTCTTGTCCAATTCTAGATTTACGGATCCTCAATAAACATCTTAGAAAGTACAAGTTCAAAATGCTCATGCTCAAGACAATTGTCTCATTCTATTCATCATGCAGACTGGTTATCTCAGGCTCGCTTGTCAGGACAGAGCCTAAATGTATGTGAAAATTGCTTTTGGTCTTTCTCTAGCACCTCTGGTATTTAGCAAATAACAGTGGTGGTGATTCCCTTGGGCTTCTTGCATATGAGGGAATTCAGAACTGGACAGCACAGTGTGGACAGTGTGCTCTCGCCATCTCAGTCGTAGAGCGGTCATCACGTCAGAATGCATGAACGCTCTCAGTCATTGGAGAGCCACGTCTTTTCTTATGACAGGGTGTCCATTGGGTCCAATTTTAATTTGAAAATTGTTGGCGATGGCTGCTTCTCTCACAAGCTGAAGCTCTGTGTTTGTGGGCAGAACAGTGAGAGGTGTTTTGGAGGGAAAAGCACATACATTTTCTGGAGTTGCTGACAGTATTTCCAGCTCTCAGACGTTTTGTGTTTTTTTTCTCAGAAATCACCACGTGTTGATCAGGAAAGACAACATAACGGTGATAGCCTATATAAATCAGCAAGGGGGAGGTCGCTCATGCCTGCTTCACAGCTTGGCAAAGAAACTGATTGTGTGGAGCAGAGCGAATCTGCTGTCATTGCGAGCAATGCATGTTCCGGGCGTAATGAACAGGGGAGCAGATTTGGGAATCCTCGGTATGGAGAATGGAGGCTTCACCCTAAATTTACGACCCTCATATGGCAGAGATTTGGACAGGAAGCCGTAGATCTCTTCGCATAACAAGAAGATACACAAGGTCCTCTGTTCTTCTCCCTGGTGGGCAACGATGCATCGTTGGGTGTGTATGCGTACCACCCCTGGCCTCTACCGCTGCGCAGAGATCTTCTCTCTCAAGCGAACATGGAGATTTTCCATCCTTCTTCTCAGAAATTGGCTCTCTGGGCCTGGCCCATGATTTAAACAACACTGGTTTTACCCCTAAGTGATTGAAATGATTCAGAGTGTGATTCAACGTGTTCATTATATGTATATGAAATAAGGAAATATTTTAATGATGGTGTGCAGACAGACATGTCATTCCATACTTGTGTTCGGTGACAGATGTACTGTGCTTTCTGCAAGACATTTTAGATAAGGGTAGAGCCTTTCCTATGGTCAAAGTCTATTTGGCCTCTATATCAGCACGTCATCTGGGCATCGATTCTGGCACTATGGGCCAGCACCCACTGATTTGTCATTTTAAGAGAGGCACTCGGAGGTTACACCCAGTCTCTAGACTGGTTGTGCCACTATGGGATCTGTCTGTTGTCTTGAATGAGCTGTCTCAGCCCCCCTTTGAGACGCTAGAGAGTAATATGATAAAGCTGCTCTCTTTTAAGACAGATTTGTTACTTGCTCTCACGACTGCTAAATGAGTAAGTGAATTGCATGTTTTATCAGTTCATTCCTTGAGTATGTGGTTCGCTCAGGGAGGTCAAAATGTAACCCTTAGACCAAATCCGGCATTTGTGGTTAAGGCGAATGTCTCCTTGAATGCATGCTAGTCTGTAGATTTGTTGCCATTTTCCTCCATAGTGGAGAGGCTGCATTGTTTGTGTTTAGTATGTGCTTTGACGGTATATGTGCAAAAGACAAGAGCCAGAATAGAGATTAGTAAACTCTTTATTTCATGGTCTGACTCTCTTTAAGGGTAAACCTTTTGTCACCAGCACCTCTCTCATTGTGTGGTGGACGTGATTGTGCTATGCAATAATAGCTCTAATCGGCAAACTCCAGAGGGATTACGGGCTCACTCCACTATGGGTATGGTCACATCCTGGGTGTTGTTCAAGGGCATTTCAGTTCAAGAGATTTGTGCTGCGGTGAGATGGTCATCTCACCACACATTTCTTAGGTATTACAGACTGGATTTTACAGAGCCTTCAGTGGCAGAGTCTGTCCTTGAGGCAGGAATGCAGCATACTGTACAATAAGCACACAAATATATACAGTAGGCTATGTAGTAGCAGTTCCACATTCTTATGATTCTGATTTCATTTCTTGAATAACAAAGACAATTATTTAATTAAATTGTTAGGTTCTGTGTTTTCTCTGCTCATGGCGGCTGCTTCAGCCAGCATATCTGCAATTCAGGAGTTCTCTATATCCCTTAGTGAGATATTGAACAAATATTAGAAAGATAAATTTAGGTTACTAAAATAACCCCAGTTCTCTAATTACATGAAGTGAGGTATCTCACATCATCTCCCTCCTTCTATGAATGGAATCCATATAAGACAATTAAAAGAAGCTGTTATAACCACTCAATTATAATTGAAAGAGATATGCAGATGATGTGTAATTTGTAATGTTTACATTCGGCATTAATGGCGCTAATGCTAATGCTATCATGCTAAACTTGGCCATAATATGCACCTGTTGCCCTTTTTTATTGTATTTTATGAGTGATGAATTTATGAAAATAGTACATATAAGATCATGAAAAATGTTTTTTATACTTATACACATTTGATGCTATCCCTTACAAAAAAATCGTTTTTTAAAATCGCTCATTATTTTCACATGCAAATTAGCTTTTGATTCGCTGCAAATGCTTGCCAGGAGTATGGAGCTCTTCATCGGTAGTGCTGAACCTCCGGCAAACCTTTGGCAACAATGGACAAAGTTTACCAAAAAGCTCATTTGCATGTGAAAAGGGAAATGCTAAGATAGGTGTTGGGTAATATGTGTATTTCTGGCAGAGAGATAAGAGGATTAGTTAATGGCTAGAAAACAGACAAAAGAATAATAATTAGATGCACAGCAATGTGTCACAGGTGTGAATGACATTCAGACTGCTAATCCGTACAAATATGAAATTTTTTTGCATTCACCATGATGCTACAGGGTGCGTTCCATTCAGAAGTCATCATCCCTATGCCATTTTTCCTTCAAAGACTTTACCATTTATTGTGAGAGCTTTGGAGGGCTGAAAGGTGTGGGGCTAAAACATAAGGTTTATTCAGAAGTTACCTTTCAAGCAATTTTATTGGAAATTCAGTTTGAAGCGACCTTACCACATGGCTACTATGATTTTTATCCCTTTGAAGTGCCCTTCGGAGGATGCACTGTTATCCTGTTGATTTAACAAGCATATTTGCCAAATCAACTCAAGAACATTAGTTCAATCAACTAAAATGGGTGTTAACTCTGTATCATTATCGCAAAATCCTTGATACTGAGAAATGTAAATTACTTTGAATCTAAACACAAGTTAGACAAACAATAACACCCTAAATATTGTCCCAACTAGCTTAACAAGTTTGTCTAAACAAACCATTTAATATTAACAATGTTGCTGATTTACCAAATCCCAGCATGCATTGCAGTATGAATATATTTTTATAGTTATTTTTAGTGTTATAGGCTTATTTTTTTGCTGCTTGCAAACTTTGTCTGTGCTGTTGTCATCACTGTTAGTTAATAGTTGTGTGATGATGTTCAGAGCTCATCTGTTTAAGTTCAATAAACTTGTCCGGGCTTACATTGTGATTTATTCTATTTGGAATGCAGGTGAGTGTTGTTGCTCTCCTTCTCTGCTTTGGGTTGTGTTCAAATTCTGGTTTGAATACACTTAAAACTAGATTTCTTTGTATATATAAACTCAGTAAAAAAAAAGAAATGCCCTCTCACATTCACCTGCTTTTATTTTCAGCAAATTTAATATTTGTATGAACATAAAAAGATCAAGATCAAAAGTAACAGTCAGTATTTGGTGCGGCCACCAGCTGCATTAAGTGCATCTCCTCCTCATGGACTGCACCAGACTTCCCAGTTCTTGCTGTGAGATGTTACCCCACTCTTCCACCAAGGCACTTGCAAGTTCCTGGATATTTCTGGGGGGACTGGCCCTAGCCCTCACCCTCCGATCCAACAGGTCCAAGACGTGCTCAATGTGATTGAGATCCGGGCTCTTCGCTGACCATGGCAGAACACTGATATTGCCGTCTTGCAGGAAATCATACACAGAACGAGCAGTATGGTAGTGGCATTGTCATGCTGGAAGGTCATGTAAGGATGGGCCTGCAGGAAGGGTACCACATGAGGGATGAGGATGTCTTCCCTGTAACACACAGCATTGAAATTTCCTGCAATGGCAACAACCTCAGTCCGATGATGCTGTGACACACCACCACAGACCATGACAGACCCTCCACCTCCAAATCGATCCCACTCCAGAGTACAGGCCTCGGTGTAATGCTCATTACTTCGATGATAAACGCGAGTCCAAACATCACACCTGGTAAGACAAAACCACGGCTCATCAGTGAAGAGCACTTTTTGCCAGTCCTGTCCTGTCCAGCGAAGGTGGGTTTGTGCCCATAGGCAACATAGTTGCAGGTGATGTCTGATAAGGACCTGCCTTACAACATGCCTACAAGCCCTCAGTCCAGCCTCTCTCAGCCTTTTGCAGAAAGTCTGAGCAGTGATGAACGGATTATTCATTCCTGTTGTAACTCGGGCAGTTGTAGTTGCCACCCTGTACCTGTGTGATATTCAGATGTACCGATCCTGTGCAGGTGTTGTTACATGTGGTCTGCCACTGCGAGGATGATCAGCTGTCCTTCCTGTCTCCCTGTAGCACTTTCTTTCTCACAGTACGGATATTGCAATTTATTGCCCTGGCCACATCTGCAGTCCTTATGCCTCCATGCAGCATGCCAAAGGCACGTTCATGCAGACGAGCAGGGACCCTGGGCATCTTTCTTTTGGTGTTTTTCCAAAGTTTTTTAAACTGTGACCTTAATTGCCTACCGCCTGTAAGCTGTTAGTGTCTTAATAACCGTTCCACAGATGCATGTTCATTAATTGTTTATGGTTCATTGAACAAGCATGGAAAACATTGTTTAAACCCTTTACAATAAAGATCTGTAAAGTTATTTGGATTTTTACAAAATAATCTTTAAAATACAGTGTCCTGAAAAGGGATGTTTCTTTTTTTACGGAGTTTTATATATATTAAAAAAATTCACCACAGTAATGATCAAGCTGGACAAAATGTATTTTATTAGCATTGATTTTTCTTACAATTAAAGAGTCTCAGTCAGAATGTGAAGGCATCCGCTCTAGATATACACTCACCTAAAGGATTATTAGGAACACCTGTTCAATTTCTCATTAATGCAATTATCTAATCAACCAATCACATGGCAGTTGCTTCAATGCATTTAGGGGTGTAGTCCTGGTCAAGACAATCTCCTGAACTCCAAACTGAATGTCAGAATGGGAAAGAAAGGTGATTTAAGCATTTTTGAGCGTGGCATGGTTGTTGGTGCCAGACGGGCCGGTCTGAGTATTTCACAATCTGCTCAGTTACTGGGATTTTCACACACAACCATTTCTAGGGTTTACAAAGAATGGTGTGAAAAGGGAAAAACATCCAGTATGCGGCAGTCCTGTGGGCGAAAATGCCTTGTTGATGCTAGAGGTCAGAGGAGAATGGGCCGACTGATTCAAGCTGATAGAAGAGCAACTTTGACTGAAATAACCACTTGTTACAACCGAGGTATGCAGCAAAGCATTTGTGAAGCCACAACACGCACAACCTTGAGGCAGATGGGCTACAACAGCAGAAGACCCCACCAGGTACCACTCATCTCCACTACAAATAGGAAAAAGAGGCTACAATTTGCAAGAGCTCACCAAAATTGGACAGTTGAAGACTGGAAAAATGTTGCCTGGTCTGATGAGTCTCGATTTCTGTTGAGACATTCAGATGGTAGAGTCAGAATTTGGCGTAAACAGAATGAGAACATGGATCCATCATGCCTTGTTACCACTGTGCAGGCTGGTGGTGGTGGTGGTGTAATGGTGTAGGGGATGTTTTCTTGGCACACTTTAGGCCCCTTAGTACCAATTGGGCATCGTTTAAATGCCACGGCCTACCTGAGCATTGTTTCTGACCATGTTCATCCCTTTATGGCCACCATGTACCCATCCTCTGATGGCTACTTCCAGCAGGATAATGCACCATGTCACAAAGCTCGAATCATTTCAAATTGGTTTCTTGAACATGACAATGAGTTCACTGTACTAAAATGGCCCCCACAGTCACCAGATCTCAACCCAATAGAGCATCTTTGGGATGTGGTGGAACGGGAGCTTCGTGCCCTGGATGTGCATCCCACAAATCTCCATCAACTGCAAGATGCTATCCTATCAATATGGGCCAACATTTCTAAAGAATGCTTTCAGCACCTTGTTGAATCAATGCCACGTAGAATTAAGGCAGTTCTGAAGGCGAAAGGGGGTCAAACACAGTATTAGTATGGTGTTCCTAATAATCCTTTAGGTGAGTGTAGAACCTCAAGATTATCAGGTGTTAATTGTGTATTTTTCTTTCTGTCTGTGCTCTCGGTGTATGCTGGTATCTGTGGTGATAGATGATACAGGCCGATAGAGCAGCTGTTCTGTTTCAGCAGAAATCTTCCTTTTCCCTCCGAAAGGCACAGCATTATCGCATATGTAAGCAGAGCTACACAGAAAAGTGCTGAATACAGAGATTAAGTCATCTTCATTTAGCCCCAGGAGCAAAATAGAGAAAAAAAGGAGAGTAAAGAAAGGGAGAAGGTAGAGAGAGGGAGAGAGAGAGAAACTGTGAGCGAGGCTCAATTAACTCATTGGTTTATGTGATAATGTGACAGAGTGAGTGATCCATAAATAAGGATGAATGTGTGGCAGCATCTATTCTGAGCCATCCTAATGAGTGTATGTGCTGTAATCTTTGACACATTCTAAAAAGTTTCATTGCAGTTTATTGCAGTAAACAGATTCATATTGTAAGGAATAGCTCACCCAAAAGGTAAAATTCTTCATTATTTTCTCACCCTCATCAAACACATATTAATTTCTTTTGAGGAGCTAAATAAAGAGATATTACAAAATGTCTAGAGTGCACTTTTCCATAATGGGTACTGGGAAATATGGAAAGTCTATATAACTTGTGTGCTATATTCCAATATATTCCATCTGAAGCTACATGATAGATTTGTGTAGACTAGAAATAGACTGATATTATGAAGTCTTTACTCACTGATTATCTTCTTCTCTGCTGTAGCTTTAATCTCAATTAAATTTTTGCATGTTTTGAAGTTGACAAGTCCATGACAAACATGAACCTGTGGCATTTTGCATCAAAATTGACACAATGTGTCAACTATGAATTTACGCATCTGCAACTGAGATTTGAGAGCAAAATTTTCAGTGCATAATCACTTTTTTTGTTTGTTCCTCACTTGAAGCTATCATATGGTGTAACAGTTTGTGAAGGTTTTACAAACTTATGAATCATGTTTTTCAGGATTTGATTTAACCGCTTGACCAAGCTGTCTGTTTGTGGGTGGTACACGCTCGTTTGAATCGATTTAATACCCAATAATTCATACAGCTTGCTTAGTGTATGCGGCATGAAGTAGTGTCTTGATCAGAAAGGATTTCTTTCGGATCCTCATTCGGGAGATGATTCTGAAGAGTGCTTCCATAACATTACATGCTGAAATGTTGCATAGAGGCACCACTTCCGGATATCATGTTGCGTAGTCTACCAGAAAAAACACATTCACAGCATGCCACACACCCTCTGCGAACATACAGAAAAGGGCCATTATATAGTTCAGTGTCTTTTCCTGCCATAAGTGACCCACAATCCGATTGTGATGAGCTGTCTGGAATAACATTTCCTGATGGCTCTGGATATGATAGAGCAATGTCTCGCTAAAAATGTTGACCATCAATTACTTTCACTTGGTCCAAGACGTGCTTAAGGGTTTCTTCTCGCATCTGTTCCAGAGGGAAATCCCCTGCAAGGAATCCTCTAAGGGCTGGGGAAGCTGACGTAGACGGCCCTGGCCCTGCCTCCCCAGCCAGCGCATTACCGTACCCAAGATTAGTGGATGGGTGAGGCGAGGACTAACCACCAGTTCCTGGAATTGAGTAGTCAGGGTCACGACAGGATAACTCTAAATAAAATAAAAACTATAAAATGTTCCTTGTCAAGGACACAGTCTCGGGGTGTGTGTGTAACTCTCTCTCTCCCCTCTGCCGTCTGGCTCGTCTTTTAACCCATCTCAAACTCTCACTGCAATGACAGACAACTGTTAGAGACAATCATTGACAGGTGATGATCCTTATGGCTCCTACACACTACATGACTTTCAAAGACATCGGATCATGGTACCGTTCATATTACACAACTGTCTGTCTTGTCACTGAAGTCGTAGCGTTTTCAAATTACACAACGAATCTGCGACAAGGGTGAACACATTATAAAACATTTCACTATTGATGAATCCCCGACATTTCTGTTGTGAAAAGTAAATTGGAGTCCAGGCAGAGCACACGCGAGAATTGATGAGATACGAAAACAAATGCATGATCATGTTATGCATTTCAGAATATGATGTGTATGTTTTTAATCGCCTAAAGGCATCATATATTTTATTGGTTACAATATGATAAAGTACCTCCTACTGTAAAATCTAACTATTTGGTTACCTGACTGTCCAAGAGAATTGGCAATTTCTCTCCAACTCTTCTCTTTCTCCACCCGGTTGTGGTACAGTTCAGAGGAAACATCAAATAGGCACCGTACTCAGGCCAATGTTCCACAAATTTTTCCTCAATTTCTTTGGTCCAATGAGACTTTCTTGATACCGCAGCCATGCTAGTTGCTAGTTGGTACAGGACTCCTCCCACTGAAACTTCCTGTGCTCCATTTCTTGCCCTCTCATTGGCTGTAGTTCAACGCTGCTGTTGAATTCAGTCAAAACATGTTTCACATTGCGCGATTTGAAGTCACAGATAGGTCCAGATATTTAACATTCTAGATATCTCACTGACATCGGCGACGCGTTGACGCTTCTCTCAAATCGCGTCTTTGATAGTTCATACAATGTGATCGTCACTTTTTTTGCCCATGATTTCATGCTTTTGTCGGCGATCTCTACAAAACTGTTGGCGAGTGAATATCGGGCTTAAAATCGTGTAGTGTAAACTCAGCATTATTGTTCTCATCTCCTGAACTTGCTCTGCATTCACAAGCCGCCACCCGACCACGCCCCCACTTTCACATATGTCTTCAGAAGTCTTGGAATGTTAGTAATTTGACTACTTTTATGGTGCTTATTTGTAATTGTTTGTAGTGTAACAGACCCTGGTAACTGTACACTTGTAGGGGGAAAGTGCACTCTGATGATTCTACAAAATTCCTTCTTTTGTGTTCCACAGAAGAACGGAAATATTGTGTTTTGTAATTAAATGAGGGTGAGTAACTGTTGACAAATATTATATACAGCACCTCCCTTTTGATAATGAACATGACCATTGACATAGACATGTTTTTCACACTAAACATGAGGTTTTTTTAACCTTGTGTGGGTCGCGTACACATGCGTGGATGTTGTATTTTGGATGTTGTATAATTGAAATGAATAAAAACCGACTGTATACCGTTCACAAGACTCTAGACTGTCATTTAAGGGTTAAACTTCTGCCAAACCGAGTCACGTGACACAACAGCATGCTGCTGATTTTCGTGAAGTGCTCCTACGGACACAGCACCAACAATAGTGCCTCTGGTAAGAAGTGTCTTTAAGCTTTTTCACTGAACCCTGTTTGGTTGTATAGGAGTATCTAGTTACGTTTTTAAAAAAAAATGCCGCTTTGAAAAAATCTGTTAATTTTTGCGCATCAGTGGGCTGATGATGATGATGTCGTATGTGGAAATTGGCCACATATCAGCCACACTACTTCTCAAAAGTAGAAAAAAAATGTTAGTTACTTTGAAGAACGTTTAACATTAACACATCTGTGGGTCATTTCGCTTCATTTTAATATACATTTTGTAATATTTTATTTTGTTATCACTGTACAATACGATTCTAATAATGAGCATTAGCAAATGCATTCTTATATATTTACAATACATTTTCACATTGAGAATAAATTTATTCATCCAAAAGATGAAAAATGTTGCTTTAGGTGTTTTTATATGGATTATAGAAGAAAATAAGTTGCATATCAAACTGTTCTGAGACCAATGCACAGACAGCACACTAGAGTCATTCACTAAATAGGGAGCAACCTATAGCTTTCAATGCAGCCAAATTCACTCAATCCTAAAATCCAACCAAAAGTTCAGTTTCAGACTGCCGATGATTTTTGGCAGACATGGGACATTTGTAATTAGTACATGGATTCAGAATACTAGATATTATTTTGCCATGGTTGGCAGTGATTGGAGTATGATGGACATTAATTTGAATAAGAATTATTTATTCAGCTTTACAGAAAATCAGCTGTAAGGTCTGTAATGTCTCAAAAACACAAATAAACCAACACTCCACATATTGACATATATTTTTAGGAAACTGTTTTGCTCTAGAATATAATAAAACAATATATATTTGTCTTGTTTATTAGGTGCAACCAGTTACAAAATGCACACATCAGTCTAGCGTGGGTCCCAGGAAGTAAAAATAGCATTTTATCTAGACAGAGTGCCACCTATATATTAATGGTGCTACTACTATTTTACAGTAGATATGAAGTAAACTCTTCAATTGAATATAATTAAAATACTTTACAAATTGTATGTGTAAAAATTAAATACAGAATCATATTTTTCAATTAAAATCTTTATTATTTCAGAAAAGAAACGTTTGGCCTGGTGGATGAAAATGAATGAAAAATACCACAAACCTCCATTGAAAAGGTCCCCCCACACATCTAGGGATCAGGATATCATAGAGTAACCATCTTGCAACCATTTAGTACAACATAACAAGCACCTAGAAACACTCTAGCAACGCACCTGTAACCAGCCAAAACACGTTGACATTGTATAATAACAGTATGAAAACAAGTTTATTATAGAAGCAAGTATCGTAAAATGTAATTGAATTCGCAACAACAATGAAAAAAACAAATTACAAGGAATTTTGACCAAATACAAGGCTGATTTGTTTTTCAATGTTTTTAACTCTTTGACGGGTCAAAAATGAACCAAATATAACAGGAGAGATTCATTAAAGCAATACAACAGCAAGCAACCACAACATGAATATTGTAATCATTCACTATAAATGTTTATATCAAAATACCATGGTATTATCACTGTACCATCACAGTACTTTTTTGTAAGGTAAATCAAACAGTGACGACCAGTTAGAGAAGAAAGAACTGATAAGTCAGCCAGTGTTCAAAGGATGTAATGTGATCTCAGGCATATTCCAGCACTTGTAGCACAGCCAAGTATTGTAAAATCTCAGGAGGATAGAATGCACTTTTGTCCTCTACAGATAGACTGAGTCATCTTGAACTCAGCAGTGAGAAGGAAATGAAGATCAGCAAAAAAAAAAAAAAAAATGTCTCTTGATGAATGTATATTGTATATTTCACCACTAAGAATTTTGGCCGATTCCCTCCTCTACCCCAAGATAGTTCTTAGCCATGGGGGTTTTCATACCATTCAAGTCAGAAAGAAGGCCACACCTTTTCCCTATATTCCATATGCACTATGTAAACATGTATTAAGTGTATGCATGTTAGGGGTTCTTGCTAACCAACAACATCCTAGCATTGTGGCAGCAATTTTTGCACAGGCAAAATCTATCAATCTAATCAATGTCATTTCTATAGCACATTTAAACACCACATGTTGACCAGTGCTTCACATTATAGCAGAAACAGATCATATACATACAGAATGTAGAAAATACTAAATGTAAGCACCACTTAAATTTCCTTAACCTTAAGCGTTGTTTATTTGTGCTAACAGTGTATTTAATTTTAAAGCTTAGAATCTGGACTTTAAAATGCATATAGCTGATCCTAAAAATTCTTAAATAATGCGTTTTAATTGGCTGACAAATTAGAACTGTTTTGTTCTGGGACTTTGGGAAATGTCTGAGGAATTTGTGTGTGCAAACACACATCTACATATGTGCTCATCTAAAGGATTGGGACACTCCTTTCTGTATTTTGGAATCTAATACATTAATTTCCACTAGACCATGAACAACAGGTGTAACAGTGAAATAAAACCAATAAAATGTTATGAAAATTATCTAAATGGTGTGTGTTCAGATGCCATGTGTGAACAAAGTCATGGAATTTTAGTGCAACTAGATGAAATAAACTACAGTTTTCAGAAAGAAAGAAAAATAAATTCGGTCAGTTTTGACCGGAACACAATATAAGGGTTAAAATGTGAAAGAAATTGTAACAAAAGATGTTTGTATGTACTGTATGTTTGTGTGATTGAATGAATGTGTACTGTTTATATAGACTTGACTACATATGTGGTTGTGGGTAACTGCAGGTGGCTTTCAGAGACATTTATAAAACTGAAAATTCTCAGATTTCCATCCCCAAGGGACTTTAGTGCTTGAAAAAGGCATATAGAAATATAAAAAGTCTTCTCTCATCTTTGTCTTCGCTGCTTTTCCTGCATAACTTGTCTTGGCAAACACACAGACACGCACACACACACACACAGTTTTACTCTTTCATTCATTTCTTTCCCTTTAATGTTTGTTGGCTAGTGTGCATAATATGCTCCCGTGTTTCCTAGCAAGGGTTAAAGGTCAGCAGCAAAACTCACAGTCACGCACACACACAGATGTACCAGACACACACAAAGAGGGCTAGAGGTCAGCAGTGACTAACACGGTGAAAGGAACCTTTGCCCTAGAAACAGCTATCTGTGTATCAATCATAGTCAGACCCCATTCAACCCTAATAACGGTGGTGTAGATTAATGAGTCTCTCTCAGACAGCACACACAACCTCTCTCTCTCAGACACACACACACACACACACACACACACACACACACACACACGAAACAGGGTTTATGTTTGACATAAGAGGCTGTTTTCTTGTTTAAGTCTGTGTAAATCAGATTTGCTCATGTGTGCAACCACCATAAAACTTAGGTCGGTTGTAAAATGTATATTATATTTCAGATAGTTGAAATGAAAATGACTGAAGATCAATTTGTACGATCTACAGATGTGTGACTGATGACCCCGGCCATCAGCGTACCTCCACCTCCATTTCCGCTGTCTCTTCTCTCTCTGTCCTCTATAAGAGTCATCACAGACTGATAGGAGCAGACATTACTCAAGTAGTATATCACTCACGTTTCCTCTCTCGCTCTCTATCGGAAACTCATCCACAAAATCATACAAACTCTCAGAATTGCACATATCATTCTTATCAGATAGAAAAGTCACCCGAGTCAGAACTGTCTGAAGGTCTGTACTGAGTTTGGTGGATGTGGCTTGAAAGCTCTTGGATGAGTTTCAGTCAGAAATTTTGGTCTAGATTTCGGGATTTAAAAAAATATCTATAGAAGAACAGTACATTGGCTTTGATGAACCAAAATAATTATGACAGTCTAACCCTAACCCACACCAAATTTTCCCTGCTTAAAAATGGCTTTAAACAGCCTCAGCTGGTTGATGGTCTTAGCCGGTCTGTTTGCTGACTTAAGTTATGGGCACTTTGAGGCCAGGAGACCAGCTGAACCCAGCAACCAGCTTAGAATAATTTAAACAGTTCCCCCAAAAATACAAATTCTCTTATGATTTACTCACCATCATGCTATCCCAGATGTGTATGACTTTCTTTCTTCTGCAGAACACAAACGAAGATTTTTAGAAGAATATTTCATCTCTGAAGGTCCATACAATGCAAGTGAATGGGTACCATTTACCAAAGTAATCCATAAGATTCCAGTAGTTAAATCCATATCTTCAGAAGTGACATAAGTGTGGGTGAGAAACAGATCAATATTTAAGTCCTTTTATACTATCAATCCCCACTTTCACATTCTTCTTTTATTTTTGGCATTAGCGTTCTTCATGCATATCGACATCTACTGGGCAGAGAGGAGAATTTATAGTAAAAAAGGACTTAAATATTGATCTGTTTCTCACTCATACCTATCATATCACTTCTGAAGATATGGATCTAAACACTGGAGCAGTGGTGGAAAGAGCACTGAAAATCTTAAGTAAAAGTATTGCTACTTAATAAATAATTCACTTTCAAGTACAAAAAGATACTGAGAAATGATATGACTCAAGTAAGATTGACTTCCTCCATTGAGCATAAAAGTACAGCATTATCTGTGGAATTCAAATGGGTTGCATGCGTTTTATGCTCTGGTTGCATTGGAGTTTGGAAGCATATTTAACTTGCTGAACAAATCAGGGATGTTATGTCATTTTTATTTTTCATTTTTGAACTTTAAAATTGTGGTGAAAATAAATGTAGTGACGTTGAATACTTCATTTTCAATTTAAGTTATGTATACTCTAAAAATCTTTATTGTGTTCTGCAGAAGAAATAAATCATTCACATCTGGGATGTCATGAAGGTGAGTAAATGATGAGATAGAAACATCAATATTTGGTGTGACAACCTTTGGCTTTAAAACAGCAGTAATTCTCCTAGGTTCACCTGGAAACAGTTTTTATTGGTTGTTGGCAGATTTGATTCTAATCTTCTATTCTAATCTTTTTAATTTGCAAAAGTATTGTTTGGGAGTCTAACATTTATATTTCCTATTGACCAGTGGTGAGCTGTGCATTTTAAGTCT
This sequence comes from Moxostoma hubbsi, assembly GCA_032164185.1. Taxonomy (NCBI): domain Eukaryota; kingdom Metazoa; phylum Chordata; class Actinopteri; order Cypriniformes; family Catostomidae; genus Moxostoma; species Moxostoma hubbsi. The sequence goes on along the minus strand of JAVLUX010000018.1, from coordinate 27,650,532 downwards.
AGGCCTTCAGTATGATTCATGCCATTAAGAAAACACAGTTTCACAATGAATAAGATGCCATGTATCATACATTATGTTACTGCTAACTAGTAATACCAATTGACATTTTAAAAACACGTCCATGCACGAAAGCCAGAAATTGAAACAACACTTAATTCTCAAACAATCCTAATTTTAACTTCAGCATGACCATTTTGTGAAATAAACGTCACCCGAACAAACATTCAAAAAATCATAATTTTTCACATGAATCTATCAATGAGGACTATAATTAAAGTCCATAAATTAAGCTTGCAATACATTTCATTTCGTCAGGGTACACGGTTATGCTGCGTTCCATTCAAGTTGGATGAGGGATATTCCTACTTGATATCTCCGACCATAAATGCATCCCATTCCCCGATATTCGGAACTGCAACACTCCCGGTCGCTTAGCAGGGGTTTGACTCTCATTAGAGATGTCTCCTAGCAACCCAACTGATAAACAATGCTGCAACGCTAGCATTTGTGCTTCAGCTGTACTATTATCAAAAGAGATTATAATGTTTTATACGCCTGTTTCTGCTGGCGTTTGTTAAACAAGCTTTAATATAATGTAATGTGGAAATTAACTAATTTATCGATATTTCTTATTAAAGTGAATGTTTATCACTTCATATATCTCCTGACATGTTTGTGTGACATCATGCACCTGCATCTCAGCAAAATCAGAGTTGAGAATTTCTGCACGAACCTACAAGCTGTAGTTCTGACTTCAAGATGCATTTCATTGGAATTTTCTTAGTAGGAAGTTGTAAAATCCGACTTTGAGTTGAACCGAACACAGCACTACGTTTCAAAATATGATCCAACACTGACTGCTCAACCAGCCTAATTTACACTTTGAAAACTCCTGATGTTGCTATAACAATGCAATACGCACTTACCAATTTACTTGAAGGGACAATCAGCCCTCCTTTCCTGTTTAATAAAGCACACACGGTCATGCAGAACACCTCGTGTGTTTAAATCCATGAGGATCTCTTTCTCAATGCTGATTGTGGCAGTGATGATGATCGCGTGCTCTTCGCTTTCAAATTACATCACTTAAAGTGTGATTTCGTCACTCAAGGCCAGCTAGAAGGCCTCGACCTGGACATATCCTAAAGACCACACCCATAAAGAACAAATATATCAATCTGATTGGCTGATGAATCAAAACTGACTTCAGTTGCTCATTCATTTGAAGGAGCTCAGACTCCCGAGCCGTCACACTTTGCTCGTAAGCATCAAGGAATAAAATTTGACTGGAAAAACTTTTAGATTTTCTATTTGTTTGTAAATTAATTAAGAGTGGAAAGCGATTAAAAATACATAGGCAAAAAGGTGACTGAGTATTAAAAATATTTATTTGGCATGTTAGGCCAGCAGAGAAAGCTTTGCTGGCCCAGAGAAATCACCACTGCTATTGAAACACTAAAGCTGAAGAAATAAATAACCATCTTAAGACAAATGCTTTTGTGAAACATCTTATGTGTTAAGATATTTGCACAGTGCAGTGTATATATATATATATATATATATATATATATATTATTGTTATTATTTATTTTTACTTTTCTCAATTAAGGGCATCCCTGAATGCTCTCAAAAGTCATTTTGGTTAGATTTAGCTCACATTTCTGTACAATTTTCCCCTAAACTATAGCTAAGTATGTATAAACACACACACACACACACACACACTTTGAAATGGTCTTTCCAGAATAGTAAAACAGAGCAGTGAGGATGACACGAGCTCAGATCAAAGCATCAGGATCAGACGAATGAAAGGGAAACCTCACATAACTCAGCTTGGCAGTTCTCTCCAGTGAACATGTGCTTTCCAAAAAAATCTCAAAACTGCACTCAGAGATTTGTTTTTTTTTAGAAGGAAACAAAGATACATTCTTTAGCATGAAGGAAAAGCATACATATGTAAGCGAGAGAAAGAGAAAATTGAGGTTAGTGCTGAGAGGCAATAAACAGCATTTAAAAACGTTTGAATGTGTCTATATTTGAAAATGTTCATAAATGATCTAAACTGAAGCAAGCATCACTATTACTATTGCTCACACTAAAGGTTAGGGATGTGAATAAACCGCACACCAGTATTGTGGTGGGAAGTTGTAAAAATCTATTTTTCTCATGCCATGCAACAGAGGGAAAGCCATTAAAGGAATAGTTCACCCAAAAATAATAATTCTCTAATCATTTACTCAACCTTATGCAATTTCAGACTCGTATGACTTTCTTGCTTTCGCAGAACACAGATTAAGATATTTTGATGGAGATATGATGTAAATATATCCATACAATGCAAATCAATAGGGACGAACACTTCCAAGATCCAAAAATCATGTAAAAGCATCATAAAAGTAATCCATAAAACTCCATGTCTTCTGATGCGATCCAGTCAGTTTTGGGTGAGAACAGACCTAAATATAACTCATTTTTACTATAAATCCAACCATCTGCATAGGCGTGATCATGATTTGAAGCTGATTACACTTCCTCATACTGTAATCCCAGATTACAACCAATAACCTAATCAAACTGCCGGGAACATTCAGACAGCTTGAGCACAATCTTTCAGCTCAAGAATGTTTGTGCTGATGGTAGATAAGATCAAGTTCATTGGGGTTCAGTGGCCTCTGTCTCTTTATGTAAGCTTGTGTAAAGGGCCAGTGTGGGCCCGGGGCCCTACTTCAATTGACCAGGGAATTGGCCCCAAAACAATTTTACTCTGCTGTAGTAAACACTGACCCGTTTATGGATTTTAGGGGTAATTGGCCTAAATTTTGTGTGCTCTGTTAATGTGATTCAGTTAATTAGTTACTAGTCAGTTCAAGAGCCTTTATACTTAAGAGTAATGAGAGAGATAAAGGTAATCTAGGCAATCAAGCCTAGTTTCCTCTTGTTTGTTTAAGACAACAAAAAGCATTTGTAACATATTTAACTTCTTTATTATCAAGAATTTCAGATTAAAATAGAATATTTAGCTGTAAATGAAGTAGGGTACAACTTGATTGTATTCATTGGGATTTGATTGGATTGTAAAAAGGAGACTATTATTGATTAAAATCTATTTTTCTACACTCACATGGCAATGGTTAAATCAGCAGAAACGTTGTTTCAGAGGCAGAGAAAGTTATTACATTTTGATAAGGACAGATTATCCAATTAGTTTTTTTCATTTAAAATAAGCCTGATCTCATTACTGTTCATAGATATTTGTGCGTAATATTTACACATTCATTTGTGCATTTGGAGAGAAAGGCACAATATAATGACAGCATCTAAAATGTAGATGTTTTTACATGTGTATAAAGTATATTATACATTTATTTGTATATTTATATTTTTACTATTACTGTTATAGAGATATTCTTTAGCTAGTTACTTCACCCTAATCATAACCACCTAATAGGCATGTAATAGGAATGATTTAGTAATTATTCAATAATGACAGAATTAAAATTGTTTAAATGTGTGAAGTGATTGAATCCTTTGAAATTAGTTGATTGCAGCACCAAAAACGACTAAGGACAGAATTAAATCATTATAAGGTGAAATTAGGTAAATGCGTCCAATCGTTAGATAAATGTGATGACATCAACATGTTTAGTTTATCTTATTGATTATAAACAGTGTTGGGTGTAATCTGATACAGTAACTACAAAGTAATTACTGTAATCTATTTACATTTTAGTGGACAAGTAATGTAACATGTTACATTTTAAATTCTTGTAATCAGATTTTAGTTAATGACTCAGTTAAGTTAACTACTTTGGGAACACATTACAATAAGATTCCATTTGTTAACATTAATACTTTTACAACATTTATTCATCTTGGTTAAATGTTAATTTCTTCATATACTAGTACATTTTTTTAAATCAAAAGTTGTATATATTAACTCATAGTCAATGCACTATGAACTAACATTAACAAATATTAATAAATGCTATAAAAATATATTGTTCATTGTTAGTACATGATAGCTAAAGCATTATCTAATGTTCACAAATGGAAACTTATTGTAACGTGTTACTGTTACTTTTAAGTGGAGGTTATTCATATTTCCAAAATACTATTATGTAAAACATTTAAAACATGAGTAATTTTCATATGTGCATCTGTGTTTCTGTGGAAGGGCATCATCTCTCACAGAAACACAGACACACATATGAAAATTACTCATGTTTTAAATGTTTCTGAAAGTAAAGGAATTAATGATGTGAAAACATTTTTGATAACATAATCAGTAAAGTAATCTGATTGCATTTTTATAGAAGTAATTATTCATTTGTGGTGGATTACATTTGAGAAACTTGCCCAACACTGATTGTAAATAAAATAAAATCAAGCTATTAAATCCATTAATTCATTATGAGGACTCCTAAACGTTTACACATCTCAATCTCTTGTTAATATGTAAAGAGATTTACATTTTAAATGCTGTCAAAACATAAATATTGTACGTTTCAATGTCTAAACATCCTTACATGTATGTGAAAAATAACAGATATTCATGAACTGCAAACATTAAGGCCAGGGATATTTATTAAGAAAGTACAGGTCTATTTTATTGACATGTTGTCTTTAAGGTTTCTGTCCTTACAGGACCACCATATCAGAACATTGAAGCCATTTACACAACACGAGAAAAATATTTTTTTGGACAGAGATGTGAGTCTCATGTAGCTCTAGGCTACTCTCAAATCTATGAGAAAATGTAACATGGCAGTATGTGTTTTGTGAGAAGTGTGCAGAGAATTCCCTCTCTTTCTTCCTCTCATAGGGTGCACACATGTATGTAACAGAACACAGCAGCTGTTGTTGCAGAGTTTGCACCAGTGGATTATATACAACTGCTGTTAACTGATAAACTTAATTCATTTCAGGCCATTAAAGCTGCATGCATCAGAATTATAAAATGTTGTTTTAAATAGTTTTAGGTGAGTATATATATTGTCACACAGCAGGAAATTTCCGATATTATTTAATGTCAACTACTTAAGTGTTTCCGCTCCTTGTTTGTATACAGTATTTGTTCTATACAAGTGGTTAACTGTGACAGTGTATAAAACATTTGCATTCAACAGATGTGTTCATTTAGCCATAGAGCCTGCACATCCAAAGGCATACCTGCTGTTTGTCTCACATGTGTACATAAAAATAAAAGAGGAGATGGAAATGAGAGCAAGGCAGTTCTGGATCAATATTCCTTAAAGTTACAGTGTTAAACTAGTAAGACCCATGATATTTTCCATATATTGCTGATACATTGCAGACGTGACCTTTTCCCTGATTACGTAGTCTAGAGACACCAGAGAAGACTATTGCAACACAGGGCTTTGTGGGGAATGACAACCAAAATTTTTACATTTATATGTGTGTGTGTCAGCTAGTGTGCACATGCAAGTGAGTGAGCTTTTTATGTTCATCCATAGTTAATCTAAAGATTTGGGACACATTATTATTTGTATATGTCCAGAGTTACTACACTTGCAAGGCAATGCCGAATGGTAAAAAAACCTGAATTTTTAGGAACACTATAGTCCTAATAAAGTGCCAGATGTGGTCTTCTGCTTCTGTAGCCCATCCGCCTCAAGGTTAAACATGCTGTGCATTCTGAGATGCTATTCTGCTCACTACAATTGTACAGAGGGGTTATCTGAGTTACCGTAGCCTTTCTGTCAGCTCAAACCAGTCTAGTCATTCTCCATTGATCTCTCTGTTCAACAAGGCATTTTCCTCTGCAGAACTGCCGCTCACTGGATGTTTTTTGTTTATAGCACCATTCTGAGTAAAGTCTAGAGACTGTTGTGTTTCCCATGAGATCAGCAGTTACAGAAATACTCAAACCACTCTGTCTGGTACCAACAATCATGCCACTGTCCAAATCACTGAGCTCACATGTTTTACCCATTGTGATGGTTGATGTGTCTCTTTAAGAACTGAGCTGCAGTTCAGCAAGCGTCTCACAGACATGTTTTGGTTGAGCACATATGCATGAGAGTGGAATCGCACTGCTTTATTTTTTTTTTTTTTGTTGTTGTTTTTGATAAAGGTATTAGAGACATTATTCAATAACCAATGGATTCTCGTCTTTGGACACACTCCCTCTAGCACTACTGATAGCATGTTTCACAAGAAACTTCAGAAATATGAATTTGGAAGTATCTGCATCAAACTTTTTTACTCCAATGAAAGTTATGTTTTGTGTTGGGGTTTGGGATAGAGTGTAAGAAATGTTTATTCCTGTTGACTTTATTACATCATTCGCAAATAAATATATAAAAAATAAAGATAAAGATAAAAAAGCACCAGTATGTCAAGCATGGAGCTCACTAGTGCCCATTCGTTCAAAAACCCTTCCACCTTCGGCCACTGGGGGCAGTAATTACAATTTCAGTAAGCACAGACCAATTTCAACAGCAAAACTTTCAGCCTATAGGTGCCAAATTCTGTTCAGCAGCATATTACAGATTCTGCCGATCAAGCTTAACTTGTATTGAACAGCAAGACATTCCTTTAATATGGCTGATGCAGTATTTCAGTACAGAAGATTTTAACACTATATGCATTGACGTGCACCACCAGGATTCTTCTCTACAATGCAAAATCTTTTAAAACAACTCTTGACAACAGATTTTTTTTCCAACTACGGTCCGTCAAATCATGCTGAATAAGTGTGCCTGCCCCAGGCCTCTCGCTCTCTTCAAACACTCAAAATCTCACACACACTCATAACGTACATGCACGGACACTGAGACATGGTCAGTATAGATCTAAATAAGATCAATGGGAGTAACTGAGTGCAAGCAGGCTCAATGAGATTTAAAGCATGACCAATAAATAACATCCTACCGTGACACACACACACACACTCACACACAGCTTGAATAGAGTCCACTATTATGAAACACAGTGAGTGGGGAGGGCCTCCTAACCTTTCACCTCCATTTGCCAAATATCTGTTTGTGCATGTGTGTGTTTGTGTGTGCGCATGTGTGCTTTATGAACTAGTAGTTATGAGGGTGTTATGCTATTAAGGTGGTTTATGAGGACATGCCTAGTATCCCCGTAATTCAAAAAGATTAAAAAAAAAAACGGAAAAAAAAACCATACTAAACAAAATGTTTTTTGAACATGTAAAAATGCCACAAGGTTTCAGTGATGCTTAGGTTTAGGGGCAAGGTTATGGCTGGGGGATAGTACAGTAAATTTGTACAGGGTCAAAATATTTATGTCTATGGAGGGTCCTTTCCTTGTAAACCATATATACAAGTTTGTGAGTGGGTATGTGTAAGAAGGGTGTTTTGTGGACAGAGGGGTGCTGCTAAATAATGTCTACTGCCAGATAGCCCTGGTACCAGAGATACCATCTCTCTCTCTCTCTCTCTCTCTCTCTCTCTCTCTCTCTCTCTCTCTCTCTCACACACACACACACACACACACACACACACACACACACACACACACACACATGTGTTACATTTTTTAAACATATTGCGTTGTGTTAAACATTAGCCATTTTCATCTCTCTGGCAACATTAAAGAACTCTTTCCATCTTTTATTCTCTATCCACTATTTCATAACAGAACTCCATTACACTCTTACATTAAACATCTGTTTTAAAAAACAAAAAAAACTAAAAAATATGATATGCTAATGTCAGCTTCATTTGATGTGTCGTAATGAAGTAAGTAATTTGGGTCAAGTGACTCTGGCTCGCTCCCGATCCCTGAGTAAATAAATAATAAGAGCTCTAAAAATAACCCGAGCTCAAACTGTAAGATTTAACCTACATGAGAACACAGTGACAGCTTTATATGAGATCTGAGGGATTATTAAGCTCTGATAAGGCAGATACTTGCATGGCACACTGCACAACAACAGCATAATGCTGACAGGCATGTCTTTCTTTAAATCTCTCTCTAGTGTAACATTTCCATAACAGGGAATCTTTCCATAATTCTTATTGTAAGACCCCCATAAAACCCCACTGCAAGTCTTCATAATGCTCCAAGATATGAACACACACACACACACACACACACATAATTACACTGTGAGCACAGAACTGAGGCAAAAGTAATTCACCATGAATAAAATGGTGGTGTAATTTTTTCAACGTTAAAATTCTTTCTCCCATCCCAGCTTAATATGCAATAATTACAAGTAAGAAATTTGTTTGTTGAGTTCCCAGAAAAGTGTAAATATTGTGCCTCTGTAGCACTATAAAACCATTGCTATGTTTGTTTGTGTATACCAACACTGCTTACGTTTACATGGACACCAGAAAGTGGTCTATTGAGAGAAAGCAGCGTTCTGGTTTGCATGCACTGTATAAGCGGTGTACTCTTTAAAACGTACTGTATACATACGGCTCAGTCTGTAAGCAGTTTTCTCCACAGCAACAGAATTTCCCTGTGATGCTTGTGTAAATAAAAAACATGGTATCCGAGGAAGACTTCGCTATTTTTTCTCCATTGTTTCACTTTATTTTTAGACTTTCTATCGCGACATGCAATTTTCACACGTACGTGAACATAAGGGACAGTCGATATTTTACATTGGTGTGTATAAATGAATGTATTTTATCCACAGTATTCCTGTGTCCCATGATGCTTTGCGGGCGATGTGGGCGGAACATCGTTATGTAAGCATTAAAAATGATAGAAACATGAGAACAAATGATCACAGAATTATAGCGAGGCAATATTGCTCTTCCTCACCTATCTGTTAATGATCATGAGTTTGAGGATGATGGCCAAGTATCAGAAGTCTGAGTCTATCGATCAATGCTGAGCAGACTAACCTGAAAAGATATGTAGCCTATTAGCGCATTCACAGCTGCGAAGCTGGACATGTTTTGAGCACTGTAGATAATTATGTTCATTTTAAAGCATATATTGAGTCTAGTCAGAACCTGAAGAGATTATGTACTTACTGCAGATACAGGGGAGATCCAGACAGCAGGATCCTCATGTATTACAGAGGTCTGTACCGTGAATGTCGCTGAATGAACTCAGGGTTTCGAGACTGGTTTCGGGTTGACAAATTCAAATCAATTCAATCAGACTTAATTGGTACCATGATGCAGCTCATCAACTTGGGCAAATTGGTACCGTCTCTGTCAACTCAGGCTTCAATCCTGACTTTAAGATTAGATTAGGTGCTCGTGCACATGGATGTGTGACGTTTGCAGCACACAGACATTTGTGTGAGAGAACTCAATTCACTTCACATGAGAGATTTACCTCTGCTGAAAGCTGATGATTATGAATATAAGAATTTAAATTCATTTAAATTGTGCACAAGATATTGTTTTAAATATATAAATGTTTAAATGCATTTACACTGCTCAAGAATTCTGCATGAAATCATGAAGACTTAAAACACATGATTTACACAGTTTAAGGGAAAACTGTAAAATTATGAAGCAATTAAAGATATTTACACAAGAAGAAACAGTGGCTGCTACGAGAGCTCAAGAGGACTGCTGCAAACAAATTCTAAATGTGATAAAAAATATAAAACAGCTGGTATAATACGGAAGTGAATTAATATAGGCCCACAACTAGATCACACAGGCTTATTCATTTTAAAAGCTTCCATTTATTTAAAGAGCACCTATTATGCTCCTTTTCACAAGATGTCATTTAAATCTGTGGTGTCCCCAGAATGTGTCTGTGAAGTTTAAACTCAAAATACCTTACAGATAATTTATTATACCATGTTCTTACTATTTTTGGGTGGGAATAAAAACAAGCTGTTTTTGTGTGTGTCTTTAAATGCAAATGAGCTGGTGCTCCCCGCCCCATATCCAGAATATGGTTTTATGTGCACAACACACATTTATGTTCAAACACCATGTAAAAGTGAATTTTGTATAATCGGTCCCCTTTAAAATATTAAATATTTTATGTTTATTTATACTGAAAACTTAATATATCGTTCACAACTATTACAAATAAATACACTATATTGATTTCAAAACTAACAGAGTATAAAGAAGAATATTCTCCCTCAGTTCATTTTGCATTTAGTATATCAAAAAGTGTTTTTTTAGACAATGGAATAAACTACTTTGTAAATATATATGGGATAGTAGGAAACCTAGAACTAGTCTTAAAATTCTTAAGTTTGGGGCGGCTGTGGCTCAGGTGGTAGAGCGGGTTGGCCGCTAATCGCGGGGTTGGCGGTTCGATTCCCGGCCCACACGACTCCACGTGCCAAAGTGTCCTTGGGCAAGACACTGAACCCCATGTTGCTCACAATGGCAGGCGAGCACCTTGCATGGCAGCTCTGCCATCATTGGTGTGTGAATGTGTGTGAGAATGGGTGAATGAGATGCAGTGTAAAGCGCTTTGAATACCGTTAAGGTTAAAAAGGTGCTATATAAGTGCAGACCATTTACCATTTAAGTTGTCAACAAGGCTTGGAGGACTGGAATTCCTCCAAGCCTTGTTCCCAAATGTAATATATTTAACATTAATATATATTATTGTAAAGCTACCCAAATTAAACCTATATTGATAGAAATATCATTTAATACATTCCACACTACTCAATCCAGTGTTTGGAGGGAATATTCATGAAAGATACATATTCACAACCATATTTTGGGTGAGATGCCATTGTCCTTAAGAAATAAAACTGAACAAAATATATTTAGGGTAATCAGAATAGCAGCTTTGAAACAGATCTTAAACCAGAAGCCCCACAATTTCAAAGAAGAAGAGAAACAATTACAGAAATTCACCATGTGGAGAAAGTACATTTATAATTAATGTAAAAGTCTGGAATGTGAACATAAATGGGATTTGCTTAAAAATATGATAAATTAGTTTAGATAGATTGTTTTCTTCAGATTCTTGAACAAAAAAATATGATCTCATTTATTATAAAAAAGAGGTGATGCCTTAATTTTCCACATTATTTCTGTTAAAACTCATCGATTACTTGTGCTGTAAAGTTGTTTAAATCGTCAGTTTTACAGTCATGTTGGGGTTTTAGGGTTTGTTGGTATTACATTGTCATAACAATGAATTTGTAAAATTGGCTATAATAGACTTTCTCACACTCGTGCGAATAATAGCATTAGAATAATTAGAATAAGAATAATAGACTTTCTCACACTGTGATCACAGTCTGTGAAAAATGTCTACTGTACACAGAAAATGTTAATGAGTGATTTTATCACATTAAAATCATTTGAACACATATTGTTTACATGTTGTGTCTATACTTTTAAAACAGTGAGTATTGTAATGATTGATGACACAGATTGTCCCCATTCACTTCCATTGTAAGTGCCCAGATTTTTTTAATTTTTTTTTTTTTAATTTTTTTTTTTTAAAGAAAATGGAGAAACAAGTCGAAATGATTTTTTGTGATAATCAACATTATACCACAAATGCTGCCAGTTGAGCTTAACTTGTACTGAACCCGGAATATTTCTTTATAATGTTAATGTCAACATAAACTAAGACTTTAAAACTTCAAATAAATATTAACCAAGATTAATAAATCCTGTTGAAATACATTGTTCATTGTTAGTTCATGATGCATTAACTAATGTTAACAAATGCAACCTTACTATAAGGTGTCACCAAGAATTATTCATTAGAGACAGGAAGTAATGCAATGGGGGAAATGTCAATGTAATGACGCAAATATAAGAAGGCTAAGCTGTTATTCCCTTTTTTGAACAATACATTGTCATCTATTACACAGTAAATGAAACTTTTCCAAAAGCCTGTAGAATGCAAGCATATGTGTGGAGGAGAATTCCCTGCAGGAATAATATTATCTCCCACACCTCTATATATTAAATAAATCAGCACTTTTAATTCTCTTATATATCCACTGTGGCTGTTTCCTCATACCTTACACAACAGCATGAATCTACTGGGAACTATAAATGAATCATAGAGGCTTTCATATCATGCATTGACTTCAAAAACCACTGTTGTCAGTATGCATTCAAGCATTCACGCTTCACAACCCATGATAAAACACAAAACACAAAGACTACGCTCAACCTATCACCTTATTCACTGATGCCTGAGGCATTATATTTTATTACACAGTACTGCATACTGTGTATGGCACTGTGCTAGGTAACAAAAATATCCAAGTGGTTTGAAAGGCATGCCTGTCTCTGTTGACATCAAAGGCATACAAATCTGCATTCCACACATGCCGCCTAATGTATAGTCAGTCTGATGTTGTTGTCATGACAACCCATTGTTGAAGCTCCACATTCTGTTGATCTAAATGAGGTTATTTTCTGAAATTGTCCTCCAGGAACGAGCATCTATCATGGCCTGTGGGGATAATGACCTCTTCTGCGAAACGTATGTAGACCTTTATAAATCTGAGAAGGGGTTTTCTTGGTAAATATTTGCATATCTGGCAGTAAGTGAAGATGAATAAAATAAAGTTACCTCATTTAGTTGCACTCTATAATGATACAAACATATGTATTACTGTTAGGAAGAATGGCAGCCTCAGTCTTTATGGAAAAAAGGTGCAATGACTGAGGCTGACATTCTGTCTAAGATCTCCTTTTATGTTCCACAGAAGAAAAAAAAAAGTAATACGGGTTTGGAACAACATGAGGGTGAGTAAATGATGTCAGAATTTTTATTTTTAGGTGAACTATCCATTTAAATGGCGTGAAAAAAGAAGAGGAGGAAAAATACACCTCTGCTCACATTTTAAACACTTCCAAAGGTGTTTCTTTCTCTGTAGAGGGAACTGAAATGTTCAAAGGCTTTTCTGCCAGAGGGGAGTGCAGAGAGATACAGCATCTGACAACTGGTACAGCCTTTTCTTGCATTACCAACATGCCACCCACACAAGGGAAAACATGTCAGTGCCGATAAACAGATCTAAAGTATGCAGAAACAAAAGGAGAGACTGTAAAACAAAGCTGCCAAGGTTGTTCCCATGCTGCCCTCCTCTAAAGTGTCATCTCAACGAGCTCTGTGCGGGTGGTCTGGATTAAGCTTTGGTTTAGTTAGCATTAGCACGCACACTGTGAGCGAAAAAATTCTCAAAAGTTTTTGGGATGGTTTTTGACTTGTGCTGAGTCCTTTGTGGCATCACACAGGACATTTTAACGGTTTAAGTACCCCTCCAACCTCAGAAGTTTTGGGGAGTAACTTAATAAAATTAGCGACGCTATTAACTTCACTATATATTTTTCAGTTGAGTGACAGTAGCGCAGCTATTTTCAAAAACGTGCAACTTTTCCAGTAACAAGCTACTATTTCCAACGAGTTGTGGTGTATCGACACAAAACACTATGTGTCACTGTATTGTGAAAGCGGAAACGGAGGCGAAAGAGTAATGAAATGTGCTCACCTAAACCGTCATCTCTCTCATATGTAGCGCTGGAAAGTCTGAATCATTTAAGTGAATCGGTTCTTTCGGACAGTTCATGTTAATTAAATAGTTAAAATAAAGATCAAGTTATATTTAGCGTGAATCTGTGTGCCAGTCGTTTTTTTTTTAAAACCAATTAAGTACAGAAAAATAAACCGAGGGATATATATATATATATATATATATATATATATATATATATATATATATATATATATATATATATATATATATATATATATATATATATATATATATATATAAAACCAGTTAAAAACAAATAACGACTTGTTTTTCGAACATTTGATTTTATGTTGAAGTTTAAGTTTCCGTAATCGAGTTTAGCCGTTCTAGAATTTCCACTGAATAAGCCACGCCCACGCTTTCCAAATCCATGCGCTCCAAAGCATGCTCCAAAGATAACAAATTAGCTTTATTGAGACTGACGTCATAGAAAGTGTTGTTTAAAACAACTGCTGCAAAATAGCGCCCTCAACAGACAACTGTTATGAACAACATGGCTTAAAAATGTCAGTGAGCCTCAACGAGCCCGTTTACAAGCACACCATTGCGATAATTACTCTCTAAAATCAGCTTATTTCAAAAATCTGACAAGGCAAGAAATCCACGTATACATGACATTTGAAATAATTGTGTTATTCTCTTTTGACGTCAAACCACGAAGAGACATGTGCTCAACAGGTGAGTACATTGGATGAGCGGTAAGAACTCCGGGTAAGGTGTTTACATGGCACGTGAAATTTGCGTAATGGGTAAAAATCTTCCTGTTACATAACCACACTCGTTGGATTATTAATCATAATCGTGTAAGAATGTGCATGCAAATGCACTCACTAATTCGCGGCAACAACAATCCAATGAGAACGCGCAAAATGACGGACAGGTCGAAAATATCAGAGACCACGCCTAGGACCCATCTTAGTGTGCTGTTCACAGAGACATCTTACGTCACATATTTCAATAATATCTTTCAGGGAGTAGATTTTTTTTTTGCATACCTTTCCATGACATAATCACTTACAGCACCTTTAAAGATAGGACATGAAAAAATAGACACAGGACTAGTTCACATTTTGCTAATTTGATTTTTAATTTAAAAATAAATAAATAAAAGGTGAAAAAAATTTACGACTTGAATATCTGCAATGTCGTGAGACAGGATAATTGTTCAATGCTTTTAAATTCTTCAGAAAAATTAGTCTCCATTAATAATAAATTATTTTGTAAGTTGAAAATGAATTATCAAAACATACACTAGTCCAGGTCCACGGTCATTTTTCTTATTTCCTTTTTTTTAAGAAATAGTTCACCCAAAAATGAAAATTATCTCTTCATTTTCTCACCCTCATCCCATAGATGTGTATGACTTTCTTTCTTCTACTGAACACAAAGATTTTTAGAAGAATATCTCAGCTCTGTAGGCCCATACAATGCAAGCGTAATCGAGCTTGTAATCAATATCACCAAGGAGACTTCAGATGTCAAGATTTATAGTGAAAAATTAGTTACATTTGGGTCTGTTCTCACCCAAAATCGATTGGATTTCTTCAGAAGATACCAATTAAACCACTGGAGTCTTATGGATTAGTTTTATGCTGCTGTTATGTGCATTTCTGAGCTTTAAAATTTTGGTCACCATTCACTTGCATTGTATGGACCTACAGAGCTGAGATATTCTTCTAAAAATCATAGTTTGTATTATATGGATATCATACATTTCCTATACATTTAAAATATTTTCTTCTTTAATGTCACTTGATATCCAATTTTTTATTTAATTTTTTTGGCCAATGCCCTCAATAATTCCCCAGACGAGTGGGAGAAAGTCAAATTAGCTTTCTTAAGACATATGGGTGGTGCATACCTGAGCCTGTGTTATTAGAGATGGCATGAGATGAACTTTCAATTGAAGTCTGTTTTTTTTCTCACCCGTTTTAATATCCACCAGGCGAGTTATACAAGTGTTTGAGGAACAATTCAATGCAATAACACAGCAGGATGTGTTACATGCTGAAGTTTAATACTTGGGAGTTATGGGCTTGTCCAAATCACTAAACCTCAAGCAAACAATAGTAATAATGTTGCTATGCTTAGTTATCACTTATTTCTATCCAGTAATCATGGCTTAATCAGACAAATTTCAAAGGAACATTAAATAAGATCCCAACATTGTTCTATTGTGAACGTGCAAAACACATTGTACATGCTAGTATACTGCAGGTTACTAAAGATGAAAAATACCTGACTAGAATAAAATGTGTATTTTTGTATTGAGTAAACAAGATGCATCGCAATGCTCAAATCCCTGTTGGCCAGTGTGCTGACACACACACACACATACTGCTCAAAGCAAGTCTGCACACAGACATACAGAAATGCATATCTACAGATTCCAAGCAGAACAGCTGACATAATGTAATCTGAGATCCACTGTAAAAAACCCTTACAAAATCTGGGTAACTTAAACATTCAGCCACACAAATCCAACTTGGGAAAGAAACCACATAAGCCATGTATGTGTAAAAACAACACTTTATACAATTAGGCTGAAAAAATTCATTGAATACACAACTACTTTACAAATACAAATGCTGTTGTCCACCCCAAATTATTTACATGTGTTCTTGACCCATTAACATCAATACAAAAAGACATTTATAAACAAAAGCCCTGACATTATAGCTATTTCAGTACATATGACAGTGTATATGATACATTGACAACATTTTAAGGGGGATAAAAGAATCTTGATCTAAATCCATTCATTAACCATTCCAGGCCAACGTAAACACACCAAGGTCTCACTCAGTTGAATAATGGTCATATTGTTCATATGCATATATAGAGGGGGGAAAAGGAATTATATCAAAGATGTTTTTTCAAACTGAATTTGGGAGACCAATACTTTCCATAGCTGGCATGAAATGGCTACAGTGTAGATTATTTTCTATTAATTTGTGGTCACATTAAATAACATTATAAAGTGTTGTATCACATAGCACAAACATTTAATGTACAACTACAAAATCACAAGACAATTTCCACGTATTATGCGGTCAAACTCAAATGATTAATTTTTTAACTTAAAAAATGCATGGCGTTTTAAGCATACCATATTTTATTTTTTGGAGGGATGTTGACCATTTCCTTTGCACACGATACAAGCTAATGTATTTAGTCAACTCTTATATAGGGAAATACAATTTGTAGTCTGGGTGCTGACCCTTTGTGATGAGTGATGCAAACTGTGATGAAATTGTCTTTCAGTAGTTCTATCAGACTAACTGTACTTTCCCATCTCCACATTCATGAAGGATGTCTTGAAGCTTCAGCTATCCTTTACCATGATCATCAATAAATGTTTCAAAAGGAACATTTACCTACACAAACAAAAGGAAATTAACACAATGCCTATTTAAAAAATGTGAAAGCACAGTAGGGGACACACATAGTATGACTGATTGAGCATTATGAATAACATTAAGATGATCTGCCAGAAACATCAAATGTTCCCGGCTCACCAAACGAAGTGTTGCAGAAAGTTGATGGGTGTTACAATCCATATGCACTTCATCCATGACCTTAAAGAGTGTGATGAGACTTTGACAAATGTATAAACAAAGTACACTGCATGGTAGAAAAAGAATAGCAAGCAATATACAGCTCAGTACAGAGATAATTACAAAATAAGCCATCATATAGACACTGTCTCTACCAAAGCCTCAGTCTGCACGGTTGTCATGCTTGGCTCCTGGACAGAAAACACTCATTTAGACTCAAAAAAGACACTTTCCAGAAAGTTTTAGGTGTGTTCCTCTATAATAAAGGGTCACCATCAATCTTCCCAAAACAAATAATATCTAGCCCTATTTTGTGCCCAGGCACTTCTGACTCCTTAAGCCTCTCTAGCTGCCACTGCTGGGTTTGGCGGGAGTTTTAGAGCGCATGGCGCCCCCAGTGCGGGCGTTTCCTTTGCCCGGCTGGGGCTGAGGGGTGGAGGCCAGCTGCACTGGAGACTCAGCAGGAGCCGCAGAGCTCTGCTGCTGGGCGGGGCTGTGTGGAGGCGGGGTCTGGATTTGTGGGGAGGTGGCTGCTGCTGTTGTGACAACCTGCTGCTGGAGGAGTTTCTGTTGGACCACTTGGGTGGCCATTGCAGTGCCCGCGGGAATAACCTGCACCTGAGCCGAACCAGCCACAGGTGCTGCCTGGGTCAGGGCCACCGTCTGAGGCTGCGCCTGGATCTACACACATCACAAAATGAATTAAATGGCTAAATCAGATGTTATGACAATTTGAGGATTTGATAAATCAATTCCAAATCAATGCAGAATCTATGATATCAATTAGGTAAATGACTTCTGACTGAGAGGCCAGCACACTCCACACCTAGAAGATTGTTTAAGTCAACATAAAACAGTGTTCAAACCCCATTTAGATCTGTAATCTAACATTCAATGGCAAGAAAAAGTATGTAAACCCTTTAGGATTACCTGCATTTATGTATAAATTTGTCTAAAAATCTGGTATGAACTTCATCTAAGTTACAATAATGAACAAACACAATCTGTTTTAATTGATAACACACAGATTATTGTATTGTTCTTGTACATATTTAATACATTATTCAAACATTCACCGTGTATGTTGGAAAAAGTACTGGGTGCCAAATATTTGGAATAATGTACAGATTTTGCTCTTATGGAAAGAAATTGGTACTTTTATTCACCAGTGGCATTCAACTGATCACAATGTATAGTCAGGACATTAATAACATTAATTACTATTACAACATTGCAGTAATGACAGCTTTGTAGATTCTTGGCACCCTGAGTCTTCTCTTTACCGTTGTACATGAAACTGGGGTTGAGCGGGTAGAATTCAATGCAGCTGTCAGCTGAGGACATGTGAGGCATCTAATTCTCTGATGTACTTATCCTCTTGTTTAGTTGTACATCTTGCCTTCCGCATCTCTTTCTGTCCTTGTTAGAGCCAGCTGTCCTTTGTCTTTAATGACTGTAGTGTACACGTTTGTATGAAATCTTTAAAGCATTGTGTAGCCTTCATTCCTCAAAACAATGATTGAGTGACAATTTTCTAGAAAAATGTTGTTTCTTTTTTGCCATTTTTGTTCTAATATTGACCTTAAGACATGTCAGTCTATTGCATACTGTGACAACTCAAAAACAAACACAAAGACAATGTTAAGCTTAATTTAATGAACCAAATAGCTTTCAACTGTGTTTGTTATAATGGCAAGTGATTTTCTTGTACCAAATTAGCAATTTAGCATGATTACTCAAGGATCAGGTGTTGGAGTGATGGCTGCTGGAAATGGGCCCTGTCTAGATTTGATAAAAAAACAACTTTTTTCAAGTAGTGATGGTGCTGTTTTTTAAATCAGTAATGTCTTGATTATACTTTGTGATCAGTTGAATGCCACTTTGGTGAATTAAAATTACCAATTTCCTTCTGAGACACCAACATCTGTACATTATTCCAAACTTTTGTCCACCAGTGCATGTAAACCACTAAGCTAATGATGACAAAAGCTAATTAGAGTCAGGAGTTGGCAAACCTGGCATCAAATTAATGAAAGGAGATTGGAGGTTAGAACTTTGACTTATAAAAAGCATTCAACAATATTTGAGTTTGCTATTCACAAGAAGCATCTGCTGACATAGATCATGCCTCGCACAAAAGAGATCTCAGAAGACTTACGATCAAGAATTGTTGCTTTGCATAAAGTTGGGAAGGGTTACAAAGTTATATCGAAGAGCTTAGATGTCCAACATTCCACAGTTAGACAAATTATCTATAAATGCAGACCATTTATTACTGTGGCTACTCTCCCTAGAAGTGGTCGTCCAGCTAAGATTACTCAAATGGCACACCGCAGAATGCTTGATGAGGTAAAAAAAAGACAAAAAAATAAATAAACCTAGAGCGACATCTAAAGACTTAAAAGAAATCAATGGAACTGATTAATATTTCTGTTTATGAGAGTCTACTATACGGAAAACATTAAACAGCCATGGTGTTCATGGCAGGACACCAAGGAAGCTGCTGCTTTCCAACAAAAACATTGCTGCATGCCTGAAGTTTGCAAAGACTTACTTTACACTTCACAATGCTAAAGTGAAAATGTTTTGTGGACTGATGAAATGAAGGTTGAATTACTTGGGAAGAACACGCAGCACTACGAATGGTGTAAAAAGGGCACCACATTCCATCATGAAAACATCATCCCAACGGTGAAGTACGGGAGCATCATGATTTGGGCTGCATTACTACATCGGGGCCTGGACCACTTGCCATCATTGAGGGAAAAATTAACATTTATCAAGATATCCTACAGGATAATATGGTGGCTGTGCACCAGCTGAACCTCAGTAGAAATTGAGTTATGCAGCAGGATAATGACCCTAAACATTGAAGTAAATCCAGTACAGAATGGCTTCAAAAAAAGAAAATCCACCTTTTGGAGTGACCCAGTCAGAGCACAGACCTTAACCCAATACAGATGCTGTGGAATGACCTAAAGAGACCAGTTTACACCAGACATTCTATGAATATGGCTGAGGTGAAGCAGTTCTGTAAGGAAGAATGGTCCAAAATTCCTACTGAACGTTGTGCAGGTCTAATCCGCAGCTACGAGAAATGCATGGTTGAGGTAATTGCTGCCAAATGAGGATCGACCAGTTATTAAATCCATGGGAAATGTTCAATAAAGACATGAAAGATTATAATTGTTTGTGTGTTGTTGGCTTAAGCACATTGTGTTTGTCTATACTTTTGACATTGATCAAATGAAAATCACATATGACCAATTAATGCAGAAAACCAGCTAATTCTAAAAGGTTCAGACACTTTTTATTGCCACTATATTTTCAAGTGAAGCAGGATATTCCATGAAATAATTTAGGGTAAGACTTATTTTATCTATTGTAAATTGACTGGATAGTAAAAATGGTCTCTATGAGACAGGTGGCTGGAGGGAAGGGTTTGAAAAATTGAGTGCTTGGTGACGTCTGCTAAAAAGCTATAACATTTTAATGAAAGATTACACAAACATGTTTTGTATTAATCATTAACAATTAGGGCGGAATATGTATTGAGTAAATAGGATGACATTTTATTTCATGTCTTTAAAACAATTTAATATGCCTCACAACCTGTCCAAAGCACTCAAGAAAACTCTTACCTGCTGAGGAGAGGACACTATCTGCTGCTGTACTATTTGAGGAAGCTTAGCAACCTACAAGCAGAAGGGAAAATGACTACAAGGAAAATCTGAACACTTAAACCACACACACACACACACACACACACACACACACACACACATTCATAAAGCACTGCATATCTGCATATTTGCATTCTGATCACCTCATGTGTGTGTTGGGCCGATATGGTACAGTGATGTTCTGCACAGGCTGTGGTTGAAAAATAGTGACGGTTTACCTGAATCTGCTGTGCCGTTGCAGGTTTCTGAGGCTGTGCGATGGAGGTGGTGAAGAACTGTGTCTTGATGCTTGGCTGCAGCTGAGTGGTAGCCGCATACGTCACTTTTTGCTGCTGTTGAGCTGTGGTCTGAGCAGCCTGCTAAACCCCAAGAGATAAAAGGACTATGAAGAAACTTTCACAAATGGTAAGATTTGAATTCAAAAGCTTTGTTCACAAAGTGGGGCAAAAACATGGTTGAAAAATTGTAGTCCACTTTTGAAATTATCTGATTTTAGTGAAACACTGAATTGCAAAATTTACATGAAGTTAAAATTATCTTATTATTTGGAATGTCCCACTTCTGCTTTAATGACGGCATGCCCTGAAGCTGGTATGGACTCTACAAGTTTGCGCAAATGCTGATGATCCATGTTATCCCAGCATGATTTGAGAATGTTCAAAAGAGCATCTTGTGTGCTTCAATGGATGCAAAGGAATTGGACCTTTCATTTAAAAAGTTAACATGGTAAATTTCACAAATGAGCTTATTTGATTAGTGACCTAAAAATATTGCAGAATCTTGAATATTTCTTATCTGACATCACGTTCCTTTTTTTTTTTTTTTAATCCTAAAGGCTCTGATACATTCGCAGTAAAGTTCTTCTCATTTGAGCAACGATACACTATTTGCGAACATTTAGACACTGGACATGTGCTGGGGGAGGCATTTAGAGGAGAATTGAAATATGAGAATGCATAAAACTTCATATACGATATTAATTTAGTTATCAATTACTTCATGCCTGATTCTATGAGAAGAATTCACACTGGATGAGTAGAAGAAGCTATTTTAACCACTCAAAGACTTGTAGTAATATAATGCAGTATATAATGTATAATTTGTCATGTTTACATTATGCATTCATGGCACTAATGCACTAACACAGTCATAATATGCACCGGTTACCCTCTGTTATTATAAATTTGATGACACTGATATTACTGCAAAGATAGGTATATCAAAGGGAGTCAATGGGCAGAATATGGAGAAAAGAATAAGGAGGCATTTTTCAATTTGGGCAGATGTGTGAATGGCTTCCAGCTGCAGACGGCACATGAATGAAGCAACATGTCAAACAACAGAGTGAATAGTAAGTCATTTTTATTTGTAAAGTGCTTCTTACAATACACACCATTTCAAAGCATCTTTACAGGAAATTATGCTGTGATGTCTTAAATGTCAAAGTCCCCTTTGAGCAGTTTCATTGAAAAATGTCATTAAAAATCATGCCTGAAATTGATTTGTCTTTACGTCCCCAGAGAACAAGCCAAAGGTGACTGTGGCAAGGAACCCAAAACCCCATAAAATGTTAGTTAATCGAGAGAAAATATCTTGGGAGGAACCAGGCTCAGCTGGGGAAGCCAGTTTCCCTCTGGCTAAACAGAATGTATATAATGATAATATCAATTAGCAATTGTGTAATATGAGTAATGTGTTAATTGAGTAAACCGTGTAAGAGTATTTGAGTAGACTTGTTTGAAAATGTCTAAGCAAACATTCAGATAAGTTTGCACCAGCTCGGCAACTCTTCACGCCAGTGTGTTCACGTTGAATGAACCAAATGTTGGCATCAAAGTAGGTGGAGCACCAGGTCAAACCCATTGCTGATGTGGACCAATGGCAGTAAGAAGGTGTTTAGCAGCCGGAGTAAAGTTTGCGCTGGCAAAAACACATTCTTTTTGGCCAGATTTTGTTCCAAATGAAATCACACCAATTTGTTTCGCTAGAAGTATATTGGTGCCTAATCCTAAGACTTGGTTTATTTCTGGGTATTAATTAGATATTGATTCTCATTTTTAGAATGTGGAGTCAGACTTTATAAACACGCTGTACAATCATTTTATGTAATAAATCTGGACATTTACTGATTTATTAGTACCTTTTGCTGCACAGCAGCTTGCGTTTGTGGAGGCTGTACTGCCTTCTGGATTGCAGCTGCCTGCGCTGCCGCCTGCTGCTTGTGTCTGTGCAACAGCTGCTGAACCTGGAAAGGGTGGGTCACCACCTGTCCACCTGCGCACGTGCGCGCGCGCGCACACACACACACACACACCTTAGTCTACAAGAGAGCCCTTAAATGGGTGTAATGACATTGAATTCTGCTTTTTTCTGAGTGAGTCTGTACCTGCTTTCTGCGCCTGTCCGATTGCAACACTGATGCCGGCCACGGTTACAGGTAGGGTTGTGACCCCAGCGGAGGAGACCACGGCAGGGACTGAGACTACAGGTGGGGGTTTGGTCAGAGTCACCTGGGCGGTTTGACCTGGCTGAGTTTGGATGGTTCCCGGGGCTGGGACACGTGTCTGAGAAAAGAGAAATAGATACATGTAAAGCTTAATTTCTTTATGCATTACCAATGATTTTATCCCAGGCAAGGGGTGTTCTTGGGCATAACTTAAAGCACTATTATGAAACAATGCAGACAGCCACAATAAAAGACACCAATGTAGAACTATAATAATTAAAATGTATATTTGTTTTATAAAAAAGATGCATACAAGTAATATAATTCACTGCTCATCCAATCAGGGTTCAGGTTTATAATTTTTGTTTTAAAACACACATTTTTACATTTTAGTCTCCCTTCAAGAAGGTGTGCTTACCAGTCTGGCCACCTGCAAGTTGGTGACAGTAGCTCCAGTGAGTACGGCTCCTGATCTGGGTGCAGCAACAGCAGCTAGATGAGCGTTGGCCTGAGTCGCAGGAGCGGCCTGCACCTGCTGCGGCTGCTGGGTGGACGCAGCCTGCTGGCCCTGAGCTGCAGCTACTGCCGCCACAACCTGCTGCTGTGCCATCTGCAGCTTCTGTTTCTTCAACAAGTCCTTGAGAGAAAGAGAACAGGAGAAAGAAAAAGTGTTAAATAATTTGGCATACTGGAAAGTGACAGAGGCAGAGACGTTTTCAGAAATTTACGCTTTAAGGCATTCAGTTCCTTTTTAAGGAAAGAAAAATGTGACATGTAAGAACTAGGTTCAGCAGTTCAATTACAGTAGATGACACATAATGTGCACACCATTGTTTCCTACAGAGTGTTTTGTAGTAGGGAAGCTGTGATGATTAATCCATTACACAACACTAGTTAAACATTGAGCAATACTGGAATTGCATCTAAACTTCCTTCACCATGGCAAGCATAAGCACCAAAGCGGACTGTGAAGTGTGAATTAGGAAGTGTGTGTACCTGCTGTGGCTTTCCTACTGCTTTGATCTGCGGAGAAGCAGCCTGTTGCTGCTGCTGTTGTATCTGTTGCTGTCTGAGCAATTGGAGTTGGGCTTGTGTGATTTGCTTACCCTGAGGCAACTGCATACCTGCAGCTAGAGATGGGGGGGACAAGAGGTGTTATACAGAATGTGTCTAAGTCACCATTCACTTATATTGCATGAAAAAATAAATAAAATGGTGACTGACAAAAATATTTATTTTTCCACAGAAGAGAGAGAAAGTCAAAATGGACTGGAATAGCATGACAGTGAGTGAATAATGACTTTTCACTTCTGATTTAATTAAAACATTATTGAAAAATGTGGGAGCATGACTCTCTGAATATGTCAATGGGCCCCAAACACGTCACTTCTCTAAGGACGGCACTTGTTCTACCTGGAGCCACCAGCGTGCGTGTTTGGGACTGACCCGGAGTCAGATTGGTGGACACCACAGCTGATGCGGTCACTGGAGTAACGGCTCTGACGCCCTGACCAGTCGCTATGGTAACAACCTCTGCTGGTGCACCTGTGGCAGGAACGGCTCTCTGCTGGGTGTGAACCACTTGAGCTGTGGCCGTTCCTGCCGCCTGGAGAGTAAGCAGTTAAAAGACACAGTTAGCAATAACACTCAAAAACTAGCAATTTTATTACTCCAAATATGATACATTTGTACATTAACACTAAAAGACATATGCAACCTTGCTCCCCTTAAATGTATATGTGGGTCTAAAAAGACAACCTTATGTACTCTATATTGCTGTATTACACTATACTTCCATATTACTCTACGTACTTGTTGTTCGAAATGGTGAAGGGTACTGACAAAAGAAAAGTTGCAGGTTCAAACACACCAAGAAGTGGTCCAGGAGATATTCCCATTGCATAACAATCAAGAGTAATCCCAGTGTTAAATGCAATGAACACCATAGTAAACACATATGGGTTATATAGACCCACATATACATTATTATAGAGGTACTACTAGTGATGCAAATTCTCTTAACATTTGAAAAAAAAACATTAAAATAAATGTAAAAAAGGTCTGTTTACATAGTCAGTCACTTTAATTAAAGAATAGCTGCAGTGGATCAAAAGGACCACTTCATGTTAAAACGATAGTCAAAGTAGACAGCCATGTGATTTTTGACCCACATAAGAGTGCTAGAGTTAGCAAAAACATTTCATGTATATAGTAACACATTACAATAAGGTTCTATTTGTTAACATGAGCCATCAATGAACAATACTTTTACAGCACTTATTCATCTGGGTTAATGTTCATTTCTTCATATACTAGTACATTTTTAAAATCAAAAATGCACTACGAACTAACAATAAACAACTATATTTTTATTAACTAACATTAACAAAAATGTATAAATGCTGTGAAAATAGTTGTTTATTGTTATTGTTCATGATACCTAATGCATTATCTAATGTTAACAAATGGAACCTTATTATAAAGTGTGGCTGTGTTTATCTTCATTATGTCAAATGTCTGTAGATATTTAAACGCATCTCTGACAACATCTCCTTAAACATCTAGGTTAAAGACTGTAGTCTTATGATTGTTACATGTGCAGTGGTAACTTGTGTTAGGATGGACGGGACTCACAGGAATGACTGGAGAGGCCAGACGTTTGTTTGCTTGGAACTGACCAGGTGTAACTCCAGCCACAGTGTTCACGATCACATTCCCGCTGACTGTAGCTGTTGCTGAAGTTTAAACAGAGTCAGTAATGCCTCAAATTTCAACAGCACTTACTTCTGAAGCAAGTAGAATGAAGTTTTGGTTTCATTTAGGTTGTATGATATGAACCAACCTGGCTGGATGCTTGTTCCCACTGTAGCCGTTTTGATAGCTCCAGCCTTGAGACAACAAAACCAAACATTTACTCTATCAACATGTTATACCTCAGTAAGCATGTAATATACCTTTATAAAATATCCGTTAAGCACAGAGAAATGGCTTAGATCTTAAAATGTTTTGTAAATGGAAAAGATAACAAGGAAAAAGTGTTGTATTAATCATTTGTCAAAAAAAAAATTAAATAAAATATCAGTTTGCGTTAATAAAGTATTAGAGAAGTTTTACCAGTACAGCTGTATTGGGGACTGCAGCTGCTCCAGGTTGGTTGGGCTGGGGGACTCCATTTGCCTGCGGCTGGGCTTGAGGCTGGGTCGCTGTCCCCTGAGGCTGGGCGGCTCCAGTGGACTGCTGCTGGGCTAGCTGCTGAGCCCTCTGTTGTTCAGCTAGTGCCTGCAAGAGATGCAGAGGGGAAAGGTGAGGTCAGGTTTTAACAATGAGCAACAGGGAGCATTGGTCCCTTGTTACAGTAGATTAGGTCACATTATTCCAAGTAATTCTAGAAAAACATTACTGTGCTAAAGTCTTGGGCACATAAGATGTTTCACAAAAACATTTGTCTTAAGATGGTTATTTATATCTTCAGCTTTAGTTTGTCAATAGGAAATATAAATGCTAGACTCTCAAACATAACTTTTGCAAATAGGAAATATTAGAATAGATGAACAGGGAGCCATGCAACAGATGTCATGGCCCCCCACTGAACATCATGTCATTCAGGGGTTACACAAAGAGACAGAAGCAATTGAGACAGCCGAAATAGATAGAAGAACTGTGGCGAATTCTACAAGAAGCTTGGAACATCCAATCTGCCAACAACGAGAAAAACTGTGTCCAGGTGTACCTAGGAGAATTGCTACTGTTTTAACGGCAAAGGTGGACACAACAAATATTGATGTAGCTTTTTTATGTTTACTGGACTTTGTATGACAAAAAATATTTATGTAATTATATTTGAAGACATCCTCGCTATGCAACATTTTTCACAAGCGCCTAAAACTTTTGCACAGTACTGTAGGTCTCACCTTTTTCTCTTTAGCGATTCTCTCAGCTCTTTGTGAGGCAACCTGAATAGGAGGCAGAGGCTTATCGTAGCTTATTCCACTGAAAGTCACAGAAGAAATTTAAACAGGTTAACAACGAATGGATACAACATTTTAGTATATGCAACATATTATAGCATATATTAGTAGTGACCAATCTGTTTTTTTTTTTTTTTTAAATGATCATTATCTGTCTGTCAAACAATACTTTAACCAGATAAAATCAGGCCATTGAATGATTCCAAAATTAAACGGCATTCTTGCCCACGTGGTAAAAAGTAATTAACAGCTATCCATCTTTTGTACCATATATTATTTTGTTCCGATTTTACTTTAACCTCTTCAACTATGGGCCATTTTTGGGCTACTGCCTGCAATTTTTCACATATTTCAATTTAAAAGCCCACCATTCACACATACTATGGACTAAATGTCAAAAATTGGTCATAAAATTGTATTTTTTCAAAAATAATAAGTTTAAAATCTTATAATGAACAAAAAAATAAATAAAAAAAAACAATCTTTGATTTTTGTTTTGAACTTTGGAAGCATGTAATTGTAGTTCTGTTCACTCAATCTCCCTCCAAAAGTCTTACTTGATTCCAACACTAGAAGTTCTAGAAAAATAATTAATCTTCCATCACAATTTGCAGATCTGAAATGTAGGTTGCTCTAACACATTTTAGCCCTCACTGATGCTCGTCCATAGGCATTCAATCTAATTTTCATGCACCACCCCCAATGTTTCATCAAATATCTCGGCCTCTGAGTGGACTAGAAAATCAATCTAGGTGACATTAGAAAGCAGAGATCATCCCCTTTGTGATGATATAATTTTATCATTATTTTATGCAACAATTGCAAAAGTGATTTCTATGAATCTAGTTATCTATGGAAAGATCAGATTCTAAGCTTTCAAACGATATCACATATCCCTGACTTGTGTATTCGGGGATATTAACATTTTAAGCACAAACATTTTTCATGACAATGCGCCCCCTTTTGGAAGAGTTTAAGCATGTAAAATTTGTAGCTTCAATGAGAACGCTTTTTACCAACATAACACACACTGCGTGTTTATACTATCAGCTATTGATATTGCCCAATAGGTTTATTTCTGTGCATCCCTAATTATTTGTGAACAGCAGACCATCATATGGCTGTATAAACAAGATGACGTCAGACTCAATACCTCTCAGCCAGCACAGATGCATGCTTGGGGTTCTTCTGGAATGGATTCATGCCCAGTCTATGGACAAGCAAATGACAAAATACACTCAAAAAGATGAAGCTGATTCTTTTTATGCCTTCACAAAATTATGGCCAAACATTAGCTTTGCACTTGCATCTTGACACAATCTAAATTCAACATTTAAGTTGCTTAATGGTGCTTGGGTGTTGAACATATTTCCTGCACATACAGTGGTTTTATGGGTGGGCTCCTCTTGCTAGCGATGATTTTAATCAGCTCAAAGCGACTGTTGTACAGTTGGATCTGGGTGGTATTGTCGTCTTGTGAATAGATCTGAGACGTGCGCAGAGGTCGACTGTTTTTGGACTGTGCAAGAATGGAAGTGTTACCAAAGAAATAGGAGACAGAAAATACATATAACAAGACAAATCATTATGTTTTGAAACTGGTTACCTTATAAATGCTCTTGGTCTTGTTCTTTTTAGGGTTAGCTTCATATATTAGCTGTTAAAAGTTGCACAATTATTATCATACACTGACAAAACATCACAAGGAAAATTATAAGGGTACAAAAGAACAAAGTCATCTGACTGGTGTAGATCTCTCACCTTGCCCTCTTCTCTAGGGATGATGACATTCTCATAGCGGTTGCGGCACTGTTTGGGCGAGCGGTAGATCCTGCTGCAGGAGTTCACCACATCACTCACCAAGTCCCAGTTAGGGGTGTGGGCCGGAGACACGATGGTCAGGTTCAGAGGAAGCTCCAGTAACTGCTTCACAGCCTACAAAGACAGACAGAAAGATATAATTACAACATATAACACACGCAGTCATTTTTGATAATATAATATCATGTAGTGTTTTGAGTACCTGAAGCAAGGCCCAGTCCTCACTAATGAGCCACTCAGGGTTGTCCTGTCCAGCATCCATGGCTGGTTTGAGCAGTGAGGGCAGTGGTTTGGCAAAGGGAGCCTGTTGTTTCAGAGAGAAGTTCTTTTTTTGGTCTTTACCCTCTCGTCTCACCTTGAGCAGACTGGCCTTATCAAAGAGAGAACGAGGAGGAATCACTGCTTCACCTTGCCCCTTCTTTTTCTTACGCCCCACAGCTGAGAGACAGAAAATACAGTGAAATGTAGCATTGAGCACATTAAGTTCAGATGTAGCCAATTGTGGAAGCATTTCTTGAGAAGCCTAACCTGATGGGTCCATATGTCTCTTACGCTCTTTGCGGACATATACGGGAGGCAGTTTAGACTCTGGCATTGGCGCCGAGTCATACATGAGGCAGATGACAGAGTCAATGTAAATATCATTGTCATCCTGGGGAGGGGTTAGAGGAGTCCACAGCTACAGACAAGAGCAACAGTCACATGAGTTACACAATATAATTTAAGGAATTTTGATGAATGAGTAGAAAATACTCTCACTGTTTTATTCACTTTGAGAGAGCATTGTCTAAAACTTACTGGCATAATCTCTGTTTGACCATCCTCATTCTCAAATACATATTCCTGCAGAAAGGATGGGGACAGGTTGTCAGATCTGCAGTTCTATGTGATATTACCACCTAGTGGAAAACACATTTAAGCAGGGATTTGTACCATGTTGTATGCATCCTCCCTGGTGTAAGTGAACAAATCCTCCTCATCTTCCAGCATCATCTGCTCCTCTTTCTCCACCTTAAGTCTCTGCAGCTGCTGCAGCTCCCAGCCTCTCTTAGCCGCCTCTATACGCTCCTACAATTAACACAAACACATTTATGCCTAATTGAACTATCTTTCCAAAGCATTGATAGGATGATCAATGCAATACAACCATCATAATGGATAAAAACTGCTTCATACCTTCACTGCCTGTTCATCATCACCGATGTGTAGGTACTCCAGATAGTGTAGAGCATATCTTTCAATAGGAGTCAGCTGGACATCAACACGCACATCAATAAATACATGCCTTACATTCCATGCAACATATTAAACTTCCATAAGCTGAACTGACACACTAATATTTGCCCAATCTTACCTGCTCCATAACTGCTGCCAGCTCCTCTAACTGGGACGCATCCCCTCTCACTCCTTCCTCTACCGCCATCTCATCATCTCCTCCCTCTACCTCTTCACTTCCTTTATCCTCTCTCTCTACATTCGTCTCCTCCTCCTTGGTCTCTAGTCGGATGCTGTTTAGGGCTTGGATGTAGGGTCTGGCCACATGAGGGGGGATGGACTCAGATGGGAAGGGCTCCTGATGGAGAACTACAAACTCTTCAACTTTCTCTCCAGAGCCAGCCTCCACTTCAAACAGATCCTGAATAGTGCGCTGTAAATCGCAAACACAACTTTGAGTATAAACTGGGAGTATAACAGTGGGTTTTCGGCCAAGGAACTAGCTGTGGTTTTTGGAGTGATAATGTATAACTGTATAGTTGCAAGAGCATGTGTACATTATACAGGGTTTCTGCAGGTTTTATGAAGCTAAATTTATGGCTTTTAAGACCTTTTTAAGACCAACTAAAGAAAATGTAATGAATCAGTGGTGGGATCCCACATTTTTTTCAAACGAGGTATCATAAAAATTGCATTTTGTTTTTATTGTGTACTGCCCCGAAGAAGCTATTTGACATAACACATCCACACATATATTCCACACGACAAAATAGTAACTGAATTTACACACATCAAAATCAAATCACTTTGTCACACTACCGTGTAGACAAGTGCAACAGTAGGTGAAAGTCTTGTGTGCAGAACCGCACACGATCCTGTTAAGAAGTTTACATTCCCTTGGTTCTTGATGATCAATAACTGATTGTGTAATAATTGTTCACAAATCCCTGCTTTGTACTTTTAAGAAAAAAAACTACAGTAAAAGTATTTGGTTTCTCAACATCTTCTGAACTTTTGAGATCTTCCCAACAGTGGCTATATATAAGGTCAAGATTTGGACAATTGAGGGACTAACACACAACTATTACAAAAGGTGTAACAATTATTGATGCTCAAGAAGGCAACATAAGAAGAACCAAGGGGTGCAAACTTTTTAAAAGTATGATTTGAGTAAATAAGAGTACATTTTGTGTTATGTAGCTTTTGAAGGGCAGTACTGCATAAAAAATATAAATCTCTTATAGGCTATTTGTATACATTCTGAAAGGGGTGTGGAAACTTATAAAAAACATAAGGGTTATGCAAACTTCTACACTTAACTGTATAGGCTATATAGTTTGTGA
The DNA here is from genome assembly GCA_032164185.1 of Moxostoma hubbsi. Taxonomy (NCBI): domain Eukaryota; kingdom Metazoa; phylum Chordata; class Actinopteri; order Cypriniformes; family Catostomidae; genus Moxostoma; species Moxostoma hubbsi. The sequence goes on along the minus strand of JAVLUX010000018.1, from coordinate 27,619,049 downwards.
AAAAAATTTTTTAGATTGAGTTTTCACAATTTAACCACATTTCAGCTTTTTGTAATGTACAAATTCCATGCAGCCTATCCTATCCATATGATGTCATTTTTTATGTGTAATTATGAAATGACTTCACAAAAGTTCACAACATTGTAACAGAAAATTCAAAATACAACCCCCACATCTGAACATAAGTGCTTGTACTACATAAAAAGTACAGTGCAGCTGTCTAAATGTGACATTGTCTGATTTACCTCCATGCTCGTGGGGAAATTAACATTACAGAAAAATACTCGCTTACATATTCACGTGCTGAATGAAGAAAAAGATCGGCTTCTTTCACCTCGCTTTTGGAATTTCTTTTTTTATTGGTGCATTTCTACTTGCGCTGACTGACAGGATGACAAAGAGTGCGCGCCAAGCGTATGACGTAATTGGCATGGTAACCAGATACATTTCAGCAGATTTGCAGAAAGTCTAGAATAAAAGTATCGTCAAATCAAAGTGCAAAGCTTTGAAATTGCATCTCTTCTCTGTAAACGATACCAAAGATAATAGCGAGAAGGAAAATTAGTTCATCAAAAGTAGAAAAAAAAAAATAAAAATCAGTGACCCTACCAGCTGAAACCAGGACATAATTTAAATGTTTAGAGAATTGTCGGGACACACCTCTGCAAAAAAGGACATCTGGTCACCCTACTTAAACGCAAAAAGAAAACAATCCCGCTACAAGAAAACAATCCATCATACAACATTTAATGCCATGACTTTATGAATTAAAGACTCGTTGCTCCGATTTAAGACCTTTTTAAGCCTTATTTTTCGGAAGGCCAAATCAAGACTTTAAGACCTGCGGAAACCGTGATTAAAGGAGATAGCTGTATGTAATGTTACCTGGGTTAAAAAGGCCAGAGTGTAGTCCATGCCCTGAGCAGCCACTTCTCGTATAAGGTCCTTAGTGCCGTTCTTCAAGAGCTTCTCCTCGATGGAGTTCCCACTCTCCAACCTAACAAAGAATAGCATTAGTAAAAAGACAAATCCACAGCAAAAACAAAACACAGTAAAACAAAACACAGTAAAACGATTAACAAATATAGCTGCAAGCAGTGATGATGGGCCCAAGCACCATGGGTAGATTTCCAACAGGTAAGTTTTGGAAAGCAATGGCAAGGTGGATTCATGCATTTGGCATTATTATAAACAGAGAAAGTTAAAAGAAACTACTACTGTGGAAAGTTTGGACATATCAAGCGAAACTGCTGAGATCAAATGCGCTCAAAGCAAAGAATTCAACAGAGTAAAAAGGTGGAATTTAAACATACAGCAAATATAAGCAAAATAAGGCTCAAATTAAGAAAAGAGAAAACCGCAGTTCCGATAGAGAAAGTGTTGGATTAACAGTGAATCATCTACTATCTGCAAGTTCTGAAAAGGAATGGAAAATCGGATTATAGATTCAGGGGCAACTTGTCACATGTGCAATGACAAAAGAATGTTTGCTGAGTTCAGTAATCTAGAGTCACAAGAGGTCGCACTAGATGATGGATCCTCCGTTTAAGCAACAGGATGTGGAATAGTACCTCTACTAATGACTCTACTAATGAATGAAAGAAATGTAATTTGAATGAAGTGTTGTACAATAGTGTGTCAAAAGCAACAAAGTCAGGAAAAATTGTCAGTTTCAAAGAGGATGAATGCTATATCACAGATGCAAATAAAAAGCTGGTTACTACTGCAACAAAAGAAGTCTGTACTATGTAAACTGTGAAAAGACTGTACAGGGGTACCAAACAGAAAGTGCAAATGTGCATATGGAAAATAATGAGAATGTCTGGCACTGATGTTATGGTCATCTAGGAAAGCAAAATTTAAATAAGATATCAAACACATTTTTAGTTGATGGTTTTAACTTTGATGCGTCACTTTTGTGAACCATGTGCTGAAGGAAATCATCGCAGTACGTTCAAAACCAGTGATCAAAAGCATCAGTTGAACCACTTGATTTGATATGAAAGCAAATGTCACTAAGAGGAGCTGAATATTTTCTGATATTCATTGATGAAAAGACTCACTATGTGTGGATATATTTTCTGAAACGCAAGGATGAAGTGTTTTAAAAATGTCTTGAGTGGCAAGCAATGGTGGAAAACAGCATTGGAAGAAGGCTAAAAGTCCTACGTTCTGCTGATGGAGAAGAATATATGTCAGCTGAGTATCAGAAATTTCTGAAAAGAGGAGTTCGACATGAGCTCACTGTACCAAAAATTCCTGAACAAAATGGAGTAGTTGAATGAATTAACAGGACACTAATGGAAATGGTGAGATTAATGATAGCTAGTGCTAATTTACTACAGAAGTTCAGGGCAGAAGCACTCTCAACAGCTCTATATCTGAGAAACAGAAGTCCAACAAAACCTGTTCAAATTATAACACCATTCGAAAACTGGACTGGTGAGAAACCAAAGGTTGATCATCTGCGCATATTTGGATGTACTGCATATGCACACATATCAAAGGATGAATGAAAGAAACTGGATTCTAAAGCGAAGAAGTGCATCTTTCTGGAGAAACAAAAGGATATCGACTCCATGATCAGAAACAGACAAAAGTGTTCTTCAGTAGAGATGTGATTATTAATGTGAAGGATTAATTACAAAAACAGATGAAGTGCTGTGAAATCTTATGTGGTGTTTGACTGTTTGACTGGTTTCTGAGGAACCAATAGAGCCTGAAGTCAAAAGATCAGAGAGAGTGAGAAAAATCACTAAATCACTATGGTGAGTAGAATACAGTTGCAAGCAACAAAACAAATGAGCCAAAGACTGTAAAAGTAGCATTGTTTAGCTCAGACAAAGCAAAATGGAAGGAAGCTATAGAAAAGGAAATCATGTCCTTACATTACAACAGTGTTTGGGATCTAGTAGAACTGCCAAAAGGTCACAAAGCAGTGGGAAATAAATTGGTGTTCAAGACTAAATTTGATGCTGATGGCAATCTTGAGCCACAAAACACATTTAGTCACACAAGGTTTTTCCCAGATGTTTGGAACCGACTATGATGAAACTTTCAGTCCAGTTGTCAGATTTGAATCAGTGAGAAAAATAGTAGCTCTGGCTGCACAACATAATTTTATGCTGAATCAAATGGATGTTATAACAGCTTTTCTGAGTGGAGAACTAAAGTAAGTAGTGTACATGAAACAACCAGAAGCTTTTGTTGTGCTGCTGCTGCTACCATGTGCAAGACATGTGAGAAACGTTTGAGTAAGAATCCTGTTAAGAAAGTCCATCGTCTCTTCATTTTACCAATACTACAGAGGCAGTATTACACAGCCATTTTAAACCTGTTAACTGCTCCAAAACGGTGTTGTTTTTTTGTGCTCGATTTATGCCATTAAAAGAAGTACTGTATCTATTTCCCTAAATTCCTTAGAAACAAGAATTTGAATTTGGTAGCAGTGATGTCACTCTCCACCCCATATCATCCAAATCGCACCAAACCTGTGTCGTTCATTTGAACTCTATTTGTGCCATTAAAAGATACATCATAACATATTACTTTCTTTGTATTTAACAAGATTGTTTAGATTATAAGAAGATATATCAGATTTGGTCTGATATTTAAACCAGGGATGCAAACTTCTCACATTTCAGTTAGTCACTTTTTCTGAAGCTAATCTGACCAAATTGTTTGGTAACAATTTCAAAATTTAACAATTTAAATGGTTACTTTAAGCTTAAAAACAAACTAAACTTGAAACTCCGTTATCTTCATTAATAATGCATTGCCATGGCAACACTATTTAAGATATCAAGAATCCCTTCAGAATTTAAAATTTACATTATACATTTTTTTTAAGCAATTCAGGTGGGAAGAGGGCTATTTCAAAGTGCCAAAGTGTCTGTTAAAAGTGCCACACTTCCGAGTCACATGGCGCCATGTGAGGGTCAGACGTGTGAATGGCGAGCTCTGCGCACTTTGCTAGTTAATACTTTTTGTGTCATAAGTCATTATGAATTACAAACAGATTTGTGTCATTTTTGTGGTGAGTTTCGATACACCCTGTTCCATTACTGTTCTATGAAAATAATCGGCCTCTGGAGACATTAAAAAGACACTTATGTGCTCAAGCTGACACCCCAGACAGAGCTGCAGACCAGGGACTCAATTTGAATGGCGTGGCACGAGAGATTCAGCATCAACTGTCGAGCATGTCAGCAATGTTGGCGAAGGTCGTTGCTGACTTGGAGGATCTTGCTGTAATACGTCGATCGATCACTGCCATGGAGACTCTCTCCTCTGTGGTGGTTACAAGTATCGGATGTCGAGAAACGGATAGATTATCTGGAATCATCGTAGAGGGAATTAGCTTCTAACCCGCTAGCGACCAAGAAAGACTTTGAACAGGTTTGGGAAAAGCTGGAAGACTTAGAGAATCGTATTAGGCAAAACAACATACGAATTGCTGGAATTCCTGAAAAATAAGAAGGCCGAGATGTAGCGAAATTCCTAGAGAAGCTCTTCCGGAGTCTACTCGACATAACAGGCCATAAGCTGGAAATCGAGTGAGCTCAAAGGGTTTTGGCTCGGAGATCCACTGAGGAAGACATGCCCCGATCAATTCTGGCCAAAATCCTGATATCATCAGATAAAGATCTTGTTACACGAAGCGAGGAGTAAAGGAAGGCTTTTCTTGGAAGAACCACAGCATTTTCTTGCTCCCAGACTTTGCAAATTCGACAAGAGAAACATGATCGATTCAAGGAATGCAAGAAACTCTTACATCAGCGGAAGGTCGCTTTTGCACTGATGTTCCCGGCCAAATTGAGAATAAATACCAAGGAAGGCCGCAAAATATATACAATATTTAATGGAATGAGCAAGTTATTGTGCAACACTGTCTATGTAGCCGAGTGGACCTGACTCACTGAACATTCACTTGACGGTCCGACGAAACTGGGCGCCTGTGTTTCTTTTTGTGCTGGTTATGCCTAGTGGCTGGAGATTGTTTTGTAGAAGAACTCACCTTCGGAACAGTTATGTGGATGAATCTACACATCTTTGTGTTTATCCCGCCTATTGGATGGAGTTTGTTTTATAGATTATTTTCTGTTGTGTAATGCTGTCTCACAAAATTTGTACAGAAGCACTGGACTTGAGCAATTAGACGGTAAAGTTGTCACGGGGGCTCTCGTAGGCGTACATGGACTGATTGAGTTTAGAGGGATGGATGCCAGTTGGCGCTGTAGTTTGCGGGGTTAATGCGCACGTTTTTCTTTTTTTGGTTTATTAGGTTCTGGGGGAAATTCGGGGTATGACTGTTGCAATAATTCTGTAAGGTGGTCTTTATAATTGTATTTTTGACACAATATATTTTTTAATGTGTCAAAATGTAAAATGTTAATATGAGTGTATTGTCTCTCTCCAAATGGAATGTGAATGGGTTGGGGCACCTCGTAAAAAGGAAGGTTATTTATGAATAAGAAATATGATAGTGTTTCTTCAAGAACGTAGGGACTATAATTTTTTTTTTCCATCAGTCCATAAGATTTATTCTAGAATATATTTTAAAAAAATATATATTTTAGTCCCTCATTTCATTGGTTGTTGATTGCTCAACTGAAAACATCTTAAGCCTCAGATCATGCCCTGGTGCGTTTAGAAGTGTTGCCACAAACAGAGAAAAATAAATCATAGTTGGTGCTTTAACGTATGCCTTTTGCAAAATCCTGAATTGCGGGGAGGAACGGTTCTTAGGGGTCGGATCATGCAGTATTGCCTCATTCATCAAAAAATACAAAGCACGAGAACTCATGGAGTTGAAAGGGAATATTAAAAGTGCCGAGGCAGAACCGAAGTGCCGAATGTCATCTGATGGCATCAGAGAAATTACCCAATTGAAATACAGATATAATACTATTTTGTCACGGAAGGTGGATTTTTGGCCATTTGGGCAAGAAAGTCGTACTTTGAGCCGGGGGACAAAGCAGGAAAACTTCTGGCTAGCTATAAATTACTGTGCAAAAGTTTTAGACACTTAAGATGTTTCACAAAACCATTTGTCTTTAGTGTGTCAATAGGACAAATACATTTTAGACTCAAGAGACGGCATTGTCCCCAGAGTGCCCCCACTTACCATCGTTTCAGTCTGGGACAACATAAAGAGACCAAAGCAACTGAGAAAGCCTAAATAGATAGAAGAACTGTGGTAAATTCTACAAGAAGCTTGGTACATCCTATCTGCCAACGACCAAGAAAAACTGTGTCCAGGTGTACCTAGGAGAATTGGGGATGTTTTAAAGGGAAAAGTGGCCACACCAAATATTGATTTAGCTATTTTATGATAACTGGACATTGTATGATGTTAATTGATAATTTAAAACTAATTATGGCATTATTTTTGAAGACATTTTTGATACAACAAGTGCCTAATACTTTTGCATAGTACTGTAAAAAGCAGAGAGAGTACTTTTCTACCATTCCCAAAAAGAAATCTGCTGTTAGTGAAATATTTACCTCGGTCATTGATATTAATGCTTCAAAGGAACTCTATTTTATCTATCTACTGACGAAGATATTAGAAACTTTGTGGACCCATTAGAACTACTTAAACTGACCACAGAGCAAAACAATTATCTTGATTCTGAGATAATTAAGCAAGCAAGGTTAAGGCCTTGTCTACAGGTAAGGTTCTGGGGCCAGATGGCTTTGCCACTGAACCATTAGCAGCTGCGATAAGAAATGAGGATGATTTTCCAGGGGTGGTGGCGGGAGGTCTGGCGCATAAGCTTGTGCTTTACGCAGATTATATTTTAATATTCGTCTCCGACCCTACTAGATCAATGCCTTGCCTAAGTTCTCGGGATACAGAGTAAATTGTTCTAAATCCGAAGCTTTGGCTCTGACAGCGCACTGCCCGGTAATGGCCTTTATCTGGAATGGTAAATGTCCTCGGATGCATTTTAACATGTTACACAAGCCAATTGACAAAGTGGGTTAGGTCTCCCCCAAGACTTTGTTTTACTATTATGCTTTTTGTCCGAGACATTTGGCGCATTGGTCACTTCCACCTGAGCAAGTGCCTCCCTGGCTCTTTATTGAACAGGAGGTCCTTGCCCCTATGTTGCCATTGCAAAGTCTTTCTGCCAAGCTGCCCAGAGAAGACACATCCCGTTATCTAGATTTATGTCTGTGAGGTCTGGAGCATTCAGATATTACTCTGCCCTAGACTTTGTATTTTGGGTGATGGGGCGAGTATTAACGTAGTGAATAAACACATAAAAAACTGGGTCCTTACCAGTGTGATGATCGGGAGGAAGGTGATTATTGGGGGATGGAAGTCGGCTGGTGCGCCCTCATTTCATGAGTGGTGGACAGAGTGGCGGCCTTTGAAAAGATGCCACTTAGATGGCTGGGCAGTTTAGGTGTCTTTGACAAGAAGTGGGGCACTTATTTGGCCTTATAAGAAGGGAGGAGCAGTGGAGAGAGATAGTTTGAATTGAATGTATGTAATTGATTGATGTGTGGAACCCTTTTTCTTTGGTAAATTTTGTGTCTATTTTTATGTCATTGAGTATTTTCTTGGACTGTCTGCTTGTATGGGTGTCTGTTGTTATTTGGTGTCTGACCACTGGGATGTGTGTTGGGTGGCGGGAGGGAGGGGCATATACTGATGAATGTTGATTCTGTGTTTTCATGTGAAGTTTGTGTTGATTTGAGTATGGAATAAATAAAAATTGATAATGACAAAAAAAAGTGCCACACTTCCTTTTGCCAGTTGGTGGTACTATGACCATGACCCGCAATATCCACATCAATGTGTTCAGCCCACAAGGCCAAACATTTGGCTAGATTTTGATGTAAATCTCACAATGCATGCAGAAGATATGAGACACTTCCTTTTTCCTATTTTTTGACATTATTTTATCGCGTCGCTATGGCAACATCGTTAGATGTTCTATGGGCTTTTGTGGGACCAACTAGACTGTAAGGTGTGTGAGAAGTGCCTGACAAGACAGCCACATCTATGCCAAGAGCTACAGGAAGCGTGGGGTAAAACGTCACCAGAGTATCTGCAAAGCAGTCATGGTTAAGTTCAAAGAGTAATAGTAAAACATGTTGTTAATGTCCTGACTATACATTGTGATCAGTTGAATGCCACTTTGGTGAAAAAAGTACCAATTTCCTTCCATAAGAGAAAATCTGTACATTATTCCACATATATTGTGCACACACACACACATACATATATATATATGACCATATCCAATTACATCGGCAAACCCCGGGCTGAGGGATCGGTGAATATTCTTGCTTTAGTGATTTTGCATTGAAAATTATATACATTTATTTAAAAAAAATAAAACTTTAATCAAATACTAATTTCAAAATTCAAACTGCACTCCAAACGAAATGGCAATTAAAATAACGAAGTGATAAAACAAATGTGGAAAATTATTTACATAAATGAAGACATAAAAACAATTATAAATGTAAAAATAATTACAATGATCATAATCACTGAAATATAAATCATGGTTCGAGGTGAACGTGTTTTTGTATTATTTTATGTTTTAATCACAGATGTACAGGCTGCAGAGTTGTGGTAACAAAGAACTGCTCTGTGGAAATAAAGTGAACTGAACTCAAAGCACCTCCTGAGCTGAGAATAATTAGCAGCATTCATAGGCAATACGGTCCTTGCAAAAACAAAACAAAAAAATCATCAGAAGACAGAAACAGTGTGAGAACATTTTAAATACGTGTGTTCCACGAGACTGCACGCCTCCAATCAAACAGCTTGTCAGACATGTGCACAGATGGCTTTTCTGTCATCTGTTCATTCTGTGTCTACAGGCAAATTATTTGTAATATTAATTTGCTAATTATAACAGCCTAATTATAACTATAATGGGAAAAGGAGCCAAATATCATCTTGACATCAAAGGCATCAGCTACTGGCAATCACTCTGACCATCGTCGATCCACGTGATCCTCGTCTGTCGGCACAACACTGATGTGCATTTCTCTCTATAATTTAATAAAATGTTCATACAGTCTCCTTGCTGGTTTTTCTGACACATTCAGAATTACCGCTTTTGTCGGTGTCACTGCCCTGCCTAATATATATAAATATATATATATATATATATATATATATATATATATATATATATATATATATATATATATATATATATATATATATATACACACACACACACACACACACACCTAAAGGATTATTAGGAACACCTGTTCAATTTCTCATTAATGCAATTATCTAATCAACCAATCACATGGCAGTTGCTTCAATGCATTTAGGGGTGTGGTCCTGGTCAGGACAATCTCCTGAACTCCAAACTGAATGTCAGAATGGGAAAGAAAGGTGATTTAAGCAATTTTGAGCGTGGCATGGTTGTTGGTGCCAGAGGGGCTAGTCTGAGTATTTCACGATCTGCTCAGTTACTGGGATTTTCACGCACAACCATTTCTAGGGTTTACAAAGAATGGTGTGAAAAGGGAAAAACATCCAGTATGTGGCAGTCCTGTGGGCGAAAATGCCTTGTTGATGCTAGAGGTCAGAGGAGAATGGGCCGACTGATTCAAGCTGATAGAAGAGCAACTTTGACTGAAATAACCACTCGTTACAACCGAGGTATGCAGCAAAGCATTTGTGAAGCCACAACATGCACAACCTTGAGGCGGATGGGCTACAACAGCAGATGACCCCACCGGGTACCACTCATCTCCACTACAAATAGGAAAAAGAGGCTACAATTTGCAAGAGCTCACCAAAATTGGACAGTTGAAGACTGGAAAAATGTTGCCTGGTCTGATGAGTCTCGATTTCTGTTGAGACATTCAGATGGTAGAGTCAGAATTTGGCGTAAACAGAATGAGGACATGGATCTATCATGCCTTTCTACCACTGTGCAGGCTGGTGGTGGTGGTGTAATGGTGTGGGGGATGTTTTCTTGGCACACTTTAGGCCCCTTAGTGCCAATTGGGCATCGTTTAAATGCCACGGCCTACCTGAGCATTGTTTCTGACCATGTCCATCCCTTTATGGCCACCATGTACCCATCCTCTGATGGCTACTTCCAGCAGGATAATGCACCATGTCACAAAGCTCGAATCATTTCAAATTGGTTTCTTGAACATGACAATGAGCTCACTGTACTAAAATGGCCCCCCACAGTCACCAGATCTCAACCCAATAGAGCATCTTTGGGATGTGGTGGAACGGGAGCTTCGTGCCCTGGATGTGCATCCCACAAATCTCCATCAACTGCAAGATGCTATCCTATCAATATGGGCCAACATTTCTAAAGAATGCTTTCAGCACCTTGTTGAATCAATGCCACGTAGAATTAAGGCAGTTCTGAAGGCAAAAGTGGGTCAAACACAGTACTAGTATGGTGTTCCTAATAATCCTTTAGGTGAGAGTGTGTGTGTGTGTATATATATATATATATATATATATATATATATATAATTAAATTCATATCAAAAACGTGCGACTATTTGTCTAATAGTCGAAAATAAAATGCAGCATTAAAAAAGGCTGCTTAGCAGTTAGTTTTTTTTGCTGGTTTCACATGCGCTTAATTTTGCCCATGTATTTTCGCAGTGCAAAGGTAAATGTAGTCTCAGCCTCAGAGAGCATGCCCAAGGACCGTCCACAGTCTGTGCACTAACAGTCTGATGCTTATAGCACACAAAACTGGAAAACGCTTTCTGGATCAACTCAGCACAAATCTGACTGTGATTGGTCGCTTTACATATCAGTTAGATGGATTTTACAGTCTAAGTAAGCAGTCCTTGGCCAATTGATATATGCCGCAGACATAGGTCTGGCTATGTGAGACCAAGATAAATGTGACCGCGCATTTATGTGTGTGTCTTTGGGAATATGCTGACCTGTATATGTGGATGTCTTTGGAGCGGCCGATCTTCTCACACCACTCCTGTGTGCGCATGTCCATGCTGGGGTTCAAATCTGTGTCATAGAACACAATGGTGTCTGCGTCGAACACATGACCCACGGCTGAGCAGCAGCGATTAGTCAGGATGGTGCAGAAGACCTGTCTGTTACGGTTAAATTTCTTGACCTGCTCCTGAGAGAGGAAGGGGAACAGGGACCAAGATGAGTTTAGCATCACATAAAGAATGAATGAAACTGTGCATAAGAGGTTTACTTCAGCTAAGCTTTCATGACAACAACGTACAGCACAATGCTGTAATCCACAATTGGACAAACACCAGAGCAGAAGAAACTGAAAGTGAAAAGAAAATGAAAGAATTAAGGAAAAAGATAAAAACCAAGAAAAGATGTCCAAGATCAGATCATAAAGGGCAAATGGCAGTTTTACATTTCAGTAGTTCTTTCAGTGGACGTGTGTGGTTTTGAGAGCATGTCATGCATATGAAGGAGACTATAATGTAAGCATCTTTTAAGGCCATGTATGGAACTGAATCCAACAGGGAGGGAAGAGTGCTCAGTTATCCACCCCCTTCAATACAACCCAGAAACCCACACAGCTTCAGCGAGACCAGGTGTTGTCCAGGGGAATACAAAACAAAGCAAGCAGAGACAGAGGACAAGAGTAACAGAGAGCATGTCTATTACCTGTCTCTCCTGCAATGACAGGCTTTCATCCAGCCGTACGTAGGTGAGGTGATGGTGGTCTAAGAAGGCCTCCAGTAAGTCCAGCATGCTGGTCATCTGAGTGAAGATCAGCACACGCCTATTCTCGGCTCTCAGCTTCTGCAGCAGGATGGAGAGTGCCTCCAGTTTACCTACAAAGCAATATTGAACCACATTAAAGCCCCAAACATCTTAACAGCATTTGAATGGGGGTATGGGGAATGTAGGATCTGGAAAAGACACAATCCTGTTCCATTTCTGCTAAGCAAGACATTTGACCCCTGATTAAAAAAAATCTGCCCATATAAGTGTATTACCAACTCAAAACAAACACATTTTAATTCAAAGTGACCACAGGTACAATGGGACATCCAAATACATCTCTCCATTTGTAAAACCTTTGGGTGAGTGGGGCTTCCCCATGCAAAATTCCAACAATGCTAGGGTGGGTTTTAGTGCATGCCATATTGTTGCTAGTGTTCTAGGTGGTTGCTTACTGACCCAAATTAAAAGGGCCCACCACCAAGTCACTATGACATTCAGGTACATAGATATACAGTAGTTCCTCTCTCAATGGGATTTTTTCACCTGTTTAATCGTACCTGTAAGTCTGAACGCCTAGAAAAGTAATAGCACATTTCTTGTCAACCAGCTATTTTTGGTATCATCTATGTCCGTTTCCAAATGGTGAAGGATTTATACCCCTAAGTTAAACACTTAAGGTTTGGAATTTGAACAAACTCCTAAACTTAAGTATGAGCAATAGTAATACTTGCCTTAGTAAACACCACTAATTAAAATATCTCTTAAGTTAACAGTGGTGTGTGCTACTAATGCGCTACACACCTGAATCCATCTCCAGTATGTGTACATCAGGAGAGCTGACAAAGGCAGGACAGGCCAAGCTCCGGATCTCTGCATTGTGGGGAGCAGACACTTCCTGCAGCTGTCCCCTCAAAGCCTTTTGTGCTAGGCTGTATGATGGTGGAGGATTGACTGCATACAGCTGAGGGGGAGGGGCCACAGCAGCCGGAAGTACACAGGAGAACCTACAACACAACAGGAAGTCATATAATTATATGACAAAGCTCTTATTATATTAAATACTTTATAAATTGCTTTGAAGATTATGGTGTGATCAATAATTCTAATGATTTTTATTATTATTATTATTATTATTATTATTATAACAAAAGCTTAAAACTGTGTTTATGGCAAGCAAAATAAAGTCATCTTCAAATACAAACAAGCTGCTAGGAAGCTTTTCCTTTTTAAAATAAAAAATGTACACGCAAGATGCCCGCACACAATTGTTGTGAAAAAAGGACACAGCAATACACACGATTTGTGTGAGTCGTTTAAAATAAAGACATGGCACTGGACAGTGGGATAGAACCCGCATGTACCTCTTCCTCAGGGTTCCTGCTGCTTTCCCCTGCTCTGTGCTAGAGAGAATTGCGGAGCGGAGTGGAGCCACTGTGGACACACATGTCTGCTGAGCCCTCAGGCAGCTGTCTCTACCCACCCAGGACCAGCGGGAGAGCCAGGGAGCCGGGAAGGATGGAGGAGGTCGTCCCTCATAAACAGAGCAGGCTTTCACCAGGTCAGAGCCATAGAGGACAGAGTGCGAGGATCGTCGCTCGTTCGCACGAAACAAACAAGCCAGGCGCTCCTTTAGCTGCCTGTTTCTCTCCTCATTTGACTGCTAAAGAGACACAGACAAGTTTGAGGACAGAGCTTTTCAAAAGATTCTTTCCTCCTCATTTCCTCAAACACTTGTCTTTTAGACTCACTTGTGATGTGGCGTTGGTTGAGGCTTTGGCATTTGGATCAGCGTCTGTGGTAGCTGGAGTTGTGACTGTGGTACTTAGCCCAGTGGTTGCTTTATGAAAACAGGCAGAAAAGGAGACTTCATATTAAGCAGTAGAATAATCACATATTTAAACTTTGTCACATATTTAAAGGATGTTTCTGCTTATACAACGGATTACTATGTGATATAGATTTCACATGATTTCATCCGGCCTGCAGCTTACTTATACTGAACTTTTTTCATTGGATATGCATTCCATTCCATAGGGCTTATCTCTATTCCCTAATCCCCAAAGGGTTTACTCTCCAGAGTGAAAGCTTCTGAGTGTTGAAGGGTGCAGGGTTAAAAAATGTCAGACATTCAGAATGCAAATTAACATCATCTTTCCATGCCAAAGCAGCTGCTGTTACTGTCACACAAGGCTGAAGATAATGAACATCATATCAGTAATCTTTATACATGATTTTGACTATTAACTACTTTCAGAATGCAAACTGAAAAAAAAAAAATTCTATGTAAAACCTTGCAAAGATATGAAAAAAATGTAAGCTTTATTTTTTAATATTTGTATTTTATTCATTTCAAATAAAAAAAATTATCCAGTGATCACAGATCAAGCAAATTTTCAAAAGCCAGTTTCAAACAGCCTTTTATATTTTTTAAAGGTTCATTATAATAATCAAACGCATTTCAAAACTACAGAAATTAAGGGGTCACATGAATTTGTTGAAAGAATCAGTGTTTGCAGTTGCTGCCAATCATGTGGCAGCAGTGCATAAAATCACACAGCTATGGGTCAGGAGATTCAGTTAATGTTCATATCAACCATAAGAATGGTGAAAAAAAAAATGTGATCTCATTGATTTGGACCATGGCATGAGTGTTGGTGCCAGATGGGTTGGTTTGAGTGTTTCTGTAACTGCTGATCTCCTGGGATTTTCACACACAACAGTCTCTAGATTTTACTTCGAATAGGGGATTGTCCCGGGATGTGTGTGAATGCGAGCAGATTACGGGAAAGCTGGGTCAGTGTGAATGAACACAGATATTATATTTCTATATTAAAGCATTTACTTTTTAGTAAATATTTTGTACATCTCATTTGCTGTATTTTCTTTGTATTTTTGATATATTGGCCTAATATCGGACATCAGACACCTAGTTCTTTAGATATAAGTATATGCCAATGAAAAACCCATTTCGGTGAATCAGTGGTGAAAAAAATAATCAGATTCAGACAGAGCAGTGCCTCACCTTGTGGTGGTGTCAAGGTGGCATGGGGAGGAGTTCCCAAGGAGTTTTGGACAGGCACAGTCTGAGGCACTGTGGGCATTACCATAGGCAGTCCCTGTGGCCTGAGAAGAGGCTGTCCAGGGGCAGATACAATCTGCAGAATGTTGCCTGATGCAGACACATACACACAGACAGACACACAGAGACACACAAAAATTGGTCATTTTAAGATAAGTAATCTGGAGAGAATAGGATTTACTAAATACATGTAAACTAACCATAACAAAATCGTTCAGTTAATTCAGTTCTCTGAAGGAAAGGAGTGAGACACAGACCACTCTATGGGAGATGCTTTTAATATGCCCACATTACCAGTTAAACACAGAGAAACACAAGTAAACACATTTACTCATTCATCTCCAAAATCAAACATCCTGCCCCTAGAATAACATAAGCCACATTAGCCACATACTTGACAAAAGTGTTAGAAGAGGCCCAACTTGCAGCTGCGTAGATATAAAATCTTAAATAAAACCCACAATGATGCCACTAGCTCAGAAAAACATACAAACACTTGAAAATGTCTAAAATCTCTAGTCCTAAATGCAAACAAGGCATGCAATCTCTGTCATTTTGCCAATGAAAACAGAGGGGGACTGAAAGACGACAGCCGAAAATACCATGCATGGGCCTTAGAATCTTTAGGTATAAAAGCAGCATTTGGGCATAAAATGAACTCAGTACATGACGGATGCACGGACAGCACATGCATCACTGATGGAAACCACAGTAAGAGAACAGTCTTTTAAGATCATAAAATCCACCTCATACAGATGAGCTTGAAAGACTTTTAAAAAAATCTGTCAAAACCTATGATGGAAACTAATTTAAGAGTCAAGTGAAGCCTGTGCACCCATTTTAAAAAATGTCATGCAAGTAGATCCGCCAGATAACCCATCAAAGCCCACATGACAGGCTTACATCTCGGAAAAATTAACTTTCAATGTGTATGCTTTGCTCAAACAATTCTTGAATTTTTTTTAGATAGCCACAATGGAACACAAGAATGAAATAAGTCTGTCACACCAAGAATCAAACACATTCCACTTAGTGCCATATATGGATCTAGTGGACAATACCCTAGTGCTTTAAATGGTTTCAATAACCTTTCGAGGTAAACCTATCTCACACAGTTTATTCCTTTTAGACGGCCCATAGATTTCAAATGACTGGGTCCGGGTGAAATATCTGCCCCCTTGCTTGCAATAGGAGGTCTCTGTGTGTCAGAGGGCGCCAGAGTTCCCCCTTCAAACAATTTGAATATTTCCACCAGATTGAGACACCACAGGACCACCAATATGATTGTTAATACCTATTCTCCCACTCTTGCTGGAATGCGTAAAGTAGTAGATTTGGTCACTGGTGAGCCAGCAAGATTCATCTCGGTCACGAATCGAGAAGTACAGCTTGCTTGCAACAGATCTGTGGGAGCCCTTCCAAACCATGGTCAAATCAACACGATTAACGGAGGATGCACTGTTCATTCTTAATTAGAAAGTGAGGTCCTGAATTCAGATTCCCGGGAACATGTGTTGCCCTCAATGAGGTCAGGTGATTGTATTCCCATATTAAAATGACATGGGGCATTTGATGGAGGCCTTTGGAACACTTTCGCCCATGTTGACATTTTGTAAGACATTACTATAGTATTGACTGTTCTCAATAGAATATGATGTCTATAAATAAATGGTAGGAAGTGCTTTAAGAGGAACACTGCGAGTAACTCCAAAAAGTTTATATGGTTCTGACTCCAAAGAGTTTACCACCTGCCACTCATTGCACATCCCTCCAGTATAGCTCCTCAACCTGTGAGAGATGCATTTGTCGTGATGACCTTGCGAGTCATAATCACGCCCATCGCCACACCACTGGCTAACAAGGCTGTATCTCTCCACACTTAAAATGTCCTGAGGCATAAAAAAGAGATTAGGACAATCTTGTTCCTGTGTGCACCCCAGTTCCAGTCAGTCCATATTCATCATTTTGGAGAAATTAAGCCATAAACCCACCGTTTGGTTAGAAAATCTTGATGCAAGTCTTTCCTGTCAATATTGTTCACACAAGCATTCGGGCAAGGCAGCACATTGCAAAGTGCTTTATGGTCAATGGTACTCATATCTACCTAATGTAAACTCCTACACAGAGAGCAGCAAGCTGATGCGGCCGCAGATCTAGAAGGGAATTGAAGCGAGTCTGCCAAGCTCCAGAGAGAGTAAAAACTTTTCTCAGCGTGGACCCCTAGCAAACCATAGCAGCCGAGGTAGCAACTAGCAGTGCTAGTCACAAGGTTTTATAATAAATTATCACGGAAACTTGTTAGCAAGCTACAGCGGAGAACAAGTTGAAGGATGGGTCAGCCAAAAGGTGTTGAAATTGGCCAAAGATTACTACAACGCTCAGGGAGTCGAGCGCAAACTCTTCTCCTATGAGCAGTTAAGAATTTTTTATGGCCAATAGTAAGCTTGTAGACTGTGTATTGAAGAGTGAAATCCTGAGGTGGAATAGAGCTGCTACCAGATTTTATTCAGGAGGGCAGGGCTCCATTTCCTGCCAGGCACAAGGGCGCACCTCCCATAGATTGGTCTGTGTCAAAACAAATTGACTGAAAGAGAAATACAAGTGACTGAATATGGAAGTGAAATGGGACAGAGAGGTGAAAAAAAGAATGAATATGGGCTGGACATTACCGAATGTACCTTGGAGCTGCAGGGGCTGGCCGGTGGTGAGCTGGCGGAGTTGGCTTGGGGACAGAGTGAACTTGTTGCCCTGGAACTGCAGGGTGACTGGGGTTTCGGGCTGGGCGATGCGGCCCTGGCCAACCAACTGGGCAACTTTCACTACATCTCCACCTTCAGCAGGAGATTAAAACACAGAGAGAAAAAAAATATTGTTAAATGACAGTTTAAGTGGCTGATAATTTGTCTTAGAGAGAGAAATTTATTAGTTAGTTCCAGAGTGGGCACAGAAAGGGGCATGCGGGTCCAGGGTGGGACAGGAACTCAAAACTTTTCTTTTAAACAGTAAAAATAAAACACCTGCAACTGATAATAACTGGTGATGTGGGGAGCGGTGCTTACATGCTTGAGCTCTTTACAACCAATGAAAGACAGCCAAAATGTTAACACTTTACAATAAGGTTCAATTTGTTAACATTAGGTAACAACATTAGTTAAAATAAACTAACAATGATCAGTACATATTAAGCATTTATTAATTTCAGCTATTGTAAATTAAAACATTTTTACAACTAATATATTTTTAAAATCAAAAAAGTTATATTAGTTAACATTAGATAATGCACTATGAACTAACATTGACAAAAAATGTTAATTGATTGTTCGGAATACCTAAAGCATTAACTAATGTTAACAAATTTAACCTTATCGTAAAGCGTTACTGACAAAATAAATGAAAATAACTGGCTCTGAAGAAATTCTGCACCAAGAAGGGGAGGTAAAACAATGTTAGAAGGCTTTCAGATCATCCAGCTGCTCGCCTGGCTCAAAAAAAAGAAAGGGATTAGTGTATAAACGATAAAAGAAAACGGAAATTTATATAAGAAAAACAAAAGGTGTATAGACATTGGAGAAGTCTGAAGGGTCATGCTTGTTTACAGAAAACTTTAAGCGCAGGTGTATACGGGAGAGAGAATATGAGAGGAGGGACTGGTCTGCAATGGGTCGTAGGGAGACCACTTACTAGGCAATCGTGCCTGGGAGCTGAGTACCAGCCTCTGGGCTACCAAGCTGTGCTGGAGGGAGAGGGCAGCAGGGGCATGAGAGGCCACAGCAGGCATAGGGGGTATTGTGGTGACCCCTGCCACACCCAAAGCCAGAGGGGTAGAAGGGGGGTTAGGGGTAGCTCCTGTTAGGAGTGGTCCAGATGAGCTGTTGGTGGATGTGGCTAAGAAGGAAGAGGTGGAGTTAACTGTCTGAACTGATCTATTGGGGAAGAGTGTAAAGGTAGTGGAGGATTAACAAATCTCATGTATCCATCTGTTAAATGAAACATGAGAATTATTTATTTCAACAACATACACAGACAAGTTAAGAAGTGGGATTTAATCTAGTTGGAATTAGAGGGCTTTACTTTCATCTGTAACATTGAGTGATTAACTTGTCATGAGGTGTTGTCAATCATTTCAAAAAGGTTAACACTAGGGATGCACCGAGACCACTTTTTCTCTTCTGATCCGATTTCGGAAATCTTAGTATCGGCCGATACCAATCCGATACCAGTGTTGTTTTATGGCATTATCAGTTTAGAATATGTTTACATTATTGTATGGAACTAACTGAGTGTGCTCTTTAATATGTACAGAAACACAAACCTCTAACTTCACATTATTTCAATAGAAATGTACAGGTTAATAAGAAAAACTGTTAACTAGTATACTGGATAATGTAGCAGCAAAATTAACAGTAATTCCAGTATAAATCATCAGTAGAAAAGAAGCGTTTTCTTTTTTTTCTTTGCAAATAATTTTCAACTTGCATCTGGACTTTAAAGTATTCAGATCTCTTTTTTGTTCAGTTTAGTTAAGACATCAGCTCACTTTTCATTCACACAGTTATTTTTTGGAACCCATTCAACTTAAATAATTTGTTAACAATAATAATAATAATAATAATAATAATAATAATATTAGTAATATATCTCAATCATTACCTTCAACTTTTAAACCCTCACACTTTTATTTTGACATTCTGAACTCTGCAGGAAGTCCTGTATGTGTGTCTGTTTGTAGGCAAGTTGACAGTAGTTTAATTAGCTTCTTTTTCAAATTCTGGATTAAAAAAAGAAAGAAAAAAAAAAAAGTGCATCCAGTGTCATTGTAAATGTATATTATAAGTGAACCAAACTTTTGTGCATCTACATCTGAGATGTTCGAGAGTAGCGCTCAAATATTGCACACTGCTGTAAAGGCTAAAAATAGCCACGACTGTGTGTGTAAACAGAGCAGCACCATCCACTGACGAGCTGGAGCTGCGCGTATATATTTTATATATTTACTTAATAAAAACAGCCTCGCACATCTTCAAGTGGTTTGAATAAAATGTACGAGTCATATGAACGACTTTAATTGTGTTTTTAAGTTTGGTGTCATTTTTTAGCTTGACGTTGCTGCATTGCTGTAGCTCTTTGTTTTTAATTAATCTTTTTGTTTTAAAATTTTTTGTTTTATTTTTGCATTATAAAAAACTATAGCTTATTTTAAAATTAGTTAGTATAAGTGATTGAATTTAAGAATGTATATGCTTACTTCAATGACCTTTAAATAAGTGTTGTCTAAAAGTTCACTCCATTGGCCATCCCAGGTGCCACCTCAAACTCTTCATGTCTCCTATGATTGACTAGATCAAAAGTCATAGGTTGGCATTCAATAACACCAGACAGAACTTAGTTGGTTTAAAACAGAGCAGGAACTGAAGCAGTGTCAAGAAATTACAGGTATTTAGGTGGACTCGCGGAACACTGCGTTCAGTCATCTAAAATGTAATATGGCTTGAGCGTGCATTATACGTTGTGCAGCATTTCAGAACCGCGTGAATGCAACCACTGAATTGCAACTGTGAAGCGGGCTTGAGAAAGTCAGATGAGGGAGCATTTCAATATAAACAACACTCCAAAACACCGCACAACATTTCGACAAGCACTATAAATGAACAGAGTAGTACTCACAAAAATCCCTTCTCTGCCCTGCCAGCTAGACAAAAATGGTAATGCAGTAAACTAATTCTTCTTATTTCATCTTTTTATTCTGACTAAACTCTGTTTTGGGGTGTGTACCATTAATTTCAAAGTCCTGTTTTACCTGTGCACCTGGTCTATTTCAGTGGTGTCATGCTGGTAATCTCAGCCCACACTGAAATCTCAGTGGTCCAAAATCGCACTCTACATTTAGTAGCTGTATAATTAACATCAATTATGAACTGCTTGGTTGCGACTGTGCTGTGTCATGCAGTATTTCCACTTTCAGTGTGGACAGACAAATGACTTGTCACTGGAAATTTGCCATGTTGCACCTGGTTAAGACACAGTTAAAGTGTGCATGTGTGCACATTTAGACAAATGCGTGTTTGGTTGCACAAAGGAAATCTCTCCTGGTGTCTTGATCTACAGTTAAAAAACATGGTGTTTTTTTAGCTTGTGTTTGTATATGATTGATCTTACCCTGTGTAGTAGTGGTGGTGGTGGTAAGTGATGATTTACCCCTTGTCTGTGTGTTTGAGGCAACAGTAGTAGGGGTGGTAGTTGTGGTGGGGGCAGTAGTAACAGCAGTGACATGCGAGGCTTGAGTGGTGCTGCTGGTCATGGGGACCAGGCGACCCTCTGGTTTCGTTCCATACTGCACTGGCAGGAACAACCTGAAACAACAATCAGCGAAAAGTCAGCATCAACTCAACTGCATTAATATGCCAATTAATATTTTATATTATTATACACAGCTATAAACCCTGTTTTTAGTGTTTACAGCAGGTGGAACTGTGTACAGTAGATGGTGATGTAATACTCTAAGGAACAGGTCTCTAACACCTCATAGGGTTGATCTTGCAGGGTTTGGGTCTGGGTGGAGGGTCGGATGCACTGTAGATCTCCTCAATGAGCTGCTTGGTCATCCTAAGTTTGGGCAGAAGTTCCTCTGCCTCATGACGAGTCCGTTTACCCTCGTTACCGATCAGGTCAAACAGAGACATATTTACAGTCTGGAGAAGAAAATTATATATCAGTCACACAAAACAACCAGCTTTCACTCCCACTGTCCAAAATACAATTTCTCTTTTACTTCTCTCCCTCACCTTCCACTTGTCTTGCTGCAGGGCGGTGAGAACTAAGGATGGGGTGTTGTACTGCAGTGGCTGACATACATAAGAGTCGTGTGTTTCTCTGGCCTGGATCAAGTCTGGATGGTTGCAGATCCTCTGTAGCTGCATAAGAACATCCAGGACCCTCACAAAATGTCCTGTCTTTAGGGCCTCCTGTGCACTAGAGGGCAAAAGACAGCCACTCAAAACACAAACTAGAAGGCTGAAAGGATTATGACAGCACAGCGAGTAACACATAATAGTAAGAGTGCTTGTCATGATGTGTTGCGTCTAAAAGCATTCTATGTGGTGTTGCTGACCTGGGTTGGATGAGAATGTCCTCGTACATGCTCTTCTGTCTCTTGGACAGACGGCACTTCAGAATGTGTTCATACTTCTTAGGCAGTTGCTTCTCAACGTCTCTCTTGGAACGGCGCAGAATGAAGGGCTGAATCATCTACGATGGTGAATGAGAAAACAAAAAAGTGAGAGAGGAATGATTTTTAGATTGCTATCAAAATAGGCATGCTGTTACCTTGTGGTTAAAGAAATAGACTGGTAACCAAAAGGTTGCAACAGGTGTTTTATGAACTATCATCATGGTGCCCTTGATCAAAGATGCCTGAAAGTTGCATAATGTGTGCGTGTGTGTGCTTGCAAGGCCTTACCCTGTGCAATCGGATGACCAGTTTGTGGCAGTAGTCCTGGTTCTGATCGGTGCCAGGTTTGACAGGGAAGTTGAGGTATGGGTGAGTGATTCCAGGCAGGAGAAAGTGGATCATGGTCCATAGTTCTTTCAGAGTGTTTTGCAGAGGCATGTTGATTAAGAGAATCCTTTGTTGACTGTTGAAATTACAAAAGCAACATAATAAAAAAAAAACACATTCACAATGCAATAAACATTTTATTCATACAAAGTATTTTTAAGAACGTAACAAGTTACTTAATTTCAGGTTGTAAAACATAAAATCTACTATTGAAGCAGCATACAGTACATCATAAATATAAAGCATAAATCTAATACAAAAGTATCTACACCAATACAAGTGATTGAGCTAAGAGAGTGAACTCTTGAATACTGAAATCTGCAAAACATGATTAATAGGGACCAAACTGAAAACTGAAAGTTTGTATTGAGATGTCTCCTAACTTCTTGATGTTGAAGATGGTCTCCCAGTGTTTCTCAGTCAGGTTCTTGATGAGCTGAACCTCATCCAGCACCAGGTGCCTCCAGCGTCTCCTCAGGAAGTGAGCTTGATCTTTCAGCAGGAGCTTGTATGTTGTTACACACACGTGGAGGCTGTTGGGCTCACACCACCTCTGCACACATCACAGAAAAGAGGGCATGTGAGATCATACAACAGAACAAAGTTGAAATGTAAAATTTTCCATAAGGCTCTACAAATCTGATTTGAAAACTATTGTGCGCTAACTACTAAGCCAAAGCTGCGAAAAAAGGGCTTTATTTTACAGCAAGTGGTGTACACAGATAGTAGTATGTATGCTAGCTTGATTTGGTTTATACCGATCTCTTAAATCTGCGCTGCCTTCTGTTGCCAAGGTACAGGAGTATCTTCAGACCAGGACACCAGCGTTTGAACTCCATCTCCCAGTTCAGCAGCTTACAGGTCCTCACCACCACCAGGTGTGGCCCCCAAATACCTGTGACACCCACATGACACCAGGTCAGGACATGTCCAAATTTAGTCTTAATCTTACAACAAAGGTTTAAGAAGAAAACAAACAAAAAAAAAAAATCAAATGTATTGTTTCGATAAATGTAGGTGATATGTGGTGGTACCCTGGTTGCAGGCCAGGTGAGCAAAGAAAGCCACAGTCTGTACAGTTTTGCCAAGGCCAGTTTCGTCTGCTATGATCCCGTTAAGGTTTTTGCGATGGAGACTTACTAGCCACTCCACCCCGACTTGCTGGTACTCTCTCAGGGAGCCGTGCAGCAGAGTAGGTGGTGGTGAACGACTCTGAGAAAACAGAGAGTACAGCAGAGTCATAAGACAATTAGAGCCAGTATTGAATTAAACTGCTTCTTGATTTAAGCTTTAGTCTTTTTAAAATGGTTTTTAAGATAATTACACAAAGTCTGTATGGACTCACAGTAAGTGTAGTCCTGGCGCTGCCTTTAGGAAGAATCAGGTCTGTTGCTGCGGCAACTTCGGCGATATCCTTTGTGGGCTTCCCATCAGTACCATAAGTCTTCCGCTCAGCGCCACGGTACTGATCCATACACAGCAAAGAGTCAATCAGCACTGCTTCATGAGGACTGTATGGAGAATCCATATCTGAACAGAAAATAGCAGAGATTAATTTTCTTGCTATTTCATAGCAACATTAAATAACTTCCACCAAGAAGTTATTTTTTATAATTATTTGGCACTTTAGATTATGATGAATTCTGAGAATTCTAAGAAAGGACTGAGAGAAGAAAAGTTTTGTGATTTGTTTTTTTTAATTGAGCAAAAATGTACTTTTTTCTTATTTTTCGGATATGACATTATATATCTCAGGATGTAAATAAGGTAGGTTTGCTTTTGTTCCCAATCATGCCAACTGTAACTAGGTGTAACTGTTGACACGACAAAGCAATCAAAAGTTATAGCATTAAAAACATTATTTATTTTAGTGTCCAAAAGCCTCCAAAATGAATAAAACATAAGAACACATACAAATACAACAATGATTAAAGGTACGCTCTCTCTAGAAAGCATGCCAGCATGAGGAACAAGATCTTATTCAGTTCCATTATGTGTCATTTGAGCCATCGAGTCTGTCTCATGTACTTAGCGTTATCTCCTGGTGGCCATATGTAATTAGACGGAACAATCCTCTCTGCCCATATATGGATAACTTCCACCTCTGGTAGCAGCAAACTGAATCCTAATATGATTGGTTTAGCATTCCATGATGCTGGAAAACATCTGATCCAGGAAAGATAACATGTTTAGAGCCAGATAGCTTTTTGTGCTTTGTGTACTCGTTTAAAAAATAATCTCCTCCTCTAAGTAACGGTATATGATTTAAAATTTTCTGTTTATTTCATGAATTTACAAGTGAAAACAGCATTTAAGCAACACCTGTTTACATGTAACATATATGTCAAAGACATATACTTAACAATTACTTGCAATACTTTTGTCTGTGACTAACACAAACAGGCTTGTTGTATTCTACTCTAAGAGCTTTCCAATGACATATGGCCATTTGATCATTTTTATGTTTTTATCGATTGAAGTGCAGAGCAAATTGTTAATAAATGGTCAAGACGTAACACTTCTGATTTGTCTGCAAATTTCAAAGCACTTTATCAGTTTGTCATAATGCCTACATGCATTATAAAGTACAGCTTTGAAACTTTAAAATTATAACTTTTTAGTGTTGTTCAAGCCTGTAGTAATAAATATTTTAATAATTATTTTTTTCTCTGTGGGTCCGGGCCCATCCGAGCTTAAAGGGTTATGCATCATATGTACACAGACCATCAGCTTCCATTTTGTCTTCGTCCTCACTCTGGCTGGAAGGTTGTGGCCACTCAAAACCCTCAGCATAAGCACCAGCGTACTGCTTCACCAGGTCATCCAACGGCACCTCAGCTACAAGACAGACAGCCAAGGTTTACAGTACTGCTTGACTGATATGGGTTTTCCCCATGGGCAATACTTCAATAAATACAAGAGTGGGTGATGGCAGATTTCATGCGATTATACACAATACAATGATATTTACATACCCATAATTCTGGAAAACGTTTACTTTTAAAATCTTCAAAAACAGCAATTGTGCATTATTCATTGACCAAGAGGGCATGGCTATACCAATAAGCTAATTAAATAATAAAACCAGTTAGATCACCCAAAACAAAAATGATATAATCATTTACTCACCCCATGTAGTTCCAAACCTGTATGAATTTCTTATATTGTATGAAAAAAAAAGATGCAATGAAAGTCACTAACATACAGTTTCCTACCCTCAGTCACTTACATCCCCTTTTATGTTACACAGAAGCAAGTCTTGTGGGTTTGGAACATCATTAGGGTGAGTACATGTCAAAATTTAGATTTTTGGGGGTGAAATTATGCCTTTAAAATACCAATTATCAGCAAATAAATATTGGTCTATTACTAGTCTAAAGGCCACACTGCATATTCATAAAACGTGCTGCCCAACAGTGTGATACAGAAGACCAAGACGCAGCCACAGAATGAAGGTGAAGATTAAAAAGTTCATAACAGTTTAAAGTACATGACCAGAAGTGAGGTAAATCTCACCTTCTTTGGCCAGTTCGGCTAGCTCTGCCTTCTGCTCAGCTGCAACCTCATTAGCCTCCTGTTCCTCTATTGTACTCTCCTCATCTTCAACTGTAACAGCACAAGATGATTTAAAAGGCAAACACATAGGCAACAACATACAGAAAAGTGGCATGCTAAATTATGTATTAATGCAGCAAATACCCTCAACATCTGATAGAGAGGTGCTGGACTTTCTCTTGCGGGATGGGGCAGCCTCCTGCTAAAAGGGAGAAAGGGGGTTTAAGACAGCTTGAAGGTGCTATGCATTATCAATTTTATATGCTGATGAGAGGACAAGTAGAGCTACTGTCAGGAAGACATTCATACGTAGATAATGTACATAGAAATGTTAGGAGATTATAATGGAGATGTTAGGCAGAATGTTCACCTCAGCCACCATTTTTCCATAAAATGAAAGAGTGTTTCATGGAAAGATGTCATATGTGTTTGGAACAACATGAAGGTGAGTAAATTATATTAATGATATTTTAAATTTTTGGGTGAACTATTCCTTGAAGACAACTAATTGAAAATGATCTTACCACTTTATTCTCTTTATCTGATTTCTCTCCTGATGACTGAGCCGGTTTAGCACATTTCACTGTATCAATACAAAGTATCAAATATAATTTCATTTTAAATTAACAAACTCTGATAAAGTCTACACATTCAGTTGCAACACGCCTGATATCTATCATAACTCAATCTCACTTTTGCTTGCAGCCTTCTGCAGGCTGAGAACTTTTTGTTGTTTGTCATAGATCTCGAAACGGAGTTTGATTTCCACAACCTGTGGAAAGAGAACAAGAATGATATTAGAGTAACTAGATCTCCTACACTTATCCACTGCTCATTAAGGGAACCAACAAAGCCCCCACATACAGTGATATAGCATATGTGTAATGGAGAACCTGTTCAATATTGGACCAGAAGTAGTCAACACTGCGGGCGATGGTGCGGGCAATGTGGCGCAACCTCATCTCCTCCTCCCTCTTCACTCTCTCCTCCATCTTTTTCTGCTCATCATGGTAACGCGCGCATGTGCGCACAAGCTACAGACAAAAATTTTGTTTGACTCTACACTAATCAATGCAGGAGTTTCAGATGTTCTAAAGTGAACCGTAGTGTGTATAAAAATATATATGCCACATCTGAGACACTTCTTCTCTGCTGCATGTGTAAAGCGGTCAATATTTGCATATCGGAGACTGACACAGTGCATGTCTTTCACCTTCTTGGCAGCAGCCATCTTCCAGCGCCTCTCCTGGGAAAAGTCAGCAGCCATCCACTGCATCTCCTCCAGCAGGTAGTCCCAGTGGGACTTGGGCCTGCAGGCCTCCTGCAATTTGGGTAAACGACTGGCCGACCACTGGCCCTCTTTACGGAGCTCTGTGATGCGCTGGTGCACATGACTCTCCTACAACCACACAAGAATCAAATGCCAGTCTAAGACTTTACAGGTAGCATCAAAATGTTAAATTGCTAACCATTGTTTAATTTATTTTTAACCTGAAGTGGAGCTGATGTATGTAATATTTTTGTTGTTAAAATATTTTCTCCCAAGCTTAACATTCAAGTCTGGAAACCATTATATTTGCAGAACTGATAGTGACGCTAGCGGCAAAATAAGCACTTCAGTTTGTAATTAAACTAAAATGTAACTTTACTCATTTTTTACGGTGTTGTGCATAATAAAGATCTTAAATATCCTTGCTGTTTTGCCCCTACCAGCTTGGCTTGTTCTGCTTGCTTATCCTGAGCGCGTTCCTGTGAGTTCTGCCCGATGGGACTCTGACCCAGCCCAGATATTTTAAGCCCTGCGTTGCCATTTGTGGCAGCAAGTTTGGACTGGTTGGCAGTGGAGAGGTTGGGGCCAGTAGTTGTTGTGCGGGCCAGGGCAGAAGGATGTGAGGAGGGGAGAGAGGATGAGGATGTAAGAGGGGAGGGGGACATGACAGGGGTAGAAAGAGAGTTGGACATCAAACGCTGGGCAGGCTGGGAGGTATCTGATCCAGGACGCATAAGTGCCACAGTCTTAAAGAGAGAAACAGATAATACAATATGAATGAGAGTGCTACTGTAAACATCACATTCCTAAAAACTAGCATCTCAGGAATCTCTTCATATTTAAGGTGCTGTAAGAGATTTCCATCATTTTGCTAACGTTTGCTAAACTTAGCTACTGAATTAGTCAACCCTGACTTCAACCACATACACACTCTCCAAAACTCTGCACACCTCCCTGACTTTTCTTGCCATTTACAGAGCTTAGAGCTTTCACAGAGACACGTGTGATTACTCAGGACACCCATTTCAAATATATATTCCAGGCAGTAGGACCATTTTAAGTGTGGTATCATAACAGCAGCTTTAATAGAACATCTACTTATCTATTTATAAACATAGTTGAATGATTTGGTGTTTTCAAACATTTCTAAAAGCTCTTATGTTTTTGATGCGAGTGTGCATGTGCAGAAAGTGTGCCGGAGGAACCCTGAACTCTGATGTAAAGGGAAACCCCACTATTGAA
This sequence comes from Moxostoma hubbsi, assembly GCA_032164185.1. NCBI lineage: Eukaryota > Metazoa > Chordata > Actinopteri > Cypriniformes > Catostomidae > Moxostoma > Moxostoma hubbsi. The sequence goes on along the minus strand of JAVLUX010000018.1, from coordinate 27,590,662 downwards.
AAGCAATTTATCTGTAACATTTACATAGTGCACGCTGTTTTCACACATTAAACAGCTTTTTGGAGAATGTGTGATATAGCTATTATGATTTAATATCCACAGAACTCCCCACCCGCATAACAGCTTTAACGACAGCTCTATATTGTTGAACCAACGTGTTTTGAATGATGGATGTGCGACATAGTTACTACAGTTTTGGGAAAAAGTTGTCACAAGCTATTTAATTTCTCCAACAACGCATCATACTATGGTGGTTAAGCAGTGAGTTACCTAGTTGTACAGGAAACACACCCCAGAGCAATAAACCTCAAAATTCAGAAACTTGAGACAGAAACACAACATATCAAACAGAGGCATTCTGTTTTGACAACAGAAAGAAAGCCACTTGTTTAGGACTAATGCACTGTATGAATCAGAACATGAAAACCCAATGACATTCCTTAGTGAGAGACAGTCCAAAAGCTAGATTAGAGTGTGTGTGTGTGTGTGTGTATGTATAATAAATAAATATATATAAAAAAAAAAACGTAAAAACATCGGCAATCTTGCTCTAAATATCGTATTGGCCATTTAAAAAAAATTCAAACAAAACACACACACACACACACACAAAACACTCCATTATATACTCACTGCTTGTCCAGGCTGCATGATTGACTGTTGCATCTGTTGCAGTTGTTGCTGCTGCATCTGGAGGTGGAGACCTGACTGCATTTGTTGAAGCTGTGCCTGTAGTTGAGCGTGTGAGTTAACTGGAGCCAGCATGGCTTGGTGCTGCTCCACCACCAAGGCCTGACCCTGGGACAGGGAGAGAGGTAGCCCTGCCATGGGGAGTCCGCCCTGGGGAAGGCGGCCAGGAAGCTGTGGGGGTGGAGTGTGGAGGCTGGCGGCATTCTGGACGGGGGGACCTTTTGATGGGTCGTACTGCTGCTGGTTTTGTTTCTGCCCACCGACCTGGACTGTTTGTGGGGTGGGGGGCATACCTCCTGTAAATGAAATGCAAGACGGAGGTAAAGGAAGAGAGCAGGAAAAGGAGGGGAAAGACAAAGAGATGAAGTGAAGGATGGAAAGGAGGAGAGTTCCACAGAAGAAAAGAATGAAGAATTGGAAACACAGTATATTCTCTTAGTTTGTCCCTGTATACTGACACCACCAGACCACGTGTAACAAGATATCAACAAAGAAATTGCAGTACTCTTGGCAAAATAAATTGTAGTAAATATTTATTATTGAAAAGGCAAAAAAACAGTCAAGAACATGTCTGGGTTATAGTCATCTTCACTGTACTTAAAGTAGTCTTAACTTTAAGCAAAATATTGATTTTTTTTTTCCTTTTGATTTTGGGGCGAAACATTTTTGAAAAATGTTTTTGTGAGATTCGCACAATGCTTGAACAAAATATCTTTGCATTTATGGGTATGATGTTATGATTTAGCAGCAATGTGATACACACTACTGGATAAAAGGGAACTTCAATGAAAAATTCTGTTCATGTCACAATGACTACATTACAAAAATCAAGGAAGATTTACATGTTCTAATTAAAGAAAATTAGAACTTTTAAATGTGAAAATAAAATAATTTATTCAATGATTGAGAACTCTACTCATGCATTTTCATTTAACTATTTGTAAGTGCAAAAAAAGATAAAAGAAAGAAAGAGGAGAGGAACTCATAAGGGAAAAGCACAGAAAGGAAAATGTACATGTGAACAAATGTTCTGAGCATGCATGAAGCAGGATTATGTCTGTAATGTCTACATTTAAGCAGCGGGTAAAGCAGAGGAATGACAAGGGAAGTTTAGCACAGCAGAAGGCACTGCCAAGCTGTAAACATTTAAAACGAATCTCCCTCTTTTAATATTTCGTCATGAACAAAAATCACAGATTACGCCAATTTCATTACTCCTGAAGTTTAGGAGGTTAATGGATCTGTTTAGATATAAGACCTTGCTTGGGCGCAACTTTTAGTACCTCACCATCTGGTCTAAAACAGACTTCAAGTAATGAAGAAAAGTTGTGAAGATGAGGATGTGAACTGAAAAGATAGCAACAATAAAACTAAGATTTTTTATTTTTTTTTGCTAGATGCAGTGAACCAAGGCTGACAAAACAGTGAGTTTAGGGAAGTGAAGGGGAACTCGAGGGAGAATGTGTCAACTATAAAACCTCAGAACTAAACGTAAACAAACACGATGTAAAAGAGGACATCCCGTTGGGAGAACAGTTTGAGACCCATCTTCCGATGAGCCATGGATGGAATCAGAGATGCCTTTATGGCGAAGAAGAATGCAAACAGATGAGGTGAATGGCTCAAAGAACTAATGAGCAAATCATAAAAAAAGAGTGATGTCTTTCCATTGATCTTCAACTGTATCTTCTGCCCAGCTATCACTCTGATCGTTAAAGAAAGATTTTCAGATGACTAAGGACTAAGCCTGAACGGAGTCTTAATAAGTGAATCACAATTGGTAGAAGGTGGGATCAACATTGGGCACTCTGGAATGAACTCTGACCTCCAGCAGCATTGAATAACGGACACAAGAGCGGACCTGGCCCAAGACGCAGCGGCGCTCCTACCTTGCACTGTTGGCATGAGCTGCTGGAGGGGAACGCCGGGAGATCCTAAAGGAGTAACAGCAGGGTGCTGGAATATCATCCCATGCCGACCCACTTCCATCCGGGACCTCTTAGCTTGATCTGGGATGCAAAACACACAATACCCTCAAAACGCAAAAAACCTCCCTCCCAGATACAGAACAGGGAAACCAAAAGAAAACAAAACACTTGGTACATGGCAACGATGCTTGCACACCAGCAGGTTGCTGTCAGGAAGCTCCGCTCCAAACACAGAGCTGGGAAAAGATGCTGGAACACTGAGAAAGCAGAAGCGAATTGGAGGGGAAAATAAGCAGCAAAAGAAAAATAGAAAACAAAAAAGGGGGAATGAAGAAAAAAAAAAAGGTCTCCAACTTTGCCCTACGTCAACGTCACCCTACCTGCTTGCGCAATGGCTTGCTGTCGTTTGAAAGCCTCCATGTCCACAGGGTTAGAGATGCTACCACCTGCAATCCCTGCATGGGCCTGCGAGACAAACATATTTCAAAGTGAGAGCTGAACTTATCAATAACAAATATTGTGAAATTCAGTTATTCTGCAGATAAAGTCTAGTGTCGTAAATCTTGCAAACCACAAAGCACATTCACATTAAGTGTTAACACACAGATAGCAAAAATTAAGCAAATGCCTAAATATTCTGAATGAATCATCCTCCAGGTTTCCTAGTAAGGAAGCATTACCTGGAACTGTTGTGGAGCGGAGAACGCTGCAAACACGTTGGGTGGGAGTTGTGTAGATATAGCAACAGGTGTTACTGTCTGCCCATCCTTTCCAGTCACTACTTTCACCTGAGAGGTTGTCATACAAACAGATGAAAGACACAAAAGCCATAGAAAATATTAATATCTCAACACGAAACTGACACCAAGATGTCCTTTAAAGAGTTTCAGGATTCCCAAACATTTTACCAATATATTTCCATGACTTGTTGTTCATGATGACTGGATGAGGATTTTTAAAAACCAAAAGCATTTGGTGTATGATGTTAATTTCCACAGAAAATTATTTCAAATCACAGAAGACGATGACACTTGAACAGGGCCAAGTGAATAAGTGAACAGGGCCAAACCCTAAATGTTAAAATACACAAGGTTTCAAAAGTTTTGTCACAAGACAAAATCATTATACACTCACTGATCACGTTATAAGGAACACTGTGGTCCTAATATAATGCTCAATGTGGTCTACTGCTTTTGCAGCCCATATGCCTCAAGGTTCGACGTGTTGTGCATTCTGAGATGTTACTCTGCTCACTACAATTTTACAGAATTGTTATCTGAGTTACCGTAGCCTTTCTGCCAGCTAGAACCAGTCTGGCTGATCTCTGTTGATCTCTCTCATCAACAAGCCATTTCAGTCCGCAGAACTGCAGCTCACTGGATGTTTTTTGTTTTTGACACCATTGAGTAAACTCATGAGACTTATGTGTGAATATCCCAGGAGATCCACAGTTACAGAAATACTCAAGCCCATCTGGCACCAACAATCATGCCACGGTCGAAATCACTGAGCTCACATTTTTCCCCATTCTGATAGTTGATGTGAATATTAACTGAAACTCCTGACCCGTATCTCCATGATTTTATGCACTACACGTTCTGCCACACAATTGGCTGATTAGATAATTGCATGAATAAAGTGTACAGGTGTTCCTAATAAAGTGTTTAGTGACTACTTCACATGGACACCAGAAAGCGCCTTATTGTGAGAAACAGCGTTCCGATTAACATGCACTGTATAAGAGGCGTACTCTTTTCTCTGTATACATGCGGCTCAGACAGTAAGCAGCTTTTACCACAGCAGTGTAATTTCCCCCTGAGGCTTGTGTAAATGACGAACATGGTATCCGAGGAAGACTTACAGTGCATCTGGAAAGTATTCACAGAGCTTCACTTTTTCCACATTTTGTTATGTTACAGCCTTATTCCAAAATGTATTAAATTCATTATTTTCCTCAATTCTACAAACAATACCCCATAATGACAATGTGAAAGAAGTTTGTTTGAAATCTTTGCAAATTTATTAAAAATAAAAAAATGAAACAAATTACCTTTGTTATCAATACTTTTTTGAAGCACCTTTGGCACCAATTACAGCCTCAAGTCTTTTTGTGTATGATGCTATAAGCTTGGCACACTTATTTTTAGGCAGTTTCTCCCATTCTTCTTTGCAGGACCTCTCAAGCTCAATCAGGTTGGATGGGGAGTGTCGGTGCACAGTCATTTTCAGATCTCTCCAGAGATGTTCAATCAGGTTCAGGTCTGGGCTCTGGCTGGGCCTCTCAAGGACATTCACAGAGTTGTCCCATAGCCACTCCCTTGTTATCTTGGCTATGTGCTTAGGGTCGTTGTGCTGTTGGAAGATGAACCTTTGCCCCAGTCTGAGGTCCAGAGTGCTCTGGAGCAGGTTTTCATCAAGGATGTCTCTGTACATTGCTGCATTCAATTTCCCTCGATCCTGACAACTCTCCCAGTTCCTGCAAATGAAAAACATCCCCACAGCATGATGCTGCCTCCACCATGCTTCACTGTAGGGATGATATTGGCCAGGTGATGAGGTTTCCTCCAGACATGATGCTTGCCATTCAGGCCAAAGAGATCAATCTTTGTTTCATCAGACCAGAGAATTTTGTTTCTCGTTATCTGAGAGTCCTTCAGGTGCCCTTTGGCAAACTCCAGGTGGGCTGTCATGTGCCTTTTACTGAGGAGTGGCTTCCATCTGGCCACTATACCATACAGGCCTGATTGGTGGGGTGCTGCAGAGATGATTGTTCTTCTGGAAGGTTCTACTCTCTCCACAGAAAAATGCTGGAGCTCTGTCAGAGTGACCATCGGATTCTTGGTCACCTCCCTGACTAAGGCCCTTCTCCCCCGATCACTCAGTTTGGCCGGGCGGCCAGCTCTAGGAAGAGTCCCGGTGGTTCCAAACTTCTTCCATTTACGGATGATGGAGGCCACTGTGCTCATTGGGACCTTCAATGCTGCAGACATTTTTCTGTACCCTTCCCCAGATCTGTGTCTCGATACAATTCTGTCTCAGAGGTCTACATACAATTCTTTAGACTTCATGGCTCGGTTTGTGCTCTGACATGCACTGTTAACCGTGGGACCTTATATAGAGGTGTGTGCCTTTCCAAATCCTGTCCAATCAACTGAATATACCACAGGTGGACTCCAATCAAGTTCTAGAAAAATCTCAAGGATGATCAGTGGAAACAGGATGCACCTGAGCTAAATTTTTTGTGTCATGGCAAAGGCTGTGAATACTTAATAGCTATGTGATTTTTTATGTTTAATAAATTTGTAAATATTTCAAACAAACTTCTTTCAAGTTGTCATTATGGAGTATTGTTTGTAGAATTTTGAGGAAAATAATGAATTTAATCAATTTTGGAATAAGGCTGTAACATAACAAAATGTGGAAAAAGTGAAGCGCTGTGAATACTTTCAGGATGCACTGTGGTGTGCTTGCCGTTTTTGTTCCCTTAACTTTACATCCCAATATGCAGCGGAATTGCACAGCAATAGTGGGCTTTCCCTCTTACATAAAACTCTGGGATTCCCTCAATATAGGAGCAAATATAAGGGAACATGAGGGACAGTCAATGTTTAACATTGGTGTTTAAAGAAATGGAAACAGTTCAGGGTGCGTAGATCCAATTTTTTTTAACAGTCACATAAATGATCCGCACCCCTTTTTCTCGGTTTCTTATATTTTTGTACTCACAGTACCTCACCGCCTTCTTAACTGAAGATGATGTTTCAGAACGCTGCTTTCTGCAAAACACCCTAGAATAAAACTTTTTTTTGAGGGCGTGTAAACATGGTCAGTGAGTGAACATGTTAACATGCTCTGCTCTACATGATTTTAATGTGATAAAAACATTAAACGGACTACAGGGTTTACAGGTGTTACATCATCATGACAGACAGACAGATTAGGTTAGTAAGTGATTTTATGACACTAAATTCATGTTAACACATGAATTTAGACTTGTGGCTATACTTTTAAAATGTGTATTTAAAGTAGGGCTGCAACTAATGATTATTTTGATAATCGACTAATGATTATTAGTAACAATAAATCATTAGATCTTAACCGATTATTCAGCTTTGTGCACCGACTTGAGGTTTACAAAAGGCTGTATTGAACGTGCATACTGACAATAAAGATGACAAAATCAACCATTTCAGCCCTATTTTAAAGTGTGCGTTTGAACTTTTAAGACCCGCCCCCTTCACTGCAATGGTAAGCTAATAATTTAACCATGATTTTTGCTTTCAAGTCAAATAATTTTCACCACAAATGCACATTTCTAAGACTTCTCCAGGCTTGAAAACAGCCATTTTAAAATTCTCTGATCTTTCCAACAAGGAGATCTTTTCAGTTTTGCCTCCAAAATTACAGCCATGCATTTTAAACAGATTGTACATTATAAAAGCTCAAAGCATTTTTTTACCTCATCATTTATCACCTCTGACTGCTCTTCCTCATCCTCTTCATCTTCGAGTTCAAGATCGTTTTGCCTCAGGTAGGTAAAGAGAGGCACACAAGGCTTCTTCTTGAAAGCAAGGTAGTCCATCATATTCCCTTGCAGGTGCTGCAGGAAAAACAGCTCGATCAGGTACTCCTTAAACACCTCCTTCAGACTCTCCATCTTTTTCCCGTGATGCTCCAGGCACTGCTTCCTCAACTGTGCCACTTCTGGGTTTGAAGGTGCAATCTCTTCTAGTTTCTTTGGCTGCATCTTCTTCATGCTGGTGGGGGTCAGTGACTGGTTGGAGAGGCCCTGGGGAGGGTTGCTCCTGGAAGGGCTGGAGGGAGGGATGGCCGAAGGAACCCCGAAAGAGGCAGCCGATGTGACTGCCACACCAGCCACCACGCCTTGTGCCGTCTTCTCAAAAATCATTGGTCGTCCCAACTGGCCTTGGATGATACTACTGATCTGAGGTGGCAGATTAGAAGTGGTGATGTGTCCAGTGCTGCCTAAGGTTGGGAGAGCGGCTCCTGCCGCAACAGGGCTCTGTGGCCCCAAATGGTGGATGGTTCCCCCAGATTGAGAGTGAGGCTGGGAGAGGCGTCTTTCTCTGACTGCCCCTGGCATCCCTGGAGATGTAAGCTGAACAGTTCCTGATGTGGTTGAAGCAAGCTGAGCCAATCCTGTTCCTTCCTGGTACATGAAATGGCTACTTCCAGTTGGGCTGCCTAAGCTGATTTGCCGATTCATTATTCCGGCCTCAACAAACCGTGTTGGGCTCTGACTACACACTCCCAAAGCAGAACCAGGACCACCCGGCCTGGGCAGAGCTTGTATGGGGACTGGACTGTGTTGGGTAGGACTTTGAGGTTGCATGGTCTGGGGCAAGGGTGATGTCACCTGTATGTAAGATGAGGACCCGGGTTCAAACCTCCATTGCTGGGGCTGGTGCTGAAAGCCAGGTGAGGTTGGGCTCTGGAGTGGCAGAGAGGTGAGGGTGATCTGCTGGTTCCCTGAAACCATTGGTCCAACATTTTGTAAAGTAATGTTCATGTTTTGGCCTGTCACTGGACTCCGGCTCATGATGATTTGATAATTAGGAGACTGTGGTGCAGAGGGGCTCACAGCTGGAGCAAAAGATGTCACCGGAGACTGGGGGTGATTGCCGTTTGCTGCCAGCTGCTGTGTGTCTTCTGCCTCAGATCCAGTAAAGGACTTGGATCTCTGAAGATTTCGCTGCACATTTGGTGGGCCACCTCCATGGTGCATTGCGTGGCACTTTTATTGTATATTAAAAAAAACAATCTGTGGGAAGACAAAAGTGCAATGTTTCTACCAAGTAAGTTTAAGCTTCGTAAGTATTTTACCGATGTTTTATTTTCTGTTAAAAAAAAATTCACCTATATCAAATACAAAGAACAAATCTATGTCAGTCATTTACCTGGCACATTTATCCCAAAACACTTACATATTTATTACATGCACAAACTTCCAAGTAACCTGAGGTTTAATGTATTACTCATGGACACAAATTTGTAGTTTATGAATCTGACCACGCACAGTTTGTATCTATTGTTATCAGCCCAGATATTTAACCACTAATATACACCACCTCAAATTCCCTGCATTACAATATTCACTAATCAAAGTCAAAACCATGTAGCATATACATACTGTTTAGGAATAAAAGTGTGTATGACAGTAGTTTAGACACCCCTTACAACAAGTCTGTATCGATAAAACTACGGTCATTTGGTTTAAGCCACTGTTAACACTAAACAGAAATGGAACAAAATTACAAATCTTCTGAAAGCATATTACAATGTTTGAAAGAGATCCCATAAATGTATTATGATTGTACAACAATAACTATGAGACTATAGCGAAAACTACTAATACCATTATACATTTTAGTAAGGATCGTAACGCGCTGTTAGGTTGTCAACACCATTGTTTACAGGTAAACCCCTTTCTGTACACACTCACAGTCCGCCGGGCTGAATACACAGCCTGCTACAGATACCAAACCCACCCACTCAACACATATCAACACAAGCTCTCATTACCCACTGAGAACGCCATAAATACATCAGTATGTATTCTTTAGGTATATGTTGTTGCGTATTATAAGTGAATATTCATAGCAGAATATGTTTGAGTTTCTGCTCGCGGTGCTGTTAGCATGTCTGCTAAACACAAACATCAACACACGCGCAACTTACTGTAAAAACACCGTCCCGCGCTCCTAACATCCACTCAATCTCTGTACTCTACAAAACACGCGTGTGCATCCACTCACACGAACACAAAGCTAAATAAAACTATAATAAGCGTTTGACAGATGCTTCTGTGTGAAACATGTCGATAGACTGATCATTTTCTTCTTTCTTCTACGAAACACCGGAAGCGCTTGGTTGAGAGCGTGACCTGTGCACTTACAGACAGGGCTGTTAACCAATCACATCAGGGCACGAGAGATTGACTCCTTTCATATGTATGGCAGGGCGGGACAAATGTAGGGTTCTCTTCCTCTTTCTTTTTTGAGGCGCTTTATAAATGATAAGTGGTTATAATGCAGTACACAAATTCTAAATTATATTGTAATGTGGTGTCATGTTATTGCAAGCTATAAAGCTTTCGCATTTTGTGCACATGACTGTATATAGAACATGTTAATTGTGTTAATATTTAAAGCTGGATATGTGAAATAAATTCATAATACACTAATAAATAAATAAATTACAATAATACATAAATTACAATATTTTATTTTGCATTGATATTCCAAAAGAATGTTCATCTGAAATTTCAGGATTTATTTATGTATCTTTGATCCTGTGAACTAACAATTTTCTATTTTATTTTTTATTTCCATATTTTCTGTTATTGAATCCAAAGCAATTTCAATGGTATTCCACTGGTAATAATACCCCCCATCTATATATATATAATTAAAAGAGACAGTTCACACAAAAATGAAGATTCTCTCATTATTTACTCACCCTCATGCCATCCCAGATGTGTATGACTTTCTTTCTTCTGCTGAAAAAAACAAAGAATTTTAGAAGAATATTTCAGCTCTGTTGGTCCATCCAATTTAAGTGAATGAGTACCAACATTTTGAAGCTCCAATAAGCATATAAATCAGCGTAATCCATAGGACTCCAATGGATAAATTCCTGTCTTCATGGGTGAGAAACAGATTAATATTTTAGTCAATTTTTACTTTACATTCTCCTCCCTGCCCACTAGGTGGCAATATGTACAAAAAAATGCAAATCACCAAAAACAAAAGAAGAAGAATGTGAAAGTGGAGATTTATAGTAAAGTTGTATAGATTACTTTTATGCTGTCTTTATGTACTTTTTGGAGCTTCAAAAGGTACCCTTTCAATTGCATTGTATGGACCTACAGAGCTGAGATATTCTTCTAAAATATTTATTTGTGTTCAGCAGAAAAAATCATCCACATCTGGGATGGCATGAGGATGAGTAAATTATTATAGAATTTTGAACTATCCCTTTAAATACCCTGTACATGTTCAAATATACGTTTAATAAGTAAATATGAAGTTGTCATTTATATTTTTGAACTCATGGTTCTAACCTGTAACTTTTTTTTTTACCCATCATGCAACATTCACAACAGTAAATTTAGCTGTTCGCATTTAAAATGTTGTTATAACTAGTTATTAGCAAGTCACATTTGATCCTAGTATTTTGTACTTTATGTCTGCTTGTGTGGTGTAGGTTATTGCCAGTGTTGGGTCAAATTACTTAAAAATAGTAATCCATTACAAATTATTTCTCTACAATTGTAATCAGATTACTATATTAATTCCTTAATTGAAAAGTAATCTATTTTTATACAATTAAAATGTTTGTAAAACTCATAAAAATGGAATACAAGATACCTAAACCAATTATTTATTTATTTTTAATTTTCAGTTTCACAAATTTGGCAAAAAGTAGTTTTATAAAGGATTTGAATATAATTGTAACCCAATTTCAACCAAGTTATGCATTCTAGGGTTAAAATTACAAAAGATGGTTAAAAATGTTGAACAGTTCTTATTCTAATTACACCTTAACAGGGCAGGTGTGAAAATGGCATACCACCAAACCCACAATTCTAGTACCCATTTAAAAAAAATATTTGCTATGTTATATTTTATGCACTTGAAAGAAAGAAACATAAACAGACTAAAAATTAGTGAAATTTATTTCAATTACACACACCCATATCACATACATGCTTCCTGCAATTATTTTGTTTTGGCTGCTCTGAATAGGAAATAAAAAGACAAACATTTCAGAAAACACATTATAGATATTGTAAACAAAATAAATAACATATACAAAATGGTTCATTTACCTAAATGTAACATCATTAATTTCATAGAGTCTGCTGTGCATTCAAAGTTTATTCAAGTTTATTCTACTATAAACAATTCAGACTAAATGCCTTAAAACACTGTGATAAGATAACCTTGTTACCATAAGATAAGGAAAAAGTAAAACAATATCCTTTAAAGGGTTATCATCATCCTAAAAGGTTTGGTAGACATCTTGGTGATGCAAAAATAGTGCAGTAATGAACAAACCTTACAAAACATACATTTGAAAAGTGACAGAGTCATAAGGCTATTCAGCTAAAGCAGCCAATCAAATCACTACAAACAAAATGTTCAAAAGCCCTGTAGTGGAAAAGATGAACACCTAGAAGTTTAAAGCTTTACCTTTAAACTGTTACTTCTGAGGAGTGTTCAGGAGCAAAGCGTAAACTAAAACATCACTTGCACTCATCGACTGAATAAATATTTACATTCCAGACACATCTAAAACAGATTACAATAAATACAAAATGCTACGTACAAGATATTGACTATTGTCTTATTGCATTTCCTTTGACTTAGCCAATGCTAATTAGACAGAAATTAGCTTTTACACTGCAGGTTGGTCTCCTCCTCAGTGGTTTCTTTCAGGAATCTAAAAGACAATTAGGTTTATAAAGTGCTTCACCGTTTACATACATATGAATAACAGTATGATAGTTCATATAATACAAATCTCAATTATTTCTTTCACCTTCATATGATGACATATGAAGCAGTCTTAATAAGTAGGTCAACAAAGTTTTTGCCACAGTTTTGGTCAATTGCCACATTTGAAATGTACCTCTGTAGTGTAACACTGACAAATCCATCTACCCATCTACCACCAGTTGATGTTGTTTCGCTGTTCAAAAGGGCAGTGGCTACAGAGGTTTAAAAGGATTATGCATTCCCTTCAGATACAGTAGATAACATTTCCATATCATTTCCACAGAATCATGCAAAAACATACAGGCAAAGTCCTTTAAAAACTTCTAAGCATGTTTTAGTACAATTTAATAAAGAGGATCCAAGCTGTTGCTCATTCAGCCCCCAACACTGGCTTTACTGCTATAGTACAAAAAGTAATGTCAATGATGGTTGATTTGCCTACACATTTGACATCTATTGAACAAATGATGTCTTGTTACTTTTTGACTTTTGAAAATATAGATGTTTAGGTCAGCCAATGTAATTTTCAGATGCTTCACGTCCTTAAATATGTTAATATATAATCATACATATCAGGATCATACATATACCAATAGAGATTTAGTCCCTGTCTAGTATTTATATGGCTTTACTTTGGAGTCAAGAAGTACATGCTTTCCCTTTATGGAAATTCTAATGGCAATTTGAATGTAGAGAAAAACAAATGTTCATACAAAACTGATCACACACTTGCTCTTGGCTGGAGGGAGGAGAGACGTTGCTCAATACACTGCTTGCCTACAGACACAGCAAACAAACATCCATTGAGATAAGATGAATACTCAGCTGTCTATTGAGTGTTTATGTGTGTATGTGTGTGTGTGGTACTCACATTTGTTGATATTTTTCAGGTCTGCAGTTTCTGTAATGATTAGGGACAGTCCCTCCATCAGTAGTAAGGCCTTATGGTATCGCTCTACAGAGGTTTCTTCATGATAAAACATTTCATCCAGTGCTGCAGTCTGAACCTGATTTCATAACAGATGAGTGCTATTAATATTTCATATACTAGAGGTATTTCACATAATATAAAAAAAATTTATAGATCCATAATTGTCCTAAATGTGATTGTCAATACTAAAAACAATTTCATAGTAACTAAGAATCTCAATGTGTGTGCTCATACCATGTGAATGGTGTGCGTGTAAATTAGTCTTTCAGCAGTAATGCTGTTCATGCGGTCCATCAGTCTGTGTTTGCTGCTGAAGAAGAGCTGTAGTTTCTCGGTGAGAGAGCGGCAAGCGCTCACACATTCCTTATACAGCTCGTTCAGCTTGCATACCGCTACAAGTGCCAACACACAAAACATGCCAATCAGAACGATTGTCTTAAAAGTGACTATTCTAGTCAAATTAGTTAAAAGCATTATGGTATATACAGCATAAACAGTATTTCGAGAGGTTTTCCCTTGTTCAAATAATAATAAAAAAACTATATAAAACAATATATATATTTGGTGCCATTTTCAATTAATTAATGTCAAATATAATTTTATTTGTTGCTACATATAAATATAGTTTTATATACCATTAATTTATTTGTTTAATTTTTTCTAAATATATAACTCAATAAATAAAATACAGTATGTGTTCATATTAGGGCTGTCAACCAATTAACATTTTTAACTGAATTAATTACATGATGTGCCAATTAATTAAAAGAGTTAATCACATATCATTATTTACTTACACCCCCAAATCTAGATAATTTAGAATATAACAATTTAAATAATTTTAATTATAATAATATATAATAAATAGTATTATGCAGAAAAGTCAAATACATAACATTTATTGCAGCAGCAGACAAGTAAAGCGTTTAGACAATATGAAACGTGGTTTCAAAAGTCAAAACATTTTTTTGTTTTATTTCTACATAATTGAACAATATAATGTCTAGGTTACTATTGTAACCCCCATTCCCTAGGGGTTTTTCTTGAAGGCCTTGGTTACATCTGAACTTGAGAAAAGGCCAATGAGAAATTGGCAGACAGAATTTGCATGTCCCTCCCCTTGACATAATGGTATTAAAGGTATCCCTCCATCAAGGAACGGGGGTAACAATGGTAACCTAGATGTTCAATGTCTGTTGCTCACTCGATGTTGTGTCGAATGAAGCGACATTAGGGGTCCCAATTCAGTCACACCATGCGCTGAACCATGAACGTGAACTGCTGACGCAGGTGCAGGCAGGCAGTTGCGTGCCAAAGCAGCATGCTGCGTCAGACTGTACGTAACCTTCCCCATAAAAACGTCATAAACCTTTTAGGTTCCCGGCATCCCCGAAGGGGAGGGAACAAGAAACATGTCAAGCATGGGAGCAGGCTGCGCCAGCTGTGCCTTTTCTCTCTCTATGTTTCTCGCATAGAGTTAAAGCGGCTGGGGCCATTTAACGCTATAACATGCAATCGGGGAAGGCGTTCTTTTCCAACTCCTAACAAATGGCACTTCAGGGCGTAAAGCTGCCTGGTATGGGAGCTCTGGCTTGGCTGATTGTGTCTATGACAACAGGTGGTAGGCCATTTAGATCTTCCACATCCCTTCCAGGGGCCAGACGTGGAGGTTCCAGAGGTCTGGGAGTGGATGCCAGAGGGTGCCCCGTCCCTGAGAAAGAAGGTCCTTCCTTAGGGGAATTTGCCAGAGAGGTGCTGTCGCGAGGAGCGTGAGATCCAAGAACCAAGTATGCGTGGGCCAATAGGGGGACACAAGAGTGACTTGTTCCTCATCCTCCCTGACCTTGCACAGCACCCGTGCAAGTAGGCTCACTGGGGGAAAGCGAACTTGCACAACCCCAGGGGCCAGCTGTGTGCCAGCCCATCTGTCCCGAGGGGAGCCTCCGCTAGGGAGTATCAGAGCGCGCAGTGGGATTTCTCTTGGGAAGCGAACAGGTCTACCTGTGCTTTGCCGAACCGCTCCCAAATCAGCTGGACTGCCGTTTTGAGGTCGTGGCTGTGAGCAACGCCCGGACCTGAGGAACCAATCGTCTAGCCGTGAGGGCTGCGGGGAGTACGGAGGGTTACAGTCCAACCCCACACTCACGGCGGCCCGGGCAAGCATGTCAGCCATCTGGGCGTCAGCCTCAGACTGGGCTGGGCTGGCCGATCTGAAGGCGGCAGCCCAGACAAGTCTTCCGAGTCAGATGCCGGGACTCTCTCCGATGCAGCAGCGAATTCATCATCCAACTCAGTGGGTCCGAGGGAGTAGTCAGACTGGCCGTGAGGCAAGCTGCTCTCACCTGGAGCCCAGACGGAAGTCAGCGGTGGTTCGAAGGGACTTACCCAGTGAAACCCGCTGGGTAAATCCCGCTGCCATCCCCAAATCGCTTCCATCGCCAGCCGGGTCATCCTCAATCCCGTGGGAAGAAGGAACGACGCGGGGGGCAGCTGGAGTGGTTCCTTTTTAGGAAGGAAATCCACGACCGCAACGTTTCCATGGTTAAGTTCTCGCAGTGAAAACAAGAACCATCCACAAACGCCGCCTCAGTGTGATCGCAGCCCGGACACACCTGGCAGCGTCTATGATCGTCAGGTGCAGAGAGAAATCGACCACATCCAGGAACTACACAGAGGCGGAAGGGCATTTTAAAAAGATGCATCCTGAAAAGGACGTTCAACCCCTGCTGTGTGTGTGCTCTTTTAGAGAAATTATACTCTTTTTGTGAGGAAAATAACTCTTTCAGAAGCACTGTCGAAGCGCCCAGAGGCAAAGGCTGCATTGGTGTGCAGGAAAGGAGAAAGCCGCTGATACGCGCCGTAGATCAAACAGCAAATTCGACACAATGTCGAGTGAGCAGCAGACAGGGAACCCTATTATTTGCCTAATTCCATCTGAGCTATTTTTAATTGTTGGTCTATGTACTCATGTGTTTCAGACGGAAGCTTCTGGAGTGTCTCACTTTGGTTTCGTCACTTCTCAGTACTTTTCAGCATCTCTAGTCATAAGTGTGGCGCTTTTAGGACGCTGTGTCAAGTTAAATGCAGTTTGAAACTGTGGCAGCGGGGGTGTGGTCAAGCGCCCGTCCGAAGGGAGAAAGCGGTAAGGGCGCTTGCACCTGAGCTAAATTATGTCTAACACCTGTCTCTAATTTCAGTGAGTATGGGCATAAAAGAGCACCAGTGCCTCCAGTCGAGAGAGAGAGAGGGCTCATCCGCCCTTGGGATCGCCGCCTCTGCGAGCTGGACGGCCGCCTCCAGCGACGCCGGGCGGTGGCACTGGGCCCACTCCGCCGTTTTCCTGGGCAAGCATTGGACGAACTGCTCCAGCACCACCTGATCGATGAGTCCCTCGACGTCGCGGTCCCCCACTAGCAGCCACCTACGGCAGGCATCACGGAGCCGCTGGGCAAAGGCGAACGGGCTGTCGGACTTCTCCAGCTTCATGTCCCGGAAGAGTTGGCGGTTTTCTTCGGGGCTCCGACCAACCCGTTGCAAGATGGCTTTCCTCAAATCAGTGTAGGCCAGGAGGTTAGTTGCCGGCAGTTGTTGAGCCGCGAGTTGGGCTTCCCCGGACAGAAGAGGAACAAGGCGGGCTGCCCACTGACTCTGCGGCCAGCCCCAGATTTCAGCAGTTCGTTCGAACAAATCTAAGAACAATTCAACATCGTCAGCCACCCCCATCTTCTGTAACGTGGGCGGGGGCAGCATGGCACGCGTGTCCGGGGTCGCGGCTGTGGCGGCTTCCTGGCTGAGGAGGCTCCGGATGGCCTGTCGATCGTCTGCTTGGGCCCGTACGATCTCACAGAATCGCCGATCTTGTTCCTGTCTGAGCTCAAGCAGGGACTGTTGGTGGCTTTGATGCAGAGCAGCGAGGGACTGGAGGACTTCGGCCAGCTGGGAGGACTCTACGGGGCGAGCTTTCTCCATGGTTGGATATAGAAGATCCAATTTTCTTTTCCCGGGTTTCGGCACCAGTGTAAAGACTTCACAGGAAGGAGGACACGGGAACAGGGTTCAACACAAAGGTAAGGCTCTTTAATTACGGGTAGCAGACAGACAGGGGTAGTGCAAAACGTGCTATACATAAACTTCTTGAACTAATCTAACAGCTTAGGTTTGTCTCTCTATGGCCAACACTGGACTGGCAGCTCTCTCTCTCGACTGGAGGCACTGGTGCTCTTTTATGCCGCTCTCCCTATACTCACTGAAATTAGAGACAGGTGTTAGACATAATTTAGCTCAGGTGCAAGCGCCCTTACCGCTTTCTCCCTTCGGACGGGTGCTTGACCACGCCCCCGCTGCCACAGAAACCAATCTCAGGGTCCTTGCATTCTGGATCGAGTTGTTATAGGCTGCATTTACACGGTCACAAAAATATTTCATCCTCATTTACTCAAATCGTATATTGTTACACTCAACATCACATTTTTTGGCATGCGATCTGAGCCACTTTCAAATGTGGTTTTAAATCAGATACATATCTGATATCTGGACATCTGACCAACATCTAAACACTTGTACCCAACTCTCCTCGTATTTCTGACATTAAAATCAGCTGAAACAGAGTCTTCTTTTATATTTGTGCATGTATTCTGAAGGTACAAGGTGTCAAGCAATTGTGATATGTCAAGCATGCATTTGCAGAGAAGAGACACCACAAACATGAAAAGAGATTTGAATAGATCAATATACAAACAGGTGAAAGCCGCTTAAGTCTGTCAGAAAGATATACTGATATGATATACTCGAGGCTGATTGTTTATGCATATATTTTACCATAGTGTAGAGGACATCAATGATAATTATTTAGTTTAATTACAAGTGCAGAATTCGCTACATGCAGTGGAATAAATGGCAAGAGCAAAATTCTCTAGTATTTCCAGAAGAGAATAGCAAAAAAAACTAGCATGATTTAGTTTATCCATTACCAAGCATTTTGCAGATGTTGGGCAATTCCAAGGAAATGTCAAAAAATATAATGGATAAATAAGAAGATAAGAAAGGAAAATAATACCCTTTTAAATTCTATTGAGGTTTAATGGATAATGCCATGCACATCGCTAGAGGGTGCTGCTAGTTTTCACAATGCTGTCTGAAGCGCTGACCGAATCACTAAATGTAGTCTATTTTTAAGCTCTCAAGGTTAAGTAATCGTGCAAGACTATATTGCGATTTCAATCCTAACTCAATCAATCATATAGCCATAATGGATACCATACCAATATCAAAGTTTACTGGTTTTTGGATGGTTTGTATAGGTAAGTTCCACTTTCACAACTGTCACATCTATAACAACATATTTTCCCTCAATGTCAGAACGAGAATGATTATGTTCTTAGCAGTGCCAAACCATCTACTTTCTGTGGCTATCATTATTCCTGGATTGTGCATGTGATGATAATTCATTATAAATAAGCCATCTGTTTTTCATATTGGTGTTTTCATGCTTGAACCGAATTGCCGATGGTTTAAATTTGGTCAATAATTGGCCAATAAATATCAACGGCCGATTTATCGGTGCATTCCTACTTGGTAGCGCGAGGGTAAGGTTAATGAATGAATCCATGGGAATTCTTGCGTGTGAATTGTGGAGGGAGTCATCTTTGAAGGATGAATTGTATTCTTGTGATGTTTATCGATAATTCCAAGAACAACTGCATGTAAAACGCATGTTCGGTGCTGTTCATACAGTAGTTCTAACAATGCTAAATAGTGCTGAGTCACAGCCTTGTGCATCTTGGCAGGTAATTAATGTAAACGCAGTCGGTTATGCCTTAAGTGAATGTAAACCAAAAAAAAAAAAACGGATATGGGCAAAGATCAGATATGTGCTTTAAGTATTGCAGTGTAAATGCAGCCATTGTGCGTCATATGTGGAAGGCTGTGATGCATGCTCGCCGGTATGACAAGTAGTGCTGCCTGTACAGCTGGAGTTGCGTTGACTACATCACAAATTCACAAAAACATCAAGGTGGTACATCAAGCTTGAATTGCTCCGATGGTAGGAACATTCTTTATTACAGTATTTACATATGGGTCGGAGGCATAATTAATTGCATAATTTTTTTTGTACCCGAAATTTGTTTGCACAAAATTATCCCTGTGTATATAATGACTATATCAAAACAAATAAAAAGCCTTTGACTAAACAACTGCCCTGCACAAATTAATTATCTTTATGTCCTACAGGCTGCATGTTTTTGTCCGAGCATGAATCCGCTTTAGGGAGTATGTGACTTACTTTGTTTTACAGATCCTGAAGGGTAAAGTTTGCCTTCATTAATCCCATCCTTCGCTGTATGTAAAGCAGAGGACAGCAGCTCAGCACACTTCATATAGAGGACCAGCTGCTCTGCAGAGCTACATATGCATACAGTACATGTGCACATCACTCACGGTGTACATTTATAATCACATGACACCAACAGCGTATGTTCTGCAGTAAAACACATCAATTGTATTTATGTGTGATTGAGTGGTATCTCACCTCCAATCACGGCTCAGCTGGCTGATCTGGTCAGCCACAACACTCTGCTCTAAGAATGAAGCATTGACTGCCAGATTCCTCTCAACCCCACTATCCTTTGTTCCAGCGACCTCAGTGATGCAGTGGGTAAAGGCTAAAATGAAGCGCAGTTGACTCAACAAGTCTGTATGTCCCTCCTGTGAAGAGGAAGATTTCAAATCCTGTAATCAATGATTCCACTAAATAACTCTATGGTACATGGTATAATGAGAACTACTCCTAAGTGGTAAAACAGATCACACCATTTTTTGTATCACAAGGCTCTCTGAAAAACCTGATATTGATTGGTCAATTGCAGCATTCTACGGTGAAATATTTTTGTTTAATGACTGTTAAACTGTATAATGGACTGTTGTCCAGGTAATCAATACATATCTGTGCTAGTTTAATGTCTCTCATTTCACTCTATGATCTCTCTCTTCTTACATAACATTTATTTAAATCAAATCAATATTTAATGTCTATTTATTTATTTATGTAGCAGTGAAATAGTCTGTACAAATATTGTACAGTTCAGACCATCCTGATCCCCTTTTCTAGGTTTATTTTTTGATAATGACTGTTAAAATTACTTAACCTTTGTTCTATTTCATATATTATGTATAAGTCAATTATTTTACCTCCATAAGTGTCTCCTCTGGTAGTTCAGGGGGTACAAAGGCCACACCCCCCAACAGGTTTGTTGCCATGGCATCTGTGTAACCGTAGTGAAGGCTGTCGGGTGAGCCATATGCCTCGTGCAAGTTACTGTAGGTCCAGCCAGGGCTTGTTGGACTAGAAGTGCCCACTTCAACACAGCAAGTACTCAATGTATCATGATTGGTAAAGAAAAGTAACACAGAAAAGTAAACTTTTTTTTCCATCTCATTCTCACCTGAGAAGCGTCTTATTTGAGCTGTGTGAGGAGGTGTGTGTATATATTCAGGAGTGCCCATTGTAAAAACAACCCCAGAACTGACTGAACCTTGTTCTGTGCCATCATTGCCAAACGGGGGTGCTAGAGAGATAAGGACAAGATAAGTCTTCAAGCAAATGCTACTTCAAGGTAGTTTAAACGTATGAGACACTGAGAGCAGTCTGTGCTATTTTTCTGTGTTAAAATGCTTTCTTACGTTCTAGCTTTATATACAGAGACATCTGTAAGTAAGCCATTCATAGGTTAATTTTCTCAAAAACTTTAAACATTATGTCTCTATGGCGCTATGAAAATTGCGGGAGCGACCCGCTTAAACCTGCCCCAACAACGTTACTCAACCAATGGCGTGAGTTGGGGGCAGGACTATCTCTTTGTTTGACCAACAGCAGATGAGGGGCATTTTCAGAAATCTGTTATGAAAACAAATTTTATCTTTGCACTTCCCTTTGGTGGTGCAGAAATTACAAACTTCATCTTTAAGTATTATCTATATCTTCTGTTAAAATGCCAGCAAATCAGTTTTGTCACTCTGCATGCCAGAACACATACAAAGTTTTGTGGCACTTTAATGCAACATGTCACATGAGATTTTAAAGGTGCTGTATCCGATTTTTTCATGGAAAGGTATGCAAAAAAATCCCTGAAAGATATTACTGAAATAAGTGTCGTGAGAGATCTCACCTGTCTCTGTGACAGCACTAGACTGTTTAAACAGCAAACAAAAATGTGTCCGTGGTCCGCTATCTCTGGCACTTTTGACCTGTCAAACATTGTGTGTGTTCTCATAGTATTGTAGTTGCTGTGAATTATTGAGGCTTAATGCATTTCTATGCCATGTTGTCAGTTGAGGGCGCCATTTTGCTGCTGTTATATTTAACAATCATTTCCGCATGATGTTGGTCTCAATAAAGCTAATTTGGTATCTTTGGGTTTTGGAAAGGGGGCATGGCTAATTCTATGCCTCAGTCTTGTGGAAGTAGAATGGCTTAAATCACTTACAGCACCTTTAACTGCAATTTGGTGATATATGAATGTGTATAAAATATAGGCAGCAGTTGCTTGTAAGAATAACAGATGTGGTACCTTTATGGGAAAGAAAGTTGGGCAATTTTACAAAAAATGTACAGGTTTCATATTTAAAACTGTGACCCCGTTTACAATAAATTAAGATGCGTTTTGGTGATCTGATCACAGGTAAATGTTTTTTTTATTTAGATTACAAAATCGACATATGGAGATAGACAATAATGCAGATGACCTGTGTAAACGCATCTTGTGTGAGGTGTAAATCCATCCTGAATGTGTCCCGGACAGCAGTGACGCACAACCCCCCACCTGTCAATCAACCACTGCGCTAAAACTTGAGTTTGAAATTTGCCAGTTACAAGCTGTTTTAAAAGGAAATAACCGTCCAATCAGAAAATTTGAAAAGGAGGATAGACAAGCACACACATTGAAAGCTGAACTAACATAGGCACTCCACTAAAACAACAGATATTTTTTTACTCGAAATGTTGTTTTTGCTCAAATTAAATTTAAAACTAGGAGAACCAGTGCACCAGTTTTGTTTGCACTTTGTCTTTTCTGACTTTTTTTGTGATTTATTATCGTGCAGTAACACAATTACACAGTGATTAATGTATGTCATCATGAAATCAGAGACCTTCCCCTCGAAATCTTAACACAAGTGGTCACAGGAGACACATTTAAGTGACCAGGTGTAAACAGCAATGTGTCTTGCCTGACCACATGTCACTGGAACACCAGAGACACATCTTAACACCAAGTGTAAACGGGGCCTGTTTGTTACTGTCAGTGTGTGTTTATACCTGTAGTGTCCATGGGTTTCTCCGAATTTAAGCTCTCACAGCTGCCTCCGTCTAGCTGAGGTGCAAACACTCCCTTGAGCAACTTATCTGAGAGACGACCGGTACTTAATGACCTGCACAGCACAAATTACACTTAAAAACAATTGCTCACAAAGCCCGATGAAACAAATTAAAATAATCAGCCTGAGGCAATAATAAAGTCACAGTGATATCAGTGCTAATTAGTAAATATCCTTTATTATCACTATTCCATCACAAGGAAATCTTCAAGCAGCACTAAAAACCCAGTGACTATTACCTTTTGACTGTCTCTCTTCTTTCCAAAGGCTTGAAAAGTGGCACGGGGGGCCCAGTGGCTGGACTTTGTGTCAACTCCTTTAGGTCAGACAGGGTCTTGGTTCGGGCGGTCAGGCCTCGCTGAACAGGTGCCATACATGGAGTTTGACCAGTACTGGGCCGCCTATACAAATCCAACTAAAACACAGGAAATGGAGAAATGGCTTAGGGCAAAAATGCCACTGGAAGTGACCAAATTTGATCAGGCAATAGTGACTCACTCTGTGCACTATTGACTCTGGAGTATGTCGATTGCTCCTGTGTTTGTTGGTCAGGGTTGTTTCTATGGCTGTAAGATCAGTGAAGAGAGGAGAGAACTGCCGATGACACACATCTGACACAGAGAAAGATAAGATAATATACTGTATATACATTTACATTTACATTTATTTGGCAGACGCTTTTACCCAAAGTGACTTACAGAGCACTTATTACAGGGACAATCCCCCCTGGAGCAACCTGGAGTTAAGTGTCTTGCTCAAGGACACAATGGTGGTAACTGTGGGGATCGAACCAGCAACCTTCTGATTACCAGTTATGTGCTTTAGCCCACTATACCACCACCACTTCCATAAACTATATATAAACTATAATCTCTCTATATTACATATAGATCAGTGTTATTTGAACATTTTATCTTATTCTTCATTGTTAGATTCTGTTTTTTTTTTTAAATGTAAGTAATTAAGGAATTTATTTATTCCCTTTTGTTAAAATATGTTAATTGCTACTTTCTTAGTTTACTCTATGCAGTTTATTTTAAACTATTGATATATCATTAAATTGGCTAATATTACTTGTTTATTCTATTTGCACTATTCTTACTTTATTTGACTTATTTTCCACAATTTCTCAAAATGCTCCAAACACTTTGGCAATAAAAAAGTACAGTTTTTGTAATGCCAATAAAGAGCACTTAATTGAAATGGAAATTTCATTTGAATGAGCACTCATAAAAACAAAGGGGGAATTTTACCAGTGGCTGGTGTCCCCGTCCTACTGCTAGTAGATTCAGGCTGATTGAGTGTTTCAGGAACAGTTCCTATTGAGAAAAGATACGGTCAGCGTACATAATCTACCAAATATGCAAATTATGAATAACGTTACTCAAATTAGTAAACTGCATGTAAACTGTTATTTCCAGCCACCCAAAAAACTACCTCAAAGTTAACTACCTAACATATCTTCCTCTTTTAGTCCTATATGCAAATCAAAGTATATACAGTACTGTGCAAAATGTTTAGGCACTTGTGAAAATGTCCATAGTGAGGATGTCTTCAACAATAATTACATAAATATTTTTCATTTTCACTTCTTGTCACACAAAGTCCAGTAAACATAAAAAAAGCCAAATCATTATTTGGTGTCACCACCTTTGCCGTTAAAACAGCAGCAATTATCCTAGGTACACCTACATCTATTTCGGCTGTCTCAATTGCTTCTGTCTCTTCGTGTAACCCCTGAATGACATTATGTTCAGTGGGAGGCTTTGTGGGGGACATGACATCTGTTGCATGGCTCCCCGTTCATCTATTCTAATCTTTTCTATTTGCAAAAGTAATGTTTGAGAGTCTAGCATTTATATTTCCTATTGACAAACTAAACCTGAAGATATAAATAACCATCTTAAGACAAATTCTGTTGTGAAACATCTTATGTGCCCAAGATCTTTGCACAGTACTGTATCTGCTAGGGATGTACAAATATACAAGTTTTTTGCAGATACCAATACTGAATTTAACAAAAAAACTATTGGCCAATACCGATATTTTGCCACTTACCTTATTTTGTCGTCAGATCAACTCAGGAATTACAGTATGTTTTAAAAATGTACAAAGCTTTTTATTTTTTTAACAATAAATAATTTCGATTGAACATGGATTGGATCTGTTGAACACATGACAGCGCAAATTTTTAAAGCGAAACACATGAATAGAAGATAAACATTTTTTGAAAAATAACTTAATATCACAGCATGAAGATGTGAAAATTTTTAATTTTGTACATCTAAAACAGTTTGCACTTCTGTTTTTGCAGTTCAAAACAACAGGCTATTATTATGAAAAAGCAAATACAAGGCATATTTTCTTAATAGAAATTACACATTTAAGAGTAACATGCACTTCCGGTTTAAGCCCCACCAAAAAACTAATTTTCTCTAAATACAGTTACAAATACAGATAATGGCTTCGCTACACACCCCTAATGGATAACATATCAATGACTCAGAAATCAAAGTCTGCTGGTTTTAAAGTGTTTTGGATGATTTTAGCTCATGTATAGGTAAGTGCTGCTTAGTAACATTGTTTTTCCCTCAAGAAATTAAATAAAGTATGTAATTAAATATTACATGTTCTTAGGAGTGCCAACCAAAATATCATTATTTTCACAGATATTTTACAAAGTGTGTTGATAATTAATTATAAATGAACCATCAGTTTTTCATATCGACGATTTTATGCTTAAAACCGATTTGCAGAAAATTTAAATGTGTTCAGTAATTTGCTGATACATCAGTGCATCCCTAATATCTGCTGTGAACTGGTGTCTTTACCATGTGGAGAGGGTATATACAGTCCAGATCTTCCAGTGGAGTGTCTACGATGAGATAAAGCCCTTCCCGTTTCACTTGAAGCTCCGATTCTCCCACATGCTGTAAATCCACTTGTGCAGTAGTGATGTACAGGCCTGAAACAAAAGCAAGGGAACACATAAAGGGGATTCATAGGACATTAATTTAAGAAGATTTATGCATGTCTGCATTATTATGTCAAAGAGTGAAGGAGAAATAATAATAGTGAGCCAACCTTTCAGACACTTGTAGGTTCTGCTCCATTCTTTGGTAGTTGTGTTTTTGTGTAGGCACTGGAACTGGTGTAGACTGAGCATACCTACTGCCACAGCACTCTTCATGCCTACAAAGACAGAAAGAGAATGATTAGCATATCCTGTGGACATTAACATAATTAAAACCATTTGTTCCCTGCAGATATGTGAATTCCTTTCATCTCATTTCATCTCCCACTTTCTCCTGTCATATTAGCTCAGACAGCTGTCCCTCAGTTCACACATGGAAATTAAGGCTTTTGTTGCCATTTAACACGGACCGCCTACATTTATCTCGTTTATATTTATGTTTATCTCAATTTACCCAACACTCTCTCTCTCTCTCTCTCTCTCTCACACACACACACACACACACACACACACACACACACACACACACCCCCCCTGGGAGGACTAGGGGAGATTCTGAGAGACAGTGAGGATAACAAAGTTTGACCAACACAAGCAGGTGACACTCTAAAAATAGTACACAATCACGAAAGAGTTACACATTAAACCACCCAGCAGTGACAATAAAATATCTAGCACGACTAAACTAAACCTCACTGATGATTCAATGACAACAGCTATTAGTGGTCAACCAATTTATCGCCATGCCAATAAATCGTCCGTAAGTCACCTTAGACTTACACTGACATCTAGCAGCTTGGATGCAGCATAATTTAAAATCAATAGTTTTCAGTTTCAGATGCCACTGTAGAAATGTAGTATTCACAGTCAGCTATGATTAATAACAGGACGGTTACTGAGACTGAGCGAATAGTTTTCAGCTGGTCATCCAGTTCATGTCTTTAGGAGTTAAACTTTTTTAATGAAAAAAATGCTTTTGGGCCTTGTCACTTTAATATTCAAAGTATGAGAGAAATGTAAATCCACTCACATGCTACTTATCACAATGTCCTGGCCTCCTGCATTTACCAGTTCACCTATAAAAGTTAACAAAATTTTACTGGAGACATTATATTTGGGCAAAAAAAAGAAGTATGTTTTGCTTATTAAATAATGCAATGTAGGTCAATGAGAGTGATTTAACTTACTGGTGAACTGAGCAGGCACCATCACAAAGTCATCAGACTCAGAGGAAGACGAGTCTTTCAGCAGGGATCCTGAAAATGCTGTAGTGTTAGTTTTGGGAAAGGGCCTCAGAGTTTCAGAGTCAGACTATAAAAAAAAAATAAAAATCACAATTCAACAGTACAAATGGTCCAATGGCACCAGTGTGAATTTATTTTTGCCAGTTTAGGGCTTGTGAGGGTTGAAAATTATACACAAATCACTGTGCTATTGTTTTCCACGTAAAAGTGTGCTTATGAATTTATAACTGTCATGGAGATATATTATGGCTGTACAATTTTCAGTTATTATTGCAAAATAAAAATCAAGTGTGTCATTTCAGCACCATTAGTGTTACCAAATGCAAAAAATTGCTAAATGTAATGTATGTTGCTAAAAATAAAACTGATCATTTAATTTACAGTAGTGGAGCCAGTTAAAATATAGGCAGGGCAAGAACATATAAATTACTGAATTACAAGCCCAGTAATAAGAAAAATATCTTATTGTAAACAGAGCATAGACTGTATATAGAGCATGACAAACAACATCTACTTGAAGCAGAGCATGCTGTTCATGCATAATGTGCAGTTATACGTTACCCGAATAGGAGTGAGGTGAAATGTTGAGGAACCACTGCTGGAACTCCCAGAACTGGAGATGGGATAGTTGGGCATGGGCACCGGAGAGGCTAAAACAGTGATGCAGGGAGTTAATCAAAATGTACTCTGGTCAAAACATACTAGATTAGAGAGGAAAAAGGAATAGAAATCACAATCTTACATTTTTTCATGGATGTACTGGCCTCCAGGAAGGGGTGATGGAAAAACTCATCTGGAATACAAAAGACCACACTAGAGTGAACCCCAGAGGATTCCATCCATCCATCCATCCATCCATCGTCAACCGCTTATCCTGTGTACAGGGTCGCGGGGGGCTGGAGCCTATCCCAGCTAACATTGGGCGAAAGGCGGGGTACACCCTGGACAGGTCGCCAGTCCATCGCAGGGCCCCCAGAGGATTGTCAATCCTAATTTCTAGGGATTGTAATTTGTGAATTTTAGATTAGTGACCACGTTTACATTCACTTAAGGAAACATTCTTTTCCAGGGTTTTTGCAGCGGCAGAATGGCAATTTCCTTACACGACACATCCAGGTTTATCCCGGAGAACGCTGCTTATGTGGCCACGTAAACGCATAAACGGCGTTCAGGTTTTTAAGGACTGGACAACTAACGCCATAGTATTGAAGCCAACAACAAGTCAACAAAGTGGAAGAAATTCAACATTTCTTGGAGTAAAGTGGGAAAATTACATTTACTATAAACTATACCGATTTATACACAGCAATGTAAAATATCAACTATCCCTCACATTCATGTTTATGTGCTAATGCATTGGGGATATCCTAGAGTTTTACATAAGAGGAAAACCCCCACCATTGCAGTGCAATTCCACTGCAGGTAGTGATAGAAAGTCAACGAAACAAACACAGCAACAACTCTGGAACATCTAGGGAGGAAAAGAAAAGCAATTGGAAATAAAATAGTAAAGTCTTTCTCGGATACCATTTTTGTTATTTACACAAGCTTCGCAGGGATATTATGTTGCTGTGGAGTAAGCTGCTTACTGACCGAGTCAAATGTATACTGAGTAAAGAGAGCACAGCTTAAACATTGCAAGTAAACGGGAACGCCACTTTCTCGCAATACGGCACTTTCTCACAATAAGCCACTTTCTAGTGTCAATGTAAACATAGTTAGTTTCTATAGAACATTGTAAAGTTGAGTGTTTGATCTTATGCGTTTATCCACTCACTAAAGTCCATGCGTTGCCTGTGATTCTTTTGCAGCAACCCAAGCAGCAGATGCCGTAGGTGACTGGAGGTTTCCCGTGGGATACTGGAAAAGACATTTTAAGCAGTGTTAGACATTGCCAGAAATAACAAACATGTAATGATGTGTGTCCACATACAGTACTATGCAAATGTTTTTGACAAAAAAATTGGTATGTGGGGATTATTTAAATTACTGTCATGAATATTTAGTATTTATCAATGAACTTCATACAAAGTGTCTACAAAAACATAAAAAACTAAATCTATATTATTTGGTATAGATATATGATATATTTGGTATACCCAATGCCTTTAAAACAACACCAATTCTCCATGGTACACTTGCGCACAGTTTTTAAAGGTTGTTTGCAGATAGGATGTTCCAAGAATCTTGGAGAACTTGCCACAGATCTTCTATGTATTTATGCTCATGTATTCATGTATTTATCTCAATTGCTTCAGTCTCTTTGTGTTATCCCAGACTGACTCGATGTTGATATTCAGGCTCTGCGGGGGACATGCTTTCTGTTGCAGGACTCTTTGATCTACTTCTATCCTATTATATTTACAAAAGGAATGTTTGGATATCTAAAATTGATATTTCCTATTGATACACTAAAGCAGAAGATATAAAGCAACCATCTTAAGACAAACGTTTTTTGTGAAATATTTCATGAATTGTCTTTCGCAAGAGACCTCTGTGCCTGTATCATCAGCACTAAACCGGATAATGTTGATTGATGACTAACACACAGACGTCAGTGTCACTTACCTGGGACTCAGGGTCCGGTTTCTTTCATAGAACTGCCGCAGTTCCTGGGGAGTACTTGCCTGGAAAAACAGAATAAGACTGATTATGAATATTTGTTTTTTTCTTTGTATTCTTATGTGCTTGTCTTTTTTTTATGTAAAGTGCCATGAGACGCTACATTTAAAGGTGCTATAAAAAAAATACAGTTTTTTTTTTATTATTATGTGAAAAGAAATAGATTTTAGAGAGGGAGACAAAATTGTCAAGGACACACAGTGTAACAGAAATTGTGCTAGGAAAATATTTTTATTGCAAGTAGTTTTTGCTAAGGTTATAAATAAATTATCCCTCAAAATGTGCTGCTTTTTGAGGAGAGGTG
This sequence comes from Moxostoma hubbsi, assembly GCA_032164185.1. Taxonomy (NCBI): domain Eukaryota; kingdom Metazoa; phylum Chordata; class Actinopteri; order Cypriniformes; family Catostomidae; genus Moxostoma; species Moxostoma hubbsi. The sequence continues at coordinate 27,561,076 of JAVLUX010000018.1, read as the reverse complement.
TGCTTTTACTTTTCTACGCAAACAGTGTTCATATAATTGATGATAAAATGGGCAAAAATGTTCATGAATTTACAATCAGCACTGGGACACTTTAATGTTTGTATCACTACGCTTGTGTTCATGGCATTCCAAAGAGCAGCTAGATTTGTACATTTTCATTCATCCCTGAATGATTTAAACGAACAGGTGGCCACAAAAGACAGTCTTGTGTGTGTTATGAGTAAGTTGAGCTGACGTTGACGCTGTGTTATCAGTCATCCGGAATTGTCTCTCACTCCATGACAAATCTACAACTCTATTTCTCAGCTACAGTGTAATAGTATTCTAAGCGAAATACTATTACACTATAGCTGAGAAATAGAGTTAATCTAACAGCTTCAGCATCACTGCCGATCACAGCTGAGAGTCACAACAGACAAAGTAATCAAACACACTCAGGGCACCTTCCTGGTACAAGTTTCCATGTTGGGAGAAGACGTAAACTTTAAATTTGGTGGAGGAGAGAACGCTTTCTGTGCCAATATAAAAATAAGAGTTCCCCAAGAAATATACAAAAATGAAACTACCATCCTCCATGTTTTCTCTCTGACAACAAAACTCTTACAGGATAATGTATTATGTAATATGCAATAATTATAATTGCAACGTAATCACATGCTCAGTCACACTCACTCTCTCTCTCTCTCTCTCTCTCTCTCTCTCTCATTTGCACACACAACCTTGTTTCTACAATAACTTTTAGAAACAACTTTTGTTACTAGTTCTAAAATGTGATTTTCAACTTAGTAATGGAGGCTTGAACGCATCTTTCAAACTAACAAATGCAGATCCTGAATCTGTGACATAAGAAAGTATTTCCATACACAAAAGCATGTTTTTGGGGAAAGTCTTTAGTTTTCCCCTACTTATTTATTTGCTTGTTTATTGAACTGTTGTATAAAAGCAATATCACACTCGCACTCATACTGTACTGTCCATCTATCAGCAGCATTGTGATTACATAAAGCACTCATGCTAGTGCGATACTGCATAATAGTTATCTATTCATGTCATCTCAACTGCCACACCCTTAGAAACCCTAGCTGTTTGGGATGTAAACATTTGCTCCGTGTGTAGTTAAATCTTAGACCTTTTAGTATAGCCAGGGCATGTATCTAAAAATCATGAAGGCTTTCTAAAAGCTACAGAAATATTTCCATGCAGGGAACAGGCAAACACAATCACTGGATCAGAGATGACTGATCTGTGCTCTAATTGAACTCAATGACTCACCTTGTGCTGCACACTGACATTGTATTACAAGAGTGTCAGGAATTTTCAATAAATAAAAGACTCACTTTCTGAAGGCTAAAAATACAAAGCCATTAAAGGGGTTAGCCGTTTGTCTGATCAGAAGTCATTTGGTTGACTTCACCCACATTTCAGCCCCTGCTAACAGCAACACTTGGTCAAAGGCTTAGATGAAAGAACCTAATAATATACAATGGCATGCAAGACACCTTTTCATGAAAATTAACATTCACTGTTATTAAGCGCAACACCAATGTAATGGACAGCCTGTGGCAATATTTAGCAGAAGTATAGCAGCAACAGTCAACTTGATAAACTTGCATATTTGCAATATGATAATGAAAAAAATAGAACTCCTTGTTCTGTTAGTGCAAAAAGAGAAATTCCACCAATATGAAATCTAAGGGTGTGTTTAGTTCCATGAACATGTGGTTATGTTCATCAGCGAGATGGTGAAGAGATGTCACAATCATGTTTCACAGTCTACAGGGCATAAATAACCAAGGGTGACACTCAGATGCTCTTTCACAATAAAACTGTTCTGGAATGATCAGGACAAACGCATTAGATACTCTCACTCTCTTGGTTTGCATGCAGTTTTTCTCAATAACTATATTTGTTTGTGTGCTTGTATAACTTGGCTAGATTTTTTCCAGCAATATCCATATCAAATCTGTGCTGTGTGGTTCAGACATTCTTCAGGAAAAATCCCCTTTAAGTTGATTCACAGAGATCAAAAGGGAAGCCCATTAGTGCTTTAATAACTGATTACCATTGCACCATTCACAAATGGACAGACAGCATTGTGTGTGTGCGTACAAGGGGCTTTCTTTGACCAAGCTTATTTGCTGTGTATGTGCTGTAAGTCACTAACCTGAAAAGGGGCTTTGCCAGTCAAACACTGGTAGATAATGGTCCCTACACTCCACAGGTCAGCTTTGGCATCGTAATTCTGTGACATGATGACCTCAGGAGCCTGCAAAGTTGAGTAAGGGTGTGTCTCAATCAGCTGCTTAACTCCATATATATGTATCAGTATGTTATGAAAACTAATTCAGGCACTGGCAAGGGCGTTCATCCACTGAACATTGGGACACTTACGAATCCATCACCTGCAACATGATAACTAGCTTGCACATTCAAGTGCAGCTGTTTTTAATTAGCATGATTGCTGTATAAATGACACTATCGTTAGTTTTTGATATTCAAACATATGGTGTTATTAAGAAAGATACATGACATTAAATAAAGAGTGTATTTTCAACCTACTTTTAACAACTCTAAATAGTTAAAAGATTATTTCCCTTTCATTGTAATTATGGATGAAAGATATTACGAACAACTCTTTTAAAGACAAAATAAGGCTTTGACATCATATATTTACACTTGTGCTTGTCTTTTAACAACTTGAGACATCAGAAGACATGACAACATTTTTGGTTAGGGAACATAGTAAGCAATAATGCTCACTGGTTTTTACAGAGCAGTGTGGGATTTTTTAGGGAGCAAACATTTCAGTGCCCTGGACTTTGCAATTGAGACAGCCCTTAAAAATGTCCGAATCCCTGATCAGTGCCCTGACTGCTGAACTAGGGAGCAACATGAGACATGGTATTTTCAAGAGCATTTGGTTGTAATCTCTAAATAAAAACAATTCTTGAATCATAAAGATAAACTTTTAAAATCCAAAGCACATGCCTAATAACTTCAGTTGACATGTCTATATTTTGAACCAGTGAAGTATAGGGGATTATTCATACTTCAGTGAGCAAAAGCACAGTGTGAAAGTATGGAGTATGACAAGCACTCACCATATACATTGGAGAGCCACAGAGTGTGGCAGCCATTGTGTTGCCCTGCAGATACCGGGCAAAGCCAAAATCAGCTAAAGAAAAAGAGAGATAATAAACTTAATTAGTGTGGTAAGGTCCTAATGACTAGGTTTGGTGGCTTGTTTAGGTAGCAGTGCAGAACGATGGGGCAGGAATATTTTTTGCGAGATTCTCTTGGCTGTTTGACTTTAAACAGTAGTTTAGTGACTCATACCATCTACCAATCACTTAAGAGTAAAGAGAACAATGTTGTAAACACCTCGCTGCCATGTGATCAAACACATACTGAAGTCAAAACACAACAAAAACACCACTGATTACTGGTTATTAGGGATGTGCACAAGTAATTGACTACCGATTACTCATTCTGCACCAGGTAGTTGACTATTAAAAGCACTACTTAAATATCAGAAATGTATTTTCCTTTGCACACTTGCCTGCCACGAGCAGTGCTGAATAATGTACTTTCTCTCGGAATCTCTGCAAACTGTCCAACATCCATAGTCTAAAAAAGCTTTTAATTATGATAATGAATATAATAATTTTAAAGCCCTGGCTTTTTGTTTGAAACTATTTAATGCTTGTGTTATATTAATAAAAATTAATATGGCTGTGGCTCAGGTGGTAGAGCAGGTCAGCTGCTAATCGCGGGGTTGGCGGTTCGATTCTCGGCCCACATGACTCCACATGCCGAAGTGTCCTTGGGCAAGACACTGAACCCCAAGTTGCTCCCAATGGCAGGCTAGCGCCTTGCATGGCAGCTCTGCCGCCATTGGTGTATGAATGTGTGTGTAAATGAGTGATTGGGACAGCGCTATATAAGTGCAGACCATTTACCAAATTCACTGGATCATTTATTCTATATTTCAATATAGTTAAATATAGTATAGTAATACAGTTAATATGGTTTGGATAGATGACATTAAAGTGCGTTCTGAATTACTGATATTATTTAGCCCTGCACCCTTCAACCATTCAAAGGACTCTCTGTAGGCATAGGGATGAGCCCTTCGGAATGTGTGCTTTCTAGCAAAGCTAAGTGTGGCAATATAAGTAAATATTTTGATTCTTATTACATTCTACTCTATTGCTATTCAGTTCAGTTTTTGCAATGGACAAGGATCTGTTTATATGTTGGAAAGGAAATGCGAAGCAGTACAAGAAACTCGGAAGCGTTTCAGGCCGATACATTTCTAAACATAAGTAGAGAGCGTTTTATAAAAAGATAATATAAAATAAATGTTTCTGAATGATAACAAGTGAAATGATAAAAATGTGATAGCCTTTATGTAGATTCAGAGTTTACATACTGTATGTCCACTGTGATGGCACCGCAGATGGCCGCATCGGTGTGGAGCACTCCTATTCTTCTGCTGTTGTTGTTTATTTGTCCTGGTTTAGTAATTTTTTTTCCAGTCAGTTTTACCAGGGACAAACTGCTGAACATTCGGCAGCATATACTAGACAATATTTTCCCTGTTTTTGATTATTCAGAAGCTTTGCTGGACATTTTAGTCAGAGGCACAGCTCTACTATTCAAGAGATGCAGGCGAGGGAGACGAGCTGGCACGCAGGTCAAGCTTAATCGGCTTTTGAACAACGCTGCCGAGCATTCACCTAGCGAATATCCACTCTCTTCCTAACAAAATGGACAGAATACACCTCACCTGTACAAACAAGGACTTTTCAAACTCTGCTGCCTTGTGCTTCACAGAAACCTGGCTGAGAGAAGCCATTCCGGACAACGTGTTACATTTGCCGGGCTTTCAGCTGTTCAGAGCGGATCGCACCGTGGAGTTAACAGGGAAAATGAGAGGTGTTGGAACATGCTTTTACATCAATGAAAGTTGTTGTACAGATGTAACAACATTAAAGAAGATGTGCTGTCATAATTTGGAAGCGCTCTTTATTAACTGTAAGCCGCTCTACTCACCATGGGTGTTTTCTTCGTTTATTCTGGTGAGTGTTTACATTGTGCCACACGTGTGTGTGAATGCAGCACTGCAACAGCTGGCTGATCAAATCACAGACATGGAACAACAATACCCAGACTCAGTTATTATAATTCTTGGGGATTTTAACAAAGCAAATCTCACACGTGATCTAAATACAAACAGCACATTAAATGCCCCACCAGAGACAGAAATATACTGGACCACTGCTATACAACAATAAAGGATGCACATCGTTCTGTCCCTAGAGCAGCTTTGGGACTCTCTGTTTACTATATGGTTCGTCTTCTTCCAACCTACTGACAGAAACTAAAATCTGCTAAGCCTGTAGTAAGGACTGTGAATAGATGAATGAAGCAGAGCTGGAACTACAAGAGATGATTTTTTGAATGCACTGATTGATTGGAGTGTTTTTGAGGCTGCAGCCACCAACCTGGACAAGCTCACAGATACTGTTACACCATATATCAGTTTCTGTGAGGATATATGCATTCCTACTAGTACTTATTTAACGTTCAACAATGACAAACTGTGGTTTACAGCAGAACTCAGGCAGCTTTGTCAGTCCAAAGAGGATGCTTACAGAGGTGGGGATAAAGTCTTGTACAATCAGTCCAGGAACACACTGAATAAGAAAATCAGAGTGGCTAAAGAAGATACTCTGAGAAGCTGGAAAACACGTTTTCAGATAACGACCCCTCTGTCAAGCACCTGAAGTTTGCAGATGACACCACAGTCATCGGCCTCATCCGAGCTGACGATGAGTCTGCATACAGAAGGGAGGTTAAACAGCTGGCTGTCTGGTGCAGTCATAACAACCTTGAACTGAACACACTCAAAAGAGTGGAGATGATTTTGGACTTTAGGAGGAACACCCCAACACTGACCCCCCTCACCATTCTAAACAGCACTGTGGCAGCAGTGGAGTCATTCAGGTTCCTGGGCAAAATTAGGTTTTACTTCCTTTTGCCAGCTGAGGAAGTTCAACCTGCCACAGAAGCTGCTGATCCAGTTCTACTCAGCAGTTATTGAATCTGTCCTCTGCACTTCAATAACTGTCTGGTTTGGTTCAGCTATGAAATCGGATATCAGAAGACTACAGGACAGTTTGGACAGCTGAGAGGATTATTGGTTGCCCCTGCCCCTGAACAGTTAAAACTGCCCCATTGAGCAATAATTATGTGCAATTCACAGTCTAGACTTTTTATATTTATCCAACACATCCAACTTCTTCTACCATTTCATTCCCTTGCACTGTATATAACAGATTTTTATTTAGTTTTGCACTATGTTTGTGTATGTGTGAATGTATGTATGTTTGTGTCTTTGTGTGTATATGTACAGTTTGTGTATGTGTGTGTATGTATGTATGTATGTATATTTATATACACTACCGTTCAAAAGTTTGGGGTCACTTACTCATTCTTTATTTATTTATTTATTTCACATTTTAGAATAATAGTAGTCAGCAAAACTATGGAATAATAGAAATGGAAATATGGGAATTATTTTGAGACCAAAAAATCCAAAATAAATCCAAAACTATGTAATATTTTAGCATCTTCAAAGTAGTCACCCTTTGCCTAGATTTTGCAGACATGTACTCGTGACATTTTCTCAACCAACTTCTTGAGGAATCACCCCGGGATGCTTTTTAAACAGTATTGAAGGAGTTCCCATCTATGTTGGGCACTTATTGGCTTCTTTTCTTCATATTTTGATCCAAGTCATCCATTTCAAAAACTTTTTTTTTTTTAGGAAATTTTAGATTTGTAATTAAATAAATGTATATGTTTTGGCAGAATAATATTTTGTCTACAAAGTTAATTTCAAACTTTTAAGCATACACCTTCAGATCAAAAGATTTTTAAGATCATGAGAAACATTTCAGACAAGTGACCCCAAACTTTTGAACGGTAGTGTATGTACTGTAAATATACACGGTCTTATTGTGTTTCTATATATGCTTTATTTTCTATTCAATTTTTATATATTTTTATAATTTTTTTTTATTATTGTCTATGTCTTGTTGCTGTTTTGTATTGTTGTGCACTGGAAGCATCTGTCACCAAGACAAATTCCTTGTATGTGCAAGCATACTTGGCAATAAAGCTGATTCTGATAATGCCGTCAGTATTGGTTTCTTTGTAAGCTCAGGGCGAGTGAAAATGTTTTTCCTCTAAAAATTTTTATTATTATTATTATTCTTATTATGAATGTATATCCATCCATCCATCCATCGTCAACCGCTTATCCTGCGTACAGGGTCGCGGGGGGCTGGAGCCTATCCCAGCTAACATTGGGCGAAAGGCAGGGTACACCCTGGACAGGTCGCCAGTCCATCGCAGGGCCACACATATACAGACACACACTCACACTCACATTCACACCTAGGGCAATTTTTTGGAGACACCAATTAACCTAACCTGCATGTCTTTGGATGGTGGGAGGAAGCCGGAGAACCCGGAAAGAACCCACGCAGACACGGGGAGAACATGCAAACTCCACACAGAATGGCCGGGGCATGAATGTATATTGTTCATTAAATTTTTGTTTGCAAAAAGAAAAGCATAGTTTGTTGAAGTTTGTTTTAAAACCATTTTTGGTAACGTTTATCAATAAAACAAAGTTTAATTTAATGTACGTGTCATTCTTGTTATTTTTAACTTACATTTTAATTCACAAGAAATAGATTACTCATTTTTTGTAAGTACTCAAGCAGCTAAGCAGTGAGTATTTGACTACAAAATTATTTGAAAATGCCCATCCCTACTGTTTATCTCACAAGAGTACCTCACAGTCCAGACTTTTTACTTACTGACACTTGATCAGTTTTTTTGTTTCTTTTGGAATAATTAAAAACAGTGTTCCAATTAGGAGAGCTGACCTGAGATCTATGTAACAGGGATCAACATCATACACCTTCTGACCTAAGAATTTACAAGAATTTTCCAGTTGTTTTTTGATTACTGGATTTTTTTAAATTGCTCTCACAAAGTGCAATTTCTTGTTGATTAAATATTTGAGAGCTAAGCATAACTAGAATTATTTAAATTCACTACAGAAATGTACATGACTTTTTAAGATAACATTTTTATTTAACTTCCATTACTTTTCAAGGCCTGTTTTAAACTTCTGTACAGTTATAAAATTCCTTAATATTTCCATGACTGTGGGATACCTGCTGTAAAATACCCAGAGCACTCACCCAGTTTGATGCAGATGTTGTTGGGGTTGGTCTTGTGACTTGTGCTGTAGGAAAGGAGAATGTTTTGGGGTTTCAGGTCACGGTGGATGATGCCTTTACTCCTTAAAACACTCATGGCTCCCACAATCTGCTGCAGTAACACACGGATCGTATCTTCACTCAAAGAGACTTCAGCTATAGAGTAAGGGAAGGAACAAAGAATGAATTTCACTAGATAGTTTACTAGAAAATTAAGTAACACTGTCATTGTGGATTATTTTATAAGGTGAGCACTTTGTTTGTTTTTGATTTATCATGTATGGACATAAACCGCTTATTTTTGCCCATTAACCTGATTTCACGTTGCATGTAAACTCCTTTACCAGCGTTCTTGCCGGCTTATCCACATGCCTCTTCACGATTTGACATCGGAAGCACAGAACAACTAAATTATTTAAAATTTAATGTAAATATGGTTTTATTGCTTAGTAATTTTCTTTAAATTAGTTGATTTTTGCAAGTTATCAGCATATTTGTGTGCATGTAAAAGGGCTCAATGCAATAAAATGGTTTAGTAAAAAAAAAATATATGATAATTTATATCAATTATTGATTAACAAAAAAACAACTGAATTATGGAACATTACATCATTATAGGCATGGCCATTGTTTACAGAAAGAGAGGGATCCATCATATTGATCAAAGGCCAACAAAGGCCTAACACCAGCCCATCACCCCAGTTTCATGAAGTCTTATTTTTAGCCCTCATGTTTTTCCATTGCAGGACTGGGCAGATAACCAACTAACAGGTGGATGAGGTCAGAGTGTGGGTTGACTTTAAGCAGGGGTTCTTGGTGTTGTGCCAAAGCAAGCAGTCCCAGTGAGTCTGTGGTAAGAGGTGAGGGGGTTAAGGGGTTGGCATGAGACCTAATGCTGTTCAATGCTACAAGTCTGGAGCCAAAAATAGAGTAGATAATGCAAACAAGGTAAATATAGACGGACTGGGAACTATATGGTGAAATGAAGATGAAGCGTGTTTGTGTGTGTGCATGCGAGACAATTTCAAAAGAGGCTCTATGTATGGCAGCATATGTGTGAAATTCTCAGAGGTTCTGAGACAGGTTGTTTGTTAGGTGAATATATCTCTGCAGTTTTAGGAGTGAAGTCCAAAATAAGTTCAAGGCTGAGTGTAAACAAGTTATGTTTCCTTCTAGAAACAGACTTTGGTCTTAACTACTGTCAGTATTATATATATATATATATATATATATATATATATATATATATATATATATATATATATATATATACACACACACATACACACAGGCTTGCCTTTATCACACTACAATTACATAGTGAGCCTAGGTAGCTCAGCAATAAAGACTCTGATGTGTCTAATTAACTCTATCTGCAGAAAAACATACATATTTAATGTACCTTGCACCACATAAATTAGCACATTAAGATTTTGTTTATCACATCAAAGTACATATGGACATATATAGGGGTGTATATTATTTAACATGTGACTACCTGGGTCCTCTTTTTGCAAACACACATTGACCAATGCATGGACAAATGCCAGTCAGATGGAAAGTCCAAAAAAAACATGGTATTACCAGGTATTCTTTGAAATTCTTTGGTATTCTTGGAGTACAAGAGGTAAAGAGTAAATATAGTAATCATTCAGTACCATGGTATATATCACTGTACCATGGGACTGCCACAGTATTTTTGAAAACATAAATAAAAGAGGAAAACCGAGCCCTGTGTAATAAGGCTAGTGTACTTACAGTGTAAATACTCTGCTAGGTCTCCTCCATTGCAGTACTGTAAAAGGAGACAGACAAACACTAAGTACATAGTTTAAACAAGTCATACACACTTAAAACAAATGAATAAGCACAATTACAGCAGAGATGCCTTTATGCTGACGATAATAACAGAGCAGTGTGAATTGAGCTTGGCATGAAGCACATCCTGCAAGGGGGTGTGAAATTTGACCTTTTTCTCTACTTCACACTAAATCTTTTTTGAGGTTTACTCAAAAGGTTTACAAGAGCAGCATCAAGTTATTTGGACTCACCTCCATGACAAGATAGACACATCCCGAAATCTCCTGCAAATAGAGACAGAGACAAGTGATGCACTGTAAACATTTGCTCAATGAAACTTACTGCAATCTGAAACCATCTTACTTCCTTGTTTCATGCAAACATTTGGTTTTCTGTGATATTCTAATCATTGTTGTTTGATAATACGGCTGAATTCTGATGATTTAAATATGTCACCAGTGTAATGCTATCTAGGTGGCTGACGAATATGAAATGTTGAAATCATTTGATCGTAATCTTTAACAACGGTTTTGGATATTTCTGTCTTTCCTTTTTGAAGTAGATAGGAGCTGTACTTGTATGCTGCTTGCATTCATAGAAAATAACTTGCCGGGAGCCTTCCAAAGATGACAGCCGAGTGGACTGACAAGGAATTTTAATTATATGCTTTCATTTTCAAGGAAAACTGTTTTTTGAGGTTTACAGCTGTTGCAGATACATTATCTGTAAAAGTTTGAGCTAAAACATATATATAGCTCTTTTTCTTTTAATTATTTTTTTTTGGGGGGGGGGGGGGGGGGCAAAGAAAACAATGTTTTATTAGAAAGATAATTTTCCCCTGACATTGTTTCCCCTTATAAAAATATGCTATGAAAAATGCATCACTTAATTATGTATTGGCGGTGGGGCCAGCAGAAAACAAAACTTATTTTTTAGCACTCATTTACATGGTAAAAGTAGCATTTTGACATGACATGGTGTGTATTCTTCATAGTGTAGAAAAGGATTGACCTCTGGCACACAAATTGAAAAGAGAGAAACAAAGACTACTTGTTACCTAAAGCCTTTAATGAACTTGTTAATGTAGTGTGAGCATTACAGATCATCTGTATCTATCGAGTGGTTGGGGGTGTTTTGGGTTTCGCGTGTGATTCAAACCCATTTGATTTTCAAGTTGTGCAACAGCTAATTTTATAAGTGTGACACAATTATTCTGGATCAAGGCTTAAAGATAAGCCGTCTGTGTACATAACTTTTATGAAATGAAACTAGGACATCAGAGGTAATTCTCTCTCAATAATCTACTCTCTCATCATATTTACAAGGCCCTAGAGATGGCTGCCAAAACATTATGAATCATCAACCTATGATACAAAAGCATCATGTTTCGTAACAATAAAATGACTAAAACAAAGCAAGTTTGTCAGTCAAACCTTTAGAACATAAAGATAGGGAAAAATAGATATTTCAAAGTATCATAGTTTTTACCACATTATAATGAACTGAAGTGGCTTTCAATGGGGGGGGTTACACAATCAGCAACATTATCTTGTATAATATAATTTTCCGTACAAGTTTGAGGTTAACACTAGTAGTGTAATTATTTCCAAAACGAACAAATATGACCATAGTCACAAAACAACAACAGGTTGCCAAGATATGCTTAAAGACCCAATATAAATTAATGTAATACCTTACCAATAACCAAGAGTAAAGCTGGCATTTAGGCTTACATAAAGTAAACCACTTAACTTACCTTTCAAAAAGTTGAAGTTGGCGCATGCGAACATTGAATATCCTTAAAACGGCATCCTTCCATTCGGTGGTGCATTTTCAAATAAGATCCCTCTCAAAAACCAGTTGAACTAACTATGTCTTCTGTTTGTGAAGCATTGAGCATCTATGGTCTATTTTATAGAGAAGAGAAAGAATTCTCACAGGTTGTTGTAGAAGTGCCTAAAGTCAGGGAATGTTTGAACGCAATCAGAACATTAGGCATTGTTTGGAGAGCTTTGTGGTACTTGGAGAGAATGCAACTTGTGGTCCAGTTTTCCCCATCTGTACTTAATTGCTTTTGTGACCTCAAAAAGTGCAAACAATAGGCAACATCAATGTCAGGTCCATGATATGCTCCACAGTCTCAGTATCCAGAAATGAATCACTCTCCAGATCAAGCGCAGCCAGTGCGCTGTACAGATTTGAGTTCCGTTCACCAAATTTCAAATCCATTTGTCCAACCACTGAATCCACAGTGCAATAGGACAGTCTCGAGTTCTGTTTTTTTATGTCATCCTCTCTTGGACCCGTAGTTTCTTCCACAAAGTAACCATCCATATTCTTATTTGCGGTACATCTTTGCTTTGGGGGTCATGGTTCTCGGCAATACACCAGCAGCCGTGGCTTTCTCCCACACTTTTGTACTAGCCACAATACCTAAACCTGTCCAAAAGGTCAGTGTCCTCTCTTCTGCAGAAGTTTATTTGATGGATCCACATTTAACATAATCTCCTAAGTTTTTGGACTGGATCATGATCATGATGTAACACCACCATTCTGGACACCACCATGCTTTCCTGACATCAGAGATGCACCATCATATACTTGGCTAAGGATCTATGATGGACAAGACCAGTTTTCTCTTCTAAAATTGTATCCGTCACTGCCCGGGCATCACCAATTTCAGTAGGGGCTAAGGTTTACAGGCGCTCCATTGCCTCATAGTACTTGTTCACAAACTGAATGACAATTAATTTATTTTTGCAGCCTGTAGGGTCACGGGTTCCATAAGCCTTTAATGTGTAAAATGAGTTTCCCATTTCTTCCACTATAGCTGCCGTCACCACACCGCTTAGTAAATTTATAAGCTCATTTTAAAAATCGTGATGGGTATAAGTGGCATTTCGAGGGATTGTTTTCACTGCATCAGCCAACAAGGGATCCTTTTTGATTGTATAGTCCAGCAAAAAAAGGAAAAGGCCACTGCCTCCCTCCACTATGTCCTCAAAAGCATTTAATTTCCCCAGTAAAGGCAGCTGATTTTACACAAGAAAGCAGACCACGTCTATTAGGGAGGACACGTAGTACCCGTCTTATGTCTCTAAACATCTTTTGCAGCTGGCCTGCATTGATGAGAGTTGAGATCTCTTTTCCGGTGCTTACACGTCTTTCTTGCTCCTTCCAAATTGTGTATGAAGAACGTTTCGTGTTTGTGAAATCCTCTGTCTGTTTCCATGGCATTTTTCCAGTTACGGTAGACACCACTCACAAAAGCATCCACAGCACGACTCATTGCAAAATGTAATTTACGACAGCAAAGACAAACGCAGCATCAGCTTTTACGCTGAACTCAAGCCAGTCTCGATTATTATGCCAACAAGAGACAAATGCACGTTTTCTGCCACTGAAAATGTGCACTGGGTACTGTTTGTAATATCACTTGGTTTGGTTGATCAGTCCTGAGATCGTCTACTGCCTGAGAACTTGAAAATTCCACCTCTACTGCATTAGCCACAAGAGCCTCCCCTTGATGCCGGCCCTGCATGGAACACAAAAGGTCCTCAGTTACCATTTACTTTCATTGTATCTTTTTTTTTTTTTTCACACACAATGAAAGTGAATGGTGACCTCTCAATTTGTGTTCCATGGAAGAAAGAAAGTCATACGAGTTCGGAACAACACTAAACATCACTAAACGTTGAAAATTCGCAATATTGTATCACAACCCAGATATCGATATAATATCGTATCACCCAAACCCTGCTGATTCCCACCCCAAGTAGAACATATTTGAAAGATTCAACTCCATTCCAGAGCAGATTCCATGGATGCGGGACGGGGGAACAGTTGGATTTCACAGACTAAGCATATGTGTAATTTTGTTTGCTATTGTTCAGATTTCAAATGGAACAGCAGCCAGCCACCTGGTGTGCACTGTGCAGTCAGGTGGATCCACTGCTTGACAGCTGTCTGCTGAGCAGCTGATTGACCTTGCTGGACAAACAATGTATGTGCTTCTCAGATGCAGATTAGACTGATACTGGAGCCAAGCCAAGAGGGGTGGACCTATGATTGCAGGTTTGCTGAGTATCACATGCTGCTGTGCTGACTCTAATTGTGTTTAAGGAATGATAGTTCGAACATGAATTATTAGTCTGCACTCACTGTGAGGTCATTAGAAGTATAGATCTCTATGGAACAATAATGGGCTTTTCACAATCCGTGGACGTTTTCAAACCGGGATGGCCATTTTCAGCTATCCAATGAAAGTAGTGAATCTCAATATGGTAATCAGTGGCCATTTCCAACCAGGAAGGGTGTTTCTCAACTATTCAATGAAAGTAGGGAATCTCAATGTAAATCGTGTAAAGCAGATGAATAAGGCCATCCCGGTTTGAAAGGACCCACTGATTGGGAAACACACATTTTTGTTCTGCAGAGACACAAGCCTCGGTCCTTATCTATGGGCATTGTGACGAGGCATGGCCAACTGTGGTTTCTCTATGAAATATGGTTTATATGGTTGCAACTCGATTGGTTGCAAAAATGTATCGGCCGATGCAGATAATTAAAAAATTCTAAATATCGGCCTCGATGACAGATATATCATCAGGTCGAACACAACAAATTTGCATTTAAATTTTTTCTTAAAATAGCACTTGCTTAAGGGGACAACAGCACAAGATCAAAGCTGTAACCATTGAGTTACTCAATCGCCAGGTGTTCCCCACACCACCCCACCTGAGACAGCCACCTGTCATCAGATCAACACACACACAATTGATAAGGTTATTCTACACCTGCCAGTATATCTTCTTTATGCAAATGATACAGACAGTTGGTTAAAGGGTCTGCTGGGCTGGCAGATGCTGGCTAATGCATGTGCAGGTGTCAGGTGTAAACTTTCATGAACATACAGACATCCATTTTGTGATTCTTGAGCCATATGATTAGATGCAGTCGCTTTTGGTAGGTTTTTCGATCATCTTTGGGGGCTTTCTGTGCATTATTTTTAAACATTAATTTATTTTGGAAAGGTAGAAATCAAGTTGCAAGCACAAGAAAAGCAGATTTGCAGTATTTAAATGCTTTGCATAAGTGTGAATCTGTAACTGTATTAACTCAAAATAAATTTGATCTGTATTCTTCTGATCGTTTTTTCACCTATATATGGTCACATTGCTGAGTGATATAAAGAGGCTGATTGGACTGATTCTACAATTGATCTGTTTTGCTGTGCATTACACAATTTCTTTGTTTGCATATTGCTGATTGCAGGTTTGCAATGTTTTGGCCATATTTGGGCAAAAAAACAGGGCCAAACGTTTAAGCGCAAAATAAGGAAGTCAGAAGAATACAGATCAAATGTACGTTATATTAATATGAAGTTACAGAAGCACAACACATGATTTACACTTATGCAAAGCATTTAAATACTGCAAATCTTTTTCTTATGCTTGCAATTTTATTTTCACTTTCACAAATATTCCTCTGTGCATGCAAACCTTTTTGTCATTAATTTATCTTACTACATCAGAGACTTAAAGGGATAGTTTACCCAAAATTCTCTCATCATTTACTCACCCTCAAGCCATGTTTATGATGTTTCTGACATTCTTTCTTTGTTTGAACACAAATTAATATTTGTGAATAAAGAAGAATATTTCAGCTCTGTAGGTCCTTTCAATGCAAGTGAATGGGGGCCAGAACTTTGAAGCTACAAAAATCCCATAAAGGCAGCATAAAAGTAATCCATACGACTCCATTATTTAAATCCTTGTCTTATGAAGCAATAAGATAGGTGTGAGTGAGAAACAGATCAATATTTAAGTACTTTTTTTAAAACGATAAATCTCCACTTTCCCTTTCACATTTCGAAAGTGGAGATTTATAGAAAAAAGGATCGCCATATTGATCAGTAAAATCACCCAAATTGATTGCATCACTTCAAAAGACATATTAAACTACTAGTGTCATATGGATTACTTTTTATCCTGCCTTTGTGGGATTTTTGCAGCTTCAAAGTTCTGGCAACCATTCACTTGCATCGAAAGGACCTACAGAGCAGAAATATTTATCTAAATGTCTTTTTTTTGTGTTCAGCAGAAGAAAAAAAGTCATACACATCTGGGATGGCATGAAAGTGTGTAAATGATGAGAGAATTTAAATTTTTGGGAGAACCATCCCTTTAAATCAGTAATTACCCAACTGGATGTTTGTTTACAGTACATGGCAATCTTTAGATAAAGATACACATTATGAGTTTCATTGTAATTAGTCACATTTTCTTAATTAATTAATCAAATATAATATTGAATTATATTATTTAAAAAGTCTGCATAAACAATTTTTGCAAGCTGCTGAAGGCGGTAAATCCAGTAATAGTTGCACTTTTCTCAGAATCAGAATCAGATTTATTGCCAAGTATGCTTAACCATACAAGGAATTTGTCTCGGTGACAGGAGCTTCCAGTGCACAACAATACAAAAACAATACAAACAGCAGCAAGACATAGATAATAATTAAAAAATATAAAAAAATTATTATACACATACGTACATACACACAGAGACAGACACATTAATACACACACATACATAGTGCAATTCTAATACAAATATGTTATCTGTTATGTATAGTGCAATTTTATATTTATTTATTTTTTCCTGAGGAATGAAATAGTAGAAGAGGTTGGATGTGTTGGATTAATATAAAAAAGGCTAAACAGTGTATTGCACATAATTGCTGCTCAATTTTAATTGTTCGTGAGATGAATAGACTGAGGGGGAAAAACTGTTCCTGTGACTGACGGTTCTGATGCTCAGTGCTCTGAAGCGTCGGCCAGAAGGCAACATTTCAAAAAGGAAATGGGCAGGGTGAATGGGGTCCAGAGTGATTTTTCCAGCCTTTTTCCTCACTCTGGAAGCGTATAGTTCTTGAAGAGGAGGCAGGGGGCAACAAATAATCCTCTCAGCAGTCCGGACTGTCCTCTGTAGTCTTCTGATGTCTGATTTTGTAGCCAAACCAAACCAGACAGTCACTGAAGTGCAGAGGACAGATTCAATGACTGCTGAGTAGAACTGGATCAGCAGCTTCTGTGGCAGGTTGAACTTCCCCAATTGGCAAAGGAAGTAAAACCTCTGCTGGGCCTTTTTCACAATGGAGTCAATTTGAGTCTGTAAGATCATTTTGCACAGGAACCTGAATGACTCCACTGCTGCCATAGTGCTGTTTAGAATGGTGAGGAGGGTCAGTGTTGGGGTGTTCCTCCTAAAGTCCACAATCATCTCCACTGTTTTGAGCCTGTTCAGCTCCAGGCTGTTTTGACTACACTAGAGAGCCAGCTGTTTAACCTCCCTTCTGTATACAGACTCATCGTCATCTCGGATGAGGCCAATGACAATAGTGTCATCTGCAAACTTCAGGAGCTTGACAGAGGGGTCCTTGGCGATGCAGTCATTGATGTAGAGGGAGAAGAGTAGTGGGGAGAGCACACATCCCTGGAGGCACCAGTGCTGATTGAACAGGTGCTGGAAGTGAATTTCCCTTTCCTCACAAACTGCTGCTTGTCAACACTGAGCTATTCTCAAAAGTACAGAATACTTTAGAATTGTTAGCTAATGGAACCGTAAAGAAACCTGAATCGTTAAGAAGTAAAAGAATAATTGAATTCCTTATGATTCCCATCACAAGTTTAAATTCTACACTGAGATACCAAGAAAGATCTGTGAAGGTCTGTTTAAACTTGCTGATGCAAGAGGATGAAAATTTACCACAAGTAACCATTAGTATAGCTTTTCAGCATGTGACGTATGCGACAATGGGCGGGGTTTAACTTTCAACCAATCAAATGCCGTGAAATGCGCCCATAATGTCAACACTGAGCCATGCGATATTCGAGTTAAAATAGCATCAGTAACACAACCAACCCTTTACCTTTCACAAGACTACAAAACTCAAATACATGTTCGGCTAATACCTCTCCCCTGAATAACTTAACACCTCTGAGATATAACAAATAGAATAGACATACCTGACAGTCCAGTAAACTGACGATGTTGTGGTGTTTCAGCTCCTGACGAAAACAAACACACACACAACTCTGTCATCGAGCGCTGTACATCCATAAGCGAGAATGACTCGATGTGTAACAAAAAAAATCTCACCTTTAATATCTTGATCTCCTTCCCTAAGATCGACTGCGACATGGCAAGGTTTTTCTTATTGATGCACTTCACCGCGACTTCAAAATCATGTTTCTGCAGATAAAGAGAAAGTTTGACTTTTATACATGATACGATTATGACGCATTTACATACAATCACTATTCGGATGTTAACTTTACTGTGATCATTATGAAATGTACAACTTTACTGTAAACGTTACCTCTTTTTGTCTTCCTCTGAACACCACCGCAAAAGCGCCGTGTCCGATCAAGTCTTTCCTGTTAAACTCGAAATTTCCGACGATTTCCATCGCGTAAAACAGTTTAAAACACCACAGTAAAATCCACAGGTGAGTTCGGGATGTTAAAGATCACTACAGCACAAGACAACAGCACCCATGAGCTTCATGGAACCTAAAATATCTCCCACTTTATTCATGATCGATGTTGCTGTATTGATACCTTCTCGTCAATAAAAACAAAGGCACTGTCATCATGATGATACTATTTCAAAATAGTATTGCTTTTTTTTTCAAAGTATGTCACCCGCAACAACTTGCTGGAACACTTAGTAAAGTGTAATTAATTAGAGCGATTATTAAAAGCAGAGAGCCTGTAGCGGTGAGTATTGAGCTGTTTTAATCGTCAGTTTCATCCAAACACATCTTGAAACGGTGAGTGCACATTACACGCATGCGCACAACCACAAGCTTGCGGCTTGAAATACGCACGCGCTCGAGCTCAATCTAAACGGCTGTTATTAAGTTTTAATACGGAATAAGATCGTATTCAAGTTAAATATACACATTTATTGTATGTGGGTTAATAATTTAAGCAGTTAAGACACACTGTATTTCTGACCATTTTCATTTCTAAGTGCCCAATTTCTTAGGCTGTAGAAGTGATGATAGAATGATGCACGACCCCGGCCACTAGGTGTCAGTGTAAGACAATGTAAGCCACTTCGACATACTTCAAAACATTTTCTTTATTAAAAAAGTTTAACTCCTTATGACATTTACATGAATTGTAAATTTGCAATTTATGTAGGAAATCAAATGACCACACAGGTGCTGTAAGCTATTTTAGTCGTTCTAACTTCCACGAGACCGAGCCATTGATTTAGCCACGCCCTCTCTTCCAAAAACACCGCAGCGATACCGTTGAAAACAAACAAAGCATGTCCCCATGGTTGTCAAACACAACAGTAGCAAAAAAGCGCCTACAACTGACAAATTATAAATCATAATATGACATTAAGCCTCAGTAATTTGCTGCAACTACAACACTGTCACCTTTAACTGACACGCAATCTTAAGTTAACACACAATAAAACTTTGGGAAGCTTAAAAAGTGTCACTGCTTGTAGCACTGAAGCACAGGCCTGTACATAACAAATGTAACCCGACATAAAGTGCCTGCAACAAATGATTGACAGGCAGAAAGTGTCAGAGTCCAAGCTCTAGTATTTGTAAACAGCTGACAAAAATGTGTCTGCATTTTTGTTTGCTGTTTACAAAGTGTAGAGCTGTACACACAAACTGGTAAGATATTAAACTTATTTCAGTGAAATCTTTAAGGAAATAGAAACATTTTTTTGCATACATTTCCATGAAAAACAAATTGCTTACAGAACCATTAAAATGAAGACTCCAGTCATAGCCTATCAGTAACCTTATAAAAGCTGTTTTATTCTACATGGAGAGGGTCCACACATGGAGGCTGCCATGTTAGAATCACACGACCAGCCGAATACTACTCGCTACTTAAGTAATACTACTTTGGGGCATAGGCTATCTCAGTAACTGTCCTGTTATTTGACACTTTCACTCATATTCACTGACTGTGAATACTACATATCTACAGTAGCATCTGAATCTGAAAACTATTGATTTTAAATGATGCTGCATCCAAGCTGCTAGATGTGTGTAAGTCCAAGATGACACAAAGACAAAAGTTACTGAGTGCACCTTTAATCTCATGGTTAAATTAATCTTGTTAGTCAGCCTGTGCAGTCTAAAAAGTAGTTAACTCAATTGAATATGTTTCCTAATTAAATGCAATATAAAAACATTATTTGATTAAAAGCTCTTTGTACATAGTAGGCTTTGGGTAGTTATGCAAAATAGCAATACAGCGTGACAATGGCATTTGGGGCATAGGCTACAAATTTGCAATGTCTCTAAACCAGCCGGTGTGAAGGTAATGGGCCTAAGTAGGTTTGGCAGATGAAACATCTGAAGTAAGGGGTTAAGCAGTCCAGCTCCTCCTGCTTTTGCTGTGAAGAATACGTATTCAGAATCTTAAAAAAAAATATTTCAGATAAATGTTATATTTGCTCAAGCTGAAATTAAATTATGGCTGCAGTTTCAACCCGTCCAGAAGGGGTTTATTAAAAAGAGGCAGAATGCCCAATGATCCACATGCTCGGAAGATCACAGTTTCCATGTTGCTTCTTCGCTAAATAAAATTTTGGACTGCTGGCCATTGTCATCTCTTTTGGATGTCACTTACTGGCTTGCATCACCCTATTCAAAGTCTTGAATGAATAAAAGCATTATCTGAGCACTCTGCTTTTGTTATTGTATCATTCACAGTCTTACACTGAAAATATTTTGCAATTATCCACCTCCACCCCAAACCTAAAGAATGATGTATGTGATTAGTGGATCATTATATATATTGAGCTCCCTCTGTGGCAATAAATCATGTCTAGCTGATAAGCAGCACTCCAATTCAGCTTTAAAAAGCCAATTGGGACCTTCATCACTCAATTTCAATGAAGCTAGTAAATGAATTTTAATATATTCTTGTATATAGACTGTACCACACCCTGTCACAGTGTAGTCTGCCAAATCTGAGACATTGATAGTGTAAGACATTTTAAATGTGTGAAAAGGGTTATAACTAACTCTCTGGCACGTGCCATGACATCTCCTGGAGGACAAACGTCATTTTCTCCAATCCCATCTTGGCAAAAGTTAAGAGTCTTGTTCTGTCCACCCTGTCTCTGTTGCTCATTTTCTCTATGGTCCATGTACAGCATACACATTTGTGAGAATGAAAATTTCGATATGTTGGCTTTTAAAATACATGCTTTAAAATTTTACTTTAAGGTAACATTTTACTCACTTAAAAGTTTCTAAAAAATGGTCTTAAATCACTAACATTTGAAAGTACAACTCATGTATGTTATATCACAGTACACTTTTTTTAAATCTTAAATAATAGTTGTGGTTTTGTATAATCTTAAAATTGTGAAACAGGTCTAATTTGAATGACAAAACACAATCAAATCAATAGAACAGAATCAAAATTCACAGACAGTGTTCTCGCATTATAAAAGAACAAAACTCTTTAATACATTTTATAGACCTCAGGTACCTCTTTAAAAAGTCTATTTCAATTTAAAGCTTAATCTCAGAACACTGCTAAGGCAGCTTGTGTGTGCTGACATTATGCTGAAGCTATTTAATTCTGCTTTAAAGCATATGTAATGTAAGATGTGTAAATACTTCATAAGCAAAAAGTGATTTTGGCATTTTCAGAAATATATATATAATAATATGGGAATTATGTTGTGACTAAACAAAATCCAAATAAATCAAAACTGTGTTATATTTTAGCATCTTCAAAGTAGTCCCCCTTTGCCTAGAATTTGCAGACACATACTCTTGACATTTTCTCAACCAACTTCTTGAGGAATCACCCTGGGATGCTTTTTAAACTGTATTGAAGGAGTTCCCATCTATGTTGGTCTGCTTTTCTTAACCATTTCAAGTCATCCATTTAAAAAAAGTTTTGTTAGCACAATTATTTTT
The DNA here is from genome assembly GCA_032164185.1 of Moxostoma hubbsi. Lineage (NCBI taxonomy): Eukaryota > Metazoa > Chordata > Actinopteri > Cypriniformes > Catostomidae > Moxostoma > Moxostoma hubbsi. The sequence goes on along the minus strand of JAVLUX010000018.1, from coordinate 27,538,993 downwards.
TTGTCTACAAAACTAATTTCAAACATCAGAATCAGAAAAAGCTTTTGTAACACAGATCAAGGTCACGGGCAAGGAAGAGGCGAGAAACCGGCTTGGCATATAACTTAAAGGTTTAATGGTAAACTCAAAAGACAAACACATAAGACGACGGACATGTCCGTGAACGATCTCTCTCTCTCTCTCCCATCACCGTCGGCGAGTGGCTTTTATCCCTCTTGACGGCTTAATTAGCCTAATACGGGACCGGGCGTGCATAATCACGCCCTGGTCCCGCCCTCCACCGTGCCACAGCTTTATTGCCAAATAAGTTTTTTACGCATACAAGGAATTTGTTTTGGTGTTGTAGGCGCGTGTCACACAATCTCTAAATATAAGAAACAAGTATTAAAATATAAGCAATATAAATATAAATATGCCCACACAGTATCTATTAAAAGTAAGAATAAAATAAAAGAGAGCAGTACATCAGAGTAAGTACAGTGGCATGTAGAACCAGAGGTGGAGTTTGGAGAGTGTCAGGGTGGGTACCGGGTCTTGTTAATTAGGCAAGTGGCGGCTGGGAATAAACTGTTCTTGTGGCGTGAGGTTTTTGTCCTGATGGACCTCAGCCTTCTGCCAGAGGGGAGTGTCAAAAGTGTCAAAGAGATTGTGGCTGGGGTGGGAGTGATAAGCCACAATCTTTCCAGCATGCTTCAGGGTCCTGGAGGCGTACAGGTCCTGGAGCGGCAGCAGATTGCAGCCAATCACCTTCTCTGCAGACCGGATGACACGCTGCAGTCTGCCCTTGTCCTTGGCAGTAGTAGCAGCATACCAGATAGTGATGGAGGATGTGAGGATGGACTCGATGATGGCTGTGTATAAGTGCACCATCATTGTCTTTGGCAGGTTGAATTTCTTCAGCTGCCGCAGGAAGTACATTCTCTGTTGTGCTTTCTTGATGAGAGAGCTGATGTTCAGCTCCCACTGGAGGTCCTGGGGGATGATAGTTCCCAGGAAGCGTAAAGACTCCACAGTGTCAATTGTGGAGTTGCAGAGGGTGATGGGGGCAGGTGCAGGTGAGACTGAGTTCTTCCTGAAGTCCACAACCATTCTACTGTCTTTAGAGCGTTGAGCTCAACGTTGTTTTGATTGCACCAGGTCACCAGGTGGTCAACGTCCCACCTGTAGGCGGATTCGTCACCATCAGAGATGAGTCCGATGAGGGAGGTTTCGTCCGCAAACTTCAGAAGCTTGATAGACTGGTGAATGGAGCTGTTAGTGTACAGGGAGATGAGCAGAGGAGAAAGAACGCAGCCCTGGGGGGATCCAGTGCTAATGGTCTGTGAGTTGGAGACGTGTTTCCCCAGCTTCACATGCTGCTTCCTGTCAGACAGGAAGTCAGTGATCCACCTGCAGGTGGAGTCAGGCACACTTAGCTTGGAGAGCTTCTCCTGGAGCAGAGCCAGGATGATGGTGTTAAAGGCAGAGCTGAAATCCACAAACAGGATCCTGGCGTAGGTCAATCACAATCTTTATTCACACAATACCTCTTCAAACATTACAATAATACAGTTTAAAGGTACAGGGTAGATTAAGTACCATGAAACGGGTCTCCCAAAGAAGCTAAGAAGCTTATAAGTAGGGGCCCATGGTTCTTGAATGGGTAAATACAGACAAGGTACAGTGAGACACAATAAATGCACACAAAGTGTACCATAACATACGTAGCAACAACATACTCACTCATACAATCATACACATACATCCCAGTAATCCATGAAAATCAGTTTTTAGAATTAGATATAGGTTAATAAGAAATTATGTTTTAATTGTCTTTTGAAGTTGGAGATAGAGGGCAACACCTTAAGACAATCATCAATCCTGTTCCAGATCTGCGGCCCCCTACAAACAACACTCATACTGGCGCGCACATGTCGGCGGTATTTTCCGAATATAAGTGGTTTGATTCTCGTTTGGTACGTATGCTGGGGGCTGGAGATAGGAACAAGACTACTCAATCTAGGGTTCAAGCTATTTACAATTTGAAACATTAAACAGGCATTATGATATTCATTTAGCTCAGCTAGTCTTAATATTTTAAAGCGATAAAAAAGAGGGCGGGTCGGAGAATTTATCTCTGACCAGGACAGAGCCCGTATGGCTTTCTTTTGCAAGGATTCGATTTTTTTAAGATGACTTGTAAAGGTGTTGCACCATATCACATTACAATAAATAAGATGTGGTTCAAAGAGAGTTTTATACAACATCATAAGGGCAGACAGAGGAAGAAAATGTCTGATCTTATAAAACAAGCCAACATACTTTGATAATTTATTTACAAGATGGTCAATATGACATATAAAGCTAAGAGAGTCATCAATGAGGACCCCCAGAAATTTAGTTGAGTATATTCTTTTTATCACCTGCCCATTAATTTTAATCAGGCAGTGAGCAGTGTTTTTTAAAAGAGATGATTTTTTGCTCGAATTAAATAAAATGAAATTTGTTTTTCTGATATTTAATGACAGTTTGTTGCATTTAAACCAGGAGTCAACTTTAGTTAACTCTGAGTTTACTATATCTTGTAGCATATGTGGGTTCCTATGTGATGTAAATAAATTTGTGTCGTCAGCAAAAATTATTTTATGAAATATTTTAGAGGAATTTATAAAATCATTTATGTATATAATGAATAAAAGTGGACCCAAGATTGAACCCTGGGGGACCCCATAGATTATAGGCTTACAAGTAGAGTTCTGATCATCGATATGGACATACTGTTCCCTCTCATTTAGATAACTTCTGAACCATTCAAGTGCTAGACCTCTGACACCATAGTGATGTAATTTGTGCAATAAGATATCAAAGTCAATGGTGTCAAATGCTTTTGATAGGTCCAAGAAGATACCAACACCGCATTTTCCCTCTTCAATACAGTCATTAATTTGTTCTATTAAGTTGAGTATTGCCATACAGGTTGTGCTCTTTTTTCTAAAACCATATTGTGAAGGAACAAGAATATCCAATTTGTCAAGATAACCACTGAGTCTATTGCATACCACTTTCTCCAATACTTTAGAGAATGTGGGTAGAATTGATATGGGCCGGTAATTGTGTGAAAGCACAAGGTGCTCAAAGGACTTCATAACCACAGAGGTCAGGGCGATGGGTCTGAAGTCGTTAACTCCTGTGGTCCTTGACTTCTTGGGAACAGGGATGATAGTTGAGGACTTGAAGCAGGCTGGCACGTGACATGTCTCCAGTGAGGTCTTGCAAATGTCTGTGACCACTGGAGACATCTGATCAGCGCAGTGCTTCAAGCTGGATGGGGTGACAGCATCCGGTCCAGCAGCTTTCCAGTGGTTCTGCCTCCTGAAGAGTTTGTTGGCGTCCCTCTCATGGATGGAAAGAGTCGTCACTGAGGTGGGTGGGGCGGTAGAGGAGTACCTTTAAGCTGGGCATTGGAGGGGGTGCCCAGGCCCCTGCTGAGGTGGGGGAGGTGGAGGTGATGCATTGTAGCTGGAGCTGTTGGAAGGTGTCGTGGGGGATGGTTTTAGGACTGTCCCTTTGTTGGGAGGTGTCATGGGGAATGGTTACAGGACTGTCCCTTTGTCTTTCAAAGCAGCAGTAGAACTTGGCTAGGCGTTGGTTGCTGATGGCCTGGGGGGCTTTAGGCTTGTAGTTGGTGATCTGCCTGAGCCCTTTCCAGACAGACGCAGAGTCGTTGGCTGAGAGCTGGTGTTGGAACTTCTCAGAGTACCGTCGTTTAGCCTTTTTCACCGCCATGCTAAACTTGTACTTCGCCACTTTAAATCTGTCTTTGTCCCTACTCCTGAAGGCCTCTTCCTTATGAAACCTTAACCTTCTGAGTTTGGCTGTAAACCAGGGTTTGTCATTGTTGTAACTCACCCTGGTGCGTGATGGAAAACAGCAGTCCTCACAGAAGCTGATATATGACGTCACAGCCTCTGTGTACTGTTTGTAGCAGTCCTGAACACGTCCCAGTCAGTAGAGTCAAAACACGTCTGGAGATCCTCCACAGCCTCACTGGTCCACTTCCTTGATGTCCTCACTACAGGTTTGCAGATCTTTAGTTTAAGCATACGACTTCAGATCAAAAGATTTTTGGAGCATGAGGAACTTTACTCGTTCAAACTTTTAAACGGTATTGTATATCTACAGTTGAAGTCAGAGTTTACATACATCATATGCAAATACATTTAAACTCAGTTTTTCACAATTCCTGACATTTAATTGTAGAAAACTTTCCCTGTCTTAGGTCAGTTAGGATCACTACTTTATTTTAAGAATGTGAAATGTCAGAATAATAGTAGAGTTTCATTTTTCAAATTTCATCACATTCCCAGTGGGTAAAAAGTTTACATACACTTTGTTAGTATTTGGTTGCATTGCCATTAAATTGTTTATCTTGGGCCGTCCACAAGCTTCTCACAATAAGTTGCTGGAATTTTGGCCCATTCCTCCAGACAGAACTGGTGTAACTGAGTCAGGATTGCAGGCCTCTTTGCTCGCACATGCTTTTTCAGTTCTGTCCACAAATTGGATTGAGGTCAGGGCTTTGTGATGGACACTCAAATACCATGACTTTGTTGTCCTTAAGCCATTTTGCCACAACTTTAGAGGGATGCTTGGGGTCATTGTCCATTTGGAGAACCTGTTTATGACAGAACTCCAAAAAGGGCCACACATATACAAACAACCACTCACACTCACATCCACACCTAGGGCAATTTTTTGGGAGACATCAATTAACCTATCCTACATGTCTTTGGATGGTGGGAGGAAGCCGGAGCACCCGGAGAGAACCCACGCAGACACGGGGAGAACATGCAAACTCCACACAGAATGGCCAGGGCAACCAGGGTTTGAACCCACGACCTTCTTGCTGTGAGGCGACAGTGCTAACCGCTGCACCACCGTGCCGCCCTAGTGTCTGTAAACAATTGTTGGAAAAATTACTTGTGTTATGCACAAAGTAGATGTCCTAAACGATTTGCCAAAATTATAGTTTGCTTATATTATATCTGTGGAGTGGTTAAAAAAATGTGTTTTAATGACTTCAACCTAAGCGAATGTAAATGTCTGACTTCAAGTATATATATATCACATGAATAGGTTAAACACTCAAAAGCATATTCAAAAGTCCTGTGATTAAGACAAGCAGCTTACAAAAACAATTACTTCATATTAAATAACAATTGGACAAGTGCACTTGGCCTTTAAATATTTATTTGGGAGAAAATCTCTACACTGTCCTCCATTTAAGTTACTCTTATTTTGTGATTTTTGAGGTCTTGAAATGCTGGTGATAAACCAAAGTAACTGTAGCAACAAACATCCACTCATGAGCAGGCCCACATGTCATTTGTTCTGCAAAAAAGCTCAGCACATTTCTGCAGAATTGAAAAACAATAATTCTCGCAAGTTCCACACATTTCCCACCTCTTGTTTGTTTGTTTATTAAATATTTTTCCTAATTTAATACTTTCTAACACTAATGATTTCAGCAATAAGTTTTCTGTATTTCCAGCTCTGTCTAACACATTTTAGCATGTTTAAATCCATTCCAGAGAATTCTGCAGATTTCCCCACAAAATTTAGAGTAGCAAATGCAAAAAAAATCTATTGCATCTGGGCCTACTCATAAGAAACAACAGACTTTTAAGTCATAAAGTTGAGAAAAGAAAAATGAGTCCCACTTTATATTAAGTGTCTTTAACTATGTCCTAACATTAAAATACATACAATACAATGTTCTTATTGTGTAACTACATGCTGTTCTGCTAAATTCTCCCAAGATTCACATTTTCTACTACTGAGGTTAAGGTGTGGCTATAGGGGTAGGGTTAGGTTTAGGATTAGGGGAAAGGTAAACAGTGTAACTACAGATAAGTACATAAGCATTTGATACAATGTACTTAAGTACATAGTAGTTAAAGACACCTAATATAAAATGAGTCCAAAAAGTGTTTACATGGTATTCTGATACTGCAAAGGATTGTCTTTCAGGCATTATAAAAGTCTTGTTGGAACATAATTACATCAATAATTATATAAACTCACTAAGCACTTTAGTAGGAACACCTGTACACTTATTCATGTGATTATCTAGTCAGCCAATCGCGTAGCAGAACGTGAAATGCATAAAATCATGCAGATTTTACTCACAAAAACAAAAAACATCCAGTCAGCAGCAGTTCTGCAGATGGAAATACCTTGTTTATGAGAGAGGTCAATGGAGAATGGCTAGACTGGTTCAAACTGACAGAAAGGCTACAGTAACTCAGATAAACACTCTGTACAATTGTAGTGAGCAGAATATCATCTCAGAATGCACAACACATCAAACCTTGAGGTGGATGGGCTACAACAGCAGAAGACCACATTGGGCACTTTATTAAGACAATAGTGTTCCTTATAAAGTGATCAGTGAGTGTGTGTGTGTGTGTATATATATATATATATATATATATATATATATATATATATATATATATACACAGTATCTCACAAAAGTGAGTACACCCCTCACATTTTTGTAAATATTTGATTAAATCTTTTCATGTGACAACATTGAAGAAATGACACTTTGCTGCAATGGCAATAGCTTGTATAACAGTGTAAATTTGCTGTCCCCTCAAAATAACTCAACACACAGCCATTAATGTCTAAACCTCTGGCAACAAAAGTGAGTACACCCCTAAGTGAAAATGTCCAAATTGGGCCCAAAGTGTCAATAGTTTGTGTGGCCACCATTATTTTCCAGCACTGCTTTAATCCTCTTGGGCATGGAGTTCACAAGAGCATCAGAGGTTGCCACTGGAGTCCTCTTCCACTCCTCCATGATGACATCACGGAGCTGGTGGATGTTAGAGACCTTGTGCTCCTCCACCTTCCGTTTGAGGATACCCCACAGATGGTCAATAGGGTTTAGGTCTGGAGACATGTTTGGCCAGTCCATCACCTTCACCCACAGCTTCTTTAGCACTCATGCAGCCCCAGACCATGACACTCCCACCACCATGTTTGATTGCAGGCAAGACACACTTGTCTTTATACTCCTCAACTGGTTTCCACCACACACGCTTGACACCATCTGAACCAGATAAGTTTATCTTGGTCTCATCAGACCACAGGACATGGTTCCAGTAATCCATGTCCTTAGTCTGCTTGTCTTCAGCAAACGGTTTGCGGGCTTTCTTGTGCATCATCTTTAGAAGAGGCTTCCTTCTGGGACGACAGCCATGCAGACCAATTTGATGCAGTGTGCGGCATATGGTCTGAGCACTGACAGGCTGACACCCCACCCCTTCAACCTCTGCAGCAATGCTGGCAGCACTCATACGTCTATTTCCCAAAGACAACCTCTGGATATGACGCTGAGCACGTGCACTCAACTTCTTTGGTTGACCATGGCGAGGCCTGTTCTGAGTGGAACCTGTCCTGTTAAACCGCTGTATGGTCTTGGCCACCGTGCTGCAGCTGAGTGTCAAGGTCTTGGCAATCTTCTTATAGCCTAGGCCATCTTTATGTAGAGCAACAATTCTTTTTTTCAGATCCTAAGAGTTCTTTGCCACGAGGTGCCATGCCAACTTCCAGTGACCAGTTTGAGGGAATGTGAGAGCGATGACACCAAATTTAACACACCTGCTCCCCATTCACACCTGAGACCTTGTAACACTAACGAGTCACATGACACCGGGGAGGTAAAATGGCTAATTGGGCCCAATTTGGACATTTTCACTTAGGGGTGTACTCACTTTTGTTGCCAGCGGTTTAGACATTAATGGCTGTGTTGAGTTATTTTGAGAGGACAGCAAATTTACAATGTTATACAAGCTGTACACTCACTACTTTAAATTGTAGCAAAGTGTCATTTCTTCAGTGTTGTCACATGAAAAGATATTATCAAATATTTACAAAAATGTGAGGGGTTTACTGTTTATACTGTGTGTATATATATATATATATATATATATATATATGGTCACACTACTATAGTAAAACTCTTGGTACCAATCTTGGTACCAATAAATATGACTGTGACAGCACATTCACACATACTTTTTTGCTGTGTGTGTCATATACTGGCTTTAGAGCATATAATCTCATCAATTTTGTTTCATGTACATCGTAAAAGTGTGCAGTCCACCTTTATGAAATACTGGTATCAAGAAAAGAGTTATTTACAACACTAGATCAAAACGAAGAGAAAAGGGTCAAAATAATAAGGTAAAACTATTAGTTCTTCTGTCTCCAAAATAACATATTCTACTCCATTTCTCTTCCGGGTCTGGGATGGAATATGAGCCCAAAACTCCCCAAAAGTAATCTAAAACAACAGCAGTGAAGCTGTATTGCCAGCTGGATAGTGTTAATTATGGTGGGAGTGCAATTTCACTTAAGCCTCCCACAAAGAATATCTCGCTTAAGTTGGACATTCCAGAGTTGTACTTGATGATTACCAGTAGACCCTTTAAAGGAGAGCCAAAACAGTGGTCCAAATGTAGCACAGAGCTAGTATCTGGTCCAAATAATCAGAACAAGAAAACATTGTTAAAGTACAGGTATCTTATGAAAATTTCATTTACGTGAGAGTTAGTACGCCTTCATTTAGTACAAATAATTCAGGTCCTTGGCAGGCCACATTATTAGAAAACGCAGAAAGCGTCCAGTACTTTGTTTATCTCAACAATGGGCCTTGTGTCTTCATTCATCTTTTGTAATTTTAGAGAGATCATCAGCAGGAGGAAATGACATCAGAGAACTTTGTGTTGTGAGTTCCTTTCTACAATAATCTGCATGTGTTCATAGCTTTTTCACCATTTGGTCCTTTAAAAATGCTTTTAAAAAGTGATATTTCATATTGTATAGAGCCATATTAAAGGAACATTGTTTACAGGAAATGCTACTGCGTTGTCCTCTTGCTGTCTTTGGATCAGACAAGCAAATGTAGACCAATCACATTTATACTGCTGACAAATCTATGCGGTTGGCTGAGTTGGTGCTTTTGTCCCATGTGTTCATCTTTGTGGGAGTCACACCTTCCTTGTTACCATTCATCTGTGAAAGAAAACAAGCAAAGACAGCAAATGGGGCATTAATACATGCTTTGGATCACCAAAATCATTGGTCAAGAACACTGAATTGTAAATAGGAAAATATGAACAATAGAAGGAAATTACTTACAATATCTGAGTTGAAAGGTTTGACATTGATGTTGCGGATAGAGCTGCTGGTTAAAGTCCACACTTTGGTTTTGTGTTTGAAAGCAGCCCTCACCTGTAGAGAAATAACAATTTGCCATTTACAATAATATAATGTTAATAATGTATTAAAAAAATATAACATTAAATATATAGCTATAATATGTTACAACAGCGTGCCTGCAACCCCTTCAGTGTCTATATTCACAAGACAACATGGCCTTGAGTGCCTTTTGATTTTATTAAATGGTTACTTCATAACAAAATATTAGTTCAACAACTTCAGCTTAAGTTAAAGGGATAGTTCACCCAAACATCTCTCATCATGTATGAATTTCTTTCTTCTGCTGAACACAAATTGAGATTTTCAGAAGAATATCTCTGCTCTGTTGGGCCATACAATGGAAGTGAATGGTGACCAGACATTTCAAGCTTCAAAAATCAGATTAAGGAAGCATAAAAGTACTCCATAAGACTCCAGTGGTTAAATCAATGTCTTCTAAACCAATGCAATCACTTTGGATGATAAATAGATCAATATTTCAATCCTATATTACTTTAAAGCTCTCTTTTTTACTTTCAGAATGTGAATGAAAGTAATACACATCTGGGATGACATGAGGGTGATTAAATTATGAAAGAATTTTAATTTTTGGGTGTACTATCCCATTGAATTCTTTTTTTACTATAAATTGTCCTCCCTGCCAGTAGGTGGTGATATGCATGAAGAATGTGAATGGCCTAAAACAAAAGGACTTAAATGTTGATCTGTTTCTCACCCACACCTATCATATCACTTCTGATGATATAGATTTAACAACTGGAGTCATTACTTAATGCTGACTTTATGTGCTTTTTGGAGCTTGAAAGTTCTGGTCACCATTCACTTGCATTGTATGGACCTACAGTCAAAACTCTTCAATCTTCGTTCATGTTTATGTAAAGAAAGTCATACACATAATACACATGAGGGTGAGTAAATGATGAGATCATTGAAATTTTTGGGTGTTCACTGTGTTAACCAATTACCATAAAAGACTTGAACTATTTGTTATATCATTTAAAATTAAAAATGCATTGTCCTTTTCTTTTTTTCTGTTCCAGAGGAGACTTAACTGAAGTGTTCCGTCCTGAGCACTGTTATCATATTATGGTTGGAAACTACAAATGTCACCCCCAGCCAACCCAAAAAAAAATTCACAAAAATTTGAAAATGTTCCTATTTTGCATTTTTATAATTTGTTTATTTTTCATTGCAAATTATATTATCAGCATAATAGTTCGAGTGAACATTTTGTGCAAAACCCGATGATTATGATATAATCATGATCCTGCATGTGAATTTTCACAGAGCATCTTGTGAAAGTGCTTTAATGAAAGAAAACCAGTCCTTTTGTACAAAATGAGTTATAACAGTTAGTCACAAATTTGCTTATTTGATGACTGATCATGAAATTGTGTGGAATCTTAAATATTTCTCATATTATGTCATTGCAATCATGTAATCACTAGCATTCAAGCAACAGCGAGAGAGGAGCAGGCTATTTTATTTATATGAAGTTTTCACACCTGCATTCCAATCTACATCTTGATGTAATCATTCTTTATGATCACACAGCATGATTTCATCAGCTGAATGGGAGACTAAACACTATTAACGTGTGATGAGACTCGCGCTGTTTGTGTAAGCCATTCACACATCACAGGCCGATCAATTATTTTGCACTTTTTGGTAAATCGCACCTGCAAAATTCTGAAACTTCATTTCCAGGTTTAATTTATATTTTGAATAGACTTGAAAAGATTTTTGAATCCCACAATGTGGGTTTATGTTTTCTCTTTTAATCATTTAATGTAATTTTGAGTGTGACTGTGGTTTAAGGGGGTTGTACCCGTATGCTGGGTTGGAAATCTCAAGGATTAATAATGGTGTTTTCCTTATTACATGAGGTGCTGCTCTGAAAGCAAAAATAATCAATTGAAACACAGAATGTAGGCTGTCATCCGCGCAGTCTGACCAAAGCAAAGCAGGCACATTAACTTATGCGATTAACAGAAAGTGAAACGCTGCCAGCTGGAGATGCGTGAATGGCTTGCACGTTCTGCACGAGTCTGCTGGGTATACCTCAGGCTCCTCACATTTTTTACTTTTTGTTTAGCCTCCCATTCAGCTCATGAAAACACACTGCATGATCATCAGAAAGGATTATGCAGGTTCGGAATTTACATAAATAAAATAGTCTACTCCTCTCTCGCCGTTGCAGGTGTGCCAGTGCTGGCACACATGCCATAGGTTGCCGAATCCTGTACTAGTGCATTTAAAAAGTGCAGAATCAAAATCTCACCACTAGATAGGGCTTTGACCATGCATCATAGATACACATCAGAGGTCACTTAAACTTTATAATTTACACAAGTGTGCTGTTTGCTGTGGCTACATCAGACATTTTCCCCAGACATACAGTACAGAATTTAGACACAGCTGCACTAATACACTTACCTCAGAGTTTAACAGACAGTGAAACAGGAATATGAAGAACCCCTTTGAGATGAAATACAAACACAAGATAAGACAAAATGTTGTAAAAGTGATCCAGTTCTGAAAAAGTTCTTACAAGTTTTCTCTTAAGAGAAAATCAATTACTAAGAGAAAATCAATCAGTATATCACAGCATGTGCAAAGCATAGACACAAGTACTACAGAGGGTTTTGTGTAGCTCTGCTGTGTTACAGTGATGGCTGACCTGTAGTGAGTTAAACACTGCAAACAAGTATTGGAAAAGCAGGGAGTGGTCATTCACCGCGAAAACCCCAAATATCCACGATATGCCCAGGATGGGCAAGAGTACCGCCACTGCTTTCGTTGTCAGCCTAGAGGAACACACATACACACAAAATAAAGGCAATATGACTGGCATGACACCACAGATTAGAGTGTGTGTGTGTAATACAGGTATGATATCAGATAAACAGTCACTCACTTCACAGAGTTGGCGTCTCCGTGAACCTTATAGTTCTCAGCACTGATCCTCGATATGATCCGTGTCACAGCAATCAAAATGCCAATGTTAACCTTGATATCAAAGTAGATTTAAAAAGACATAATTAAAACAAAGTTAAACTCATACAATAATTTTGACTCCTCTATTAGTTTACAATGTTACAATTTAAGTCTGTGGGGCAAGGCCTTTAAAAGCAAAAAAGCATTTAAATATGTAGCTTGTATGTTTGTTACATCTCTTATCTGGTAACACTTTACAAGAAGGTTCTATTCGATAACATTAGTTCATATTTATATGACCATTTACAAATATTAATAAATGCTGTAAAAGTGTTGTTCATAGGTTATAACAGGAGTTGCATGTAACTTTACACAGATAAGGTTTTCCAGGAAGAGACAGACTGTAAAATGAAATGTGCATTTGTACTAAAAGTATATTTTGTCAAGTCAAGTCAAGTGGTTTTAAACTTTTAAAGGGATAGTTCACCCAACAATGAAAATTTTATTTACTTACACTCATGCCAACCCAGATGTGTATGACTTATTTTCTTCAGCCGAAGACAAATTAAGATTTTTAGAAGAATATCTCAGCCCTGTTGGTCCACACAATGCAAGTAAATAGTGACCAGACCTTTCTATTCTATTTGTTTTTTGGAATGCCCAATTCACAATGCTCTCTAAGTACTCGTGGTAGTGTTGTGACTCACCTCAATCCAGGTGGTGGAGGACGAATCTCAGTTGCCTCTGCGTCTGAGACCGTCAATTTATGCATCGTATAACGTGGCTTGTTGAGCGCATTATTGCGGAGATGTAGCACGTGTGAAGGCTTCACGCTATTCTCTGCGGCATCCACCAAGAGCGAGAACCACATTATAGTGACCACAAGGAGGTTACCCCATGTGACACTACCTTCCCTAGCAACTGGGCCAATTTTGTTGCTTAGTCACTCAGAACACCCTGGATTCGAACTTGTGACTCCAGTGGTAATCAGCGTCTTTACTCGCTGAGCTACCCAAGCCCAGACCTGACCTTTCAAGCTCCAAAAAGCATATAAAAGGCAGCATAAAAGTAATCCATAAGAATCTTCAGAAGCGATGTGATAAGTATTGGTGACAGATCAATATTTAAGTCCTTTTTTACTATAAATCTTCATTTTCAGTTTTAGATGTTTTATATAATATGCTTTTTGGAGCTTGAAAGTTCTGGTCATTATTCACTTGCATTATAAGCACCTACAGAGCTGAAATATTCTTTTAAAAATCTTTGTTTGTGTTCTGAAGAAGCAACAAATTCATACACATCTAGGATGGCATGAGGTTGAGTAAATGATGAGAGATTTTTCATTTTTGGCTGAAATATCCCTTTAAGAGAGCATTGGCACATAGAAGGCCTCAATGTTTACTTACAGTCATGGGCTAAAAGCCACAAAACTCAAAATTTTATTTCATGGAGGTTTTAACCTGTCTTATCCCCCCTGTAGGGACAAGACAAAAGTATTTTCTGTGGTATTTGACAGCATAACTTTTATTAGACCCTTAACATTTCTTTAATGGCTACTTACCATTATAACAAAGAGAGCAGGGGCTACAAAAGCCCAAATCACCCCATTCTTAAGAGAGAGCCAGCAACTAGCACAGTTGGAAAGAAAGAGAAAGTCACAACAAGAGAGAGTGCAACAATTTAAGACAGGCAATGTCATCTTTCCCCTTAAATCTGGACATCTGTTGACCATGCCATGACCCATGGTGTCATCATACAGTAACTCACTTGCCAATCTCCCCATAGCTGTCTAGTGATGAGGTAATGGACACCACACATATGACCAAAGGTGATCCTGAGTAAAGAAGAGAAAACATTTTTCAGAGGTCAGAAGAAGCTGTTAATCACCAGAGAAAATTTCAGAAGGATGTGTAATTTAAATATATTTTTTAAAGCATTTATGTAGTTATGCCAGAGCCCGCTCTCTCACCTATGTTTTTGTTGTATTATAATGACGTGCTAAATCTTTTTTTACATTATGACAAACCTTTAAATGAAAAAAGCATAAACGTCATTGGAGCTAAAAAATACCTTGCTGTAAATAGCAAAACTCAGCGTAAACGTTTTAAGATTATGTCGTAGTAACTAAAATAAGAAATGTTGGACTGTAGCTGGTTAGTTTCGTGCCACCAAAAATAAATAGCAGTGTGGCTTTGCCAAGAGTATTTAAGAGATGGACTAGACCTCACTCTAAAGTAATGACTTAATAATAACAAAGCCTGTTTTCTTCATCCACACTAAGCCTAACATGGATGTCACTATGGATACGAATAAACGTGCATTTATTTGACACCTTTTATCAAACGTTATGACAAAAAAACAAGGTATCACTGTACCAACTTTGCATGCAGTAATGAAAGTTTGAAAAAAAAAATTTGATTTATTTTATTACTCCTTATAGACCTGCCAATGTCCAAATAAGGAAAAGCAAATGACCAGTTGTTTTTTTGAGTGTGAAATAAACACATAAGGCAGATTATAAATTGTACTAGAGAGAGAGAGAGAGAGAAAAAAAAGACCAAAACAAGCACATGTTGTCTATTAGTACATCTGTGGATTTGAGAATAGCTCAATTAATACAGATGAAGGCATCATTAGTGATGGCCCACTGAAGACTCCCTTTGATGTGTTGACATCTCAGACACACTGTAACATACAAATGTCTTTCCCTCCCTTTTTCAAACAACACTGACTCATCAGTCATGGAGGAAGGGAGGAGGCTGATCTTCCTCACAACTAATGCCTGCAGTGGGACAGACTCATTTGACTCTCTTGGGCTCATGCATTACGTTGAACTGGGTCATTTGAGGGAAATGAGACTGATCTGATGTTTTGCTTCACAGCATGTGTGATTCTGTAAATGTGTTCATGCATGTCTGGGTGATATGAAACATTGTGCATCGTGCATCATCTTTATGAGTGGTTCTCAAAGGATTTTGATTCAGGACCCAGATTTTACATTGTATCCAAGTGGCACTGTACCAAAATTGTTTATCGTACAAAATACAACAAAAATGTTACCATAAACTACATAGACCCAACAATATGCAAAATGATCCAGTGTTTGGTTTCTAAAAGCCTCTTGAATTGTTATGGTTTCATTCTCAATAATACGCTGCACATGACACATTGTAGTTGGCACAAGTCATGTTTACCCTTTGAGTCAACATCTAGCTTAATGTGTAATTTTTGTAATGTGTTGTGTTTGTAATGAGTTGTTTTTTTATCTTGTGTAGTGTGTTCATGGTTTTTGAGGATGGCAGTATGTCAGATAACCTATACATGTTGGCATCTACCTAATTTGGCTAGTTTTTTCCAAGTGACAGATGAATTTGTGCTATAAAACCATAGAGTTTGATTGGACAAGCAGCTTTTGTAACCAACAACAAAACATATGGGAAGCGTTTTCTTCTCCCTTTATAATAATATATTTTGGTATTGTAACTATGCATGTATTATATGGTATTTTAATTGTATTATTTACATGTAGCATTGTTTCTCTATGCTGTCCACACCAAAATCAGAACAGACCTGTGACCCACCAGTCTAAGATCTCACAAACCACTAAAAAGACTACTGTGTATGAATAAGAGTGCATATACAATGTTCTGAAGACGTACCCCAGCCAATGGCGTAGTAGTAGATGTGTTTGCTGCCCTCAGAGCCAAACACCTTGACCACCATACTGTAAAGATGCAGCCCCTCCACCAGCATCCATGCGAATGCACACAGGAAGAAGAAGTGCAGCAAAACGGCCATGATCTTACAAGGAAGCTGCGTGGCAGAGGACAATATCAATATATGTAATGTGGCCAGAACATGTTTCCAGACAAAATGAATCACACTGAAAATGTATCTATTTTATAAATCTTGGGCCTGTTTTTTTTTCTATCTATTTTGTGAATTTTTAAATAAAGGTCCTCCAACTTATTTTCTTTTTAAGCAACTGGTGTTTGGTGACCACTACAGACAGATATTTAAAAGCCCTTTTTAACCATTCGGGGTATGATTTTATGATTTCCTATATTTCTATATGTCCACTTTATATATCTTTGTGTTTTAATGTGACACTTTACAATAAGGTTCTATTCATTAACATTAGTAAATGCATTAGCCATCATTAACAAACAATGACCAATGACATTTCAGAGCATTCCTTAAACTTTGTTACTGGTAATGTTAATTGATCAAAACACTATTGTTCATTGTTTCTTTGAAAATCATAGTATAATGTATGTAATATATTAAATGTTGTAAAGTCTCCAATGAACAGCTTAATTGAAAATCATGCCTTAAAGGTTTAGTTCACCCAAATATGAAAATTCTCTCAGCATTTACTCACCCTCATGTCATCCCAGATGTGTATGACTTTCATTCTTCTGCCGAACACAAATAAATTTTTTTAGAAGAATATCTCAGCTCTGTAGGTCCTCAAAATGCAAGTGAATGGTGATCAGGCTTTTGAAGCTCCAAAAAGCAAATAAAGTCAGCATAAACAATCCATCAGGCTCCAGTGGTTTAATCAATGTCTTCTGATGTGATCGAGTTGGTTTCAGGTGACAACAGACCAAAATATATCTCATGGATTAACCTGTTGATATGCACCCCCTTTTTGAGTAAAACCATGAAAATGACATACCTGAACTTAAATGGTTGTATTTACTGGACCCTTTGGAGTATGGACACAGTTGTAGTATCTATTGAAAGAAGACACTTTGGGCTTTATTTCCCAAGTTTCAGAATTAATATATCGTTGAAGAACGATGACGAAGGGTAATTCTTTCAGACTAAACCTCATGTAAACAATGGAGAATATATCATTATTTCTCAGATTTAGCACTTTAATGGACAAAAAGTGCTATTGGATGTTTTTCAATGATGCTTGTCATGGACAATTGACCCAAGTGTGTTGAACTGGATTCATCTGGCGATCGCGTTTTCATAACAAATGTATGAAGTCCCGTTTTGATATTGCATGCTATCATTTGTACTCCTGGCACAAATAACTAAATTATTGTTTCTGGAGCATTGCTATCGTGAAACAGAGATTGGATATCAAACCCTTAGAACTTTTAAAAGATGTATAATTTGTTAACATTAATTAAATTTATAGATGGTAAATTATATATTAAATGTAAGCAGAGTGACGTCACCACCGCATGTGGGGAAATGCGTAACAACATGTTAAACCACTGGAGTCATATACACTCACCTAAAGGATTATTAGTAACACCTGTTCAATTTCTCATTAATGCAATTATCTAATCAAGCAATCACATGGCTGCTTCAATGCATTTAGGGGTGTGGTCCTGGTCAAGACAATCTCCTGAACTCCAAACTGAATGTCAAAATGGGAAAGAAAGGTGATTTAAGCAATTTTGAGCGTGGCATGGTTGTTGGTGCCAGACGGGCCGGTCTGAGTATTTCACAATCTGCTCAGTTACTGGGATTTTCACGCACAACCATTTCTAGGGTTTACAAAGAATGGTGTGAAAAGGGAAAAACATCCAGTATGCGGCAGTCCTGTGGGCGAAAATGCCTTGTTGATGCTAGAGGTCAGAGGAGAATGGGCCGACTGATTCAAGCTGATAGAAGAGCAACTTTGACTGAAATAACCACTCGTTACAACCGAGGTATGCAGCAAAGCATTTGTGAAGCCACAACACGCACAACCTTGAGGCGGATGGGCTACAACAGCAGATGACCCCACCGGGTACCACTCATCTCCACTACAAATAGGAAAAAGAGGCTACAATTTGCAAGAGCTCACCAAAATTGGACAGTTGAAGACTGGAAAAATGTTGCCTGGTCTGATGAGTCTCGATTTCTGTTGAGACATTCAGATGGTAGAGTCAGAATTTGGCGTAAACAGAATGAGAACATGGATCCATCATACCTTGTTACCACTGTGCAGGCTGGTGGTGGTGGTGTGATGGTGTGGGGGATGTTTTCTTCTTCCTTAGTGCCAATTGGGCATTGTTTAAATGCCACAGCCTACCTGAGCATTGTTTCTGACCATGTCCATCCCTTTATGGCCACCATGTACCCATCCTCTGATGGCTACTTCCAGCAGGATAATGCACCATGTCACAAAGCTCGAATCATTTCAAATTGGTTTCTTGAACATGACAATGAGGTCACTGTACTAAAATGGCCCCCCACAGTCACCAGATCTCAACCCAATAGAGCATCTTTGGGATGTGGTGGAACGGGAGCTTCGTGCCCTGGATATGCATCCCACAAATCTCCATCAACTGCAAGATGCTATCCTATCAATATGGGCCAACATTTCTAAAGAATGCTTTCAGCACCTTGTTGAATCAATGCCACGTAGAATTAAGGCAGTTCTGAAGGCGAAAGGGGGTCAAACACAGTATTAGTATGGTGTTCCTAATAATCCTTTAGGTGAGTGTAGATTACTTTTATGATGACTTTATCTCCTTTTTTGAGCTTCAAAGGCCTGATCACCAATCACTTGCATTGTATGGACTAACAGAGCTGAGATGCGCTTCTAAAAAAATTTTATCTGTGGAAATTTTTATTTTATTTCAGAAGAAAGAAAATAGTACACATCTGGGATGTAGGGGGTGACAGAGACATTGACCATGGTAAGTTTATACCAGATGGACAGTGACATTACCAATATAAAGCCCACAGCGAGAGTTCAGCTGAGTCATCAGACAGAGGAGCCAAAATCTAATTAACGCAATATCAAATTAATCTGTCTGTAATGCTAGAGGACATGTGAGAAGGTTAGTGAAGTCATCTAATCATTCCACCTTATTGGATAAACTAATGACGATACCATAATCAACAAACACAATAAACATAATTAAATACATTAAAAACTTAAATAAGACGTTGAAGTCATTTGAAAATGTAATAAACATCGAGAATGTAAACCATCTATTAGTGTGTGATGCAACATTATACAGTCTTGTTCACTAGGTCTCAAATTTAGAACAGTAGTGTTGTCTAGTACAGTAAGATCAATAAAGCTTACCGTGCTGGGGTTGAAGCGGAAACTGATGAGCAGAAGGATCTGAGCGACTAAGATGGCAAATGCCAAGTTAGCATGAATATGGTAACGCTGGTTGCGAATGGTACTAACAGACCTATTAAGACAAGAAACAAGTACAAAGAAGAGGGATTTTTTAAAATAATTTTCCAGTGTTTTCATTTATTTAATCAGAAAAGCTGAAGAGTTGCTATGTTTAAAAGTGCTTCTAAGTAAAAAAAAAAAAAAAAAAAAAGAAAAAAAAAAAAAATAGTAATAGAGTATAATCTGACCTAAAACATGTTTTCAAGTGACCAAACGAGGTTTAGTATGTGCATTGTGGGATACTCACGACAGCACGGCAAAGGTGACCAGTGTAATTGCCAGGCAGAAAATGGAGATAGAGCAGCCGATATAGCTAATGGTAGATAGTGCCACCTGGTGGGCCTTTGAGAGCTGTGTTGGAGACAACAAAAGTATGGCAGTGAGAAACAATTTCAATTAAGCCTAGTGTACAGCACTGCGTAGTTTTGAAGGGCTTAAAAACTGCAGCTGTTACTGCAAATATGAAACATACTGAATACCACAGCAACTGATTGTAAAGCCAAAGGTCACATATGACCACCTGAACTTGGATTGATGTTTGCATATTATTAAATGACTTCAACACAGTTTCATCATCATTTCATCAAAAACACACTTGCCTGACCCTTTCATCAATCCCATCCATCACATCATTTCTAGGAACAAGATGCTGTTCTTAGAAGAGCACAAACAGTTTCAAAGCCAAAGTAGAAAAGCCAACAGTTCAGAAAACCCTCATAGTCTTGCTTTAATTTGTTGGATATACATTTACAAATATGTAAATAATCAGTTTTTATTTGCACAAAACCGGGTTCTTTTTCTTTTTAAACAGCTCTTAAAGGGGCTGTATCACAAATTTAAAATATCTTTGATCATTTAAAATAATTATACTGTATGTAATAAACATACTGTACCTTCCAGAAATCAAAAGTTCCTTCTTAAAAATAACATTAATTGACATTTTTTTTTCTTGTATTTCTGACTTCCAACTTTCTGACATCAGCCAGATAAATACCTTTCCACATTTACTCGTCAACGATACGTGGGTGAAACTTGGCCAGATAGATAATAAGGAGAACAATAGATAGATACTATTACTTCTAACATGAGAAAAAATAACATTAAGTGTAAAATCATGTGCTATTCAGGCTGTGTTGCACCTCCAGCTCTGCATATCTGCATATACTTTTCATTATTTTAAAAACTCAGTCTGAGAGTAAGCTTTGGTGCATAAAATCGGCCATATTTGACAAAGGGGTCCTTTTCTTACCCCATTGGCAAATAGTTTTTCTTGTTTTAAGCATGAACCTAGCTACATATTGTTGGATTTCTCTGAAAACTCTGAGAAAGGCATTGGAAAGCAGGAGAGAAAAAATATTAGAAAAATATAGCTGCAAGCAGCAATTATCAGGGTTCAAACCGCTTAGGGCCTTTAAGTGCATACCAATAATCATGAAATGTAAACATTAACAACTGGTTAACAATAGATAAGTTCTGTTGTACAAAGTTCCCTGTATGTCATGATAACAAACGGGTATTGTCACAAAATGTGATGTTTTGGAGATAAATACAGGAATTGTATTTTTTTGGTTGCCATGATTTAACTGTTATCAGAATGAAAGTCTAGTCATTATGTTATGTGCATGAAACTTGGATGTGGGATATTTCTACTTGATATCATTGATGTTTGATCATAATAGCATTTCATTGCATGATGGTCATAATATTATAAGAAATCAACATTTTAACGATCCTGTTAGCCTAGCAGGTGTTAGACAGATATTAGAGACATGTCAGAGCAACCATATTATAAATGATGTTGTAATGCTTGCATTTGCGTTACAGGTACTTATAGAAAGAGTACAATGTAGCATGATTAGAACAAGTGTCTGCAAATGTTTGTTAAATGTCTTGGTTTCTGATGTAACCTCTATTCCCTGATGGAGGGAACAAGAAGTTGTGTCGATGTAGTGACACTAGGGGTTTACTCTTGAGAGCTCCAATCACCTTTGATTTATTCCGAAAAGGCCAGTGAATATTGTCTAGTGGAATTTGCATGCTGCTCTCCGCCCCGGACATACGGGTATAAAAGGAGATGGCGTACACCACTCATTCAGATTTGTGAGAGAGTGTTCTGGCCATGTCAGCGGTTGGTTCAGCGCCACGGCAGGAGGGACACAACATCTCATTCCCTCCATCAGGGAACAGAGGTTACATCAGTAACTAAGATGTTCCCTGTCTGTCACTCACTCAACGTTGTGTCGATGTAGTTACACTAGGGGTTCCTATACAAAATGGTGCATGCACTGAATCATGACACGAGGTACGATTGAGCGGACACGGGCAAGCTGCTGCGTGCCTCGAAACAAGCACTCAACCACGTTGTGACCTTCCAGCAAGTTAAGTAAGGTACCTCCTTGGTCCCGTTATGGGTGGGAGGAGGCACTTACCCGAGGAGGCTACAGACGGTGGCCTTTCCTGATTTTTGTTTTAAGCGTTTTCCTGCTGAGCACCTGATAGAATAGTACTGGGCAATAGCAACCTCGTCCCTGGTTTACCTGTCTCAGTGTCACCAAAGAGCCCCCCTTGAGATATGGGCACATCGAGAAAAGAACTTTTTTGGCATCACACATCTCCGCAAGTTTGAGCCACAGGTGCTGCTCTTGGACCTCCTTAAACATCATCCAACCCAGGACGCGCGCCGTGACTTTCGTCACCCTTAAAGTGAGGTCAGTTGCGGTGCGCAATTCCTGCATGAGCCCTGGGTTGGTCCTACCCTTGTGTAGATCTTTAAGTGCCTTGGCCTGGTGAACCTGCAGGATGGCCATGGTGTGCAGGGCAGAGGCGGCCTGACCTGCAGCATTGTAAGCCTTTGCCACTAACAACAAAGAAAACGTACACGCCTTGGAAGGGAGCATTAGTCGGTTCCTCAAGGTGCACCGCCACGGCACGCTCTACTTGGGGAAGCTCGACATATTCCTTGGCCGCTCCTCCGTCAAGGGTAGTCAGGATGGACGATCCCACGAAGCGTGTACAGGAGGAGAAAGGTATCTTCTACGACTTCGCATGATCCCTGTGCACTTCCGGAAGAAAGGCACCGGGGTGGGGCATGGCTGTGAGTCGCGCTCCGAGCCCAGAAACCAATCATCCAGCCATGAATACTCAGGGAAGGGTGGAGGGTTCCACTCCAGCCATATGTTCATAGTCGTAGCAGCAATACCAAGGCGACGGGATGAATACACATGTGCGCTTGGCTCAGAAGAACAAGTAAGAATGAGTGGTGCACTCCATCCAAATTCCACTTTCCAAAATTCATTGGCCATTTCTGAATAAATCAAAGGTGATTTGGCCTCTTAAGAGCGAACCCCTAGTGTCACTACATCGACACAACGTAAAAATAAGGTGAATAGTAAGTAGATAAAACACTCTTGTGTGAGAGTCTTAATATGTCTTAAGTGAAAACAGGCGACACAAAATAATTGGATAAGATCAGATATCCAATATGGATATGTTTATTAAGCTTTGCAGTGCGAGTGCGTACTGGTGTCAGGTTACATCTGCAACAAGCGCTTCTTTGTCAAACACTAATTAACCTTTTCATAAGCAGATCTAAAAAAAATAATAAACTTGAGAAGACAAGAAACACATCTGATGATAAATAAATGGGAAATCCGTTGAGTGTGTAATGTTGCTTTTGTATACCCATTATTTCTCCATAAAACAATTTAACGATCAACAGAACATAGCCAATGACATATGCAAAACTATAAAACATATTAACTCTTGCAGTGTGTTCTGCAAACAGTCCTGCATGACAATGCAAAATAGTTCTTGTGAAAGAGCATGTTGAGCAGAGGTTCCTCCGAATTCTACATCCTGTGTATAACTGCCTCGCTACTAAAAGATTGTTTGTCATTCAATGACCCTGCTCTATTTAAACATGGATCTTTTAGTATGCACAAAATATTTCATCTATTGGTATAATAAATATTAACTTTATTTGATATAAACCTTGGAACTTTATTCAATTAAAGTTCCAAGAGATCCGGTCTTAACATTCCTTCCCAGCAAATGTCCGGACAATAACTTACATGGTGTCAGTAGTCAGTATACTGTTGCTATGAAATGCTACAGTATAAAAAAAGGAATGCTTAATCAATTTTATGAAATAGTTATTGTACAAGTTGGCAGCAGTAGTACAAAGTAAGTAGTAAACAAAAAAGTAAAAACAATCTCTTCAAAATTAGGCAAGGATTATGACACTGGGGCCCCAGAGACAAAGCCAAAGTAGAGTTTGGGGAAAATTCTACCAAAAGTTTACAATATTTCAATACGTTAATCAACCGAGAGCACTTTGATAAGAATATAAAAAGACAAAATCAAAAAAAGTTTGTTTTGAAGCTGAATGACAGTGGTCCAGTATTTGTGTTTGAAAATTTTTAGATACCTTAGGGGCATAGCAGGCCTTGTGAGCAAACCCCACACACACACACTGAGAGAAAATGAGGAAAAATTTACAATATTTAACATGAACATCTACCAATAACAAACAATGTACATCACAATAATAAAGCTAAAAAATGCTAAGTAGACCTATAAACTGAATATAAATATCAAATAATTAAAACATTTTCATGAGAACTACACTATGCTACTAGTAATACCACATTTCTGATTGTTTTTTCTTGCCATCAATGCCATATATGATGACATTTTCGCAAAAATAATCCATGCTGATCAAAATAAAGGCAATATTAGATGGAAAAAAATGTAAGTGCTAAAAGGTGCTCTGGTTTAGCTGAACAGTTGGATTTATTTCAGATACATGAAGTTCACTTTGCTTCATTTTTGTTTTCTGCAGTGTGTTTTAGTTTATTGCTGCTCACTGTATTTTTCTGCTACTGCCTACTGTTTTTAAAATAACCACTGCAAATCTCCCAAGGGGGGGCAAATCTGCATGCGATGCCACATCTAGCAACGCACGCGGAGCATGAAAGGGTATAAATGAAGCGTGTTAGTAACGGAGACAAATATTCGAGTATACCGTGCTGAAAGTCCAGTGCTTTATATGCCCAAGCACTTGTGCTACACACAGCTCGGTTGTTTTGCCACGCTGATCACTTGAATGCAGAAACGGTGAGATAGGTCAGCCAATGACATGATGTTCCATGATGATGGGATCACAGACAGGTCCAGATATTTAACATACTAGATATCTCACTGACATCGGTGATGCATCGGCGCTTCTCTCAGATCGCGTCTTTGATAATCCATACATTGTGTTTTTCGCGCACTTTAGCGTGCTCTGATTTGCCTATGATTTTGGGCTATTGTCTGTGATCTCCACAAAACTGTCTATGAGTGAAGATCGGGCCTAAAATCATATAGTGTAAACTCTGCATAAGAGCTTTGTAGCTAGTGTATGAAGTTTCATGTATATCGGGAAATCAGCCTAGGACGAGTTCGAAAAAGTAGTTTTTTCAATAAAATCAAAATGGTATGTTTTTTGAGGAATAAATAACACGTTTGCCTTTGATATAGCACCAACTACTGGCCGATCGGGGTAAGAAATTGAGTATGTCTAAGTTGTGTGACTACTACCATTCCCCAAAGTTTCATGTATTTAGGCCTTATGGCCTGGTCTGCATGATTAGTTTAAGTGGAGAAGACTAATAACAATAACAATTTTGTCTATAGGACTTACGGTTAGAAAGTTATTAGCATAAACATGAGTGAAACTTTGTACTATTGGTGGCGCTAGAAAGTCTGAGATAAAGACCCCACATTTGCTTTGGCATCACTTCAGATTGTCCTCAAACAGTTCTATGGGCTGCCATAGGAACCATATACAGAATATTAATAAAAATATTAAGAACACTAAAAAACACAATAGGTGCCTAAATACCTTCGGTGCTTGGCACTAAAAATCCAGACAAATACAATAGGGTTTCAGACCTTCAGTCTTGAATTCATTTTTCATAGTTTCAGTCGGGGATGATAGTGATCAGTTCTGTAGTGTGCGCTTGGCTTTAGCACTAGCATGTCTGACCATTTGTTTCTAGCATTTCACTCTGTCTGCACTGCCACTGTTTAAATTGAACTCCGGATGCAATTCAGTATTTATGAGAATCGATTCAGAATCGTGATGCATCTTAGAGTCTATTTTTTTTCTCCCACCCCTGTTCTTTATCCTCTAAGCTCTCTCAGGATATACACTGATGAGCTAAAACTTTATGACCACCTGCCTAAAATGCTGTTGGTCCACTGTGTGCCGGCAAAATAGTGCCGACCCGCCGAGGCATGGACTCTACAAGACCCCTGAGGGTGTCCTGTGGTATTTGGCACAAGACATTAGCAGCAGATCCTTCAAGTCCTGTAAGTTGCGAGGTTGAACCACCGTGGATCAAACTTGTTGGTCCATCACATCCCACAGATACTCAATCGGATTGAGATCTGGGGAATTTGGAGGCCAGGGCAACACCTTGAACTCTTCATCATGTTCCTAAAACCATTCCAAAAAAATGTGTGCAGTATGACAGGGCGCATTATCCTGCTGAAAGATGCCACTTCCATCAGGGAATACCACTGCCAAGAAGGGGTGTACCTGGTCTGCAATAATGTTTAGGTAGGGGTCACATGTCAAATGGAAGTCCACATGAATGGCCAGACCCAGGGTTTCCATGCAGAACATTGCCCAGAGCATCACACTCCCTCCACCGGCTTGTCGTCTTCCCAGGGTGCATCCCGGTGCCATCACTTCACCAGGAAATTTGCCATTCACGTGATGTAAAAGAAAATTTGACTCACCGGACCAGGTGACCTTCTTCCACTGCTCCAAGGCCCAGTTCTGATGCTCGCATGCCCATTATAGGTGGTTTTGATGGTGGACAGGGGTCATCATGGGCACTATGACCAGTCTGTGATCAGCAGGGTGTGAAGCACTATGTGTTGTGACACATTCCTCCCTTAACCATATTTAACATTTTCTATGACTTGTGCCACAGTAGACCTTCTGTTGGTTCGGATCAGAAGGGATAGCCTTCATTGCAGTTGCGTATCGATGAGCCCGAGACCCCCAAAACCCTGTTGCCTGTTTGTTGTTTGTCCCTCCTACTAGGTACACACCACTGCTGACAGGAGCACCCCACATGCCTTGCCATTTCAGAGATGCTCTGACCCAGTCATCTGGCCATAACAATTTGGTCCTTGTCAAAGTTGCTCAAGTCTTTACTCCTGCCCATTTCTCCTGCATTCAACACACTGAGTATGAGAACTGATTGTTCGCTTACCATCTAATCTACCCAGACATTGACATGTGGCCTTGTTAGGAGATTATCAACTTTATTAGCTTCATTCATGAGTGGTTATAATGTTTTGGCTCATCTGTGTATATTGTAGAGGTGCATTATTATGGTTCCTCTGATTCACAGTCAGTAATTGGTACCCAGTGTTGCATCTAAACACCGGTCCCAAAGGCAGTTGTTTTTCGACCAAATTCTATTTCCGAGCTAGGGTTCAATTGTACATTAACTCTGCTTCCTGCCTTGAGATTATCGCAGGCCCAGAATATGGAGGAACTGCAGAGTGGTGGAGAAAGCATGATTTCTTCCAGGATTAAAGTATTGAGGTGAGCCGCTAATTGAGGCCCTGGCAAAGGAAGGCATTAGCATCAAAGCATGAGAGGAGATGATTACATGACTGAGTGAGGACAGATTTTCTCAACAAACACATGCAGATGATAAAAAGAACCAAGCTGCACCTGGGTGCTTCAGTTTGGCTTTTGTATCCAAAGAGGAATACAGCTGTAGAAAGTGCAAACCTTGGAACTCGAATCTGCCTTTCTGTGAAACAATATGTCTCTTTCCTTCCCCAAGAGAGCATATCCTTACTTTGCAAGTACTTATTGTTGACAGGGTCTTTTGCCTGACTTCAATTTGCTCTTTAACTCTCTATAAATAAATCAACAGGACAAGGGTTACCAAAATATCATGCTGAGGTTCTCGTTCTTTATTTCAAAGGCGGCAGTTATTTACAAGCTCTCTGTGACAGATGACAATCCATCCGCCCAAATTCAGCCCAGAGTATGCAACCCACACAGGCTCTACTTAGTAGCCTCCTCCGAGACACATTCACATACAAAATCGAGGTTTCAAATGAACTAGCAACAAAATACTGCGCGCCACCCCTGGAGAACTGTCTCAACTTGGTCCAAACTGTCTTCTCACCTAAAGCTCTGCTGCTGATTTAGTGAGTGCCTCAGCCAATCACAACTTCAAGCCCTGCATGTTGCTGGACGAGAAACACAGTTTAGCATCAGATTCATCACTGTGCCTTGGTGTTTTCAGAAATCCCTGCTGAGATTTGACCTATATGCTTGTGCAAGGAATTTTGAGAAACTCCACCAACCTCAAGGTCCACTGTTAGGTTCATACAATGTATATAAGTGCATATATATGGAAATCTAAAGCTAAAATAAGCTTATGCTATTCAGAAAGTTGTAATTGGGGTTTTTGGAATATCATTGGAACATTGGCTGTACATTAAGACTGTTCACCTTGAGAAAAAAAAAAAACAGTCAACCTTACCCTGGCACTCTTTACAGTTAAGTTAACTGCAGCTGAATCTACAGCAACACAGCAAAATAATATATATTGTTGCAGTCTGAACTGAAAGTGATGAGTATAAAAGATGGTAAACAACATACAGTATATGCAAAAGCAAACATAAAGCCTGACCAATGTAGTCTGATAAAAAAAAAGAATGACTCAAATGACCAGCTCTTTGTAATGAGTCGATCATAAAGTCACAACCTATTCTTTTGAATCGGTGTAACAAATGACTTGATGAATCCATCACAACGGTTACTAAATTAAAATGCGACACATTTATTAATTTCATGATTATGACAATATGTAGATAAAGATACACAATCACTAAGAGTTTTGTTGTAATAAATGATGCTACTTGTTCCATGTTACTTTTTTTTATTTTAAGCATGCCTGCACTAAACAACGAATCCAAACATTGTTTTGGAGTGTTGACAACACCCTTTTCTAAAGAAATTGTGGACTGATTTTGATAGACATTGAAATATAATTGTGTACATGTTTAATGAATTACTGGTGTAACACACACACACAGAAAATGAGCCGCACATGGCACATGATCTTGAATCATTTAAATCAACTTCATGTTTTCAAAAGTAAGCAGGACTGATGGTAATCACAGAGAAAAACAGGCACTAGAGAGTGTGACATTGTGATTCTCTCACCTCCATAGGAACAACCTGCATAAGAATGGCGAAGTTGGTCAGATGGTTACACAAGCAGATAGAGAAGGACACGTTTCCATCAGCTCTTACACACCCCTCATTTGACCACACACCCTCTTTGGAGCTGAAACACACATCCAGCGTACTTGTTTAATTGAGCATTACACTTGCTGGAGTGATTCAAAGTGTACATTAAAACCATATACATTCACACCCTTGGCCAGTGTTAATGGAATTACAAGTCAGTTTATCAAATCTGATTTAAACGAAATCAAAACAAAAGAAAGTTCCTATTAATCTCAATAAGTGTCTTCTCCATGTCCATCTTGGGAGCAGTAATTTATTCAGAAAGAGAGAGAAAGAAGACAAGAGATGAAGGGGTGTCACTCCAAACCAAACATGCTTTTTTTTTTCAATTGATTTATATTTTCCAAATGATCCTAAAATTGGCTTCATTTATTGGCCCTAAGTGTTTTGCATGCAACATTGCTCTTTATCAATAACTGACTTTTATAAATCCTAAATTAGAATTTATAGTTTAACTAAACTTTTTTTTTCATAAAATACTTGAAATTAAATTGCTTAAAATTGAGGATATCATGGGTACAGTAGATGTGATAAATTTAACATAAATAATGGAATGAGGCATAGGAAGATGAAAGGCTAATTTATAATTACTGGGCAAACAGGTTTTGCTTAGTTCAGCAACAAATAATGATGAAATACAGTGAGGTTATTCTTCTAGAAATGTGTTCATTTGGAAATATTTCTCCTGTTCATGTTCATCTCTGAAATTCTTGACCTAGGAGAACTCGGCTGGTTGAAGAGCATTGTTGATTGGTTAAAACAAATTGTGGGTGTGGTTTTGATATGACAGTTGTTATTTATAATCGCACGTGCCAGCTGAAGAGTTGTTATCTAGGTTGCTGTCATTAAAATGTATATGTTTGAAGCCCGTTTCTCGAGACAGCCTACCTTATGTGTCGTCAGTCAGAGAGTTGAAAGCCTTCCTTGGCGTCATCCTCATATAACTGATTTTAAAACGATGTTACACATAGTATAAACGCTGGCTTCGTGGTGCTTTAGTTTTCCCAGGAGAAGAAATTTGGCTTCTTCCATAGTATAAATCAGGCTTAAGAGTGAATATAGATTGGAGAGAGAAGTTATGGGAAGGAAAGCATACATTTTGAAGCTGAAAAAGGGGATGTCCTAAAAGGGAGTTCATAAACTATAGGAGATATTTGAGAGGTGCTTTCCTGTGCAAAACTTGTCGCTACAATGCTAGAGAGTTAGAAGATATTTTAAGTGATTTTCAGCACATAATGCAGATCCTAGGGTGTTCTGGGTGGTTACTTTGGGTGGCCCAAGACAAAAGAGCCCACACCTACGTATGATAGTCACCTATGAAGTCTCTATGATATTCTAGAAAGTTCCTAGATATGGTTTGGGCCACTCCTTATATGTACAGTAAGTTTATAGGAATTTTTTGCCCATTGTATCGAAAATCCTAAGTCACACAACTAAGAAAAGGAACAGCACATATCTTATCCACAAGGCACATGATTTAAGGTACCATGCACAAACGGTGTGGTTGCACTTAGGAATGTAATACTTAGCATTAGGGGTTTGTTCAAATTCCTTACCCTAGGTATGAGCAATAGTAATAGTCATGCTTTATTAGTGGTACTAGTCAAGCACCACTAATAATGCTTTTTTAAAGAAAATTAGAGGTAAGGTTCTAACTCCATACAAATCCAACAAAGACATTTTGTTAAATATTAAAGCACCATTCCTGTGCTTCATGCTAATTGAGAAAATGAGAGACATGCTGTAAACAGAAATTATACGACCCACCTGTAGTCCAGGAAAGCGCAGTAGAGGAATACTTTGTTACTCTGGTTTAGGGCCTGAAGCTGCTGCTCTTTACTCTGAAAGACAGGAAACCATTTATATAAATATGAATAAACCATCACAGCTGTCATGTCGTAACACAGTAGAGTCATTCTCTATGTCTCATTCAGTCTGAAAGGTTAAATCACACCAGAGGTGTATTAGCCAAGTATTGCAGTATCAATGGTAATCTGTGTCCTGGCAGCTGCGAGGATGCAATGTTACACAACTGTGTTGTCATGTCTTCGGAGAGTTTGGAACGCAACATTGCTAAATATATCAATGGGCTACATTTCAAAACAACTCACATACACATAAGAGTACGATTCATTTAAAAAACTGCAGAACTGTTTGCTCAGAAATAAGATGTTGCTTTCACATAGGCTAGAGTGTTTTCTTTATCCAATATGGCCAAATGTTGAATCCGCGATTTCCAACAATTAATCTGAATTTTTGTCTGCTCTTCTCAATATTCAGACCCCAAGAACGTACGAACACAGCTAAGTAGCACTAATTGTGCTTGCATATGTGGAACACACTTTTGTGACTGACATATACCCCTCCTTCACATTTACTTTATCCATTTCACACACATTAAGTTTCCCAATACCCTTGCAATCACTCACAGCCACTCTTTGCCATTAAATGTTTATAGCTTGCTCTGTGCCCTTCAGGCAATGGAGCTGCAATAGCACAACAAAAGCCATCTTTCTTTTATTTTAACTGGCATTTTTTTAGTTAAACTTATTTTAATAAACAAGCTTGGTCAACCTCACTTCAGAGCCATGTACGGGCAACAAAGATATGGAAAATGACGCAAACTGTGTTTATTCCAACCAAATAATTTGTTGTGGTTTTCAATAGCCCCGTCAGTAATCAAAAGAGACTGTCCCAGATACCCAGACTAATAATGACCTTATTTTTAACTTCCTCCCCTATTTTCTATCTGCTGTCAAACATTGAAGCTAGAACAGCCAACATGCCAAATCCAGTCAGATCATTTTGAATGTACAGATTTGGTATGTACTTCCGATATTCCTTTCTTTTCCTCTATTGAATTATCTCCAGCTTCAATGTCTGGTGTGCTAGGTGAAGATTCTAAGCCCTCCCAGGATGACTACTGCGAACATCCCTTATCCACCCTACTCCGGTATGGAAAGAAAGTCTTTAATCAGCTTCAGTCATGGATGTCCTATGAGTCTGAATATTAAGAAGAGCCACCAACAATGCCGATTAATTGTTGGGAATCTTGGATGACATTTGGCCATATTGGATACAGAAATTACAATAGCCTACATCAAAACAAGATCTTGTGCGCAATATAAGAGTGTGCAAAGTGCAGAGCTATGCACAATGACCATGCGCTATGTCTTGCGCTATGCACAATTTTCACGAGAGCTCAAATGCTAAGCGCAATTTTCATGCCAGTGTAAATGGCCATGGGAGGGAGTGTTTGCACTATCTGTGGGTTTATGCGTTCAAACTGTGTGTGTGTATTGTATTTAATGAAGCGGTGTAAAGTGCAATTTTCTATTTTCCAGAGAAACATTTCATTGCGCTAAGACGTTTCAAAATACGTCTCTTTCAGCGCAATGTCCAAATTCAGTTCCTACATTTACAGTTTGGTAACCAGCAGGTGGTAATAAAGTTTATGTTCAAACTCTGAAAATATAGTGGAACATCAAATTATGTACATGGAAAATAGCCGTTTTCTGATTTAAAAAAAAGAAAGAACTTTGTGTTAAACTATCTATAAGTCATGGTATATTTAATGGTATATTTTTCAATAATTATTATGTTTATATTAACAATTGTATTTATGCTCTAATTTGTATTGGTATTTTTACACCTGATTTTTGAGTCACAGCAAAAGGGGAAAGGGTGGATTTGTTTTTTGTTTTTTTTGTGACAACTTAATTATTTTGATAATATTTTTGTTTAGTTTGAAGTATAATTTGAATTTAGAAATATTTTTGGTTTCATGTTTTTTTTTTTAAATATATGAATAACATTTTTAAAAATCAATATCGACCGGTAGAAGTGTAGTGTGTGCTTATACAATCACTGTTAATACTAACCATGATTTGTGTGTCAGTAGATGAATATGATTAATAATAATACTTTCATTCTCTATAATTTAATGGAGCGTACATCCAAATCCTGACGAGAACACATTGGATGCGTATAAAAGGAGCATGTCACTGTCATAGAAATGCCTGACATTCAGCAAGGATGCAGTTAATGCACAAAAGAAAGTCAAGTCTATATTTCTATTCTTCTAATTCATTTCATACAGTCCATTTAAATTCTTATGAATGTGCTGTCTTTGTTTATATCGCTAGTGCATGAGGGAATGTATTATATAATAGGATGCTGACAGTGCAATAACCGGAGAAGAACCTAAGAATAAAATTGCACTTGACCCAGCCCATTAGTGCTTTTCTCGCTATTTCACCAAACCCAATTGCGCCTAGACTTAGCGCATGCTTGTGATAGTGTGTGCCAAAACTCTCCTCTCATTTCCTCTGATGATGTCAATTTTGATGATGAAAATTATGGTAAAGCGATGACAGCCATGCGCAAAGCACTGAACTAGATTTTTACAATTTGAAAGAAAAGTGGGACTTGCCTGTGCAAAATTCACCCCTATGATACTAGGATGTTCAGGGTGGTTGCCAGGGCACTGCTATGCAGCTGCTTTAAAGTGTTCTGATATGTCATTAGTGTGTTACAAGTAGGGTGATTTGGGTGGTTAATAGGGCATTCCTAGGTGGTTGCCAGGATGTTATGGATGGTTGGTAGGTGGTTTTGACCTGGCCCAATTCAAAAGAGCCCACCCCAAGTCTCTGTGATATTCTGGTTCCTACATATAGTTCAAGTTACTTACTACTTAATGAAAGTTTATTTTTCCATCTTATTGTCTGCAAGGTGAAAATGTGTAAGTCTGATTGCTTAGGAAGGTACACCTCTCCCACAAGCCGCATAATTTGAGGTATTATTTATGTCTGTAGCACAAATGGTGTGTGATGAGTTACAGTATGTGCCGCAGTTTAATTGCAAGCACCATTAAAACATCAAAGGGTGGATAACACTACACAACTTTAATACCGTTTCATTTGCAATCGTCGATCGTTGGCTCCAGTCTGAGGATTATGGGCCTGCTGGAGTTGACAGATATAACATAAAAGTACATAAAATATGATGGCTGCATACATAATTTCTTACCAACTATGATTACATGTAGTCAGAAGATATCAAACATGTTTGATATTTTTGAGCTGACTATCCACAACTATAAAGGAAATCTCGTAGAGTATGATGCTCCACGACTCAAATTTGAAGTCATACGGTGAGCAGCCAATGGAAACCTTTCACTGCTCCCATTTATCGCTGTTCTCTCTATTCTTGCCTTTCTCTGATTCATAGTCCCTCTCTACAAGACAGCTGCTTTAACAGTGGTAGGTGACTAAGAGGAGGTTCGTTTTCCACAGGAGGGCAACTAAAAGCAGTGAAAGTCTGATACATAATTACAGGGTGAAAATAAATACACATCTCCAGAGAGGAGATAGTACGGGTGTGGTTCTGCTTTATGCTCTTCTATGTTTCCCAGTTTCACTCATTTAAAGGGACAGTTCACCCAGAAAGGAAAATTATGTTGTTATTTACTCATCCTCACGTGTAAAAACCTGTATAACGTTCTTTCTTTATTGGAAAACAAAAGGATATGTTAGGCAGAATGTTTGCCACAGTCACACTTCACTTTCATTGTATGGAAAAAGATGCAGTTAAAGGGAATGGTGATTGAGGTGCCTCAACTCTCCTTATGTGTTCTACAGAAAAATGTCATATGGGCTTGGAACAAAGAGGATAAGTAAATAATGACAGAATTTTCATTTTTGTGTGAACTGTCCCATTAAGTTTCGCTGTCCCACTCACGCTTATTTCTCTCTGCCAGAATCTCATTACTTGCATAAGCATTTTAACAGCTCAATGTGCAAGTCTTTCTCTCTCCATTTCTCAAGTACAATGAACACAGATTGGGTTGGCTTGGTGTTTGCAGCTCCCCTCTGCCCTGTAGCATTCGGCACTTGCCAAGGAAGCGTGAAAGCACTCCAACACTTTATTAACAACCAAAGGCTTGCAAAAGAGCACGTACTATTGAAGGAGCTCCCTTTCTAACTTTTACAAACACAGTAAGAGAATTAGACATGCAAAAACACAATGTGCATGTAGGTGATTAAGTAGAAGCTTTTTAATGAGTGTTTAACCACAAAGCTGGTTTGGAAGGACTTTGGAAGGGGGGGGGGGGGGGGGGGGG
The DNA here is from genome assembly GCA_032164185.1 of Moxostoma hubbsi. NCBI lineage: Eukaryota > Metazoa > Chordata > Actinopteri > Cypriniformes > Catostomidae > Moxostoma > Moxostoma hubbsi. The sequence continues at coordinate 27,504,187 of JAVLUX010000018.1, read as the reverse complement.
GTGATTTGGCAGCTACTATAACGTCATTCTCACCAGCCTATCACATGACAGCAGGTTGTGTAGTCACAAATCAGGTCTATTCAGAGACCCCGAATGGCATGTGCTTGTAATTAAGACAAAAACCCAATTCCTAATATACGGTTATGAAACGGTTTACACGATCAGCTCTGCCAACCGGCATGGGAATTCTCTCCTGATTGGATGTCATGTGTAATTTCAAGCATATGCTGGCTGATCTGAATTGTCATTCAGAAGAATGTGGAGAATGACAATAATGTGAATCCAAATTCTGAATCAAATTGACTGTTTTAAACTGGATTTAGCCTTACAGAGTTAAAATGCTTCTTAATCACAAAAAGTCACATGGAATAAGTAAAATTGTTTCTAATTTATCATGCCTTGCATCTGTTTTTTTCTGTGTTGAAAAATATGAAATGCAACCTCACAGTAATGCTCTATTTGGGTCTTTTTCAAAGCTTCCCCCAAAAGCTTCATTTAGGTGTCAAACTCTCCCACACTTCACATACTGGTGAGTAATCTCACTTTTTTTTGCCGTATGGGGTTTAATTACCACACAACACAATTTAAAATGAGTTGTTCAGTCCAGGTTCATCAGTCATCACTTTAGTAACTGAGAGTCTTAAAGAGTCTATAATGTTGAGACCCTTGATGCCTGGCCTTTATGACTAACTCACTGACAAAATAAAGGACAAATTGAGCACTAGCAACACAATAGAGCCTATATTTCAATTACACACGAGAACAAGCCTACGACATACACACCCAAGAGTTAAAGGAAGTGTTCACAAAACAATGGAAAGGTTGTCATTATTCAAAGATGAATTGGTGAATGGTGAATTTTGTTCGCCATCTGAAGACTTGTGAAGCTCAAAAAGGACAAAAAACACAGTAAACCACAATAAAATGAATCGATATGACTCTATAATGCACTATACTGTATTTTGCAGCAATACGACCAATTGTGTGATGCTCAGAATGTAATTTAAGTCATCATTCACTCTTAAATCAAATCAAATAATTAATAAAATATTTAAATCAAATATGTCGATAACATCAAACCTCATTGGCTTTAATTGCATCTCGTGGCCAAACATTACGACATGACAAACTTTAACTGTGGTTTTATGGTATTTATGCTTTTGTCCTTTTTCAAGCTTAACAATCGTTCACTTAGTGTGACGTACAGAACTACATTAAGTATTTATTTACTCTTAAATAAAATCATTATTAAAGTTTGTAAATCTTGTCGATAACATTCAACCTCATTGGTTTTTCATTGCATTTTGTGACCAAAAGTTATAACATTACTTAATTTGTGGTTTTATGGTATTTTTGTTGTTGTCCTTTTTTTTTTTAGTTAAAATTTGGCATATACATTTTGGGTGAAATACTTTTTTATGCACATATTTTTCACATAATATTTCTTACAACACACACACACACACACACACACACACACACACACACACACACACACACACACACACACACAAGCATAGACTCATACAAATGTTCTGCTAAACATCTCATCACACACTCTCTCACATGTTCTCTGATAGAAACCCAAACACAGCATCTAAAACATGCTGTCATTGGTTTCATTACCTTTCATCAAAAGGTATGCTGGTAAATGGCACTGCACTGGTGTATATTTAAAGAACAGCACAATCTAAATAAAGCCTGGCTGGGCTCAATTTAAAAACAGTGAGAAGTGAAGTCCAAGCTTAGCAGGGAAGATAAATGGAGAAAAGTAAATGTAGGTTGTCTGTCTCTCCCTTTCTATTCACAGACTCAGAGGCCGGCTCTACTATCTAATTACGTCCATGGACAGGCAGGGCTGTAATTGTTTCTGTATATGGAAAAAACAAAGACTAATGAACTTCTAAACTCAATAACAATATTAATCACCAACCGTAGAGAGGTGTGCCTATCAAAAACTTGTTAGTATGGGGTCAGGATCACTGCTAGCTAAACTGAATTTGTGTGATGCACTGTACAAACAGCTTTTCCATGTGTTTTTTTACCTCTATATTTGCTTTATTTTGGCATAATCAGTTTTTTTAAATCTTATTTTTAGCCTTTTTTCTAATGCAAATAGTAAAGAAAGGACAGGAAATGATGTGGGGTGGGTTCTGGTAAGGGCAAGATTTAACTTGCGTCATTCACATGTTAGCCCATGCGCTTAACACATCAACCTTATGATAAAACATAAAACTTGTACATCAATCAAATACATATGCTCCACGAACACATGTTTGGAAACCAAAAGTGTTGTATTCTTCTTTATTACAGATGAGGGCTTTTACTGTAACATTAATATCATAGTTTATGCTCTGGGTAGGTTAAAGTCTTACGCTTTATGGTTAGGTTTAGGAATGGGGTTTGGATTAACATGGAACAAATGCTACATCGGGAACGACAAGGACATGAGGGAATGTGTGGCCTCCTCATTGGTGAGGGTCATTCATTGGTGGGTGTATAACTCTTACTATTTTGTATGAATGAACTCATATGAATTGGTAAGAATTTGCCACCTCGTACTATTGTGAGGAAATCTCTAAATATCTGTATATGCATATAGGTTTGGGATAGTCCGTCTGTAAAAAACATCTGTACACACGCCCACACATTGCTCAGGTGAGACTGAGGCTGTATAACATCTGTATAGGAGCTGTGCGTGGTGTGAAGGGAAATCCAGAGAGGTGCTCCGGGGGTCAGCCAGTTGTCAGGCGTCCTCCGGAAATCTGGAAAAAGCTGGGAATTGGTTCAAGCCTAGATTTAATGCTGGAATCTGGAACCCGTCAGCTCTAAATAATGCAGTGGAACTTTACACAGGCCCGCTCAGGTAATCATGTAGGGACATTTAAAAAGTTTAATGGTATTTCTATCATAATGTTAAGGAAAATAAGCTTTATGAGGAAGTAGAAATCTTACAAGAGATTTTTGTTGAGATGCTTTGCTTGCTGCAAATCATAGCACGAGATTGGTAAGTGTAACAAGGCAAGGCAGAATTTAACAACGGTTTAAAAGCTAATTTCAAGGAGTTTTCAGGAGTGGCAGTGGGAGAGGAAGAGAGAGATACAGAGAGAAGCAGAGAGGGGAGAAGGAGGAGGCCACACAATCCACAGCCATTGGCAACAACAGACCATCTGCTAAAGATTATAAAGATTCATCTGAGAAAGCATGAGAGATGAAGAAAAAATAAAGACAGAGAGAGAGAGCAATTCAGACCAACTCAAAGAAAAGTTCAGAGAAAGACTGGGTAAGAGAGAGAAGAGAATGAGCGAGTGAATGAATGAATGAATGTATGAATGAGCGATAGTGAGCGTTTAAGAGTGAATGAGTGATTGAATTAATTCAATTAGTTAATGAGTGAGTGTGTAAATGAGAGAGTGAGGGAGGTTTTGAGTGAGCGAATGGGGGAGCGAGGGATTGATTGAGTAAAAGAGCAAGTAAGTGCATGAGTGAATAAGTTCCCAGAGAAACTGGGTGTGTTGAAGTTATAAAAAGCATCTGGCAGTCAGGGCCACTCATTATTATAAATTTTAAAAGGGTAAAAACCCTACTGTACTAAGTAGACCGAAAAGTCCTAAGTCATAAGTCAAAAAGTGTGTCAGATTTGGTGAGTTTTTTATGTGCTGTAATAGCCATTAGAGTCCTGTGAATCTGTGATTATATTTAAACCACAACCGGAAATTCTTCTTGGAGCAAAACTGATTGTGGTTCAGTAATTCACCCATAGAAATCTTTAAAGACCAAAACCACATGCACATGAACACAAAAACATGGAAGAATTAATAATTGTATTACTCATAAGAATGTCCAGGCTACTTTGTTTACACAATGGATTTGGTGGTTTCAGGTCCTTTGGAATGAAAATTAACAGCTTTGAAACTATTTAAACACTTCATCATGTCTAATAAGTGGACTGATTCGAGTAAATGTACAAACAGACATCCACTTAGTTTGTGCAGCTTCTCTCTGTTTTGTGTCTGCTTCACTTAAGCTTTATTAGGTAGTAAAGGTATGCTTGTCAAAAATCTTTTTTAAATCCCCTTGATTCCCACACTGAGCGCCGCCAGCATTCAACATGAAATCATTCTTTCCATTTGTTCATGCCATGTGATCCCACAGTGAGAAACAGGGAAATTTCAGAGGAGGTGAGGGGAAAGGTGAGGAAATGAGAGGAAAGAAAAGGAGAGCTGAACAAGGAGAGAAGAGTAGAAGAGACAAAAAGAGAGGCAGGAAGCAGTAAGGTGATTTGCTGCTTGTATGTTCAAACTGTTTTCTGCCTCATTCATCTCCTTTTCTGTATGTGTAGTTTAACATTCATTGCAGCTAAATCAAATATTAAGATAAAAATCCAGTTAAACTATTCAACTTCATTTATTGACTAGGCAGTTGTATGTTGCATGACTAGTTGAGAATCCTGACCAGTATCAACTGGTGCATTTCAAAAGTGGGGATGCAAAGACTATTGTTTTTGGTGTCTGCTATGTTCCTCCCAAAGCTGCACAACTACTAAATCAGTGACATTTCTCAAACAAATGATTAACTAAGCTCAAAACTGTTTTGACACAAAATAGATAAAATATTCAATTGCAAGTACTGCGCATGAATCTCCGAGCAGCCTGAGCACTCATCGCAAAACTAGGCATAATTGCTGAAGCTTTTATGACGGTATACAGTATTATCATGGTTGGAAGATAAACAAACTATATTGTTGTTCTCTTAATAACAAGTATATTTATAATTACTTTTTTGTACAATACCATACTGTTCTTTTAACAATATCAATATTATATCAATATAATATACAGTGAGGAAAATAAGTATTTGAAGTATTTGGAGGGGTCTGAAATTGTCATCGTAGGTGCATGTCCACTGTGAGAGACATAATCAAAAAAAAAAATCCAGAAATCACAATGTATGATTTTTTAACTATTTATTTGTATGATAAGCTGCAAATAAGTATTTGAACACCTGAGAAAATCAATGTTAATATTTGGTACAGTAGCCTTTGTTTGCAATTACAGAGGTCAAACGTTTCCTGTAGTTTTTCACCAGGTTTGCACACACTGCAGGAGGGATTTTGGCCCACTCCTCCACACAGATCTTCTCTAGATCAGTCAGGTTTCTGGGCTGTCGCTGAGAAACACGGAGTTTGAGCTCCCTCCAAAGATTCTCTATTGGGTTTAGGTCTGGAGACTGGCTAGGCCATGCCAGAACCTTGATATGCTTCTTACAGAGCCACTCCTTGGTTATCCTGGCTGTGTGCTTCGGGTCATTGTCATGTTGGAAGACCCATCTTCAATGCTCTAACTGAGGGAAGGAGGTTGTTCCCCAAAATCTCGCAATACATGGCCCCGGTCATTCTCTCCTTAATACAGTGCAGTCGCCCTGTCCCATGTGCAGAAAAACACCCCCAAAGCATGATGCTACCACCCCCATGCTTCACAGTAGGGATGGTGTTCTTGGGATGGTACTCATCATTCTTCTTCCTCCAAACACGGTTAGTGGAATTATGACCAAAAAGTTCTATTTTGGTCTCATCTGACCACATGACTTTCTCCCATGACTCCTCTGGATCATCCAAATGGTCATTGACAAACTTAAGACGGGCCTTGACATGTGCTGGTTTAAGCAGGGGAACCTTCCGTGCCATGCATGATTTCAAACCATGACGTCTTAGTGTATTACCAACAGTAACCTTGGAAACGGTGGTCCCAGCTCTTTTCAGGTCATTGACCAGCTCCTCCCGTGTAGTTCTGGGCTGATTTCTCACCTTTCTTAGGATCATTGAGACCCCACGAGGTGAGATCTTGCATGGAGCCCCAGTCCGAGGGAGATTGACAGTCATGTTTAGCTTCTTCCATTTTCTAATGATTGCTCCAACAGTGGACCTTTTTTCACCAAGCTGCTTGGCAATTTCCCCGTAGCCCTTTCCAGCCTTGTGGAGGTGTACAATTTTGTCTCTAGTGTCTTTGGACAGCTCTTTGGTCTTGGCCATGTTAGTAGTTGGATTCTTACTGATTGTATGGGGTGGACAGGTGTCTTTATGCAGATAATGACCTCAAACAGGTGCATCTAATTTAGGATAATAAATGGAGTGGAGGTGGACATTTTAAAGGCAGACTAACAGGTCTTTGAGGGTCAGAATTCTAGCTGATAGACAGGTGTTCAAATACTTATTTGCAGCTGTATCATACAAATAAATAGTTAAAAAATCATACATTTTGATTTCTGGATTTTTTTTTTAGATTATTTCTCTCACAGTAGACATGCACCTACGATGACAATTTCAGACCCCTCCATGATTTCTAAGTGGGAGAACTTGCAAAATAGCAGGGTGTTCAAATACTTATTTTCCTCACTGTATCAATATTTAAACTGTTTTGTCGAAGCAAAGCAGAGATGATAGCAGGTGAGCCGAGAATGTACATGACAGGGCTTCGTTCACGAGAGTCAACTGCAAGCTACCCATTATCTGCAAATGGCAACAAAAGTTCCCTGTCTGTCGCTCACTTCGACGTTGTGTCGAAGAAGCGACACTAGGGGTCTCTCTTGAACGCCGAATATGCCTCTGATCTATGAAAAAAGGCCAATGAGAATTAGGCAGACAGTATTTGCATACACCACCACCACCCACCCCCCGTGCAGTTTGCCCCTGGGGCGCTTCAACATCGCAAAAACTAAAAGAGTTATTTAAAAGAGTGATTTTCTCTAAAAGAGTTTTTTCCACTAAAAGAGCAATACACAGCTGGCATTGGACGTCCTTTTCAGGACACGTCTTAATAAAGATGCCTTTCTGCCCCTGTGTAGTTCCTGGATGCGGTAGAGTGCTCTCTGCTTCAGACGGCCACAGGCGTTGTCTCGTGTGTCTGGGTTTGATCACACCGAGGCAACGTTTGTGGATGGTTCATGTTCTCACTGCGAGGGCATGACCATGGCAACGTTGCGGTCGTGGCTCACTTTCAATAGAAAGCATGCCACTCCAGCCACCTCGCATTGCTCCTTCTACCCATCGCGGCTGGCGATGGAGGCGATCTGGGGACGGCAGCGTGTGCAGCTCTGCCGGGTACGCCCCATTGGACCACCCGCCCCCAGGCATGCTCGCTGACTCCCGTCCGTGCTTAAGGCAACAGCGGCTCGCCTCACAGCCAGCCTGCCTATCCTCTAGAGCTCGAGGTGGATGAGCTCGCCACTACATCGTAGAGTCTGACACTGATGACTCCCCTGGGCTGCCGCGTTCGGGCCAGTACGCCCAGGCTGAGGCTGATGCGCAGATGTCCGATATGCTTGCCCAGGCTGCTGCCAGCGTGGGGCTGGACTGGAACCCTCTGTCCTCCCCACAGCCATTGCAGTTGGATGACTGGTTCCTGGTCCCGTTTTTCCCGGAGGTGCATGATGAACTGACGTCTTCATGGAGGGCACCCCTCTCCACACGTCACAAAGCCTCTCGCTACCTTCAACGGTGGAGCGGCCCACGGGTACACAGGTGCTGTGCAAGGTCAGGGAAGACAAGGAACAAGTCACCCTAGTGGCTCCCTACTGGCCCACCCAGGCCTGGTTCTCAGACCTCATACTCCTCGCGACAGTCCCTCAAATTTGTCACAACTTACCTTTATCTCACTAAATTGCACGGGATGATTGTCCCCAGATGAGCTAGCATGTTGGAGTTATTCCCTTGTTTCGCTGCCACTTTTCTTCCTCATATTTTATACATAAGAAAACCATCTTCGACCAACAATCCTTCTGAATTTTTTTGGAACACAAAAAACTTCCAAGTTAACCCTTTTAGACTGCGATTAAAATGTCGGATGCATTACTCCTTCAGCGATGCTTCTCTTCCACGTTGGTTTTGTTTTATATCATGTATGCATGTGTAATTTATGCTGCATACATGCAGTGTTGTCAATCTGTATTCATTAATAGAAAACAACTACTGTGCTATCAGAATAATCTAAACAATTTGGTTAAAAGGTTATCTAGAATTATTTTTGTAACAGTGCTGTTACATTTCAATGACTGTCAATCACATTCATTTAAATTATTGGCTTTTTGTTGCAAAGCCCCGCCTGTTTGAGAACGTAATCATCATATAGAGAAGCAGGGATGGACAAAAAATAATTGATAAAAAGCTCAATGTCCAATAGGCAATCAGATGCAGATCCAATTGAAATAACGCTCATGAAGTTTCCAATGACTCCCGGAGAAATGACTCCCAAAATGACTTGTTTAGAGCCTCTTCTTTACTCCCCTGAAATCACATGGTAGAGGTATCTGCCATAGACTCCCATTGAAGATGGATTCAATGGGGCTCTATGGGTCATGCATCCACTGACTTCTATGGACATTTTCATGTAGAAAAATGCAAATTACATTACTTGAATGGAGAGCACAATAGTGATGTGAGGTATTTTACACTTTTATTTGCTAAAATAAATGCACAACGGGTATATATAATTTATAAAGATTATTTGTATTGTAACTCATCATTGCTGCACTTCTTATGAAATTTTAGAGGGAAGCCATGCTTCTTGTGCAGTCTTAAAGCAATTGCTACTGATCCTGACCATCCCTAAACTACAAACAGCTATCAAAGCATCATTTGTAACAAGTACACTGCCTTGAACAAAAAATCTCAGTAGTTCTCTCTGAGTACTCTAAGAATTTAAATAGCATGGAATTCCCATAATTATAAGTTATCAATACTGTACGTAGGTCTCCATCTTTTTGTGTGCCATAAGAATGTTACAGTTATTTACAGGGGCTAAAAATTTTAAGTTTTTCATTTTGGTTCAATTTGAGCAAAAACTGTATTTTTTAGTTCCGGTTCAGAAGTTCTGCAGCCTCCTTTCATAATGGTAACCAGTTAGAACTAAATAAAAGAACGGTTAATAACATTAATAACCAAAATAAGCGAAAATTAGCAATTTATTTTTTTCTTGTGTGGTGGATTTTTCAGCATAGAAATCATAACAAACATACAGTTAATTAAGAGATAAGTATAATTTTATTTATAGATCTGCAAAAATACAGCAGCATCAAATCTGTATTAATGCAACATATCTAACAGAAATTCTGTTAAGACTTGGAAAAGTACTTTTTTACCTCTAATAATGTTTTCCTTGTATCTAGATTAATCGTGCATGTATATGTGGTAATTATACATATTTGTTAAAAAAGTCTTCATTCACAGAATGCAACATCAACAATGGACAATTAGGCAAAGAAATGTGTGATGCAGCAGCTTCCTTCTGGATCAAAGCACAAGGTAATTTTTTTTGGGCAACAAGAAGAGTTGTATTTCCAAAAATATACTGTGATGAACCCTTTAACCTTTGGTTTTATGAAAAAATTATCAGAACGAAATAAACCGTTTACCAGCATTTAAAAATAACTTTGTTCCATTTTTTTGGTTATGTTCTGCTAAACATTTAGTTTGTTTTCAGTTTTTGTTTCTGTACCTTGAACTATTTTTAGTACCTTGTTATTTAGCCTATTTGTTTGCACATCTCTAGTGTAGGTAATAAATCAACACAAATCAAGCCCAATGCTCTAAACACAGGGAAAAAGTCACTCACATACAATTTGCCTTCTCCAAACAGCTTAGACAACGTTACCACTCCCATACACACAACTAATACTTAACACACACACATGTAATAGTTGTTGGACCATTCTGCCAATCAAGCCTTTGGCTGTAACACAACACAGAGGGCATAATCGTAAAATGGCCTTATCACAGCACTTCATCACAGATACAGTGACATATTATTGATCAAGAGATTCAGAAAAGTTATATTTGTTACTCTTGAAACTCTGCCCAGACAGTAAAGCCTCTGTTCTGGTCAGTCCTATACCTGTAGACAGGAAGTCAGTGTCCCAAGATAAATTAGCCCCTCATTGAAACCACCAGGGGAAATAAAAACATCCAGTGCCACTTTTCCTAATTTTAACCTCAAAATAATTTTAAGATGTGAGATTCAGGTCAATGAGTCATACAGTCAGGGATTGGCAAACAGTTTATTTCGTTTTCTTTTCTCTCTCTATTGATCACCCCTAACTTTCCTTTTTACCTACCCTCCATAACCACAGATACTGAGGAATTCAAGAAACATCTTGCTAATCTTCAACCAGTGTCTTTAAGCAGGTTATTCCCATTTGGTATAATGTCCTTTTTATAAAGACATACACATCATTTTCAACATGCACTTACGCAGTAATGTCTGTTCAAACAAACATGACTGAAAAACATCTCTCACAAAACCATGAACAAGCCAGCAAAACAAAAGCCTGTCTCTATAGTTACATGCATACCAGCATGGTTTTAATTTGAATGCCGTAAAAGCACTAAAATTGACTAGGAAAATATAACGACTGTTCAATTAAATAACAAGTGATTTTTTTTCTTTGAGAGAATTAAAATGGCAAGGGAGTGCATATTTTCAGGCTTGGATGTCTTGAAATTCTTTTTTTGATTCATGAAAAACTCTTTGTTTAAGAGGGTTATGACAGACTGCAATGTTTAGGAGGTCTTATATAATGGTAAAGGGCACAGTGAAATGTCAAAAGTGGGTTAGCTGATGGAAAGCTGTGTAACGTGGTGTTGCATTTACAGTAAGTGTGAAATCCAATGCTACAGTGAGCGCCTTCTGACTTTCTTCATGGTGAATACCCTCCAAAAGCATCCTGTATTTGTTAGCTCGTCTACATGCCTTCTGTGACAATTTTTCATGTGTTTCCCATGGAAATTTGGCAGATGTCGTAGAATCGTAGCATCTGCGTGCACACGCGCCAAATAAGCTCCTTGTTAAATAAAATCATCTTTCCCTTTTCAAAAGCCCTCAAGGCTTATGGTTCCAGTGTTCAGACCACTTTACTTTTGGCAAATTGCACTCGATGTTTCAGAAAAAAATATTATAATAAATGAGCGCGAGGGATGATGCAAACCGAAATGGATTTCCATGGTTAGTGCTGGCATGTCTGCTCTCCGACGTTGCCGTTCTTGTCTAACTTACACCCATAGCTCGCCGAAAGAACAAACCCCTGAAGAGGCCACAAAAGTAAGACGTTTTTGAATGTTTTCCTCCTACGTATTAAGACCACACCTTTGAAAGTGTGTTATTAATATTAACTATTTTAAGGAACACAATGGGAAGATTTATTGAGATAAATGTTTTCAAAGAGCCACACCAATCTCTCTATCAAACCACAATGATAAGAACAGACATATTCGCAACTAAATATATAACATAAAATAGAAGGTAAATAAGAGTGACATTCTCCTACCAGCTGGTGAGTGAGGACGATCCTGATGAGAGGCTCTGTGGACAGATTGATTGACAGGGTAGGTGAGGGCTCCACCTTTAGAGAAATAAGATGACTGGCCATCTGGATCTTGTGATCTTTAAAATCCACTGCCTCATTAATCCTACAGGGACAAAGAGTCTGTCACAATCAATCAGTCACACTTGTACAACTTTCCATATTCTGTAGAGCAAACAAAGAAAACTGTGTTTATGACATCTGGGAGGAACAAAATTCAAATCAGTAATACAACTAACAGCAATAGTTAACAGGCTATACCGATAGACAGACAAATAGAAAGACAAATTAAGCCACACACTAGCAGACTCCAATCAACACAGAGGGTGTCCCACTTGCTGACTATTCTGCTGAGATCTCACTCTCTTCAGTCTGAAGTGACAGAATCTCTATGGATTACAATCTGCATTTGTGTTGATATATGTCTGAGTGCGATCTCTCTTAAAAGGGACTTTGTTCCAGTTTTCGGTTACATTCAGCAAAAAATGTTATTTGTTTTCGATTTCGTTGCTTGAACAGTTTTTAGTCCCTGCTGTCTAATATAACGTCAGCAAACTATACAACTATAATAAGATTTTTAGACTCCAGGGTCAATAAAAATGTAGTTCACCCAAAAATGTAAATTCTCTTATCATTTAATCACCCTCATGCCATCCCAGATTATTTTTAGTAGAATATTTTTAGTAGAATATCTCAGCTCTGTCGGTCCATACAATGCAAGTGCTGTGATGGTGTGGATGGTAATTAGCACTTTAAAGCTCCAAAAAGCACAGACAATCACAGTAAAAGAAATCCTATGACTCCAGTGTTTAAATTAATGTCTTCAAGTGATAAGATCTCTTTGGGTGAGAAACAGATCTTTATTTAAGTCCTTCATTTAAGTCGATCTCTCTCGTGCGCATCTACGAGGGAACTCGGTTCCCTCCGCCTCTTGCGTGATGAAAGAGAAAATGGCATTTTCACGCAAGAACTGACAAGATACAACAGGAAGTGCAGCTTGATTTGTTTACAAGAAAATGCTGTTCACAAGCTTAATTGGTTTTGCTTTCAATAGAACATGCCAGTGTGCTTACGTCATGTGAGAAGTAGAGGGACCCGAGTTCCATCGTGGACAGGCATTGGAGAGCGACCGGAAGTACAAAATTATAGTGAAAATGACTTAAATACTAACTTGTTTCTCACCCAAAGCAATTCCATCTCTTTAGAAGAAATTAATTTAATCACTGGAGTCGTATGGATAGTTTTTTGTTTTTGTTTTGTTTTTTACCAAGATTGTCTGTGTTTTACTGACCTTTAAAGTGCCTATCACCATTCATTTGCATTGTATTGACCTACAGAGCTGAAATATTCTTCTAAAAATCTTTGTGGCAGGGCGGAGGGCGGGACTGGGTCATTATGATCCACACCCGGTCCCGTATCAGGCTAATCAAGCCTCCGTGAGGGATAAAGGCAGATGGCAGACGGTGGTGCGACGAGAGAGAGATCGTTTACGGACATGTCCGTCATGTGTGTGTTTGTCCTTTGTTTTAAGTTTACTATTAAAATATTATTTATATCGTCCAGCCGGTTCTCTCCTCCTCCTTGCCTGTCTAAACCTGTTACAGTTATACACATCTGGGATGGCATGAGGGTGAGTAAATGATGAGAGAATTTTCATTTTTGGGTGAACTATCCCTTTAACCCAACAGCCACATCCACATTTTGTGTCAACTACATCTCATCACATATCTTTGGGATCACATAAATGTTTGGATGTTAACAAGAGTATACCCTGGCCACACACTGCAACTCCTTGCTCTGTTAAACAGATAGTTGTTATGTAGTAGTGCAGTTATGTAAATGGAGGCCAGCTGAATCCCAGAGCTGAGCTAAAATAAATAAAGTGACTTGAGTACTGATCACAGCAGTGTTAACATTAGAAGAGACTTTTATCAGCCAACTTAATGGCTGGGAGTATCAGACACTGAGCTAAGTGTCCCAGATGAGAGAGAAAGACATAATAAAGGCATGCACAGAGGAACACCATGCACAACAGGATATACAAACACATACTTCACCTTGTTTGTAGAGGGCTGATCTTTTTGTAGTAGTTGTGCATTTTGTGGTAGAAGAGGCCCACAATTGTAGTCTGAGCTACAGGGTAAAAGAGACACAAGTATTAGAGAAGTATTAGCCTTCGATCACACTGAGCACCACTTATGTGTAATGTATGTGCGCATGTGTGTGTTTTAAAATGTGTTGGGAAGCTGTTGAAATGCACAGAAGGGACAGACTCATTATCATCAGCCCTGTATGCAGTCCTCTCAGTGACCCTCTAATGGGAAATATTTTTTTCACACACGCGTGATCATACTGCTTCAGAAGACTTGAAATACTGTGCATAAGTCAATTTGATTATTTTTTATTGTGGACAAAGGCACTATTCAATTGCATTATATAGTAAATACACCCTGTAAAAACCATTTATAAAATTCACCTTTTGTATTTCACATAAGAAAGAAAGTCAGATGGGTTTGGAGTTTCATGAGAAAATAATGACAGAATTTTCAATTTTGGACAAATTATTCCTACAAATTCTGATGATATGAATATGAAATGTAAGACAATACCATTGTATGCATAAAAAGATGACCTGCCTGCTTTGAAATATATTGTTTGATCAATTTGAAACAACGTTTGCAGTTTAGGTAACTGTGAAACATGCTGATTACAGTTACAGCTTATTAGTACTTTTACAGGTGTTGCTAGAAAATGTTAATGGACCAAATAAGCAACATCAGATCAGACCCAACAGTCCTCTGAGTTGAGCTTCAGATGAGCTCTGGGCCAATAACCTTGCAAACCAAGGGGTAAAATCTCTCTACAAATGTTTTTATGAAGACTAAAAGAATCTTGTACTGACGGAAATACAAACGGTTCCAATGCGCTCCCTCTTTATCTGTCTTTAATTGGTGTATAAAAGCTATGCTTGTTTATTTTAATGAGGTGCACCATGTGCCCGGCTGCACAGGGGAAGCAGATCAGTGGCACCTTTATGCCAATGCCAATGTTTATGTGCCATTTTTGATAATAGTGTTTTAATAGATTATTAAAACAGTTTATAATGAAGGGAGTAGAGCTCAAATTTAGCACTGAGCCAAAGGAGCTGAAGGGAGCTGACCCCAAAACAGTGTCAAACAAACAAAACATTAAATGGCCTCATAATTATTGCCACCACATAGGAAACACACATTGCAACACTCTCTCTTCAACTGATGCTTGTATAAAAACACAAACACACACACACACAAAAAAAAAAAAAACTGCACCAAACTACCCCATATTATATAATGTTTTCTTCTCAAGGGGCTTATGTAATTGGCAGGTTTAATCAAAGCAGCAGAAAGGCCTCAGAGTTGAATGTATTACCCACTTTTCTATTTCAGCCACAAACAAAAAATAAACAGTCAACAAATAAATGCTCTGCATCGCTTTTTTTTTAAAACGTATCCTTTCACCCCAGCCCAAGCCCTCCTAAAGCACTGAGATGTGTGTGTGTGTATTTGTGCACATTTACTCATATTCAGGGGTTACATAGGGTCCGGACAATCTGGAATGGCAATCTACCATCTTCCATTCAAAAATGAAAAAATTATTGGTGGGTTGTTTGGCAATATATTCCATTTCGTATGCGTATGCTCCAGTCCAAGTTTTGTTTGTTCCAATAAACACGTAACGACTCTATTTAGCAAATGTGCCTTGTTGATGAGAGAGGTCAACAGAGAATGGCCAGACTGGTTTGAGCTGACAGAAAGGCAATGGTAACTCAGATAACCATGCTGTACAACTGTAATGAGCAGAATATCATCTCAGAATGCACAGCATGTTGAACATTGAGGCAAATGGGCTACAACAGCAGAAGACCAAGTAGGGCACTTTATTAGGACCATAGTGTTCCTTATAAAGTGCTGAGAGAATATATATCTGTATATGTTAAAAATGATTGTTTATTAATAATTAATTGACTGAATGAAAATACAAGTGTTATATGGAATGTTGTGAGAAAATTACGTCACTTAATTAATATTAATAAGTCAAGCTGATAAGGTTTATATTGTTTCCTCCACTTTTCAGATCATTCCTATGCCTTTCATGCAACAACTTCCACAGTTTTGAGATGTGTGTGTGTGTGTGTGTGTGTGTGTACACTCACACTGCATTGTGAGAGCCTCTCCTGGAACAGAGATGTAACTCTTTCCTTGTGTGGGGAAACGGTAGCTAGGCAGATTGTAGTTCTGAGGAATCTTCATCAGAGAGTAATCTAGAGATGTCCAAAAGATCAGGTCACCATTCATATTGAGTTAGGTTTAGTGTTTGTTACCGCATCAGTTCCTAGAGGGCGCTGTGAGAGTGGAGTTACGGGATGCTCACATTTCATGCCATCATCTCTTGTTCTTGTACAAATCCTCCTCCTACTCTCTTTATCTGTGATCTTGTGTTTATTTATGCTTTACTCACTGACAGTAACAGTGAAGGTAAATAATAGCTCAGGCTTCTGAAAAGTTTTCTCATGTGACCTCTGGCCCTTAGACACCCATTCTTATCAAAAAACTAGGGAGGATCATAGAAAGAAGAGAAGAGGGACAGATAAAGAGTGAGAGAGGGAGGTTGAAAAGTGAGGAATCTGGAAGGCCTGATTTAGAATTCACTTATCATTTGAAATCTTTCAAATCAGACCCACATAGAGATGCTACGCACCATGCCTTACTCATATTATTTGCTGTTATAGATTTACTGAAAGAGACTTGCAGATTGGCTTCTATCAACGCACAACAACTGAAACGCAGCAGACTTCCGTCATTAAGCAATTTTTTTTGCAAAACCACCTCTTTCTTGGTTCAAACCTCAAATTCTTTCATTTAGAACTAATTGACCATTGTGACACACACTGCATCCATGCATGCCATGTATTCGATACACTTAGCATACTTAGACATACATATTCTACATGACTCTTCAATTCAGCCATGTAGAGGAAGGGGAGTGGGCATACATTTCTAAGAACAGATATTCTGAAAATGTAGTGTTTCAGTGTATTTGTGTCTATGGGTACTGACCTGCCACAGAGCTCTTGCCTCCTATGGACAGAGGAGCCTCTGAGTCTGGGTTGGACTTAAGTATGGAGGCCATGTGCACCATCACCTTATCCATGGTCTCCACCAGCCCACTGACCACTGGACTCCACTGATCATCCCACGACAAAAGAATTTAAATAAAAATAAAAATAATTGCACAGAGATTCACTGCTTATTGAGGGTACATAAATCAGAGGAAGATGGTATCTCATCAGTATCTCATACATCCATCCATTTAACATACCTCATCATTATCGCTCCAGTCGGAGGAGGTGATGATCTCATCCACACTCCTCAGTAAAGACTGCAACACACAGAACAGGATGTGGGATAATTATAATCCATAGGTGTGAATTTGTTTGTTGGTGTATGCGAATTAGGATGGGTGATATCCCAAAATGGTAAACCGGTAAACATTTGTCAACTGGTATACATTTTTGAGGATTATTTAAATTGTTATAATGAAAAACACTCTTGCATGGTAGAGAATGGTTATTCTTATCATTTTACATTCAGACACCAGGTGATAGACAGAAGAGAGAGTTGACTAGGTAGAGTTAGAAAAGGTGAGTGATCTGTAGTATGAATAGACCCTCCGCTAAGATCTAAAACCCTTATTCAAAATTTCTATTGCTGTCAAGCTTTTCTGTTAGCGCTTGTTCTGACACCGGCACACATGGAGAGAAAAGAGATCAGATTAAGATAACTATTAAATAATCTCTGGATTAAAGGTCAATATCTAGTAATTATACTGTATATATTTAATGGCCTCATCCAAAATGTAAAATTGAGTAAAGAAATATGGGATGGAAATATTTGCTCAAATGTCAAAGAAAATACTGAACATACTGTTACCTGTGTAAGATTGCTGGCTGTTTCCTGAGGTATAGTCTTGTTTGGTAGACTAAAAGTCTGCAGGAAGTCCAGTGCTTGTAACTGCATGGGATCCTGAATTCTGTTGATGGAGACATGTTGGGGTGTCTCTGTGGTTCTCTGTAACATACATACACACATTCACATTAAGACAGAATTGTGGCATGAACTGAACTCCAAAAAATTCAATACATAAAGGCCTTCTTGTGACTTCCTATAGTTTAATAAAACAATTTCGAACACAAGTACCATTTATTTCCCTGTTTTTGGCAAATCAAAAATAGTCTAACGTGGAATTTGTGGATCCATTTTAACAGTGGTTTTGAACATGTAGCAGAGTGCCTACAACCCCCTTATCTATGGTAAAATCATTGTAAGACCACTATGATAAAAGACACTGTAAGGAGGTTCAAGCAGGAAGGACACGGGAGGCGGTTTAATGTCAACGTGAGTCAACTTTGAATGTAAGTGTCTTCAGCTCTCAACAATTATCTGCTTTCAGTTTCTCAGCTTCACAACATCAAGCCCCCAGGTATCGACTCTAGACTCTCTCTTGCTCTTGTCGCTGGGGTGGTCCCGTTTATACCGCTCTCCCCAAGCTTACTACAATTGGAAACATGTGTTAGTCATTAACAGGCTCAGGTGTATGCACCCTTACAGCTTTCTTTTTCTCTGGATGAATGCTCGACCACGCCCCCGCCGCCACAGACAACAATGTTAAATAAACAGATACAATTATGACTAATAATTATCGGAATAAACAATTCTTTGGCAAATTATACAGTTCATTGTCCTACCTGTACATTGAAAAAAAGTGGTAACCTGCAATTGTTATTTTATTGCTATTATTTCTACTTGATTGAACACATAAAAATACTTTTACTGGTATAATCTAATTTGCCAGGCTGATTTAGTCAGACTAAATAACATTTTTGACATGAATAAAACCTGTTAATTTAGATTACCATATGAAGTACAGTTTATAGGTTACCTGACAAAATATATATTTTCTTTTACAGTGCAACTTTGCATTTTAATATAGAAAGTGTTATCACTGGTGTGTATTTACAGTCATTTTGAAATCTGCAGATTCAGTCAGAATTTAGAATTGGAACTATGCATTTTTATTGTGTTATATAATTTATAACAAAAGGTCTAAAGTAAGAAATTTAAGACTACTTATATAGGGCCTTACTGTTTAATCCATACCCTACAGGCCATTTCTTGGAATACATCTTTATGCACCATTACTCTACTTCCCTCACTCGTCTCCTGCTTGACCTCCTTACTCAATAACAGGCAGTGTTGTCGCTTGCGTGAGCACTCAATCTGCGATTTCTTTCCATTTCCTAAGGGAAACAATAGTTCCAAAGAGCTGAATTTGTTTGTGTTTACAGCCTCGGCCTCCACCTCATTTCCTGCTGGGCTCTTGTATGACTGCCAAGGGTGTGTGCACATAGAAGGTCCCAGGGCTACATCTGTGTCGGCTTCATAACACCTAATCATCCAGGGGTGTGCGAGGTACAGTCTAGGAGGTTTGTGTGTCTGTCTGTGTTTCTACAGTATGCATAACTCCACTGCTTCACTTCATTATTGCAGGGGGAAAGTCAGAACAGACAGTCTGTGGCTCTGTAAATGGAGGTGTGTCAAACACCACTCGCTGAGAGCCTTTTGAGGATATGTCAGAGTGTTGAATACCCAATTTACTACTATCCAAATGAAGTCAACAGTTGGAGTGAACTGCTCTATGACTCAACACTGGTGTTTCACTTTATCCATGCTCTCAAATCTTCAAAATAGATGAATGTAGTATTTAATATTAATGGTTGTGAATTGTATTTTTGGGGTTTCGTTATACTTTCTCTTGACATAATGTGTCAAACTCACTTACAATCCAATCCAACATGTAATAGAAATCACAAATCATAACATGTACATAATATTACAACATGTAATAGAAAACATAAGTTAACATAAGTATTCAGAACCTTAACTCAGTACTTAGTTGAAGCACCTTTGGCAGTGGTTACAGCCTCAAGTTTTTTGGGTATGATGCAACAAGCTTTGCACACATGGATCTGGGGATTTTTGGCCATTTTTCTGTGCAGACCCTCTCAAGCTCTGTCAGGTTGAATGGGGATGGTCCCAGGTCTCTAAATAGATGTTAGATTGGGTTCAATTCTGGGCTCTGGCTGGGCCACTCAAGGACATTCACAGATTTGTCCCAAAGCCACTCTTGCACTGGATGTGTGTTTAGGGTCATTGTCCTGTTGGAAGGTGAACCTTCAGCCCAGTCTGAGGTCCTGAGCGCTCTGGACAAGATTTTCATTAAGTATATCTCTGTATGGGGGCCTGGGTAGCTCAGCGAGTAAAGACGCTGACTACCACACCTGGAGTCGCACGTCCAAATCCAGGGCATGCTGAGTGACTCCAGTCAGGCTTCCTAAGCAACCAATTGGCCCAGTTGCTAGGGTGGGTAGAGTCATGTTGGGTTAACCTTGTGGTCACATCACTCTTAGTGCGGCACATGATGAGTTGTGCATGGATGCTGTGGAGGATAACATTAGCCTCCACACGGTCTAGTTTTCCGCGGTAATGCGCTCAACAAGTCACGTGATAAAATGGGCGGATTGACTGTCTCAGACGCGGAGGCAACTGAGATTGAGATGAGTCACTACGCCACCACGAGGACCTAGAGTGCATTGGGAATTGGGAACTGGGTTTTATCAAATTGGGGACAAAAGGGGAGAATACCGCCCCCACCCCCCCCAAAAAAATGCATTTTGCTGAGTTCAGCTTTCCTTCAACCCTGACCAGTCTCCTAGTCCCTGCTGCTGAAAAACATCCCCACAGCATGATGCTACCACCACCATGCTTGACCATTGGGATGGTATTGCGCATGTGATGAGCGGTGCCTGGTTTCCTCCAGACATGACGCTTGGTATCCTCCAGACATGATGCACACAGTTCAATCTTCATTTCATCAGACCAGAGAATCTTTTTTCTCACAATCTGAGAGTCCTTTCAAGCGGGCTTTCATGTGTCTTGAACTGAGGAGAGGCTTCCATCTGGCAACTCTACCATAAAGCCCAGGTCAGTGAAGTGTTGCAGTGATGGTTGTCCTTCTGGAAGTTTCTCCCCTCTCCACACATGATCTCTGGAGCTCAACCAGAGCTCTTGGTCACCTCTCTTACCAAGGCCCTTTCCCCCGATTTCTTAGTTTGGCCAGGCAGCCAGCTCTAGGAAGAGTCCTGGTTGTTCCAAACTTCTTCCATTTAAGAACTATGGAGGCCACTGTGCTCTTGGGGACCTTCAATGCAGCCACATTTTTTTTGTAGCCTTGCCCAGATCTGTGCCTCAACAGAATTCTGTCTCTGAGCTCTGCAGGCAGTTCCTTTTGACCACATGGCTTAGTTTTTGTTCTGATATGCATTTTCAGCTGTAAAACATTATATAGACACGTGTGTGCCTTTCCAAATCATGTCCAATCAATTTAATCTGCCACAGGTGGACTCCAATCAAAGTGTAGAAACATCAAAAAGATGTTTGAGAAAAAACTGTTGTACATAACTAAGAACTCCATTAAAGAGTAAGTTCACCCAGAAATTATAATTCCATTTATATACTCATGCCATTTCAAATTTGTTTGACTTTCTTTCTTCTACAGAACACAAATGAAGATATTTTGAAAGATATATGAAAGATGCTCTGTGTGCATCAGGCACCAGTTACTTTACAATATCATATATTCAAAAATTAAAAAAATATTTGTTTATGTTCCGCAGAACAAAGTAAGTCAAATGAGTTTCAGATGGCAAAAGGGTGAGGAAATGATGCGAGAAGTCTTCTGAGCACTTTTACCCTGGAAATGTCTCTTTTAGGGCTGAAACGATTGGTTGACATTATCAAAATGTATTTATTGTCAACAAAAATTTTCGTAGTCAAATAGCTGTTTGGTCTCATTTAACATGAGATCACATTAAACTCTAATGAGGGCGAGCGAGAGGAGCACCAACTGCAGCTTGCGCCTGATTGAGGAGAGGAAGAAAATACAGCTCATAGTCCAGACTTGCCAAAAAACTTAATGTGATGTAGATCGCAAAGTATTAGTGAATTATATAAAAATACAAAACAAGTAAACACAGAAGCACTATTGTTGTGAAATAAAGCAGAACCAAAGCTGAACAAATGGTGTGTATCTTATCATAAAGAAAATCGACAATACGCAGCTTTATTAAAAAGAAAGAGTTTGCTTTTTGTGAGTTAAAGATGATGATTGAAGTAAACAGAAAGGTGAGAGAGGGTAGTCTTTGCCCCATTAAACACTGCAACAAAATACATTTTTGATTTGTTTTTGTTTTGGCTTGTTTTCCAATATAAATACCTAAAAGTTATTTTTAAACAATGTACATGTACTTTAGCAGCTATACTGCAGAAGAAAAAATTGTTATCTGTGAATGTTGAATTTAATATTAAATATTTATATATTTCAAAATATCTAAAATTACTTAAGCAAAATAAATGTACCTAAGAAGCAACATATTACATCACAACATATAATATATGATTTCATAGAATATATCTTGAATATAAGAATATTTGGTCTTTTCTGCACTGACAGAAGTATAAAAGGTCCTGTTAAATAATTAAATAATACACTTATATTCAAGAAACAATTCTTAATATTGTATACTGTATGCTGCTTATCAAGTAAATCTATCTTGTTTTAAGGATTTTTCAATATTTTTAAATGGAAAACAAGACAAAAACACTTGTAGTGAATTTTTTACTGAATGAAACTTAATCAAAAGAGTAATGCATAATGTGGTTGTATTTTTGCAGTTCTCTTTCAGATTCAAAAAGTGTTGTACGGGTGACTTGAGAAAAATTTACCAGAATATCTGTTGCTGAAGAGACAGTGAGTGATGCTTTAGTTGCGAAGGTGGACAACAAATCCTCACCTGTGGTGACAAAGACAAACAAATGAAATGCTGTGAAATTAAAAGTGATTCATTGGAATGTAAATTTTTTCAAAGAAAGTGGAAATCTGCTGAAATAAACTCAGAATCAGGTATGGTACTGTAGCAAGAACTTACTAGGACTGATTGATTACTAGCGTCGTAAGAACTGTTTCTGTACCACAATATCACAAATAATCCCCTCAAATAATAATTACAATAAAATAATAATAAAAAAATAGAAAATAAGCTTTTTGAGATAAGATTTTTTTTTTTTTTTAAATCAACGGATCATTTTAGCACAAGAAACTGTGCCCAATGCAAAGCAGCTACTTTCCAAATACTAAACACTAAATTACTAAAACACTAAAGCCAACATCTGAAGCATCACTTGTGAGCTCTGGACAAATTCTCTCTCTCTCTCTTTGTCTCATTGTTACTTCGTCTCATGGAACAAATACTTCACACCTGTTGGAAAGGCACATGCAATGCCTTTCCCTGAACACAGATGTTAGTTGCAGTGAGCCTGGTTTATAGGCCCCGTGGCAAGGCAGCTCACTAATGACTCTGTACTATGCCCCTCATTAGAGCATATTACTGCTGTAGGTGTGCAAAACACAACAGTAGATTTTCTCTTCTTCAACAACATGTTTTTTTTATCATTAACTAAGTCTTTTTACCTAAAATTGCTCTGCAAAAGGATGCATTACATCACCGGGTAACACAGGTTCCATTTGTTAACATAAGTTAATGCATGAGGTGTCATGAACTAACAATGACCAATATTTTTTAACAGCATTTATGAATCTTTGTTAATGTTAATTTATAAAAAATGCAATTGTTCTTTGTTAGTTCATAATGCATTAACTAATATTAATGAATTAATTAACTTAGTTTTTGTTTTATGTTTTAGTAGTATTTAACCAAGATGAATAAGTACTGCATAAGTATTGTTTATTCTTCGTTTATGATAACTAATGTAGTTAACTAGTGTTAACCAATACAACCTTTTTGTAAAGTGATTTCAAAATCATTCTTAGTTTATGATAACTAATGTAGTTAACTAATGTTAACCAATACAATCTTATTGTAAAGTGTTACCCATTACAGTACTAATGCAGATATGGTGAACAGTGCAAAAGTTGGACCTAAATGATAACTGTCACCCCTGTTTAACTGAGTTATACAGTAGATCCATTCAAAGTTCAAATATGGAAGTAGAACAAGTTCCTGTAAAACCACCTCCCAAACATGCAGTGGGAAACCAGCATGGACCCAGACCAACCCCAAAAGAGATTTAAAGGTCACAAAAAACCTACAACTTAATTCGCCAAAACTGACAGATGCACAAATTATCCATTCAGTATTCCACATAATATCATTTTATTTCACTGTATTATAGGGTTGCACAATTAATCAAATAACTAATCATTAAAGTGTCAGTTACAGTATTCCTTTTAGGTCTACTCCCATGTACAATTTAAATTTCAAATTTCAAACATGTTTTATAATGTTATCAATCACATACATGTCTTTTGATAGCTTTCTGTGTATAATTCATTTAAATTCATTTGTCTGAAGCCCCTCATGGACTGCCTGGAAGATGTAAAACGCTGGTTGCCAAATATCTTTCTCCAGCTAAATGCAAGTAAGTCAGAAATTGTTATTTTTGTCCCATCTATATATAAAGTAGAGTTTGCGCAGAGACTGATTCCTTTATCAATGGCCATAAAAGACAATGTGAAAAATGTTGGTGTCATATTTGACTCCAATTTGATAAACAAGTAAACTGAGTTATAAAAGGCAGTTTTTACCAGCTTAGAATGATTTATAAAAATGTAAACCTTGACTTAATTTTAAAGATCTGGAGATAATAGTTCATGTTTTTATAACATCTCTCCTGGACTATTGCAACAGCCCTTACTCTGGAATCTGTCAGCATCAATTATCTCTTATGTCTTCAGCTTTTGCAGAATGCTGCAGCAAGGCTACTGACAGGTACTATGATGAGAGAAACCATCACTCCTGTTCCTCAATATATTGCAGATCCCTTAAGCCTCTATACATCTTTGAGGCCTTTAAGATCTTCTAATTAAATGCTGTTGGCTGGGCCTCGGTCGAGCTTAAAATCAAAGGGTGATCGAGCATTTTCTGTAAGTGCCCCAAAATTGTGCCATAATATTCCCCTTCAAATTAGTTTGTCTCTCTCAGTGGAGAATTTAAAATCAAGAGTGAAAATGTATCTTACATTGGCTTTTGAGTCTGAAAAATGAAATGAAGGTCTGTTTTAGATTTTGTTTGTGTTTGTTATGTGGTACTTTTAAAATGTGCTATATAAATAATGTTGAGCTGAGTACAATAATAGACTGGTGAACAACAATGTTTCTTTTACTGTCAGAGCCATGTCAGATGCATAGGAGCTCATGATGTTTAAAGTACTCATGTGTTTCAATCTCTCTCTCTCTCTCTCTCTCTCTCTCTCTCTCTTCTTAACAACTCCCTATAACTGTTAACTGTGTTGTATAACGATATAAAGGAAAATATCAATAAAACTATCATATAATCTCTGCAAATATGTGGACACTATCCCTCGTTTAAACAGGTGTAATTCAAGAAGCTCAAATCCAATGTTTTCTTCCTATGAAGCGCACATACACTGTACCTTCTATGAGTATTCTATGAGCCTGGATCACAACTCTGTTTCTTTGACTTACGAATGTTGCATGATGATCAACTCCAATTAAAAGCTGTCAGGAGACTGATATTAGTTTAATTCAGTATTTTGTGAGAAAATGCGATTGGTAATGCACACATGAGATCTGTGGTCGCTAGACTGCTCTGTGCACTGTTATTATTTCCTTCTTCCTAATGTATTAGCAACATCTTTATGTGCAAATAACTTGCTAAAATTGGATGACTAAACAGAAACCAGAAAAAAATGCTATCTACCATTTGCTATGCTATCTAATCATCAAAGTTATTGATGATTAAGTTAAAGTTATTTTTTTCAGCAATTTACTATATTAAATTGTGTGATATAGTGGTATTACATAGACCTATTGGCCACCCTGTTCTCTGGATATTGGCATTGGCCATTAAAAAACCCATTTCGGTCGACCACAAGTTTTAATTTTGTTTTTGACCTGTAGCCTACAAAAAGAATATTGCATGGAAAAAACCCATGTAAAATTTGATTAATCAAGATAATCGCAATTACTGTACAATATCAATGGAGATGACTGATAGTTACTATTTTTGTCATAAACTTGCAGCCTTACTGTTAGTTTTGTATGAAAATAAAGATTTACTCATAAGGTACAGTAATTGAAAGGCATGGCTTTTAGCTTTTTGTGGTATCTGGTCTCTGTAACTGTAGACGTGGAAACCACCAAGAGCAACATGGCAGGCACGTGTATTCTCTCATCTACTGTGGGCTTCCCTGTGGAGATTCAGTGGGGCTTGCGGAAACCATTTGCGGCTTCACTGGAGATAAAATTTGTCTTATTGCCATGACACATTGAAAACATCTTGCTTGCAAGAAATTTTAACCAGCTGTCCAAATGAGGTTCCACACACTTGCAATTTAAAACAAAACACAACTCCTGATAAAAAAACCCAGCCTGGTGCCAAGTACATATAAAGCACAGATAAGTTTGAATACACACACTCCAGAACGAACTTTAATATTGTGATGTGGTATTTCAATATTGCGTTTCAATGTGGTTCGTTTGAGGACTGGTGGAATGTGGAGCAGTGTCACTGAAGGAAATTGTCTTCAGATGCTTTTTCCTCTTTATAATAACCCCACATAGGGGAATAACTCTAGCGATAATGGCATAACAGCAAATTCTCAGCATCACAGACATTTCATATCCTTACAGTGAAACAGAAATCCAACATTCAACCATGAATGGTGAAACTTCAATATATCTTAACCGAAACCTAAAAAAAAAAAAATATTTGGACAATTAAGCCACACTTGAAAATGTATGAATGTCACTGTGTTAGATAACAAAATATCTAAGCAAGTGGCATTTTTTTCAAAGAAAAAGATAGGACACACTTTTCAAGCAAACAGTTCACAAAAAGAAGTTGGTTGGATTTTAAAACATAAAACAATATATAAAGTTTTGATCATTAAGACAGAAGTCTGCGTTTAAAACTTAGTAGAACATGTCCATAGTTAATGTGATGAATTACACCTGTGGTTTTTCTGCAAGGACACCTATGTGAACTGACATTATAAATCCACAAGAAATCACCTTGATACCAGCTGTTAAAAAGCCATTGCAAAAATGGTTAAAAAAAGAAATGTTAGTTCTGAGAAAAGTTCTAGCATCATTTTGTTACATATGCCACCTGGTCTATTATTTTGTTATCTAGTCCATTGAAATTCATTCGTTCTACAGTATCTTTGGGGACATTGTACTTCAAACGAATAAATAAAAACATATGTACCATGAGGATTTACCAATAATATTCTAGATATGCTGAAAACAATAGTCAGCTACCATCTGATAACAGGCAAGTTGGGACAAGCCAGAGATACCAAAGACCAAATGCAGCTAATTTTGGAAACCCTGACAATGTCTGACAACTGGGCAGAAACAGATGGTTAAGACAAGCAAGGACAGCAAATGAAATTATAGATAAACTGCATGATGCTGACAGCAGATTGGTGTCACAACAGAGTCTGTAATAACTTACCGATGGCTGCTTTGTAGTATAGCCAGATATCCTTAGGGGACAGAGCCCTCTTCCAAATGACAATCTCATCAAAAGCACCCGTGGCATAGCGGCCATATCTCTGGCTATTTGCTGTGCCAATAACCAGGTCACTGAAAGGGTCACCATAATTTGAGGAAAGATTTCCTGTGGGGTCTCCTATGATGAAAGTCCCATTAATATAGACTTTTAATCCATCTGTTTGGGTCCATGTGAAGAGCACATTTGTCCAGTAAGGCCCTAGATAATAGACAGAGACCGAGGGATAGAGGGAAAGCAACCAAATGAAATTTAAAACAAATATAACATAGATTTCTGTGTTTTGACTGTTTTGGAACTGGAGGTAATTGTAATACTATTTCCAGATTAACACCATAAAACATAAGTATCAACTGAAAGGAAAATGAGAGCAGGGGATTGAATGAGGAATGGATTTAATCATGTTATCATACAACCTAAAAGAGATGATATAAAGAAAATTGTTAGTGGCTCATTTAATCTGTCCTGGGATAAAATGACAAACGGACACTTGACACATCATCCCTCTCTTATGTTATATTTTCTCTCTTTCTCACTCACTAACTCATTAACTGTATATGTTTTAGTATCAGTTGACTTGTTTTGTTAAACTATACAGCTGAAGACTTTATAAGCCTGCTGTTATTTTTATTGCTTCATCCACATATTGTGTGACATAGGTCACCACAGTAGCATTCTCAAAGCATTACATCTGCTATAAAAGCTCTAAAAGTCCCAGTACCTCAAGTTTGTATACCCTTGTCAGAAAAAACATACATTCTAACGTCCCGATATAATTACTAAAGTCAACGACTGCCTCCAGTAAAGAGATTCTGAAGGTTAGAAAAACAAGGATATTAAAGATATAAATATATTCTGGGCAATGAAGTGCATCCCTAAAACTGTTGTAAAAAATATCCTAAATGAAAGAGAGATGATTATTTTCTTGGTCAGCTGAATGATTTGACATTAGCTACTTTTTTTACTCTCATTTCCATATTCACATTACAATACAAATTTAAACTAATCAGAAGTTCAGTCGACAAAGTGTATACTGATGTCTATTGAATCGAACATCTGTACATCTGGATGTAATCAATATAATTGTGCACCAAATTACATATTCAAAATATTTAAGGTCAGATTGCAAACCAAACTCCAAACCATAATGTATTTCAAAATGAGTCCATGTGTATGAAATGTGGAGAGCACGGGAAAACATTTTTGGCCTTAGAGATAAGGTAAGACAATTTGCTTCCCATGAAACCATCTACACCCTCTCCACATCCTTAACTAACATTAGAAAATTACACAAACACTCACAAAAACACTACAAACAATTACCTGGAAGTTTGATCTTTGCTTTCCATGTCTTGGAGTCTCCTCTTGTGTAGAACTCCACACGTCCACCATGAGGGTTGGCGTAGACAGAGAAACCGCTCGATTCAACTTTACCTCCAGATGCAATTGCAAAACGAGACTCTAATTCATGGTTTTTCCAGAAGAAGGAGAAAGTAATTCCTGTTCAGGAGGAAGAGTCGAGTAAAGCTTCTATCAAGTGCAAGACATCTTATGAATTAACCTTTGCAATAACCGTTTAGTATTTGTGGAATATACCAACTTACATATATATAGTTTTTATTTATTATTTTAGCAAAATAAATTGATGCTCACCAAAATAATTACTGTATAATATGTATCATATCATAAATCACATCCTATTGTTTTACTCAACTAAACTTATCCCTTATGTTGTGTTCCGATCATTTTGACCCAGACAACTTTTTTTTTTCTTTTTATTAATTTTCTTTTTACTTAATACAATTGGAATAAAATTCCTTGACTTTGTACACATATGGTATCCGAAAACACACCATTTATTTTTTTTACCATTCTCTTTACATTTTATTTTTTTTATTTCACTTTGTTACACCTGTTGTGTTCCCGGTCAAAACTGACCAGCCATTAGAAATTAATGGATTAAACTACAAAACACAGAAATATTAAGTGTTCAGGAGGATCCCAATCCTTTAGATGAGCACATATGCAAACACAAAGTCCTCAGACACACACAAACACACACACACACACACACACACACAACGTTTGTTAAGCACCCTTTTGTGCATCGTCTTTCCATGACCATTCTTTGATAAATATTTCAAGATTTACATATCATATGTTGCTTGTTTGAATGGGGATAGTCGGTTGTAAGTTACAATGTCATTGTCAATATTATATGTATGTTTCAGGATTTAATAAGCAAAAACGTGACAAAAAGACAATCCTGTTTATAATATTTATGTGTGTCAGTGGGAATTTCATAGAATAATACTCACTACAGCGGCGAATAATACTCACTCCTCACAGCCTTCACGGCTAGATGATTGGTTCCTCGGGTACGGGCGCTGCTCACAGCCACGCCCCCCGCTCGGTTCCTTTCTTCCTGGAGGTGCATGATGAACAGACGAGGTCGTGGAGGGCAACTTTCACTGCCCGCAACAGACCTCCTCGCTCATCCGCTCTCACTACCCTCGATGGTAGGGCGTCGCCTTGCGTCTTCACGAAGGTCGCAGAGGCAGCCCTTGCCCTGCTAAGGGAAGTGGGCATTCGCATACTCAATGACTTCGATGACTGGCTCATCCTAGCCCACTCTCAAGAGTCACTATGCGCCCACAGGGACCAGGTGCTCAGGCACCTCAGCTGTCTAGGGCTTCAGGTCAACTGGGAAAAGAGCAAGCTCACCCCTGTTCAGAGCATCTCTTTTCTCTGCATGGACTCAGTCTCAATGACAGCGTGCCTCACCAACAAGCACGCTCAGTCATGCTGAAATGCCTCACCTTATTTAAGCCAGGCACACCGGTCCCTCTAATTCCAGAGGCTCCTGGGGCATATGGCATCCTCCGCGGCGGTCACGCCACTGGGGTTGATGCATTTGAGAGCGCTTCAGCACTGGTTTCAGACTTGAATCCCGAGAAGGGCATGGCGCTGCGGCACATACCATGTGTTCATCACCCCGCCTGCCGCCAGACTTTCAAACACTGGACAGACCTCTGTATTCTGCGGACAGGAGTCCCCATACATCAGGTGTGCCGATGCATTCAGGTCACCGCAGACGCCTCCAAACAGGGATCTACCGGCTGGGTTGGCACATCCTAGAGTTGCTGGCTGTAATCCTTGCCCTGGGGAGGTTTCTCCCGCTAATATGGGACAAGCACATCTTGATCCGATCAGACAGCACCGCTATGATAGTGTACATAAGTAGCCAAGGAGGCGTGCACTCTAGTTATATGTCACCATTCGCCCGCCATCTCCTCAAAACGCAATCTATGGACCGGACCTGTTCGAAATGCGGGAGGTACATAAGGCACACCTTCTCGAACGCCCCCGTCTCACAGCTGCATACATTCGGCGGCGCCGTTGATGACTCTGCCAAGTAGTCCTCAGCGGCGAAGCAGACGGAGGCCTTTTCACATCCTGCCCCGCCGCAAACCTGCCGTCATGGGCCATGCCCCGTCTGCTCACCGAGGGCGTCCTCCTGCGGCTATGAAGCACCCTTCTCCGCCTCAACCCGGGCCCAGCTCTCAGCCCCAGTGTCGAGCACACTGCAGGAAGCAAACACCCCCCATCTCACAGATCCCCTCGAGGACCCGTAAGGCTCCCAGGCGCTCTGGAGACGCTCGACCCAGGGATCAAAACGTTAGCTCCGGAGATGGTAAGACCACTCCGTCTTCCGGTGGAGGGCCGGGAGGAGAATTTTTTGTTGAATTTATTTTCACATTCTCTGTAACAGAGCTATTTCCTTTGTCTCTGTGTCACCTGGCCCGCAAATGCCGTTCTCACGCATTCTGCCGCCAGATTTCAACAGTCCCAGCACGCTGGAGGCGGACCACCCGCCTTCAGCCCCACGACTGTTCCCTGGCCGGCCGGTTCCGACAAGTCTAGAGGACACCTACGTTGGACTTCCTCCTCAGTCGCTAACCTGCCCGGTGTGCGGAGCAAGGTAAGTGCTTTGAGTCTTTTCTCAGCACCTGAGCCTTGGGACGCGTCTTCGCCTCCCAACGCCGCTTTACCTCTGCCCCGCAGGGTATGTCAAAAATAATCGTCCCCATGGTGCCTCTAGCACGGAGTTTGGACGCATGGCTCTCATTTCCCAACCCGTCTCGCTGGCTGGCCCGGACCATCCGACTCGGTTACGCAATTCAGTTTGCCAAGCCTCCGCCCCCCATCATGGGCGTCTGCTTCTCCGCAGTACATGGTGAACATGCCAAATCCCTGAGTGTGGAAATCGCTGTTCTCTTACTCAAAGACGCGATAGAGCCTGTCCCTCCAACCGAGATGAAGAAGGGTCTCTACAGCTTCAGATAATATCTTCATCGTACCCAAGAAAGGCAGCAGCTTACGACCGATCTTGGACTGGCGAATTTTCAACCAAGCGTTGCACAAACTCCCGTTCAAAATGCTCACGTGGAAACACAATTTAACCTGCGTTCGGCATCAAGATTGGTTCGCAGCGGTAGACCTGAAGGACGCGTACTTCCACGTCTCAATTCTGCCTCAACACTGACCCTTCGTACGGTTCGCGTTCGACGGCTAGGTGTATCCGTACAAAGTCCTCCCCTTTGGCAGGGGCAGCCCTTGCCTTGCTCTGAGAAGCCGGCATCCGCATACTCAATTACCTCGACAACTGGCTCATTCTGGTCCACTCACAAGAGTTACTATGCGCTCACAGAGACCAGGTGCTCAAGCACCTCAGCCGTGTAGGGCTTCAGGGCTTCAACTGGGAAAAGAGCAAGCTCACCCAAGTCCAGAGCATATCTTTTCTCTGCATGGAGATAGACTCAGTCTCAATGTCAGCCATGTCTCACCAACGAGCATGCACAGTCAGTGTTGAGGTGCCTTGCCGCTTTCAGGCCGGGCACAACGGTCCCCTTAAAACTATTCGGGAGGCTCCTGGGGCATATGCCATCCTCTGCGGTGGTCGCACCGCTGGGGTTGATGCATATGAGACCACTTCAGCACTGGCTTCAGACTCAAGTCCCAAGACGAGCATGGCACCGCGGAATGCACCGTGTGACGTTCACCCCCGCGTGCCGCCAAACATTCAAACCCTGGACAGACCCCTGTTTTCTACGGGCAGGAGTACCCTTGCAGCAGGTGTCCCGACGCGTCTTGGTCACGACCGACACCACCAGATTGGGTTGGGGCGCCGTGTGTAACAGGCATGGAGTAGCAGGCCGTTGGAAAGGGGTCCCGCTGCGCTAGCACATCAACTGCCTGGAGTTGCTGACAGTTTTCTTTGCCCTGCGGAAGTTTCTCCTGTTAGTTCGAGACAAACATGTCCTGATCAGGTCAGACAGCACCACTGCGGTAGCGTACATAAATCGCCAAGGTGGCGTATGCTCCTGCCACATGTCACGACTCACCTGTTGTCTCCTCCTTTGGACTCAAGTCGCTGCGCGCCACTCACATCCCCGGAAACATCAATGTGGTAGCGGACGCGCTGTCACGACAACACTTGCCCGTTGGAGAGTGGAGGCTTCACTCCCAGTCGGTCCAGCTGATTTGGGAACGGTTCAGCAAGGCCCAGGAAGACCTGTCTGCCTCTCAAGAGACCTCCCACTGCCTGCTCTGGTATGCCCGATCAAGGAGGCTCCCCACGGGGTAGACGCACTGGCATACAGCTGGCCTGCGGGGCTGCGCAAGTACGCATTTCCCCCAGTGAGCCTTCTTGCACAGGTGCTGTGCAAGGTCAGGGAGGACGAGGAACAAGTCACCCTTGTGGCTCCTTATTGGCCCACCTGGGCCTGGTTCTCGGATCTCGTACTCCTCGCGACAGCCCCTCCCTGGCAAATTCCCCTGAGGAAAGACCTTCTTTCTCAGGGACAGGGCACGCTCTGGCATCCGCACCCAGACCTTTGGATCCTCCACGTCTGGCCCCTAGACGGAAGTTCTATTTGGTCTACCACCCACGGTCGTAACCACGATCAACCAAGCCAGAGCCCCTTCTACCAGGCAAATTTACGCCCTGAAATGACGCTTGTTCACAAATTGGTGTTCTTCCCATGCTGAAGACCCACAGAGGTGCGCAGTTAGGTCAGTGCTCTTATTTCTGCAAGAGAGGCTGGAAGGGAGGCTGTCCCCTTCCACCCTGAAGGTGTATGTCGCCACTATCGCGGCCCACCACGATGTATTAGACAGCAAGTCCTTGGGTAAGCACGACCTAATCATCAGGTTCCTAAGAGGAGCCCGGAGGTTGAACCCCTCCCGGCCAAGCCTGTTCCCCTCCTGGGATCTCTCAGTAGGTCCTCACGGGCCTCCAGAGATCCCCCTTCGAGCCGCTAGAATCAGTTGGCTCAGGGCCCTCTCTCTAAAGACGGCCCTGCTGATCGCACTCGCTTCCATCAAGAGGGTCGGGGACCTGCAAGCGTTCTCTGTTAGCGACACCTGCCTGGAGTTTGGTCTGGCAGACACATATGTGATCCTAAGACCACGACCGGGCTACATGCACAAGGTTCCTACCACGCCCTTTAGAGACCAGGTAGTGAACCTGCAAGCGCTGCCCCGGTAGGAGGCAGACCCAGCCCCTTCATTGCTGTGTCCGGTACGTGCTTTGCGTACCTATTTGGACCGCACACAGAGCTTTAGGTGCTCTGAGCAGCTCTTTGTTTGCTTTGGGGGACATTGGAAAGGGAACGCTGTCTCAAAACAGAGGCTCTCCCACTGGGTTGTGGATGCCATTTCATTGGCCTATCGCACCCAGGCCGTGCCCCACCTTGCGGGTCCGAGAGCACTCAACAAGGAGTATTGCGTCCTTGTGGGCACTGGCCAGAGGCACCTCCCTAGCAGACATATGTAGAGCAGCGGGTTGGGCAACACGTAATACCTTTGCAAGATTTTACAATCTCAGGATTGAGTCAGTATCGTTCCGTGTTTTCTCAGGTCCGAGTCGGTAGAACTCGGTAACACACTGACGATCTGGCCGGGTGAATCGCTTGCAGCTGGCGCTCTTTCCCTCAGCAAAGGTAAAATTGTGTGCTTTCTCTCCCAGGAGATCCCACCCACCTGGGTCCCTGGTTGATCGTCCCTAGCCCTGTGGGTCCACAATTCAGCGGAGGAATTCACCGACCCAATCCACTGTGGGTATCTCAAATCTACCCTGCACTGGGAAAAGTGCTCCACAGATCAGGCCTCCTACGCGGACTCCTCCTGTGTGTATTTCCACGGTACGATCACCTTACGAGCTGACTCGCGTCTCCCTTAGGCAGTTTTCGCTGCCCACCGGTCGCTATGCTGTAGGAACTCCCCCCTCCTGGAGGTGGGATCTACCACTGCGCCACGTTCCACATGTTGCCTGAAAAAACCCATGTGATGTATTCGCCACCTTTACCTCCCCTTTCGGGCAGGTGTGGCCTCCGCAGGGTCTTTTCCCCCTGAAAGAATAGGAAACTGGGTAAGACCCCCTTCCCTCGATGCGTGTAAGGGCCCCGGCTGTTCTTGCTCTATGCGGAGAAACATAGAGAGAAAAGAGGCCCAGCCAGGCTTGGCCCGTTCCCAGGTTGGCAAGCGTCGCCTTGTTCCCATCTAGGGTAACCAGAAGGATTCCGACGACTTTTTTGGGGCATTGGGGAAGGGTACGCGCAGTCTGACACAGTTGGTTACTTGTGCACGTGAAATACCTGCCCGCTCCTGTGTCAGCAGTACACGTACACGGCTCAGTGCATGGCGTGATATGAAGTGGACCCCTAGTGTCGCTTCTTCGACACGACGTCGAAGTGAGCGACAGACGGGGAATGTCTAGGTTTCGTATGTAAACTCCGTTCCCTGATGGAGAGAACGAGACGTCGTGTCTTCCCGGCCACGGCGCTGAGCCGAGCCACTGCAGTGGCCGGACCATTTCCGGCTCCTCAGAAAAATCCTGAATGTATTCAACGCATTTCCCTGCTTTTATACCCGTATGTCCGGGGCGGGGTATGCAAATACTGTCTGCCAACTTCTCATTGGCCTTTTTCAAAGACCAGAGGCATATTCGGTGCTCAAGAGAGACCCCTAGTGTGGCTTCTTCGACACGACGTCTCGTTCCCTCCTTCTGGGAACGGAGGTTACATACGTAACCGAGACGATTTTCTGCATGACTGTGTGATTGCTTAATTTATTAAACAGGAAAGGAGGACTGATTTTCACTTCAAGCAAATTGGTAAGTGCTTTTTGCATTGTTATAGCAACATCAGGAGTTTAAATTAGTGTAATTTAGGCTGCTTGAGCATTCAGTGTCGTTTCAAGTTTTGAAAGGTAATCATGTACCCTGACAAAACAAAATTTATTGCAAGCAACATTTAAATCTCAAATATTATTAGATAGATTTTTCCAGGTATTATAGACATCTTTGATAGATTCATATGAAAAATTATGATTTTTGAATGCCAGTTCGGGAGACGTTTATATTGTTGCCGTTAATATTAGGCTTACTTGAGCATTTAGTGTTGTTGCAAGTTTTGGCTTTCGTGCGTGAACATTTTTTATTTCTTTAAATGTCAGTTGGTGTTATATATGACGTAATGTATGATGTCCATAGGGAGTCTTATTTATTGCGAAACTGTGTTTTTTAATGGCATGAATCGCACTGAAGCCCTAGACTTATAATGCACGGGCCGCCACAGGTATATGCAGTATGAGAGATTTATTAACAATCTTAGTAGGCCGGTCATTTTTGTCTGGGAACACAAAAGGTGTTAACACAAAAGAACACAACACAAGGGTTAAAAAGCTTACACACAAAGGTTAAAAAAAATTACAATTTAAAAATATTTTTTGCATTTGTAGGTACCAAAGTAGAAAAACCAAAATGTAGTCCATGGCTAAATTAGCGATACATCAACAACATAATAGGCATTCAAGCCTGATTTTCGTAATCCTCAGCCTATAACCAAACACCAAATACTTTTTTTGATGCACACTGCTATCTAACTTTAGACATCAAGGATCTTTATTTGATCCAGGCCACTTCATCACAAACAATATTGCAAGCCTTGATTTGCTCAACCTCTGGAATATGTTTTATGAATAAAACATATTCTTTTTTATGAGGAAAGGAATGCGCACTGATACAGATGAATAACAGATGATATCAGCTTTCATTCACAAAAACTTGATGAAAGCTGATATTTTTGCTTTTTAGAGGCAACAAATCTTGCGTTGCCATAAACCTCATTTTTATATCCATTCGCGTTTACAACGTCATGCAAACTAAAGCAACACATTATTAAACTTTTATACACGTATGACCATATAAAGATGTTCATGCATATCTATAACAACAGGAAAGAGTGTATTAAGATAACAAAAACTCACCCTCAGGTCCACACAGAGTAGGATCACTTATGCAGGAGTCCTTATAGTTGCCAAAGTGAAGGAAGGTTGCCCCATTATCACCGTTCAGAGAGAAGCCCTTATTAACCATTCCTTCTATGATTTCTACATGAAGAGAGAGTGACCCATAAGATTATAACACTTGAGATAAATCTTGGGGATAATTTCTAAGATTAGAATGAAAAAAGCACAACAATTCATAACCCCGTCAATGCAAATACCATAATTCTGTTATTCTTGAAATTGTCACTTATATTTTTCCTAAAAAAACAAAAAACATGGACCTAAAAACCTTCTAGGCATGGGTGAGTAATCACTGAATGCCTAACTGAAGGATAAAAAGACATTTTATTTGTTCATGTAATATTGACCAGAGAGTTGTTAGGGGGAAATCCTAAACTTTCACCCATATGGTAAAAATGTGTATTTTTCTCTGTTTCACCTTTTACAACATGAGCAGATCTCCAGCAATATGAGGAATTAGGGAATTAAGAAGCCCCTGTTTGAAAAATTTAACTGCTGATGAGTAGGGATGTGCGAGACTTGCTGACTAAACAGTTCTGATGCTGCTTGTCGACAATGGAATGTTAATATTTCACCCTATTAAACCGATCAACATTTTTACACATTTACATTTGGCTTTATATTTCTACAGAGGCTGTGCTTAAATTACTATCAAATTAATGTTACATATTTTAAATAGAATTAACAATACAAATATTATTATAAAAAGAGTAAATCTGGAGCAGATACAAAGTTTAATTTCACCTCAGTCTGCGCATGCTTTTCCCTCTCTCACTCACGGAGCGCGCAGGAAAATGTCCTCTCAAACTCAGCAAAGTAGTTATGAATTCACTTTGGTGGTGGTGCGGGAATCAGATTTCCAAACATTTGAAAGTCCCTATGGTTGTTTTTACATTTGAGTCTTCTTTAAATCTGTGCATGCTTGTATGTTATTTTTCCACTGTGCAGGCTTTTTCAAGCGCAGTATATAGCAGCCTCATGTGAGTCAAGTCCCGCCTTTCACTGGACCATGACGATGTGTTAATTTTGCTCATTAAAAAATTTATGCTTTTGAGTAAGTAGCCTAGAAAATTACTATTTATTTTCAGCTTAATGGATTAAACTATCTTTTATTCTGTGGGAACGTCATGTTTAGAATACATTAGGTTTATTGTAGGCTACATCACAGGCCTATTTTTTCTATCCTATGGATACAAAAAAAAAAAAAGATTTTTACATCGTAACTGTTATTGATTAATGTTCCTTACCGAACATCTGTCATTTTAGATCATTAGCTATTATGTTGTGAAATATGCTCAACTTTTCAGCACATTTGTTTCTCTCTCGTAGATTTGGCTTAGTGTACCTGTTAATTATTTTCAACAATGTCCTGACTGTTTTAAGTAACTTTTGTTAAGTAACTTTTACTTGATGAATTCCATTTATAACAGACCGGGTTGCTCTATTGGTCCTGCACTATTCATTAAATTATTTTCAAAATATATGCCTGTTAAATATTTACAGACGTTGATTCAGTGAATGCGTGTCATGTTCTATATTTAATGTACAATGATCATAATACAAGGCAAGCACGTCGAAAAATAAATGCCCCTTTTCAGTGGAATTTAGCTTCAGATTTGGAATAGATTAAGTGTTTTAAATGGGTCGCATAAACAATCTTTTTTCTAATGTTGTCTGAAGGTTGGTTTCTTTTTAGACTAGTCGACGTCAAAATTTACTTTTAAACGTCAGTGAAATTAGTCACTCAGCACATCCCTACTGATGAGACAACATGGTCAGATCTTTGTAAATGGTAGGTTGTTCCTCAGCTAGGGCAGTGTCTTTGGTCAGTAAATCCTCCTTTATTAGACTTAAAAACATCACAGTGGGAGCTGTAGCACATCCCACCTCATGAATGGATGTGTTGAGAGAAGAAATTATCATGGAAAAGAGTGCACAGTGAAGACACCATGAATGTCAGAAGACAGAGAGGAGACAGAATGAAGTATGGATGCGAGTAAACAAGAGATGGCATAGGTGGGGGCACAGAGATAAAGAGGTTAGAGGATTAAACATCCATCAATGCAGTGAGATCCAGGGTATCGGCATGTATAAGTGAGGAAGTGTGCAGTAGTTGAATATAGCACCTTAGAAGTGGCTTTTTCGATTTTTAGTTTTGATAAATGCAACTGAGCTATGACAAAAGTGCCATCCTACAGTCAAAAACTAAACATAGCGCTAATATTCTATTCCAGGCTTTGAATTAATTACGGATTGATATAACCACTCACCTCACCCCACCAAATGAATTCATAACAACAGTTTGGGTGGCTTAAAAAGTACACATTCTAAAAATGTTTAACTCTACACATTACATAAGGAGTGTATCAACGGTGCTTTCAGTAACCACAAAAGTTAGATTACAAGTTACAGACACCAAATAGGTGCTCGAAAACAGAAGTAGGTAAGAGGCCAGAGTAGGTAACCAAAGGAAACCAGTAGGCAACTTTCTATAAGGTTCTATATCAAGTGATACATTGAGAAAATAATGCAATTGTCATTGTTTATTGCTCCATTATAGATATACAGTACAATTTTTACCAACCTGATCTCATGAAAGTTATGCAAATCTGGCAACAGTTTTGCAAAAGCACATTGTGGTTCTTTGCTTGAAACTCGGCAGTTCTTAGGTGAAATGTCCACTGTGTGGTGCTAAAAGCGAGTTAAATGTTCAACCAAACAGATGAGGTTTTTAAGGTTAATGCTCTATCAAGTTTTAAATCAACAATAAAAGCATCCCCACCCTAAACCTTAAACCTAAACCTAAACAATGGTGTCATAAAAGCAAATGTGCGATGAAAAATTGATGAGCTTTTTTTAGGAATCTCTATCGATTTTAAATCAACAAAACCAAAATCCATATCTTAAGAGAGAGTTCACCTAAAAATTAAAATTCAGAAATTATTTACTCTCCCCTGTGTTTTTATAACCCTTTCTTTCTGTTTCTTAACACAAAGGGAGAAATTGTGAAAAAAAATTGTGCTCAGTGATGTCATACAATGGCAGTTTATGGTGACCACCTCTTCAAGCTTCAAAAGAACACAAAAGTATAATTCAGAAGTCTAATAAATGATTGTATGTGACTCATGTCTTGTTCTGAAGAAATACGATAAGGTTTGGTGAGAAACAAACTGAAATCCAACGTATTATTAGGTGAAACTCGTGAGGCAGGGTGTTTAATCAAAACATAATTTTGTTTTGATTCAACAGGACGACCAGCGATATTAACAACAGAAAACACAACATAGCTGCACACAAATCAGAGCACAGAACTTACAAAACATGTCTAAAGAGTTGTAGTCAAAAAATAGATTCATTTCAATGAAAAGCCTTATTTGTTTGGACCGGAGTCCTCCATCAACCAGAGAGGTGGGACTGAAAGTAGCTAGGTTTCTATATTTGGCATTGCGCTGGGTAACCCTGTCCGCTGTGAACTGGCACTGGTCCAAAATCACTCTGAAAACATTATATTGAAGCCAGCATCTCACATATAATTTAAAACTACTTGACTTTGGCAGAGAATGTTACACCTACCAACTGTTTTTGCAGAAATCTCTTCAGGCGGAGGTCACACACACACTGGTTCAGAATAGAGGTGATAGACATTCCAGTTCCCGCCACCTTTTTCTCTGGTTCTTCCAATTCACTGGTATGCAAAACCTCCAAAGAACTTCTGTACTCTCTGTCTGACTGCATCTGTGTGTGTATGTGTAGCTGCCTTCAGCCCCATATCTCTGTTTGATTCAACTCTGGTTCAAACAAATATGGCTGGGCATAGAAATTCGTATTTTCGACTACAAACTCTTCGGACATGTTTTGTAAATTCTGCTCTCTGGTTTGTGAGCAGCCATGTTGTGTTTTCTGTTCTTAATATCACTGGTCTTGTTGAAGCTAAACAAAATTAGTATTTGCTTGAATGCCCCACCTCGTGAGCAGCATAACTACCTCTGCTCTCGTGCAAAGAGCTCTAAAGCTCATGCAGACTCGAGCACAGGAAATCGACAATCGGTCAAAAGTTTCGCTTAATAATACATAAACTTTTGGTTTGTTTCTCACCAAATCTTATCGTATTCCTTCAGAACAAGACGTGATTCACATACAATCATTTATTAGACTTCTGAATTATTTTTGTTTGTTTGAAGAGGTCCACCATACACGGCCATTGTATGACATCACTTAGCACAAAGTTTTTTCACAGTTTCTCCCTTTGTGTTAAGAAACAGAAAGAAAGGGTTATAACAACACAGGGGTGAGTAAACAAAGATTGACATTTAAATTTTTGGGGTGAACTAATCCTTTAAAACTTGTGATGGTGTCATAAAAGCAAATGTGAGATTAAAAAGAGATGAGGTTTTTAAGGTTAATACACTATTGAGTTTTAAGTCAACAAAACCAACATCCCTACCCTAAACCTAACCAATTGTGTCATAAAAGCCACTTTCTGTTTTAACAGTTTTCGACTTGTTGACTCATATTATCTTCAGGATTTGTACCCAGTCCTCAGTTGAACTACAGTGCAATTTGATCTTGTTCAAACAAGCTTGAAAATGTAGTTGGTTATATGGTGCAAACATTAAAATGTATCGCCTCACAAGTCATGTGCTATAGTAAAAGTGTTTAGATGTAACAAGACAGCATTTTGTGAGAGACATAATATGTATTTATGAACTGAGAATCTGTTGTTTTACACGTGATTCACTTTTACTAGTGTGAAAGTGAATAAAAGTCGTTGTAAGTGTAGTGCTTCTAGTCTTAACGATATGTATGAGCAACGTTAAAATCATTTAGCAAAAATAACGTGATTCTACGAGACCAGGTTGTATCTTACACACGGCACAAAAATCTTTAGTGTTTTGTTTTAAATGTCATTAAGATTGACTATTGTCTAATTGTGCTAGGGGTGCCAAAAGTACATTTGGGTTGCGCGAAGCGAAGCTTGAAATCTCATGGAGGGGTAATGCTTTGTTTGGCTGGGTCATTTGTTGCAAATGTACTGGCTCATAGAGACCATCAAAAATCACATAAACACGGCAGATTTCGGCAGTCTTTCAAAGTTCCACAAATACATAGGATCCAATAAAATTTGTGTTTGTAAAACTAACGAAAGATTGTGATTGAGCCATTTGATTTTAGTGAAGAATGCCAGACTCAACAGAAAAAAACAATCCATGCTTGTTTGAGCCTAATGCAAACTGTAAGAGATAATAGGATTCAATGTTGAGGTTTCTAACTCTAATGATGCCCTACTGATATACCGAGACTACATAAACAATCACATTAATGAGAGTAATGGACGCCATTTCACGACACGCTAGCTTTGTTGTACATTGTGTTAAGTTTGAACACATATTCAGAAATACTAGCCAGTGATTCATTAATATGGGAGTGCCTCACCTACAGTTGCAGAAATGTTAGTGTTTGCAGAGTCATTGGTATACACAGAAGAAGAATTATGGCTAGTCAGAACAGTGTGGTTGTGGATTCTGAGAGC
The DNA here is from genome assembly GCA_032164185.1 of Moxostoma hubbsi. Classification (NCBI taxonomy): domain Eukaryota; kingdom Metazoa; phylum Chordata; class Actinopteri; order Cypriniformes; family Catostomidae; genus Moxostoma; species Moxostoma hubbsi. Next base: position 27,462,224 of record JAVLUX010000018.1, on the reverse strand, counting down.
TGTGATGGAGAGAATGTAGAAGCAACAGTGTAAAACAAGAGAGAAAGAACAAAAAAAACAGGTGATTCAGGTACAGACACATGAACATATGAGCACAAACACATCAGACATAAAAAAGGGACATGGTCAGGCATGGTGGACAAGATGACTGGTGACAGACATTTGGCTTTAGGAAGATGAGTATAACATTTAGATGTATTATTTTATCTGGAGGAATAGTTATACACACACAATGCAAGTCAAGTTTCTGCTCCACACATGGGGAAACATTGGGCTGACTACAGATGTTCTAAGTCTGAGAGTCTCAGAGAATTTCTCTCAGCCTTCCATTTGTTCTCAATTAGCCAACACAGAACAATTGCCATACTGTACTCACACTGGGAATAAACCAGCCCAGTCCAGCAATAAACTCCATTAGAAGACCCAGTTCATGTGCATGATTCTTGTAAACATGCACATTTTATTTTTAATTATTTTATTTTTTTCAAAAACTAAATTAATTATCTATGTATCTGATTTGTATGATTAACAGATCAGTTTATTAAATGCGCACTGCAGAGTTATGTGACTTGTGTACACACACACACACACACACACACACACACACAAGCTCCACGTCACTGAGCGAAATCGTGCTTACATTTGACACCCTTAAATGTCACAGTAATTTTTCATCATGATTGAGGTAATCATGTGAGTATTCCCTCAACATTTTGACTAAAACGAGGAAGAACTGAGGACAGCTGCAAAGCAATGGAGATCTCTGGACCTAAGAAATACGTGACCATTAAAGAATGTTAAACAACTGTGGTGAAAGAAAGAAAGAAAGAAAGAAAGAAAGAAAGAAAGAAAGAAAGAAAGAAAGCAGGTATGACGCAGCATGTTCACATACCTATGTTAGTCCCATTAACATGACCTGTTCTGTTCCCAAACTTGTCCAAAAAACCATTGATCCCTTCCACTGAATCCAGAGGCCAGTAATGCGATGCTGTCTCCAGCACCTGCAGGCCTAGAGTAGAACACACACACACACACACACACACACACACACACACATCAATGTATATTCACAACACACACAAAGGCAAATGTAACAAGGTTACAGTGCGTTTGTAAAAAATCTCAATCCATTACTTTTTTCCTCAATGTTTTAATTTTTTTTTTTACTTGTTTGTTTTGTTTATTCTCACTAAATTAAGTTTGCCGAGTTGTGTGGCGTCCATTTAAACAATCTTGACACCCGTTTAACTTGACATCAGTCATCGCTGGTTCAGTCCAGTTCAAACCTGTCTCAGCTGGTCAATTTGGATGAATTTTTTAATTTTGGTTATGTTTTGAAAAACTCCTTGAGCATAACAACAAGCACATAGAAGAGATTACATTTGTAGTATAACAGTGATTACCACAAAAAAAATGATTGATTATGATCATGTGATTGAAAATGATTGACGTCCCTCCTTTTCTTTAAAAAAAGCACAAATTGTAGTTACAGTGAGACACTTGCAATGGAAGTGAATGGGGAAAATGTTTGGAGGGTTTCAAAAGAGAGTGAAGCTTATAAAAGCACTTGCATAAATTCGTCTGTTAAAGCTCATCTATTATTTGAGCTGTCAAGTTGTTTAAATAATATTTTTTACAGTCATTTCTGGGTTTTAGGATTTGTTGACATTACATCGTTGTCATGGCAAGTTCGAAATTTGGCTATAACTTTACACAGAAAAGGTTAAGCGATTTTATAAGACTAAAATCATGTTAACTCGCATGCTATTTACATATTGTGGCTACACTTTTGAAACAGTGAGTATTTAAACGTTTACGGATTGGCCCCATTCACTTCCGTTGTAAATGCCTCACTTTAATCTCCACATTTGCTTTTTTTTTTTTTTTTTTTTTTTTTTTAAAGAAAAGGATGGACAAGTTTATTTTTTTTGTTTTTTGTGGTACTCAACATTACACCACAAATGCTGTTGATTGAGCTTAACTTGTACTGAACCCAGAATATTTCTTTAATATTGCTTAAACTGGACAGTTAGGAAATATCTCTTTGTTACAGTCATCACACTAAACCTACATAAACATTAATAAACAAAACCTTGCATCTTGTGATCAATTTTTGTTGTTGTTGTAAGCCAAATAGGGCTGCTCATATAATGAAACAAATAATTTAAAAATCAGTCTATAACTGCTTTTTCAGCCATGGACCTTACAACACCAATCTTCCAAATCAAAGTAACACGCAACGTCTTTTTCCTGCATCATTTGAATTTATATTGTATTAATATTGCTGATCTCGTCATCATTTCACGCCATTCATGATAGGCTATAGGCCATACATTAAATCAAAAGATGATCTCAACGATATTTTCCTCACCCAATTTAATGTAGGATATCATTATCATATGACTAGATAAGGTCTTAAAGCCGTTTAAAGCGGAGTAAATGGTGTTGGCCTCCATTTGTTGATGAGTGAACAGAACTTTACGAGAAATATCGTTAAACTGACATAAAATTCGGTCTGTCGTTTATTGTATCGAGAGTAGTGACGTCTTCATTTGAGGACTGACAATATAAGAACATTTATAAAAGTGAGGTGATTTAAAGCACATTGATTATTTCAACAAATATTTAAAAAATGCGTGTTGATTATTTTAATGATAATAAGTGGCCTATTAATAAATAATAATTAACTTTCGAATCTAACATATATGAGACAAATAACATTAGTCGAAAACATTACAAAAACATCGAAACGAAATGAAATAAAATGTAAATTTCAATTATAAAATGCACAGAGTTGTACAGTGTTGTTCGTCTTGGTTATTAACAAACGTATACTTTTTTTGTGCCAATTGTTTCTAAGTTGTGGAGTAATTTTCAGTGGTAAATGTTTAAGACTTACCCGATTGTTTGAAAGTCGTTAATGTGTCACTTCGAACCTGTAAGAAAAAACATCCAACTTCACAAACAGCTTAATATAATAACAACATATGGAAAACGTGCACCGTGCTGACCATAAAAACATTTAAATTCCTCACCTGAAAAGCGCTCAGGAGAGTCGTTAGAAGTAGGACTTCACAGTATATTGAGTCCATTGTTTTATACAGAGTTTTCTTCAACAGAAAAAGTTTACAAAACAACTCCAAATTTATAATGCGCTGTATCAGTTAAACGCGCAAATCATTGCGCGTATCGACATCAATTTAAAATAAATAGTTGGCAATGACTGGTTGAGAAAAATAGTTATAGTTTCATCAGTAATGCTAAAAGGAGTTCAATATGAATAATGAACAATTATATGGCAGGAAACTAAATATTTCAGAGTTTGTAATCCATCGTTTAAGAGTCAGTCAGAATCAGTCGCTGCGCTCGAGCTCTCATCAGTGGGTTGAGCCCACTGGGCGGCAAAAGATTCTACAGAACAGCCATTTCTAATGGGACACAACGCCGCCTTCCTCTAGGGGGCGCATGGGGGCTCAGAGAGCCAAATCCTCCATTAGGCAGCATTCAAATCTCATGACGTTTATTTTCTTACTGCAGATATTTGGACAATAAAATGTACAAAAAAAGAAAAGAAAAGTATAATAGTTTAAATCTATTCGTTTAAAGTATTGTTACATGACATACAAATGGATATCTGTCCCCAAAATCTTTACAAAAATGATGGAAAAAATAAATAAAATAAAAAATACAATGAAATGAATTAAATAAATGCCATACCAGTAATCACAGAACACTGATTAGTCTTACCTGACGGGCGTTGAGAAAAGGAACAGATGCCACGTGACAACATCTGTCGATTCACCATCAAATGATAATACATTGAACGCAATAGAATTTGCATTAAGCATGACCAATTAAATCCAATTAAACATTGTGAAGTGGAGCTTCAGAGGTACAACAAATTCTTTCAAATTTATTTTAAGTTGTTCGCATCAACACTCTACATTAAAATAAATTACTAATCATGACTAATACATAACAATTTATCTGCATTAAGATAAATAACTAAAATGGTTGTATTATTCCTGAGTGCATGTGTATGTATGTGAGCAAGAATGAGAGACTTTGAAAGTGTTTGCAATGTAGGCCTAGTATGTTATGTTAAAGAAAACACAAATAATAATTTGTACACACTGCATAAAGTTCTGGACTTAGTGAGCCATCTCGTGGCTCACCCTAAAACTGTAGAAAATGGACTTGTTGAGTTTATAAAATAAAAACATACAACAGCGTGTATAAAATACCAAATTTATTTTGATATAAAACTGCACACGCACACAATATTTGATAACCATCAATATAGGCTTATAATTGTTTATCGTACAGCTAGCACACAATTTGCAGACTTGAAAACATTATGGTTTGAAGACACCATGAGGAAAGCTTGCATTGTCAGATTATAAAGTTTAATGTACAAAAAAGGCAGTCTGAAAAGCAAGTATAAACGTTTAAAAATAATGTACAAATGGACAAAAAGTACAAAAAGAGCAACAGTCACTCAAACATGTAGAAGTGATTCTCTGTAACGTATGTTATGATTAAACGACTCTGCAATAATAATAATAATAATAATAAATAAATAAATACAGTTATTCTGATTAATTAAAATGCATTTGGCTGTAAATTGTACAAAATATACAGAATGTTTCTCATACATTCCTGTTTTTGGCAGTCTCGGGCCATGCTTGCAAATCTACTTTGGGGCATAGTGAAAGGGTGAGATGACAAACAAATAAGATGAACAGAGAAGATGACCATGAAATACAGCACAGATTGGAAGTTTTTTGGAGTTTACAGAAATGTTTCTGGGAAGGTTTACCTAGCGATACACTAACAATTTCTAGTTTTCTTTACCCTAATCAAGTACAGAATATGCATTGAAATGTACTCATTACATTTTTTTAATTTGGTTTGAATGTTGGGACATAAGTGAGCCCATAACCAAACTGTAGGAAATGTATGTGTTTGTAATGAGGCTTGGATACCCCAATTCCTACCTTTGACACAATCTCACTTATGAGATTTGCAAAAAAAAATAACACAACACATGGTCACGCAACTTTTTTTTTTTCATGAGAAGGAAAGTTTTGACATTACTGCACACAACACATGGACAATCTCACCCAACTGACTGGACACAACACCAACCATTGTGCATTGTATAAGGCAAATATAAGGAGGTTTACTTCCACTAGGAGTTTCATGGCATTTCGGTGCTAAAAAATTGAGTCAGAAGTGGCAGAGCATATTGGTTTCCCCTTATAACATTTGTTCAGTCACTGCAAAACCTACCTTTCATACTTGTGCTAAAATATGTGGTAGATTATCTTTCTTTTATAACATGAACATGAAAAGTGTCAAATAGTTTATAGTTATCGTCCTCAGACCCGGGCGTGACTACTGTGTGCATTTTCCATTTCTCTTTTTGATATGTAGTAGCCCCTAAGAAATATATATATATATATATATCAGCCACAACATTAAAACCACCTGCCTAATATTGTGTAGGTCCCCCTCATGCCACCAAAACTGTGCCAACTCGCATCTCAATAGCATTCTGAGATGTTGTTCTTCTCACCACAATTGTACAGAGCGGTTATCAGAGTTACCATAGACTTTGTCAGTTTGAACCAGTCTGGTCATTCTCTGTTGACCTCTCTCATCAACAATGTATTTCCGTCCACAGAACTGCCACTCACTGGATGTTTTTTTGTTTATAGCACCATTCTGAGTAAAGTCTAGAGACTGTTGTGTGTGAAAATCCCAGGAGATCAGCAGTTACAGAAATACTCAAACCAGCCCATCTGGCATTAACAATCATGCCACGGTCCAAATCATCGAGATCACATTTTTTTCCCCATTCTAATGATTGATGTGAACATTAACTAAAGCTTCCGACCCATATCTGCATGATTTTATGCACTGCAAAACACAACAGTCTCTAGAATTTACTCAGAATGGTCCCGAAAAACAAAAAACATCCAGTGAGGGGCAGTTCTTCAGAAAGAAATGAGAGATGAGAGAGATCTATAGAGAATGGCCAGACTGGTTTGAACTGACAAAGTCTACAGTAACTCAGATAACCCCTCTTTACAATTGTGGTGAGAAGAACAACATCTCAGAATGCTATTGAGATGCGAGTTGGCGCTGTTTTGGTGGCATGAGGGGGACCTAAACAATATTAGGCAGGTGGTTTTAATGTTGTGGCTGATTGGTGCACACACACACACACACACACACACACACACACACACACACACACACACGCAAATAGTTTCCCTAAAAAATTATGTCCATATATGTTGGACATAAATTCATATGTGGGACATAAAATCAGGACAGTGGTACTAAGTTTAAATTTAAATAATACTAAACTATAGAAAGTATTTTTTTTATCAAATTGTTTAATATGTTTCCAGGTGTGTTGGTTATTCAGGTTTTTGAATAGAAATTAGCTAAAACAATTCTGATTCAAGTAATGTCCAGCATCATCCAATCACTGCCAACCACAAATGACACATTATAAATTCTGAATCTACAGATATGTACAGATTACGATTGTCCCATGTCTGCCAAACATCATCTGCAGCCTAAAATGAACTTGGTTGGATTGTGAAGTGAAGAACTTAGCTGCATGGAGAGCTATAGGTTGCTCTCTTGCTACCTTGCTTCATATTCAGTGAACAACTTAACCTCCAGTGTGCTGTCTGTCTGCACTGGTCTCAGAACAGTTTGAAATGCACCTTATTTTTATCCTATCTCCATAAAAAGCCTCAGTTTTTGGATTAACCCACTGATTCTCAATGTGATAATGCAAAGTAAAAATAGGATTTCTAAGGCAATGAATTTTTTTGCAATAAATCACTCATATTTTTAAAATGACATATCAGACAAACCTACAGACTCAAACAGGTTTAATGTGAAAACGTAATTAGGTTTTTTACCAAATGTAGTTTTGTAGACATTTCTCCCAAAGACAAACTCTGCTGTGATCGGAGCCATTTTGTTTTGTCACATGACTGCATATGCCGAAAGGTAAACCCTTTACTGATATCATAGCCTCCTGAACTAAGATCAGCTGGTTAAAATTAATTTAAATAATGCATTGCATATAGCGAAGCCAAAATTCAACGTCCACACGTGTGTACGCGGGATGGCACGAGGTTAAAATTGGTTAAAAAAGTACCAATAATTGTCAAAGAACTGAATGTACCTTTATTCACTAAAATATTCAGAAATTCATAAATCTATCTTTTGCTTACCATTATATTGGACACTGTCCTAGAAAACCCCTTGTACATTAAAGAATTTAGGACTTAGTAACTTAGTAAATGTGTTTCTGTGCTTTTAATAAGCAAATATGGGCAAACAGGTCTTGCAGTGTTTAGGGATACAGTTTAAATGGTATAAAGCTGAACTCCTCACAAATGGTCATGAAAGCCCTAGTTTCCACCTCTTCCCTTTCTCTTTTCCATTCCGATTCCATGTGATGACAAGAAATGGGGGGAAAAAGTATTTTCTATCTTTTGCTTTTCAGGTATTTTCTTTCTGCAAATCAAACATCCTTATCCCAGCTGAGAGGAGGGTCATTTGAAACTATTTGACAGCACCAAGCTTTTTCAACAGATTCTTTCCTTTGGAGAGCAGTCCTGTTTTCTTAAAGTCAGCTCGGGGGCGCCGGACGGGACTGCCGGGCCCCTGTGCTGCGGTGCCGGACCCCGGGATGTGTGGGTGCACTGTGGGGGTGGCACTTCTTCTGGAAGGGCCCACTTTTTCCATGGGTACCTAATGGAAGACCCGCAAGGGACAGTTCAGGGCTAGATGTTTAAAAAGAATAGAAAGTGTTTCGTTGCCTTTTAAAACATCTCAAAGTCATTACTGTACATTAGACACTCCATCTCCTCTCATAGTACTTTCTGTCCCAGCAGGGCCACCATACAGTCAATTTGGAATCAATAGTACATACTGCATTGTGGGTATACCCAGACAGAATAGGGGGTGGCTCTCTAAATAGTCATTTATAAATTATATGTGGGAATCTGAGTATAGAGCCTCTTTTTTTTTGGAAACAGTATGAATGACGAAACTTCAAAAATCTCATGCACTTTTTTTTCAAAGGAAAAGTTGGTTTTCAGAACTGTTCTAACTATGCATAAGATCGCTTGTGAATGAAAATCTTAAACCTTCATCAAACATGGAGTTATTTAAAACATTAACGTCACAGAAATATAATTTTTCAGATTATTTCACATTTTTCAGAGTTTTAGTTGGAGGCATACACAATTTACTGACAATACTCCATAAAGTGCCTTTAGTAATATCAGTTGTATAGTTGCATAAAAACAATGTTGGCATGCCCAGACAAAATTTTACTTAATCTTAAGCATCTAACAGAGAAATATATAATCTAGTATGATAATAGTGATGAAAGAGAAGTATTTAATTTACCAGTCTTTTGAAGTAATCTATCACCTTTCAGCATGGTGAGCAACTTCATCAAGGGTGTTGGAGCCAAATCAAACCTGCTTTAAAAAAGCTTCATTTACAAAAGTGGCTGCAAGATATCTTCAGTTAAATAAAAATAATTACACCAAACTTAGGAAACAAGATAAATAAACTGAAATCTATATCTTTAGAGGGGGAACCGTGATGATTTTATGCTTGTTTGCAACAGTTTTTGTTTTTTAATAATTCCTATAGAGTTAATGGAAAAAGTGCACCCCACAAACACGCATTTATGACCTGGCTGATCGTGAAATGTAACTTTGAAATCTTTTTAGTGTGAATTCGCTCTCAGTGACTGCTGTATGTAAGGGTGCACAGCTTCAGAAGGAAAGGAGAGGGTTTGTCCCAAGGGTTACACTGGGAATCTAATAAACTGCACACAATAGAGAAGATAAGGGGTGGGGGGAGTACAGGGTCAGGGGTCCAAATTCTGACCGTGCAACGAGGGCCTTGTAGATTCTTATGATTTATAATAGGAGTCAATGAAAGATGAACATTGTAATGGACAACACCCAGAGAAACAACTGAAGATACCTGCTGTGCCTGTCTAAAGCTTTGGACCAATCACAGTAACTCTAAACAATGTTATTGATGTGTAGTGCTAAGGTGAATCTCACAAAAACATGTCCAGGTCACATTGCAGCCCAAAATAAAAATAAAACAACAAGAAAGTACATTTTGCATAAAGACTATGAAGGACCATTAAGATGTGACATTATATTCATGACAAATAAGCACATTTTGCCCCCAAATCTCATTATCATAATGTATCCTGTCGTTTTACTCTTTAATTTTCATTATTCTCAAATGTAATTCTCATCAGATTCTCACTACTGTAATACAATGTTGTTGTTTTTTTTTTTTAATTCAAATCAACATAAAGGCAGTACCACAAATATTAACATGACATATAAAAACCTTAAAATTTGAATATATATATATATATATATATATATATATATATGTGTGTGTACATGCATATATTTCTTTTTTGGCATTACAGTAATTAGAATAACATGCTGAGAATTAGAGATTTTTTTTATTTTTGCATTGCAGTAATTAGACTAATGAGACTAAGGGTAATGTGTCATGAAATAATGTCACAATGCCCCTATAATGGTCTTTATTTTCCTTAAAGGAATAGTTCACCCAAAAATGCGAATTCTCTTGTATTCACCCTCATGCCTTGCCAGATGGGTCTGACCTTCTTTCTTCTGCAAAACACAAACAAAGATTTTTAGAAGAATATCTCTGCTCTATTGGTCTATACAATGCAAACGAATGATGACCAAAACTTTGAAGTTCCAAAAATCACATGAAGGCAACGTAATAGTAATCCATAAGACTCCAGTGGTTTAATCCTTGTCTTCAGAAGAGAAATTATAGCTGTGTGTGAGAAACAGATCAATATTTAAGCCCTTTTTTCTATAAATCTCCGATTTCATTTCCAATTTCAAAATGTGAAAGTGGAGATTTATAGTAAAAAGGACTTAAATATTGATCTGTTTCTCACACACACCAATTTGATAAATTCTGAAGACATGGATTAAACCACTGGAGACTTAAGGATTACTTTTATGTTGCCTTTATGTGATTTTTGAAACTTCAAAGTTCTGGCCACCATTGACTTGCACTCTATGGACCAACAGAGCTGAAATATTCTTCTAAAAATCTTTGCTTGTGTTCAGCAGGAGAAAGAAAGTCATACACATCTGGCAAGGCATGAGGGTGAATAAATGATGACAGAATTAAAAAATATACCAGTAATTGGTCAGATTTTTTAGATGATATTTGGGAGAAAATGACTCTGGCAGGTTTCGTTACATTCACCCACACATGATTTAGTAGGTGGATGTTTTTCAGTGAAATGGTAATACACTGGTCATAAGAATGATTTGGGGCATGCAGATAAGAGTTTGTGTGCTGGGTCTGTACAGTATATAATACTGTATGAATGCAAATTTGTGTGAATAGCTGTATTTATGCATTCATCAACTCACTTAAAGGCCTATATAAATCCATCAGGGTGTGAATACAGTATGTGTGCTTCAATGTAGATCTATTTAGAGTGGAGGTGCTATATGTGTGTGTGTTTAGTGCATACCAGGAGCAACAGTAATAAGGACCCGTGTCGTCTGCATTAGAAGAGGACAGCGATATTTGTGGTATCCTCAGTTGCTCACTTACGTGACAGATACTGAGCTGTTACGGAGTGAAATGAACACTCTTCTTCTGTTTTGCCAAGCGGGTGAGAAAAAAACAAAACAATGCCATGATGTAATGCATTTCATTTGTCAGCACAATGACTGTGAGAAAAGAATCACAAAACTTTCAGTACAGAAAAATCTTGATGGGTCCTGATGATTGAGCAGAACATCCATCAGCAATTGTATTTTCTTTTTCTTTTCTTTTTTTTACAGACCATTGTACAATATCTATATCTACAGATAAAATCACTCTTTATATCTCTCTCTACTTGCCACATTTGATTTGTGACTGTCTGTAAGCTTGACAGTCTTATACTGTATATCAGCAATATACAAAACACTTCTTTTGGAAACATATACAAAAGGGTTTTGCTTGTTTTTTAACTGTCTCATTCCTTTAAAGGACCTAAAAAGGTTCCAAGGTGGCGTTGAAGCATTTTGAAAGACAAAGCATGCAACTGATCCTTCGCTAAGCCCCGCCCTAAATGTGTTATCTTAGGAACTGTTGCCGTCTGCCATTTCTCTGACAAGCGTTTGCTTTTTCCAATGAGATTCTGCTGGAGTAATGTCTGTTTGAGTAGTATTAAGTTACATTTTATAGAAATAATCCTACAAGTGTAAAACACTTTGTTGCCAGGTCACTTGTAATGGTAAGATGAGATACGTAGAGAGGATTCACGCAGTGTTTTATCTTTCTTTTTTAAAATCTTTAAATAAATCTAGAGAGGAGTATGCTATGGATTAAACCAAAATGAACATATATAACATCAGCAAGGACAACTACATTTGCTCCAAGTAAATTAAAGCTAATAACATGATGCTGTTTAAATAATGTATTGATTCAGGTCATTTTAAAGGTGATAGTAAATAAAGAGTTCACAGAATAATAGTGAGTGTGTTATGAGACGTTATGAGCAGTTCTGATCACTTGGTGTGTAATCGTTTGCCTAAATTATGATTCACAGTCTCCACAGTTTTCAATCAAATTACTGTGTAATTTAACAATTTCTTTAAAAAAAACATCAGATAAATATGCTATAAAATGTCACTCTTTATTCCACTCTATGTAAGAATATGTTAAATTCCATTAATGAAAATATTTAGCAGAAACCGCGCAGTTCACGACAATCTCCCATGAATTCCTATGGGAAGTTCTGCAAAGCATGTCAGAGCGGGCGACCGTGACCAAGGGGGGCAGAGTTTAGAGAAGGGTCAATTCTACAGTTCTACATGGTTTCATTTCTCTGTACATCAAAACGATCTCCTCTATTATAAATTAGTTTCACGTTTAAACACATTTACAATCATAAAGCATCTATTACAATGCTTCATTTGTGAATTAGGTACAAAATAATAAAGTTTAGTGCTTCTTTTTTTTCATAAATAATAACAATAAACAACTAATAATCTGGCACGTCTCTTAGCGTGTATTCTTCTTTCAAACAATGCTTTATGAATATGCATTTTCATTAACAGTTCATTTTCCCCAAATGCTTCAGCAAAGCGTTTGACATAAAAAATAAAGGTTCCTTAGTCTCTATGGCCAGCTCTGCATTTAGTAAGCTGTCTCCATTTCTCTTTTGTTTTCTGTATTCCTTCAATGATCCATCAAAAAGCATTCGGCTGTCATACAACACAAACACAGACGGAGAAGAGGAAGAAAACAGCGGAGCAGGAAGGAGATTAAAAAAAGAGCGGATGGATGACAGAGGGCTAGTGTGAAACAGGATGTACCCTTTTGCTCTTTGCCCGGGAGGGGTGGTCCTGGGGGTGACGGCTTGGGGTGTTGGTGAGGTAAACCTCCACATCATCAGGCACTTCTTCAAGAAAGTTGGAGGGAACCAGACCCTTGTGTCCATTAAGTTCACCCTGAATGGAAAACAGATGGTATCACGCACACATGGACCTAGTTAAATCCCAGTCTTGTAGCACTGATGTGGGCTGCAATTAGGAATAGCCTCAAAAATAAAAGATCAGATAGACCTTTTGTAAATGCTGCCCACCGAAACAGTGGACAAACATTTGCAAAACAGTGGGGCTGGGGAAAAATTTTCCAATTAATTGTGATTAACATTGATTCTTGATTGGTTGTGTTGATTATCTAATCACAAAACTGTTAAAGACATAGCAATTATATATATATATATATATTCAGATAATGAAAATGCATGATATTCTTGTAGCAGAAGAGTTAATCATTGATAAGTAAATGCAAAAAGCTGCTTTAGAATACAATGTATTGTTTACTACCATATTATTGATCATAAGTCAATCATTGACACACAGTTCACAGCAATCCATGTCAATCAGGGCTTGTTTAAGGACCCGTCAATTTCAACAAGCGTCAGACATGCTTGTGTGGCGTCTCAGGAGCGTTAAATGCATAAAATGTTTAGTTCACTGTTTCAAGTTAAATATAGTTTAATACTCAATCTTTAAACACATCTTGAGATCCCTTAGTTCCCATTTGCGCTCCATCAAATGTTTTGAACGGAAGAACGTAACGCATGTTTGTGTTGTTCAGTCTGCTGGATGGTTGTTTTGTTCACTGTATAAACTGTGTGTTGCCCATACAGATGAAATTTCATTTACTGCCCTCTGGAGTAAAAAGGTGGTACTACAAGCTTGCATTTCTCAGGAATCTTCCTTATTACAATCCTTGGCATTGAGATTAATTGCATGAATTTTTTTAATGCGTTATTTTTAATAAAATTAATCACACTGAATTAACGCATTAAATCGACAGCCCTATTTTTGGGTGGACAACACCTTTAATATATCTTCATATGAAACAGAATTTAAACAAATCCAATTGGAAATGATTAAAAAGCTTGTGAATCGGAATTGATACAAATCCAGAAATCGGAATCGATACTCAGCCCTTCAAAATAGTATACTGTGTGCACGAAAACACAAATGGTATGCACTCACATAATAAAAGCCATCCTCATCGATCTCTCCAAACACTGTGATTACATCGCCCGCACAGAATGTCAGCTCAGCCTGAAGGACAGAAAGAGTAAAACTTTACTGAGATCACATTTCTTCCCCATTCTGATGGTTGATGTGAACATTAACTGAAGCTCCTGACCTGTGTCTGCATGATTTTATGCACCGCACAGCTGCCACATTAGTGGCTGATTAGATAATTGCATGAATTAGTAGGTGTACAGGTGTTCCTAATAAAGTACCCAGTGATGTTATATTCTCATGGAAAAACTTCAGACCTCTTTAACGTCTAGAAACACAATAAATGCCTTTTGTTTAGCAGGACACTTACTGTTTAGCTACTGATGACAACATGATGCATATACTTTGACAGAATTAAAAACTATTCATATAAATATTCAACCTACACAAACAACTGACTTAACTCTATATTCCTAAACAGCAACAGTCATTTTATCAGAAAATATATAAAAAATAGAAATATAAGACTGTAATGTTCCTATTAGAATGATACTGAAATCTAATATTTTATGACCACATTCTTTACTTTGGGTCCAAACATAACATCCAATCAATACAAACAAAGATCAACCAACACTGGGCAAGGCAGGTCCTCTGAGTCAGACTGGGATCTGTGCTCACAAACCACAGTGATTGTGTAACCCTTTACCTCCAGTCCAAAAACAGCAAAAACCAGACAAACAAAGGTCTCAGTGTCACAAATAACAAATCCCTATTCCTTTCATGGGAACTCACTCACTTTACAGCCTGTCACAAAGCCTTCATAAATGCATCATAATGATTCATACTATTTGGTATAAGCATGCAAACACATCCAAATCCATTTAAATGCAGATTTTGTTCCTTTAGCATGACACTAATACTAACATAGCAGAATATATCGTGTCTTGTTACAGTTATTCCTAGGAGAATCATTAAGTCATCCTCTAGCAAATTATGAAGGCTTTCAAAGTTCAGAAAAAACACATTTAGTATGCAATGCAAATGCATTGTGCATGCATTGAGATGTTTAGGTTTGTTAATTGAGATATCCACAGACAGTACAGATGCTTATGCAGTGCAGTCAGTGAGCTCCCTCAACAGGAAATAGAGTGTCATTTGGCACAGGTCCAGTGATCATAGACTCACTGCATCCACACTCACCTCCTCACTCTGCAAGTTGCCCCCACAGCGGGCCTGTGCGCCAGCAGCAATGCAAAGGTGACAGTAAGTGGGTAGGAAAGACTTAAAATGCTATCCGTTAACATTGTGACATTATTATCTGACCTAACTCTATTGGTTCTGGGGGATCAAGGTCAGTAGTAATGAATGAAAAATTCTGTATGTTAGGACAATTCTCTATAACACAGCACGTGCTGTGAACCAAAAATAAATTTAATACTTCACCCAACTGCACTGTGAAATATAAAATCTCTAGGTGGATCTAGAGCACTGAGCACCACAACCGTCAGGCACAGGAACTGTTTTTTTTCCCTCAGGCTATCATCTCATGAACAGTTAAAACTTCCCCACTGAGCAATAATTATGTGCAATACACAGTTTAGTCTATTTATATTCATCTAAAATATACTACCTCTTCTGCCACTACATTCCCTTACCTCTGTTTGCAGAAGATTTGGATATATATATATATATATATATATATATATTTACATTTACATTTATGCATTTGGCAGACGCTTTTATCCAAAGCGCCTTACAGTGCTCTTATTACAGGGACAATCCCCTCAGAGCAACCTGGAGTTAAGTGCCTTGCTCAAGGACACAATGGTGGTGGCCGTGGGGTTCAAACCAGCAACCTTCTGATTAGCAGCCCTGTGCTCTAGCCACTACGCATTGTCTTATTGCTGTATTGTTGTGCACTGGAAGCGTTGAGAACCACTACCTTAAGCATATGCATACGATTTCATGCTTACTGATGACACCTGGTGGCCGAGGTTGGTACCGCATCTGTATTGCTAGCTAGCAAGCCAAAAAAACAAACACCTAGTGATTTTTTTTTTTCACAGTGTGGTTCAGGGCTTCCGTAAACCCAATTACAACTATTTATTGTGCATAGTTTGAGTATGGGTTTAATATTGCAAAGTTATTTGGTTATTTGTCTTTATATTATGATCTTACATTAAAAAGAATGTTTTATTAATAAACAGAATATGCAAAAGAAGCAAAGAATGGTTTATGAATGACAACTGGCCTGGTATTCAGAATGGCAGTCTCACATGAAATACTTCATTTTGTAATTAATCTATTTGGCAGAATTTCATTTTACATTTTCAAGCAGAACTGAACTTTTGGAGCTGCCATTCCTATTTGAATGAACAGTAAATGATCCAATGAAGGAAGCTACAAAAACAGGCATATCATTAATTTGGTGGGCATTTACTGGCAGGCATCCAGGCAAGCTAGCGTAAATCAAAAGCTTACGGAATGAGACCATAAGTGCAAGGAAACCCATACGAGAAAGGCTTCATCAGTACCTCAACATCCACGTTAGGAGAGCTCTCTCTGGGGTCATAGTCATAGAGAGCCACCATCCTCCGCATAGACACCTGGTGCTGCCTACCACTCCTTTTGTTCCTCTCTGAGAAAACAGTAAATATGGAGAAAAACATAGAAATACTGTAAGTGTTGGAGTGAAGAAAACAAAACACTCGTATTGATTTTGCTAATATGACCTAATTTTCTGGACAATAAAAAACATACAAACTTCAAACAAAACTTGTGTAAAATCCCATTTTAAAGGTGATGTGCGTATTGTAATTATGATGCTAAAATACTTTGTCCTGTCACAGTTTAATATGCAGAAACAACTACTGTATAGGCAAACCATTTGTAGGTTTATATGGGATTTTGGGGGCAGGACTAAATGTTTTTCCATCATTCGAAGGAGGGAGTATTTGTGAAACCTGTTTGATTATTTTTGCAATTCTATTTGGTGACACTTGAAGGCACAGAAATGACACACTTCACCTTTAAGCTGCATGTGATGGTATGGTACATTCCTCTCTGAGACATGCAACACTTTTACTTGAATGACTCAAACAGTCAAGACACAACAGGAGACATGTTTGATATCATGTAAAAAGCTCTTAATATCCAATACCATTTTCCACTGAGTTAAACTAAATATCCAATGGAAGGCTTCATTATTCCTTTTGTATACCTGGGGTATTATACAAAAGATAAGGTATGCTCGCAATTGAAGTGTCATTCAAGTGTTAAAGGAAACTTTGAGGTGAGCTGTGAAAAGGCACTTAAAAAAGAAAAGGAAGTTTGAATGAGAATGAAGAAATGATGAGAAAACACAGAAGGGGGCACAAACCTCTCTTGGATTTCCGGGACCTGCGGTTAATTAAACGGCCATCTTTGAACCTATTACAGTTCACTTGAAAAGAAAAGAGGAAAGAAATAAAAAATAGAAGAGAGAAAGGAAATGATAAAGGCAAGGAAGGCACAGGATTTAAGGAGACCCTTATAACTTTGTTCTACATTAAAGGTAAGTAATAACCCTAACCCTGTGAAATAGGAGACTAGCACCAGGCTAATTTAAACAAATTAGAAGAGAAGAAAGGAAAGAAAAGAAAGGAAGGAAGAAAGAAAGAAAATTAAGTACAGAGGAGTCAGACAGGTAGGGGCCAACACTAGTTAAATACCTATTTTCTCAATGGGCATGTTGAGAGGAAGGAAACCCTGTTTGATAAGCTGGTCCATCACTTCTTCATCATCAGTCTGGATTTCTGAGACCATGTTACAGGGGATGAGCCCCCTGCGGCCACAGATCTCTGCCCTGTAGAATCCATCTTTGTCCTTATCTCCAAACACCTGTACAACACAGCAAGACCATAACAATCAGAACAAAATAGTCAAAAATGCATGATAGGAGGCTGGAATGGCAAGACTTTGACTTACTATACTATATTAGAATAAAATAATAAAATACTATAGGAAATGCTCTATTGATGTGCTTCGACACAAACGTTCTAAACTGTTTGTTTGTGTTGTTGGCAGTAGTAATGCCATCATTAATATTAAGATTCAACTTTATTGTGCAGAGTAGAGGTACAGAGCCAATGAAATGCAGTTTTTTCGCATATCCCAACTAAACTGGGGTCAGAGCGCATGGTCAGTCATGAAACAGCGCCCCTGGAGCAGATAGGGTCAAGGGCCTTGCTCAAGGGCCCAACAGTGGTATCTTGACGGTGCTGGGGCTTGAACCCCCAACCTTTCAGTCAGTAACCCAGAGCCTTAATCGCTGAGCTACCACTGGCATCATGTGCAGCACAAAATGAAACGGGACACTCGTTTACTGTCGGCATGCAATGGACGCTTTGCCGCAATTGCCACAACGCTTACATCTGGTGTGACAAGGTATTACACATCTAGCAACAAGCAAAACTATAACAAAACACAACAAAACAAAAAGAGTAAAAGAAAGAAAGAGTAAAGATATCAAACAAACTGACAGTTGAAGGCTGCTTGAGAGTAGCCAACATTCAAGGAATTAGTTCTAACCATTATGATCTGGCCCTCCTTGAAGGGAAGCTCTTCTACAGCAGCATCAGGGTTTGGAGACATAGACAGGGGGTCGTAGTCAAACATCGCCACAAAGATTCGGGACAAGTCGTCTGGTTCTGACTCATAGTAATCTGAGGACCGCCGTTCTCGTCCTCTATAACCATCTGAAAAACAGAAGAGGGCAAGCTTCTGCTACAAACAGAATTCAAATGACAGCTCAAGCCCCAAAAAGGCTGCAACACTTTTCTGTCTGCTTGCAAGAGCAAAGTCTATTTCAAATGCAAATGAGTAGCCCTCAGAGGCTTTGGTCCACATTTGGTCCACACAAAATTTTGAGAATAAAGACATTATACTGTATATACTGCTACCAATTTCTTCTTTAAAAACAGATATTAACATAATAAATGGATACAAATGCTAATCATATCTGGATCACATGATGCAATCCATTTTCCCTATATATACAGTAAAATTACCTGCAACAGAGGGGTGAAAGAAGGCAGTAAGACATTTTTGCATGTAAAACAAACATGGAAGGGGTAGAGACATTGCTGTTTTACCATTAAAACGTAAAGATCTTTATTGTAAAGACATGCAGTCACATTTAAAATTAATAATTGACTGGAATGGTCAGCTAAAAATCAAGTATCTACCCAAAACCATATACAACTTCCGACCAATTGTAATCCTCTTTATTATTAACCAACCTTTTAAAGGCTGGTAAATTTAAAGCTGAAGTATGCACTTTTGCAACATATACAGACTTCAACTTTAAATGATATCAGTCCTTGAGAGTTGATCATCCCAGTAAATTTGAAGTGAATATGGATCTGATTAAATAAAACCATGCACCTTGTCAGCAAAAGCAATTTGCGAAACATCAACAAGCATCGTCATGATCACAGTCCTCCATGAATGCTGGCAGAGAACTGCAGATATGTCTGTTCTTACAGTGATAAATTGACAACAACCAACAGTAGACAGACATTCATGCAAAAGATACAATGCTCAGTTAAGGATGGATGATGGGCACATGTCAACAAGTGGAGCAAGAAGAGAGGATGGTTCACAATCACTCACTGGTGTTTTAGGCCACAAAATGAACACAAAGGGCAGGAACAATAACTCTTACACAGACTGAAATCCTTACGTCTAAACTGACTTCACTTCAGTCTCAAAATTTGTATACTGAAATATGACATTTGGAAAAAATTGGGGAAAAAAATATAGGTGTATAAATAAAAAAATTAAAAAATTGACCTCACAACAAATTAGATTTAGTGATGTATCCTATTGTACTCTAAATAAACATAGATTTAAAGTTATATAAACCAATAAATATGCCATTCAAATTTTATTTATGGGCACCAACATATTCTCTTTAAAGGTAGCTTCCTGGGTTCAATAAAACTAAGCTTTCTTTTGACATTCTCTGACATACAGCAAATCATTTGTAAGTTTTTACGTGTTTACAATAATGCACTTACAATGGAAGTCTATGGGGCAAGGCATTTCGGAGAGTATAGAAGCAGAAAAGTGAAGCTCAACGCTTTTGTGAAGCAGTAGTTTTCTTGGTATAATAACACTAATAACACAAATGTGTCCTGGTCAGACCAAGTCAGGCATAGCACTGATAAACACGCATCTAAGATTAAAAATAATAATATAAAATAATATATAATAAACTGCTTATTCTTAATATCACATTGTCTTCTGCCTTCTGCTATTTTCTCTAATGCCTATGCCTTGCTCTCAGGCTAGTAGAAGAGTTAACATAACAAGCTGTTGATGTTGACTTGTTTTTGTCAACTTATATGTGGGTATCTCCTGTTGGAGAGAGAGATATATGTGGGAGACTGGATGTAACATTCCTGGTGTTGTCAGTCAGAGTGGCAAATATTAATTTGTCAGGATGGATGATCTAACTTGATTTCTTGCACCCTTGACATATCATGCAAAATGTACCTAGTTTAAGGAATTAGCATAGTCATGACATGAGTTGAAAGGTTGGATAAGACTTTACTCAAACAAGACAAGTTTGGTAAGTGAAACTAACATAAGCCTGCATAAAATCAAGTCTTGTGGCTTTATTTTTCTAACATGTTTTTAATGTTTAACATAATGTTATTCCGGCAAAATGTTTTGACCCATTGGCTTCCGTTGTACTGTAAACACAATTTAAATGTATTTTTACTATCAACAGAGCTTAACTTACATTGAACGTACAACATTTATATCAACAAGAAACTCCTACAATAATCAGAAATATCAGGTCTAATTGTTTTGGATTTTTTTTGTCTATGGGGAAGCCACACCACATACCATATTGGTGCTCTGATCGCTGTGGGGGCCATTTCCTGCGGTGGGCTACACTGGTATAGTAAACATCGTCCTTGACAGGTGAGAGGTTCTCCTCACTCCCCTCACTGTTATTCTCCACGGTGATCTCTACGAAAACACCAATCAGAGAATTACAGCCACACCCCCTCTACTCAGTCTGTGAGATGTGAATTATGATGTCTGCAAAGGCTCTCAAGATGTGTTTTAGGATAAAGCCATTCTAAACCATTACAAGCTAAAATAAATGATTCAGTATTCAAAGCCAGTGGACATGTCCATGGTTGCTTATGGTGGAGTTGTTCCAGTGTAAAACAGCAATGTTCAATATGAGGATGATTTTCTAGTACTGCTTGTCTTTGGGTTTGTAATTTATACCCTATTATTTCAATCAAATAACACCTTAAACAAAAATAGCAGTGTTCATCAAGGGACTTTGGGACCTTTGGACACCAGAACTGTCACCATGACATATAAGGAAAACAGGGGGATCATATGGACACAACACTGTCTCCATGAAACAAACTAGGGGATATGGGGAGATTCAAAATGTCCAAATATCATGTGACCACACTAACCAATGGAGGGAACATTCATGGGCCTTCTTTGTGGGGGTGGACAGCCGTGGCCCATCCTACGTCCAGAATGGTCCAGTCGATCCGAGCGTCCCGTTGAGGGAGAGCTCCCTAAAATCTTAAAAAGCAAACATTAGAATGTTAATCAAAGCCTGTGGTTCTTTAAATAATAGGTATCCTATTAAAAAAAGATCCCAACCAACCCCAAAAAATGAAGCAAATTGATCATTTCTTTAGAGAACATATTTCTAGTCCCAAGTGAAACCAAAACAAGGAGGATGAACCCACTAAAACATTTAACATAAACAATCAAAACAAACTCTGACAATAACATGAGCAGGGTTTTGGCAGAAATCAGATGCGAAGCTAAAGACCATTTTGTTTTTTGTTCTGCTCCTCTTCATGTTTATAGGAGTCTGGGAGAGTTTTGAATGTAGTGTGTGACATAAAGAGCTTAAGAGAGCTTTCTGGGAAAAAAAATAGTTTGTGTACTAAACTGTGATCTGCCTTCACACTTAAATATGCATGCAAATTTGTATATCACGTTAGTCAAGGCCATAAACCACCACAAATATTCAGGAGGACATCCCTACTATGTTAAAGGAGTCATGACATGAGGAATCACATTATTCAATATTCAGAGTCTATTGTACTAGAAAAAACAGATAGTAAGTTTAAGAACTCAAAACTTCCTCACTAGTCAAAAAAGAGCATTTATTGGCAACAAGCTATCTCTACTTCTGTGACTTCCCGACATCACTTGGGGGCCTCCATAGCAAGAGATCAATGCCTCATTTTACATCATTGCCTATTTGGTCTGCCCACTGCTGCGCAGTCAGAGTGATGATAACAGCTGGACAGGTAAAGCCATTACTTTACACCCAGAGGGGCCATTATTGTAGTTGTAATTTAACAAACAAAGAGATTGTGGTGTCAGGGAAGATTCTAAAACGTTGTTCCTGGCTGTGGAAATTTAGCATCTCAGCTTAGCCTTCCGAAGGAGGAAAATGTTAGGAAAGAGTGGCTGAAGTTTATTTTTTTAACAAAGTTCCTGACTAATCAATATGGAATTACATGTTTTATTTGGCATATTTCTCTAAAGATTCTTTTGACAGCTGTTATGATTCAGACTTTGCAAAGAAACTAATATTGAAAGATGGAGCAGTGCCAACTAAATTTGAAATGACAGTAATGTTGGTCAGTAATTTAATACTACTGTTTCTGTATGCGTTTGTTGGATATGTAAGGAATTGTGAAGTCGGCCATATTTATTGCAATATAAACAATGATCAGGACTCCAATGCGGAGAGGAGCTTGCTAATTACATGGTTGCATATCAAATAAATACATATTTGCTCACTAAATATTGATGTGAGATTAAATTATTTTATTATGCAAGAAGAACAAGTAGTGTGGAGTGCAACGAAAGACAATGCTTTAGTACAAGCTAGTGGCTGCTGTCTCATCTGTCTCATATTAACCAGGACGTCCCGTAATTTGGCCAAAATGAATGCGCTGAGGCGTGCATTATCCTGCATATTTAAGTAGGTGATCCCCTCCGCTGGTGGACTGGTAAAATGATAGGAGGTGTGACTCCCCACCTGGCGAACATCCCGTATTCCTCACTACATGGGAGGCAAACAACCAATCCGACAGTCCATTACAGCTGTTTACAGATATTAGCCATTCACATTCACGGCTTGTGTAAGTCTGGACTATTTTCACTGTTCTCAGCTTTATATATCATTATTGTATATCTTGTGCGCCTATTAATGTAAGTATTTGGGAGCAACAGCATGCCGACTTTGTTCAGTTTTCAATTGTTATTTTAGTCAGAACAACTGTAGCAGTTTGCTTGCATGCATCACATAAATTGGAGCATATATCTATTAATTATTGCTTGGAAAATTTTCATGCTTTTATTCTTGGAAAAAACGTTCTACAAGTGTTGTCCAGAAGTGTTTGTGCTCCAAAGATGTTAGCTAATAATAATACAGTGGATGTGTATATTATAGTCTTAAAGGGAACAGTGCAGAAAAGCAAGTGTTTCAGACAGGGACAGAAACAGGGTGGAAAAAGGCCATTTAATACTATATTGTGACTAATTCTTTGTGCAAAAACATTTACTAACATTATAAGTGGACTTCAAAGAAAATAATAAAGTAAAAAAAAAAAAAAAATGCATGACATGACCCCTTTAAAAAGTAGTGAAAGATATCAAAAATATGTGTTTTTTAATGATTGATACTTAAATGTTTTATTTAGTCCCTGCCACACTTGAATATTTGGTGATATTCATGATAGTATTGCAAAAACTTTAATGTAATGTATGATAAGGTATTAGTAGATAACAACTATTCTGCAAGAACTGTGACAGGCAACCGTGTTTTTCGATTTTAAAGATATTTTACAACAGAAACAAGAAACACTCATAAATGGCCTTTAGGTAATCAAAACAAATCTACACATTCAAAAAGTTTCACTCGACATTCTAGGAACCAAACAAAGTCACATAATATCTACAACAAATCAAAGTCAAGAAAGATCCTATAGCAAAAATCCCCACCCAAAACAATAGTAATATCAAAATTTCAAATAAAACAATAACATAATAAATATAAGGAACATCTAGCAAAAAAGACAAAACAAATGAGGACCAAATGAGAGTGAAACTGGGTGGAACACCATGAAAAGAAGAATGGTTTCATTGCTTGTCGATGGGAACATAAAGCAGTTGGTAGATGAGGAGAAGGCAGAATGATGAGAGGAGGGGTAGGAGACACACACCAGGGGTTCATCCATTGCCCTGTTGAGTCTGGCCACAGAGTAGGCCCTAATGTCCCTGTGATAGGTCCTGCCAACCTCGCTCAGCCTGCCCTCGCTCTGGAACCTGCGTTGAGGATGATGAAGGTTTGGATGATAGTGGTAATGGTGGTACGACTCCCGCATGCTCCGTGTATCTGGAACAGTTTCCAGGATGTCCTCCTCCACGCTGCACTGTCGAGTCAGTGTCCTTTTCCTGCCGGCAGCCAGAGCACGACGCTCCACTGGCCCCTCACTGTGAATCACCCGCATGTTGGGGCCAGAGCCGACCCGCAGTGGGCTGCCCCCTGTGTACGAATGGTACCCTCCCCGATAGGCAAGCGAGCCCTCTTCCTCACTACCACAGTCAAGTCCACTGTCCGGGCTCTTTGTGTTTTGTCTGCAACAGCTGCTGTTCCAGCACGGACCTCCTGGAGCCCTATCCTCAATGGAGGTGTAACGCGGAGAGGAGCGCTGCCTCTGCAGCCTACGGCCACACTTGCTTGGGGAGAGGTGGTTCGGCTGCTGCAAGTCCTGATGGTAGACCCGTGGGCTCCTGCATGGAGTTACTGGACGATTCTCCTCGAAACGCAACCGTTGGCCCATGACCTCCACCCCTGTGTCTGGATCCTCCTCTGCCACCTCCGGGATGCTATGGAGGCGCTTGTGCGAGCGCAAGGAGCGCTGTCGTACCACCTCTCGTTGCAGGTCCCAGCTGTCCCGTTCCACAGCTAGGTCCTGACGCCTGTAATATGCCTTTTTAGAGGCCGGAGAGGGTGATTGACGAAGGAGGGGCCAAAGTTTCAGTTAGATTTGGACGTTTTTTTCCCAATTAGTGAAATTGGCATTGTTTTTGGTGAGTATTGTTTGATAGTGTTAGAACAGGCAGAGAGGATAAAACAGTGTGCAAATAGAAAAAAAATGGGAAAAGAAAGACAAAATATAGACAGAATTAGTTATCGGAGGTCATGGCCGAATGTAGGGCATGCAGTCTCATTCTGTGACGGACATGACATGCAACGGAAGGGAATCTGTAGAAGGAAAACGTCAGGAGTTGCAAAGCATACAGAAAATGGGAATTGGAAATTATCACATATGCAGGACAAATTATGCATAGCACAATCCAACTGAAAGTCTAGAAATGAGAATATATCAAACACAAGAAATTAATACATTAATAACAGAACAATTAAAGGAACAAGACTCAAGAATCTACCAACTATTCGGATGTGAATACTAAAACAACAAATACAATATGGATTTGTCTGCCAAGCAAATTCTGACAAATAGTGTTTAAAAGTGGGCCAGTAACCTGGAATGAAAATAAAAAATAAAATACTGTTAAAGACAAATGTTTTCTGATTATTTCAAATTATGGTTTTGATTAGTGGCTTGAAATTTCTACATCCTGATATAAGTAGCAGAAACTTTAACAGCAAAGTACAAATAAAAGCTCACGGCAACAGCAATATATTTAAAACATATTGGTCTGTTTTTGGAGATTCCTAACCTAAAATTTGAGGTTGACAGTACTGTAAATATCTCATAGTTCAAACAATACATCATACTGAATTTGGAGGCAAAACATATTCAGAAACAGATGCATATAGTCTATAGAATGTATTTTCATACCACAATCCAAATGGCCGCTCAGGTCTCCAAATTCCAAAAAAGATCATTCAAAAAAATGAAATCCAAAATACCATTTATTGCTTTATATATTCAATACAGTGCTGTATTTTCTTTTGTAACCCTTTCTGCATTATACTTATTAGTAATTCATATATATATATATATATATATATATATATATATATATATATATATATATATATATATATATATATATATATATATTGAAAGAAAGAGGTAAATCTCAACATTATTAGACAATCTCTATGAACAGACTTATTCACGAAATCGTTTACACCGAGAAAAGTAACATTTAACAGAAGTGTAACCATGAGACAAACATAATCAAAAGTGAATAATAGTTTCATTTAAGCAGACTTCACTTAAATGAGATTCCCAAAATGCCCTTGGAATGACATTTACATTTCATCTGACAGCTAATTTTTCTCATTCAACAGGTTGGATTTATATAATAATTATACATACACAAAAACCTTGGTGTTTATTCATCAATAATCACAGACATTAAACACTTTAAAGGTAAATGCTTCAGGCATAACAAACAATTTCACAACGTACATCTGCACATACTGTATGTGATTGTCAAATGCAGTTAATCTACGCTCATCAATCAATCATGCTAAAGAATCCTTTTAATCCCATGTGTATAAACACAGTTACCTCTAAAAAGTAATAAGAGCCAGTGCTAATAGATGTAATATAGAGTAAGAATCCAGAACTAATTCTACAAGATTATAGTGATGCACAAAGAATAAAAATATATAAAATCTTCTACTCATGCAATGTATGTGCAGCCTCAGGTTAAGCCATTCAGATGTATTAAGCTTTGTATGACTGGATGGTCTTATACAAAGTTGGATAAATGACTGGATGATGTCAAAGTTCGGTAGTGCAAAGAGACCCGCCATCAGGACCCAGGACAGACTGGGGATGGGGTGACCTGTTAAGATCCTACTGCTAAACTCAGCTTATAAAGATGCTAAAGCTTTGTGAATAAAACCACCCATCTTTAACCCTCATGTTCTGGAAGCTCTGAAGCCCTTATAACTTCTTAAAAAAATGTACTTAACATTGAAGTATAAGGTTGATACTCCAAAAATTTCAACTTGATAACATTGGTTACACATCCATTTGGGGTCTCAGAAACCAGAGGCATGTAATGAATAAATGCAACAAATTTTTACATTCTTAGATGTTCTGACTGGTTGTGTGTTTCTGAATATCTTTTTGGATATGTTGGTTTATGCATTTTCCTACTCTGTGTTTTTGCTTGGGTAAAATTGCCCACAATCAGAAGCAAAATTACTATACTGGACAGTCACATTTCCAAAAAGGGTTAAAGCTTCAATGACCACTGTCAAATGGGCTTTGATTAAGTCTAGTGTCTGGATAAAGAAAGTAAAGTCAATCTCAACAGAACATGAGTGTTAAATTCCAAAAACTACAAACCGTCTCAAAAATAAAACAACAATAAGACCTAGTAATATTCAAAACAAATTAATAGAGTATATTCCACTGAGTTATTTTAAAACACCAACATTTAGCTGATATTGTTATATACTATAACCAAAATACAAGTGCAAAACCATCTAGTACCAATCCCTGGGATGACCCCTACAGACCACGGCATACTCCACCCCCCTGCATCTGTCCCAGCCTCTAGCCTGCGGCTCTGTGGCCCACAGCCAAGACAGACGGCGGCCCGTAGGGTGTCTGTTCCATACCTTAAGCGCGTTGTGCGAGTTGATGCTGCGCCGCCGGCCTTCCTCCAGTTGCATCTCAGAGTACAACTCCTCCTCATCCTCCTCCATGATGTCAGAGAGGTCTGAGCCTCGACTGCTCTCAGTGTAGTAATCCTCACTGTGGCTGTAGTGATGATGCTGTCAAGAAAGAGGAACACAGAGAGAGAGATCTTCATAATGTAAAACAATGAGCAAAATCATCATAACAGCATAAAAGAGAAAATATGGGAAACAAAATATAAATACGCTTATTTACGTTCATGAGGCGTCTTTATGCAATAAAAGAGCTGAAATAGCACTTGAAAGTTGAGAAGATGGTTGTTCTTAAGACTCACAGGCTTGCTGATCTCAGAACCTCTGAGAAATTCGACCACAGAAGCTCCTCTTCGCCTGGCGTGGGGGGAGTCGTACCCATCCTCTTCCTCATCTGAGTTTAGCGAATGCAAAGCGTTACCCCTTTCGCTGAAGATGTTCCTCCTCTCCACCTAATAGAAAAAACAACAATTACATCCATAATTTCAAAATGCATAATATACATCAAAAGGCGATGCTGTTAAAACTAGTGACAATTTAGCCATTTTAAAATATCAACCAATAATTGTGTTTGCTTGGCTGCCTGGTTAACAAAAGTGTTGTGGCAGTTCCAAACTCTGTTGACATCTTTGTCAATTGTTCATAGCATTCAGGTCTGGATCCAACCTGGTATGCAATGCCCACTTTTCACATTTCACTTAATTCCCAATGGATAAAATCAAGTATCGCCCTAGATGTTTTTCACATTGTATATCCTGTTTCAAGTATGTCACATCATAAAAATAAAATGAGAATTAAACTATAAAATACATATTAAACTATGAAAATCCATTATAAAATACAAATATCACATGTTAAAAAACATGATAATCTAAACAAAGAGTCAAATGTTTCTAGATTAGTAATTAGAATTCAAGGTAAACTTGAATAACTTGTGAGCAGAATGTTTTTAGTGGACGTCATTTCCAATCAAGATGCAATTTTGCCAAATTATGCAAAAAAATTTAAATAAAGTGTAAATAAATATTATTTAATTGTGTGTATTTACGATACACCAAATGTTAGCTATGAAATTAGCCTTAGTAAGTCAAAGGAGTTGACTATTTTATTTTAAAAACATGGTAACACTTTAGAAAAAGGTTCCATTTGTTAACATTTAACAACATTAGCTTTTACAGCATTTATTAATCTTAGTTTTTATCAACTAGCATTAAAGGTATAGTTCGCTATTTCTTCAGAATTTTCTGACAGAGGGACAAGAGTGAGTCACTCACATTATGAAACTCTTACTTAAATTAGTAGTGCGGCCAGCTTTCGCAATGCCTCGTTCCCTTCATCTCATGGAACCAAGGTTACATGTGTAACCAGAGACTTTCCCTTTCGATTCAGTTCACTCAACATTGTTGTAAGCACTATAGGGAATGATATCCAATCACACCGCACTATGTAACCATTACACTTCCAGAGTTATAAAACTAGAGCTTTTCATAAGGAGTCACAGGCCACAGGCCGATGACTTATAAGTCACATTAAAGTGTATATTGAACAGTCCTAAATGGCAGATGCCAAATGGAAATTAATGTAGTCTGGGATCTACAGTATATGAACCATACAGAAATACAGTACACATTAACCCTCTCACAACAAGTTTGGGAAAGTAGGTTTTATTTCTTATGGGAGTTCTTATGACTTCTAAAGAAGCAGTTCAACAGCATATAATTAGGTGGCTGTGTGATTATAGTCAGTAGCCCACCTGTAATAAGGGCTTGGCTCACCTGCTTGAATATCAGAAACACTCTACACAGAGAGTACTTGTGAGGAGATGGATGCCATATCCAGATTATAAAATCTCACAAACGTGTTTTGAGAGGCCCATCCTGCTGCCAAACATATGTCCTGTGATGACACGCCATTTGCCCATGCCCATGAAGAGCCGTGACTCTAGTCAAATGCGCTTTGACACCAATAGGGCAATTCGCGCCCTGTGATTCAAAGGCGAGGGCGATCACATCAACGATCCAGTGAGAGAGCCTTTGTTTGGAGACGGACATTCCTTTTGTGCATCCTCCATAACAAATTAAGTGCTGATCAGACAGCCTAAACTAACGGGTGCGCTCAACATACGTATGTAACGACCTCGCCGGGCATAACATATGAATAGATTGCTCTTCATCTGAATTTAATGGTGGGGGAATAAAGGCTTGCAAACGAACCACCTATGCCCTGAAGGGCGTTGTTAAACCTTAGGCACGTAGCCTTTTCTATGTTTAGTGGTGGCTTTTGACAGATCTGCATCAAACTCCAGGCATGAGCTGTCAGTCGACAGCACCTGCATGTCACCCACCAATTTAAATGAGGCCAAAATCAATAGGAATGTGGTCTTTAAGGAAAGCACCCGCTGCCCAACAGATACCAATGTCTCAAATGGGGAGTTTGTGAGTGCTTTCGGCACCAGATTTCAGTCCCAAGTTGGCAACATAACAGGGCGAGGTGGGTTCAAATGCCTCGCTCCCCTAAGGATCTTTATAACTAGATTATGTTTGCCTATCGATGAGTCAGCCTCCAGGGCATAGTATGCTAAGACAGTCACTACATTAAACCTGAGAATTGATGGGGTAAGACCAGCATCCAGCCACTCTTGAAGATATAGGGGGATTCACCAAGTCTTTACCATGCGAAGAACACTCATTTGTAAACACATGTCATTTCAGTGCATAGAGGCCATCTCACGGACAGGGCTCCAATCTGTAAAATAGTGCTCATCATAGACTGAACCAATTCTGGCTCGTCCAATGTGCTCCATTCAAGGGCCACACATGTAAGTTCCACAGCAATGGCTGGGGATGCCAAATTGTGCCTTGCACTTGAGAGAGAAGGTCTCTCCTCAGCAGTGTTTCCCATGGAGGGCCGTTTAATATTTCTATCATCTCTCTGATTTTGCTGATGACAGAATGAAGGAGGCCCATACTTGCGTTTCACCAGCCATTTGTGAGCCAGTGTGACCATGCCCAGCAGGGATAGGGACATGGAGTACAAAGGGGACAGTGGGTGTTCTCCACTGAGGCGAATATATCAACTTCCTCTTTGCCAAATATTTCCCAAATCCTCGTCACTGTCTGAGGATGAAGTCTCCATTCCTCTGGTAATGCTCCCTGGCGTGACAACAGATATGCTCCGAATTCAGACAACCTGGGGCATGTGTTGCACACAATGAGTTGAGATGACGCTTGCTCCATTGGAGGAGGCGTTGTGTCATGCTCATTATTTGTGGCAATCAGAGTCCACACTAGCAATTTATGTACGCCACTACTGTTGTGTTGTCCGAACAAATCAGAATGTGGTGATTCACAATGTCAAAATACAAATCTCTCAAAGCTAGAAAGATAGTCAGTAGTTCTATGCGGTTGATGTGCTATGCCCGTTTCGCAGCTGTCCAGGTGCCGAAAGTCAGGTGTCCATCGCACACCGCGCCCCAATCAGTGTTGGATGCATCTGTGGTCACCACTTTTCTTCTTAAAATTTGACCCAGCATAACACCCTCTAGGTAGAAAGCCGGCAATGTCCATGGTGCTACAGCAGCCAGACAGCGGTGAGTCACCGTGATGTGCCCAAGGCTCCAGGCTCGATGTGGAACATGTCGCTTGAGCCAGTACTGGAGAGGTCTCATGTGTAACAGACCTAACATTATGATGGCACATGTTGCCGCCATAAAACCCAGCATTCTCTGAAATGGCTTCAGTGACAATGTTTTGCCCAGTTTGAACTGAGAAAGTCACAGAAGAACGGTCAGTACACGTTCATTCATGAGGTGTGTGCACATGAGTCAAGACACACTCCTAAAAAGGAGATTTGCTGGCTAGGGAAAAGTGTGCTTTTCGCCAGTTGACATTAATACCCAGATTTTCCAGATGGCAAAACAAGTCTGTGTTCATTCAGTAGTGCTTCTTATTGGGCTAGTAATAACCAGTCATCGAGGTAATTCAAAACATTCACACCATTCATTTTCAATGTGGCAAGTGCCACATCACCATATTTCGTGAACGTGTGGGGAGCCTGAGACAGACCTGAAGGAAGGACTTTGAATTGATACACATTTCTCTCAAATGCAAATCTCAAAAACCACCTGTGACGTGGTGCAATTGGTACATGAAAGTACTCGTCTTTCAGATCTATTTACGTAAACCAGTACTGAGGATGGATGTGTGAAAAGATTTGTTTCTGAGTTAACATTTTGAATGGGTGCTTTGCGAATGCGTGATTCAAGCATCTCGGATCTAGAATGGGCCGAAGCCTGGCGTCTTTCTTCAGAATGAGAAACTAACGTCTGTAAACCCTGCTGTGTGTGTCGTAGTCTGGCACAGTCTCTAGACTGTGAATCTCTGCATGCAGTACCGACACATCCTGTGGTCGGACCACAGATTGCAAAGCGCCAGAGATGAGATGTGGCCAGCGTACCAACTGAATCGTAAAACTGTGCTCGATTGTTTTGAACACCCAGTCAGACATGCCCGTGAGGGCTCGCCATGCATTCGTGCAGCGGGATAGCAGGCTTATTGATTCACATTTGCTATACAAGATAGAGTGCCGCTCGCCATTGGGAAGCTGTTGAGAAAAATGTGTGGGGTGTATGATATGTGAAGAGGAAATGCCATTTTTCTGAGACTTTGTGAGTGTCCCATGTTTCTACAATGGGCGCAAACAATCTTTGTTTGAGTAATACAAAGAGAAGCAAGATTTTGAACAATGTCCCATTCCCAATGAACAGTATTGGGGAAGACAGGACCAACTAAGCAGAGAGTTTAGTACTCAACATCAAACAACAATGTAGCAAAGATAGAGAACACGACAGGCTTAAGAAGGGTGAAATAGAGTAGAACAGGTGTTGCTCGGCACGCTAATCAGTGGCATGATCAGAATTCCGGCCGGCCGCACCTGCGAGACATGCTGGAGAGAAAATGACAAAACATACAAAACAAACTGACAATCTCACCGGAGCTGTGATAGATAGATAGATAGATAGATAGATAGATAGATAGATAGATAGATAGATTTGTAAAGAAGTTCATGTTCACGGGCAAGGAAGAGGCGAGAAACCGGCTTGACATATAAATTATAGTTTTAATGGAAAACCAAAACCAAAAAGACCAACACATAAGACGACGGACATGTCCGTGAACGATCTCTCTCTCACGCCCGTCTTCCGCGGTCGGCCTTTAACCCTCTCGGAGACTTGATTAGCCTAATACGGGACCGGGCGTGTTGAATCACGACCCGGCCCCGCCCTCCACCGTGCCACAAGATTTTTTTCAGTTGATGAACATTTCTTCATCCTGTGTTGATGCAATGAAACGAGTGTGCATCCAGTCAACAGCATCAAAACAACGGGTAGCCCCGCGATTGCCGTGATTCCCTGTGAATGCCACCCTTTTTCTCAGCAGTGAGCGCACATCCATAAGAAAAAATACGCCATGAATGTTCGGATGATGTGCGGTCTGGCATATTACATCGCTTATAAAGACAGATTTAACCACTGGAGTCTTATGGATTACTTTTATGCTTGAAAGGTCTAGTCACCATTTACTTGAAATGTATGGACCTACAGAGATATTCTTCTAAAAATATCATATCTCTATTAAAATGTCTTTGTTTATGTTCTGCAGAACAAATAAAGTCATACACATCTGGGATGACATGAGGGTGAGTAAATGTTGTGAGAATTAAATTTTTTGGGTGAAATATTCATTTAACAAAGCTTAATAAATGCTGTAAAAATTATATTGTTCATTGTTAGTTTGTGATAGCTAATGCATTAACCAATGTAACCTTATTGGTAAGGTTAACACCTAAAGTGTTACCAAAAACATTTTAAGTGTAATTTCCATCCCAGAATTCCATTAAACACAATATCAAATTTGAGATGTGGTGTAAATTACACCGTGGTGGGAATTTTCATGACTTAAAAAAAACAAAAAAACACAAAAATGACATAGATCTCCCTTGATGCAGTTAAATACACTGTTGGACATTGTTAGAAGACAAATAAAAAAATTAGAGTTTGATAAATGTTTTAACAAGACTTTACATTATACAAGTTCACAGAGCTAAAAGTGCCCTAAACTTAAACACCCTACCCTACTAGGTATATCAGCATATATGTGAAAAATAAATAATTTCACTGTATATATGCAGAAAATGTATGTATAATGTGTGACAATTGGGCAATTAAATTAAATTAAATAAAAAATTTAATTGTTTCGGCCAACCTGCTCTCTTGATGCTGGTTCTGACCACTGAACAACCCATTTCAGTCAACCACTAGTAAAAACATGTTCAAAGCATGCACGCCACTCTCCCTGACACACTGATGTATTGAAATGTATTTGATCTTGCCATTTCAGCCCTCATTTCTCATGCCTTTGGCATTATTTCCCACTAGAATCCACCTTGCTATATATTCACTGGACTCACCCTGTTGTTTGGATAGTTCCTCTGCGCCGCCTGCCGGGCCATTGCACGAGCCACTGTGTTCGGAATGGGTGCTCCCTGAGGTTGAGGCAGGATCCTCTGAGGGGAGGGTGAGCGCCGGCCCTCTATGTGAGGGGGCTCCAGTGTGTGCCCCTTATGTGTAGGGGGTGGTAGGGGCGATGGGGCACGGGGATGTGGCTCCCAGGGTTGCGCCAGTCGCCTGCCCATCTCTGGCTCTTTGGCATGGGGGTCTCTGGCACTTGGTAGGAGTTTGGGTTTAGCCATGGGGAACAGGGAGGGTGAGGGATGGATGTTCTGCTGTGGGTGGGGATGAGAGGGTGGTGGATGAGGGTGAGGGTGGGGTGGCTGGGGTTGAACATGTGGCTGTGGATGGGTTGGCGGGTAGGCTTGGGGGTAAGGGGGCTGATGCGTCTGAGAATGAGGTTGTGGGTGAGGGGGCTGATGCGTCTGAGAATGAGGTTGTGGGTGAGTGGGCTGATGCGTCTGAGAATGAGGTTGTGGGTGAGGTGGAAGGTGAGGCTGGAGATGAGGGTGTGGATGGGGTTGAGGCACCAGGAAGCTAAGTGGAATGGCAGCCACAGGAGAGTCCTGAGACTCTCCTTGTGCTGATATTGTTCGCACAACGACCTCTCGCGCTTCAAGACACTGGATACGGTTCAGTTCCACAGTAACAAAATCTGCAGTGGGGTACATGATCTCTGCTATCTGAAAAAATAACAAACACCAGACACAAACATCATCAAAAATGGCAAAACTTTACAATAGTGTTCCATTCTTTCTTCTGCTGAACAAAAACAACGATTTTTAGAAGAATATTTCAGCTCTATAGGTCCATACAATGCACGAGAGTGGTGAACAAACATTTTAAGCTCCAAAAATCACACAAAGTCTTCTAAAATTATCCCTTTGGGTGAGAAACAGATCAATATTTAAGTCCTTTTTAAAAAAAATAAAAATTATACTATAAATCTCCACTTTCACTTTCACATTGAAGACTTAAATATTCATCTGTTTCACTCCTCCACCTATCATATCCCTTTCGAAGATATGGATTTAACCACTTGGAGTCGTATGGATTACTTTAATGCTGGCATTATGTGATTTTTTAAGCTTGAAAGATATGTTCACCATTCACTTGCTTTGCATCGAAATGCATGTTTTAATTCACTTACCCATTCCTCTTCACCCATTAAAATCTGGCGTGCACAGGAGAATATAATTGCTTACATAAGTGCAGCTCAGAGAGCGCACCTAACCCAATGAAGAGAAAAAGGCGGAGGTAAAGAAATCATGCATATTGGTTCTTCAGTCATCACAGCTAATTTGGATGAGATTTGAGAAGATGGCAGTCTTCCGCACTCCCCTTACAATACTTCGGGGGTGTGCACCCCACTTAGAGAACCACTGAGCTAATGCATTAGTTAACATGAACTATGAACATAAATACTTGTACAGCATTTATTAATCTTTGTTAATGTTAGTCAATAAAAATACAATTGTTCATTGTTAGTTCATGTAAGTTCATGGTGCATTAACTAATGTTAATATATGCAACTTTTATTTAAAAAACATATATATATATATATATATATATATATATATATATATATATATATATATATATATATATTTATATATGTTAAAATTAATATTTATCCCAAGATTAATAAATGCTGTTTATAGTTCATGTTAACTAATGCAGTAGACTTATGTTAACAAATGGAACCTTATTGTAAAGTGTAATATCACAAATAATAAAAAAAAATGTGAATTTCTTTAAACACCCCCAATTACAAATTATTATCAGCTTAAAAGTTTCATGAAAACTAACGTGAGTTTCGGAATGTCTTAGTATTTGATATGTTGCTCTTTTGCTTTAAAGACAACATGCACTCAAGCTGGCATGACTCCACAAGACCTGATGATTTATGTTATCCAGCATGATTTTAGAATCTTGTTTACCTCAATGGAAACAAAGAGAACCAAGAGAGTTAATGTGGTCAATTTCACAAATTAGTTTATTTTGATTTAACTTGTGCAGAATCTTTAATATGTCTTATTCATTTTACTATATTTTATTTGTTTTATTTTTAAATCTTATACATTTCAGTTTAAATTAGATTTCGAAACCCCATGATATTTAATGTGGACTTTTAAACCCCACTGTCTGTATGTTTCTATGATATTTTTGTAAAGGTACAACAATTTAAAGAGGTGATCTGCACATAGCACCAGCCACAAACAAAACAATTCTTCAATTTTGTCTTACAATCATTGGTTAATATCATCATAAAATATATGTTTTTGTCAGATCCTCCAAATGCATTACATAAACCTCTGCATTATATAACACTGCACACTGGGACAACATTGGCCACCAATGACACAATTGGTCACCAGATGGCACCCGTGAGCAGAAATAAAATCAGTATATTGTCTTCTTGCCTTTAGATTTCTAAAAAACCATCAAGTGCCTCAAAACATAACTAGCACAACATGTTTAACCTCCATAACAGCTCTTGGAACTGTCCTTTTTGCAGTGTTAATAATTTAAGAGATACATTAGCCAAAATGTTTAATTCTATCATCAATCACTCACCTTCATGTTGTTCCAAACCTGTATGACTGTCATGCTGCTATGGATCAGGAAAGGAGATGTTAGACAGAAAGCCAGCCTCACTCACCATTCATTTTCTTTGTATGGAAAAATAGATTCAATGAATGTGAATTGTAAATGAGGCAGTAATTCTGTCTAAAAAGAAAGACAGGCATACAGGTTTGGAACAACAGTAGGGTGAGTAAATGATGAAAGAATTTTCATTATTGATGGATGTATGATGGATGTTCGATCCAACATAATCTCTTTACCTTTTGACCTTTAGTGCAGACTATGTAGCCTATAACGCTGGCTCCATTAGAAGTGCCAGTAGGAGTTAGGGGAGGGGGCTTCCATCGGATCTGCAAGACTCCAGGACTCTGGCCCAACTGAACTTGCACATCCTGAGGAGGTAAAGGAGGACCTGCAAAATACAAAGGATGTGAACTGACAGAATAAAGAAACAAGTCTCATAAATTCACTTGATGCATGGTATCATTATTCAAAGACATTTGGGAAAGCATTAAAGGGATAGTCACCCAATGGGCACATGTTTGATTGTAATACATTGCTGTCTTGATGTGGGTGGGTTGTGACAAGCAATTTGCTTTAAAAAAAACATGTGCATTGTTGTGTATAAAAATATGATGCAATGTGTAAAGGGCACGTAAATGTGTATGTGGGCGTTTTCGCGCGCACATTTTAACGCTGTTAGGGACGGCAGCAGGGCACAGACTATCACACTGTATTTGCTTATGTTAGCACTGAGTTTTCATCTTGAGTGTTACAGTATATGTGCCTGCCAGCATTGTATCTGCACCATCTTTGAAACTAAAACATGCAATGCACACTTCTCATTTCAGCTGTTTTACATAATACTGCTGGAGAGAATAGAGAAAAGAAAGAGCTAGAAAGAGAGAGAGAGAGAGAGAGAGAGAGAGAGAGACAGCGAGAAAAGCTGGAATAGAGGGTTTGTGATTTTAGAGAATTTTAAATTTTCCAACATATATGTTCCTTCCAGTTATGTTTTCTACCAATTTCTACCAGTCCAAGATGCTCTTTTTGACACAATGAAAGTGGATAGCGAGTTATATTGTCAAGCTCCAAAAAGGTAAAAAAAAAAGCACACTTTAAGTCAGGGGTGGTGGATAAGTTAAAGTTGATTTAGTGACGAAGAAACAAATACATACACTAAACTCGTGACCAAATGTAACTACGTTCCCGAAATTAATTCACAAACCCACACACATAGTATTGGGAAAGTTTATTCGTTACAAGCAGGGCACGTGTTGAGGGGGGATGTGAGGGGATACCATCCCCCTTGTTGCAAGAAATACCTAAAAAGCATCCCCCTTGTAAAACCACCATCTCCCTATACCATCCTCTTTAGATTAATTGTATTATGTATTACTCATGTATTAGTTTGATAAATAACAGACTTTAAATATGGGCGATTAGTTAGTGAGAATTAGATTTTGACATGTGTGGGGTTGCCAGATTTCTGTAGGTGAAATCTATGAAGGTAAAATAGTGCCTAAAAAATTTGCATGTTCAGAGTAAGATTTGTCAAAGCATAAATTAAGTTACTAGTGTGATAGAAAAATTTGCATGCACAGGGTAAGATTTGTGAAAGCGAAAATCTAATTGCAAACTTTGCATGCGCACAGAATGTTAGGTAAAGGTGTAAATCAAGTTGCAAACATCAGAAAAAAAATATTAGCTATACTTTAATGCTTTGCTTAAGTGTAATTCATGTATTGTGGATCTGTAACTTCATATTAACACAAAGTAAATTTGGTGTGTATTCTTCTGAATTCCTTTTTTTCGCGCTTAAACTTTTGGCACAGTTGCTTAAATATTTGGTGCAGTTTTTGCGCCTAAACATGGCCAAAATCATTGCAAAACTGCAATCAGCAATATGCAAGCAAAGAAAGGTTGTCATGAACAGCAAAACGGATTTATGTTTTGCAGCATAAATCACCATTTACTTAAACTGTATGGAAAATGCAGCTTGGACATTCAGCAAAATATCTCTTTTTGTGTTTCATATAAAAATTTAAGTTATACGGGATTGAATCATCACGAGGGTAAGTAAGATTTTAAACCTTTACAAAACATTCTGTGCGCATGCAATTTATTTTTACGCTTGTAACTTGATTTACGCTTTTACAAATCTTACTCTGCGCATGCAAATCATTTAGCCACTATTTTACCTTCATAGAAATCCCCCAATTAGATCTTTACACTTGTAAATTTTGGAAATATTCTGCCAGGGTGACACTTTAGTCACGCAATCTGGCAACCTTGAGCGCACAAGCCACTATGAAAAGATGCTGGTTTTCTGAAAACACTGTAAAACAGGTATGTTGGAGTTTAGCGATGGGTTGGCTTGTCCTTCCTAGTGTTCACTAGTGTTCAAATTCCTGAAAAAAGAAATGTTAGCAAGACTAGTGCAGGATAATCAGACAAAAAAGCAGAGAAACACTTGTTCTAAAACATAAATCATTTTTAAAAATGCTTTTTTCCACCAAATCAAAGTCACTGGGTGAAACCAACATGGTACCCATTTTTTTGTTTATGTTGACCGTAAAAAGATAAAACAGAGCGGACACCCTCAGACCCTCAAGACAGAGTGCAAAGTTTTAAAAAACATCTGATATTCAAGTTTTTTAAGTTTTTCAAAAATGTATGACACCAAATGACACAAAGATTACATTTCAGAGAACATGACAAGTGTTTTAAACAAGATTTGTGAAATATTTTCATTTTAACACCTTGAACAACCTTGTCAATGACTCATAAGTGTTAGACTCCCTCCCCCCCCAAAAAAAACACCATCCCCCTTGAATTTTTCTGGTTATAAAATATGAACAAACAACATGACAGACGACCTCACACACGTAATTGCATTGATTTGCACAGAACTGAAAATAATAATGTCCAGTTTGGGAGAGATGGGTGATTTTTAAATTAATTTATTTGTCTCGTGCTTCCCAATGCCTTTCTCTCCATTTCATTGCCTGCTGGGTATTGCCGGTCTCTCGCTCATTGGGACAGTGCGCACAACTGACAACTCAGGTTTAAAATCCATTGTAGCATTTGCAATGGGGTTGTGCAATCTGAGACTTCCAGTCGATGAGTAAACAGATGGGACAGCACTTATGAGATGCTTGATAAAGTTCTAAAGCGACAACCCGTTATTTAAACTGTGTCACTATCACCTGTGCTGGTGAGGAGAGAAGCTGACATCCACACTCTCACTGAAGCAGATATCTCATCCTGCACCAGCAACTTCTAGTTGACTTGGAATAGATTAATTTTAATTAAAGGAAAATTCCAGGTTCAATAAATATTAAGCTCAATGGAAAAAAATTGTGATATAATATTGATTACCACAAAAAAAATATTTTGAACTGCCCCTCCTTTTCTTTAAAAAAAAAAGAGCAAAAATCTGGGTTACAGTGAGACAATTGAAGTGTGGAAGTGAATGGGGCCAATCTGTAAATGTTAAAATACTCACTGTTTCAAAACTTCTTTTATGTAACTGGTTTATGCTTATTGTCTTGTTATCTTGTTTGTTCATTGGCTTATGTAAAAAAATGGAGGACAAGATGCAAAGTGATGCAACGAGAATCATTTTTTATTCAAATTGTTACCCTTTGAATCGTAATCTAATTGAATCCTGAGAAACATTCACACCTCTACTTTAAGTACCATACATATAGTCCATATGTCTAGTGGACTACATTTCTAAGCAAGTCTCAGAACAGACCCAAATTAAGATGTTTTGACATCACAGTTTTCACCCATTAAGATCCTAAAACACTAACTAATTAAGATATATATACTGTATGTATATATATATATAGTGTCAGAAAGCAGGAAGTCCTATCACAGGGTTAATCCTGCCCTGTGATGGATCTCACTAATCCACACTGATCACTTCTCGAGCCACCACATGACAGATCATCAGAAGGAACACTTAATCAATGCCCACCCCTACCAGAACCAAGCCCACATCGTGCTGCATGGCTCAGATGAGCACTGAGAACAGGCAGAGACCTCGGGAGCATGTGGAAAGACAGTGGAGCTAAAAGTGGATCATGTAATTTGTGAAGTTGATCAAGAGGAAGTGGATCAATGCTCTGTAATTGAAAACAGCTCAAAGGCTGTCTTTATCTGATCAGGCCTTCATTTGAGACCACCGCTGTACAGCTAAACGCCTGCAGATGGGCGTCATGTAACAAAAGCCCAGCTGTTAGTCAGCAGGGAAGCCCACAGATGGGTTTACGTTGTTAACTGGACCATACTGTACGTGCTCTATACATACTGCACAGTGTGTAGGAAGGGAACACAATGTACACTATACTAGACTGAGGGTTATTTATCTCACAAAGTCTAGATGTACAGTGGCATGCACTCCACGGTGGTGGAAATTCAATAAACGGCGAGCAGGACCGTTCCATCACAAGTGGCCTTCCCTTAATTAGTGTTCTATATCAATTAAGTGTATCAATTAAAAATTACAACTGAAATTTGTTTCTCATATGGAGTCTAATGATCATTGGCTCTGCTAGGGGCCTTAGCACTGCAGGGGCCTGTATTAATGCTGATGGCATTTCATTTCCTCCCTGGACAATACCTCCTCAAGATCAGAGGGAAGAAAGGGCTATGAAACCATCCCATTACTAAAGAGGCTTTACCGACTAGTCGACTTGTTAACTGTGACTGCCAAATATATTTGGAATTATACAAAAGTAAACTATCAAACAGTCATGACATTTGAAATATTCATGAATGAAACTGTTTACTTATGGTTTTGCGGTTGGGTCCAATTGTGTTTTTAACTGCCCATTTTTCAATAATAGTTCCTTTGAAAAACTTGAATCATATTATGACTGGTTCAGAAGCAATGAACGCTGATTTGAGGGGGAAAAGAAAATGCACATACATAGCTTAAGAGCTCGTGAAACAAGACATGCACACATACTGTATCATCCTGTACTGGGGCGCACATCACTAGAGCATGTTTTCATACACCAACAATTAAAAATAGCGCAGATGGGCGCAAGAACACATTTGTGCTCAAAACAGCAAGAGGCAGCAGCTGAATGAAACAGAATGGCTTCTCCTTTTCAGAGTTGTAACTTGACACTGCATCTTTTAAAAGCTGTGCCAGATACATGACAACAGTCTAAGACATCTGTCTATTGCATGATTATATACAAACATAATTCAAAATAGTCCAGATGGGTCTTCTATGGTGTTCAGGAATATTTCGGCCACACAAGGGCTGTCTGTCCTGCTCTCTCTCGCTGTTTCCAAACTGAGCGCCAGTGGGCGGGGCCAGGGGTGTAATGACTTAAAGTAGATGTTGATGTTGTTGCAGCTTGGTTTTGGGGATTAAGTTTTGAGCTATGA
This sequence comes from Moxostoma hubbsi, assembly GCA_032164185.1. NCBI lineage: Eukaryota > Metazoa > Chordata > Actinopteri > Cypriniformes > Catostomidae > Moxostoma > Moxostoma hubbsi. The sequence continues at coordinate 27,420,382 of JAVLUX010000018.1, read as the reverse complement.
CATTTACAGTATGTTTTTATAGTAGAATGACCTCTTATATATATATATATATCAAAATATCAAGAAAAAGTTTATTCCTCATTACATGACCCATATATGCGAACCAAGCTGTTGTTGCAGACAAACTAATATGCTTTCAGTTTTCCATTGTTATCAGAACATTAATATTTTTTTCCACTGAAAACTTAAAACTTAATTATTTTGCATGTGGCCTTAGTTTTGAGACATATTTTTGCACCATTTATGACAATGCAAGTCTCGTCTGGTAATTGAGATATGTCATTGTATCACAATTCAATGGAAAGGAGGAGGCAAGAACTAGCTTGACGTTATGAATAATATTTGAATAAAAAATTAAAACAACAGACAAAACACACACGATGGACATACGACCGTAAACGATCTCTCTCTCTTCTCGCACCACCGTCCGCAATCGGCCTTTATCCCTTAATTAGCCCAAGCTCAATTAGCCCGATAAGGGACCGGGTGTGTATAATCACGACCCGGCCCCACCCTCTGCCCTGTCACATTCCTCCCTTGTTCTCTCAGGCTAGGGAGCCCCCGGCATGACGTACACCCCCCCCCCCCCCTTTCCCTGGGGGAGGGCATGCCCTAAGCCCCGTCTGCCGGCAGGTCATCCCCATCTACCTGGATGAGGGAGGGGACAAGAGGAGGGAAACAGAAATAATTAAACTTTGGGGGGGGGGTACTTCCTGTAACAGTGCAGTACCCCCCCAAAAAACACAAAAATTTAAACGAGAGGGAAAAGGCCAAGGCAGAGCGGCAGTGAGAGAGAGAGAGGAGAGAGAGATGGAAAAAAAAAACACTTACTCGCCAGTTCTCTGATACGCCGTAGCTTGGTCCCCGGCCACTCCTCCACCCTCAAACAGATGACAACCGCGCCTCCCCGGGCGGATCGGAGGCAGTCCTCCAGCCCCTGGCGGACGGAACGCCCCGCCGCGTTCTCGGGGAACAGAAGGGGTCTCCCCCGCCCCTGGCAACGGTTCTCCCACTCCAGGCGGTCGGCAGCGAGCCCCTCCCCGCTTGTGGTCAGCGGTCTCAGACCCCGCCGCTTTTCAGTGGCTGGTAGGGGACTCCTCCGCCCCTGGCAGCGGCCCTGACCACTCCAGGCGGTCGGTTAGGAGCCCATTCTCCCCTCGCGGTCGCCGGCTGTTCCTCCGCTTCCAGACGGCCGCGGCTGCTCCATTGGGGTGGACGGTAGTGGAGAGAACTCTACTATGGCATATCCCTCCTCCTTCCCGGGTTTCGGCACCAGTGTAATGCAATTCAAATGAAAGGAGGAGGCGAGAACTGGCTTGACGATATAAATAAAATTTTAATGAAAAACTTAAAACAAAAGACACAAACACACACATGACGGACATGTCCGTAAACGATGTGTGTATAATCACGACCCGGCAACGCAGTGTTTGACTTGCCAGCAACATCAAAGACCCCTGCAAAGCAAAACAACTGATGCTGCATGCTGCATTGTGAGTATTTCATGGATGTAACCAAATATCCAAGATTGGGTGGAGCCAAATGTAAAAGTTCAGGAATCGCCTTTGAAGAACCCATATGGATCAACCACTATTCTGAATTCCGATAAGGTACATGTCCCCTTCAGTGTTTACAGTGATTAAAGCCCTGGAATCGTTCACATAAGGTAAACATTGACCTGCCAACTAGTCGATTACTTTTCTGGAAATTAGTATTCGTGCAAGCCCTACTACAAATCCACATCAGTTTTGCTTCTTGGTATTAGGCATTGCAATGTGTTTGTGTATACCTGTGTCAGTGTGTGCCATTGTGAAATGTGTGGGAGAGGAAAGAGTGAGGGCTCCCTTGAAAGCAGAATTTCGGGCATCCCCAACTCCCCTCCCCCCCCCTTCTCATATGCTCTCTTATTCTTTCGCTTTCATCTTCAGTCACTCTGCTTCCCTACTGCGGCAAACGTCCCATTTCCATTCATCACGCATTCATTCATTTCCTGCACACTCATTCCCGCTCTCTTTCATTTCTGGTAAACAAACCATCCTCCTGTTCTATTGGGAATAGCATTGAGATGAAGAAAAGTAAAACGCAACTCGGTTGATCAACATCTCAGATACTGCAGATGCATGCATAATAGGAGTGTAAAACCTAAAGTTGACAGTTCCTCATTTACACACAAATTTGCCCTCCCCTTTTTTTATGAAGGCTGTATATGCTTTTGTAGAGTCTCTCTAGTTCAGGGTTTCCCTTGGGTTTCATGAGGGAACTCCAGGGGGTTCGTGAGAGGGTGAAAGGGGAGAGTAAATTTGCGTCATTTAATTCCAAATGTCCCTCATTTGACAAATAAAAAACAACAAACTAAGCATGTCAATTTTTTCTAATTATCCTTCTGTCTATGCAACTTCACTCTTTATCTCTCGTTTAGGTAGCAGGTCACTGTTTTCTTGGACGGTTGACAAAACTCTTAAAATATAATCTATAATTACCTAAAATATAAATAAAATGTCCCCTACATGCCCCCTACCCAAAGTTACAATGCTTGCTGCTGCTCTAGCTGTGTTACTTCTATGAACATTATTTTTAATTATTGAAAATGAATATATTGGCTTTATCAAGATATCAAATGCACTTACACAAATGGAATGACATACATTTATAAAAATATCAGAGAAATGGAGAAAGTTATGACCATTTTACAATGTTTTAGTTGTAAATTTGACTACTGTGCTAGATAATGATTATACTGTATGTAGTGCAATCTTTGATTGTGATAGAAATATCAATAATGAATTAAATGTATTAATATTATAATAAGAACAATAGATGCCTTGGTGATTTCTCAGTGCCAGCAAAGCCTTTTCTGTTGGCGTAACATGCCTAATAAATACATATTTTCCATCCTTTCATTCTCATTGACCATTTTGGTTATGTATTTTCAAGTCTTTTCACTCCTAAATCATCTTCAAACGAATAGCACAAAACAAAAAGTTTATCCAATCAGAATTTATTCCTCGATGCTTACAAGCAAAGTGTGACAACTGTTTCACAAATCACATGCCTGAAGCAAAGCTCATTAGTCAAAGCAGCATGTGAGTTTGAGCTCCACCCCGTCAGGCCTTAAGAATTTCCACAGAATCCCTCAACACTGCAGTGAATAGGCATCTAAAGTCAGATTGTCAGATTCATCAGCCAATCAGATTGATATATTTGTTCTTTATGGGTGTGGTCTTTAGGATATTTCCCAGTCCAGGCCTTCTAGCTGGCCTTGAGTGACGCAATCACACTTTAAGTGATGTAATTTGAAAACGAAGAGTGCAAGATCTTGTTGACAAGTTGGCTGTCATCACTGCTGGTATTGCCATTGAGAAATAGATCCTTATGGATTTAAAAACCTTAGATGTTCTGCATGATCATGCGATTGATTCATTAAATAAGAAAGACTGAATTTCACTTCAAGTAAATTGGTAAGTGCCTTTTGTATTGTTATATATCAGGAGTTTTCTAAGTGTAAATTAGGCTGCTTGAGCATTCAGTGTCGGATCAAGTTTTGAAAAGTAACCGTGTACCCTGACATCGTGCGTAATTGTCAATGGCTCGCGGCTGAATAGATAAAGTAATAAAGTTTCATTAAAATGAATGAAAAAGAGCAAAGATGTAAAATTGATTACATTTCGGAAGTATAACTTTACTTAAAATATTAGGTAAATCATCAATGTGGTACAGTTGACAAAAAGTTTGGGAACCCCTGTTCTAGGCCCTGTTCTAGGCTAAGCAGCTCATTATAGTGATCTAAACTAGATAGTTTTTCTAGGGGTGGGACTATCTGGTTGTCAAACTAATGAGAGATGGGTGGAGTTTTCTGGAATCTGTTTCAAAACAGTGATTATTTTTGCAATTCTTTTTAGTTTCATTAGTGGCGCAGAAAAGACACACATCAGCTTTAACATATAAAATTGAGTGTGCCCTTAGAAGTATCTGAAAGATAGGTGTAGGACCCACCAGCCGGTTGTGTGCAGAACTCTACTGACACCTCCTTCTTCTCTCTTTGCTCGAGGGGCATCTGCCAGGGCATCTGATGGGGTCTGGCCACCACCCGTATCTTATACACCGTCATGGGCTTCAGATTGTAGAACTGGTATTTGTACCCGCCGGGCTTTACCATATCATACTCCACATCGTTTAGGAATATTGTGTGGCTGTAGTTACTGTTGCTTGGCATCCAGGCGAGTTCGGCGGATACTTGTGTAATGTTCTCCACGCAAAGGTAGTAGGGTGCCACCACCACATCCGTTCCCACCAGCAGCGTGCAGCGCAGTGGATCCGAGAGTCCCCGCTCAGTCACGCTTTGGATGGAGATACGATGTGTACAGGAAGCCAGGTTCAGCTTTTCAATAAGAGACTTGGTGCGGCCACAGAAGGGCACGCTCATGCGCAATTCTTGATCCACCAGAACATTGTAGCCACTGATGGGAGCCCATCCGGGCAGCACCACTGGAGGGTCCCAGCTTATGATCACACTCTTGGCCAGCTGCTTGATCAAAGTAATGCGGCGGGGGTAAGGCACGATATCTTCTCCAATCTCATCGATGCTCACGTCCAGCGTGCCTGTGCCATTGCTGCATGGTCCCAAAAAGTCCATGCCCAGCCCCATGCTCATGCCTAGGCTGCTCACCCCACTGCTGCTGCTGGTGCCTGTCCCGGTGCCCGAGCCCAGGGCATCCAGCTTCTCTGACAGAATCGTGCTGAGTGTGCTTATGGCGCTGCTCGGCATGGAGGTGAGACTGTGGTTGAGGTAGGATGGTTCCTTTATGCGGTCAGAGAGAGGAACCGAGGGAAACTCCTCATCCTGAAGAAAGTCAACAAAGTTGGATGGGACAAGACCCTGCTGTCCATCCAACAACTCCCCTGGATAAAAGAGAAGATAGTGGGGAAAGAATAGACTAAGCATTTTCCCATATTCTAAAATGCAAAATTTTCAAGTCGGTCATTATTACTTTTTAAACATACTTTTATAGAGATTACACTAATAAATATATATTTATAGCTGATAAAAGAAGGAGAGCTTAACTAGAAAAATGTACATACTGTATAAGAAATTTCTGACATTTCTGGAAATAACAACTTTAAAATTCCACATTATTTCCAGGTTTTACATGACCGTGTGAACCCTGCATTTTACATAAGAATTTGATAATGCTAGCACACTGTAACAGCAAGCAGCTGCAATACAAATAAAAACTACTCCTATAAGTAAAAATGACTAAAACTACTAGTCCTGGAATCTGACATACCCTCGTAGAAGCCATCCTCATCCATAGTCCCATAAACATATAAGTACTTCCCAGCCACCAGGGGGAGCTCTGCTTCAGGGTGCTCATTGGGGCCATCATCAGGGTTGTAACTGGAAGAAACACCAAATTCAACTCATGAATGGTTTACTTAGGCCAAGTTCGGAATGGCGTACTACCACACCACTCTTTCTATTTCAGTATTAAGAGTAGTATGGGTGGTATGCCATTCCGAACTCAGCTATAGTATCAAGCCCATGTTTTGCATTAAAGGAATATTCTGGGTTACATTCTATTGACAGTGGAATTCAATGGAAGTCAAAAGGGCAAGATGACCATAGAATTTAACAGTTAATAATGTTTTACATCTGAGATGTTAAGTTCCCTGAATCATCAATTCTCTGTTGAGGTGGAACTACATTTCCAGGCAGATTAATTTCTGGTTATTTTTTATATTTGATCAAAATTCCTTTTAGTAGTGTTGGCTTATTTAAATAGTGCTTGACGGATGCTTGCATTTCTTGGAATCCATATGGGATGTCAGAAAATATTGATATATCGATTATTGATCGGCACATAATTTTATTGATATATTTTTGAAGCATCAATATGTTTAAATCAGCTGATAATTAAATTAGAAGCCTAATTTGTACGCTTTCCAATTCACTCAGTTGACCTTCTGTTTAATAGTGTGGCATAACAGCTTTGGGAGACCACAAGAGGGTGCTGTAACATTTACTGAAGCCGGTTGCGGTCATGAACACACACACACACACACATACACACACGCACACACACACACACACACACACACACACACACACACACAGGATGAGCTGATGAGGCGCAGAAGATGGCAGTTCAAAGTTACAAAGTTTATTGAACTTCTTAAAGGATGAACAAAGTAGCAATGATGAGCATATGACATAATGCATAAGGCATTTTGTAAATATTTGCTAGTATAATGGTTAGTGTATGAATGAATATTGTGTAACTGTGCAAGCTGAACAATTCGAAATAGTGATGTTTATTATGCAATTTCTCTGTATGTAGCCTTCAATACGCTTCATTCAAGCTGTCAAAACACAAAAAGACATACTAGTAACTGAGTTGCGCTCTGTGGCACTTCAGAATTTTGACGCTGAGCATTGCCGGTGTGTGTGTACCTTTGTAGAAAATAATTGTTTCGAATGTTAAAATATCGACTGGCAGACACGTCTGATGTTTAATTTACCCAGCCACTCACACTTTACCAAAGCTGTGTTAAGAAAAATGTTTGAAAAGATAAATACAATTGTGCAACGAGTAGCCCAATTTATATCTGAATTGAATCCCAATATATATTGATAAAAATCTTCCAATAATCGATGTGTGAAATCCCAAGCCTAGTATCCATGCACATATATCATGCAAAGGTTTCCGGGTTTACATGGTCATTAAAAGACTGGGCATAACTTTGCAGAGAGAAGGTTGGTACACACACACACACACACCACTTAATTCTAACACAAGTAATGTTTAAGATATGTGGTTATGCTATATAACAGCATGACTGCATATTTTATATGTTTATTTTGGCCCATAGGCTTAATCATTATAGCTAATGACATGCTATAACATATCATTACAGCTACTGTAATATAATTTTGAAACCTATTATTAAAGCTAATCCTTTTGTACCTTATTATAACATGGTGTATGTACAATATGTAGTAGGACCACTCACTTGTAGCGAGCAACACACAATCGCACTTTGCCTGTGTATCTGGGCTTAGATCTGGGGGAAGAGCTGAGCTCTTTGTCCATCTGAGAAGGGAAAAGGTAAGAGAAAGAGAGTAAAAACAGAAAGATAGACAGAGTTACTGGTCAGCTTTACTATCTTACATTATTGCTTTTGAGCAGCTTTTAAAACAGCATGCTATGCTTAACCAGAACAGAAGGAGTCAAACGCACAGCTATGAACAAATCAATGTGCCAGAAAACTGGACAAATGTTTTTGGAGTAGATATTTCATTAAAGTTTAGTACAACTATTAGGCAAAAAAGTCTGAAATTCAGTAGCTTGAGAGACTGAGAGCAACGTACAGTGTGCAATCTGATAATGTGGGCGATTAAGCCAATATCACCAGAAGAGCACAGTCCGAGCGGACAGATTGGACTATTCACACCCACACACATACTCTGTGTGTCCGCACACACTCGTACACAGCCTGTCACTGTAAACTGTAATAATTATCATAATTGCCAAATCACATGACACACTACTAGAATATGCTTTGCCCTATTCTATTCTACAGTGCATTCAATGCAGCACTGAAATTACTCTTACATCTTTATATTCTTGTCCACAATATTCAGTTCAAACATTGTTGTAGATCTTTTTAGTTTTCGGGGGTGCCGTTTTTAAATTTAAACGTAAATCTAAACATTTTACAATATTTAATCAAAAATCTTGAAACTCTCCCAATGACTTGCACTTCTGCATTGTAATATTTGCATGCTAAATGGTGCTTGCATTTATTTGGATACTGAATTGTGATTAACAGAGCACAGAAAACAAGACAAGCTCAATTTCAATTACATATGATCAAAACCCACTGAAACCTCAGCTTAATCTAAAATAACACTATTCTAATTCTTTTGCCATCCTGTTAGCACTTGTATTTCATTTAGGAAAAGCAATTCTATTCTATTTTATTCTATTCAATTATATTCTATTCTGTGGAACCTCAACACTTTTCACCTATTTCATTCTCAGCCTAACAGCCTTTAAAAATAAACATTTTCAAAATGGCATGAAGGGTTAACTTCAAAGGTGAAATGAGCTTATCGATTGATTGATTAGTACTCACATTAGTGGCGATGACGGGCCGCACCTCTGACAGGAAGGCCCGGCGTGGGGTAGAGGATGTACTGCGAGACAGAATTGTGGGTTTGACAGACAGGAGCTCTGCCTTCTCCCCCTCAATCATTTGCAGAGGCCGAATGAGCTCCGAGATCTTACTTAACGAATCCTCATTATCTAGACACACACACACACACACACACACACACACACACACACAAGGTGAATGATTACTTCATTACTGTGTACAGCCTCCGCTGTTTCACTCTTCATCTCAGCACATCAGTGTTGATCTTATAAGCCTTATGATTTTTCAGAGCTAAATAAATTTTTTCATATTACCTTATGAGAAAGGTAAAGGTGGTAGGTAGCATAAATAATTCATGATATATGAAAGATGGTGAACTGAAGATGAACCAATATGAAGTGAACTATAAATCAATACATTAAATCAATCAATTAACAGTGGGGTTCACATTGAAAATCTAAGTTAAAGGGATAGTTCACCGAAAAATGAAAATTCTCTCATCATTTACTCACCCTCATGCCATCCCAGATGTGTATGACTTTATTTCTTCTGCTGATTTTTAGAAGAATATCTCAGCTCTGTTGGTCCTTTCAATACAAGTGAATTTTGGCCAGAAACCTGAAGGTCCAAAAAACAAATAAAAATGCACCAAAAAAGTAATCCATAAGATTCCAGTGGTGTAATCCATGTCTTCAGAAGTGACATGATATGTGTGGGTGAGAAACAGATCAATATTTAAGTACTTTTTTTACTATAAATCTCCACTTTGACTTTCATATTCTTCTTCTTTTGTTTATGCTTCGTGCATATCAACATCTACTGGGAAGGGAGGAGAATATATAGTAAAAACTATTAAATATTTATCTGTTTCATACCCACACTTATGTCACTTCTGAAGACATAGATTTAACCACTGGAGTCTTATGGATTACTTTTAGCTGCCTTTATGTGCTTTTGGACATTCAAAGTTCTGGCCATCATTCCCTTGCATTGTATGGACCAACAGAATTGAGATATTCTTCTAAAATCTTTGCTTGTGTTCTGCAGAAGAAAGTCTTACGCATCTGGGATGTCAAGAGTAAATGAAGAGAGAATTTTCATTTTTGGGAGAACAATCCTTTTAAAACTGAAAATACAGAACAGAACATTAACATTTATCGCCATTAAAGCAACAGATGACATCCCAAATACTAAGAAATTCTGACATTGATCATGACATGACAATTTGTCAATTAAACTTGTAATTTCATATCATGCTGTTAATATAATTTGTATGGAAAAATACTGTATTAAATTAGAAAAGTGTAAAATAGAGTAAAAGCATTTCCACAAGGGGACTTTGTACCCCACTTAATCCCCACTATATATTGTATATTTAATATTTTGTAAATTAATTAAAATTGATAAAATGTGCAACAATACTGAAATACATTCACTTATATGATACATTTACATCATTACAAGAATCCATTACATTGCATGAACTTTGTGGAATTTTTAAGGAAGTGTCAATACATTAGTGTCAATACATTATCTCCTTCAATATACCTTTCCCTGAGGGGGCAGTGAGGCCATTGAGGAGCTGGGAGAGGGTGAGGGGTTTGGTGGGTGAGCCAGGTGAATCGCCACCTGTGAACTGACTACTGCTCAGGATGTCTAACTTTCCAGCCTGCAATCTAAACTTCTCCAACTCTTTAGACAGCTGGTTAAACTGCTCACTCTGCGCCCGGCATTTTCCCTCCAGTTCTCTCACTTTAGCCTGAAAGGAAAGAAAGAAAGAGAGAGAGAGAGAGAGAGAGAGAGAGAGAGAGAGAGAGAGAGAGAGAGAGAGAGAGAGAGAGAAAGAGAGAGAGAGACAGAAAGAAACAAAGAAGTTTGAAAATTAAAGAAAAAAAGTGTACAAAGTGATCTGGCTTCTCTCTGGTAAAGCATACTAAAATTCTAGCAGAAACTAACATTTACAATTTACTAACAGCATTTACCAACATCTACACTTCACAATAATACACCTAACTGAATGAACACTAATAAATGGAGCCTACCAACTCTACCAACATTGAATGCGGTTGGTAAGCACAGGACAATGGTGGCAATCTACAATTCTACAGTATGGCATACATCTAAAAGGAGGTTTTTCCTACCAAAAACTGCATTGTGCCCTTAGTGCGAAGGATACTTCTCAGCTTCCAACAACAGAATCAAACAAAGACAGGAGTTAATCTATGTTCTGCTGTTATCGTACAACAAAACTCTGATATTGGTCATGGAGTTAGTGATAAAAAGTAATAGTACATGGAAAAGGATATCACACATGCCAAAATAAAAGCTGTTTATGTCCAATTATTTGACATACGGTTATTACTTACTTGAATAACATACTATTATACAGTACATCAATGCTATTAAATGCACTTAAGGATCACGAGAGTTTGCATTTTAATAAGCCAACTGTAATGTGATCTGTTAGGAGCCGTTCACACAGAACATATTCTTGCATTCAAAAACAGCTAGTTAAAGTGTTTCAAGACATGTTAGAGTTGAATTTTATCTTCAAACAGCATCTTAAAAACGCAAAAATTTACAAAATGCTTTATGCATTATGTCTACGCATAGACATAAGTCCACATAAATCACTTAAGGCTTTTTTTATATAACAGGAAGGGGGGAGGGTTGGATATGTGATGTTCTACAATCCATCAGTTATTGTAACTGTCACTTCTCACATCTAATCTGATCTACAAATGCACCTATTGCTGAGATGCTAACAGGATTGAGCACAATGCAGCACTCATGCAGCACAACAGACAGTTAGGCAGGCAGTGAATGAGAAACTCTACCCTCAAAAATAACAAATGAACTTTTTAAGCGGTTTGTATGATTATGAGCATCTCATGGTCATGCCTTACAATACAGAAGCTGCTTTAATCTTCCTTTATCTCCTGTGTTGAACTTTTGTATTATCAGACAATCTGCCACGTAAGAGGCACAAAAGGATACATGGATGGTTTAAAACTGGGTTAAAACTTAAAAACCACAATGGAAAAGACCTTTTTGTGTTTTATCAAGTAGTAGTTCATAGGCAGTTCATTTTTCATTTGTTGAAAATCTATAAGAAAAGGGCATGCCCCAACACTAGAAAACTTAGACTATAATACATTTACTGAATACATTTAATATAATAGTGTCTTGTGTAGGAGCGCTACATTTTTTAGATGCTTTGTCAGGAACTTCAACTATTAAAAACGTATCTCGAGACATCTGCAATATAGCTTTTCTAAGCACAAGGATGCATTCCATGTAAACTGCCCCTTTACATGTCCCCAAGCAACACAGACTGGTGATGGGCAATCACAGACAAGCGGAGTGATACAGTGATGCGTTGCTGTGCTGTTATACTAAATAACAGCACTCCTGGAATGCTGATCATCCAATCACAGTAGAGGACCGGAAGTAACTGCTGTAATATATATAGCATAAGCATAATATACTGTATAGTAGTATAATTTTTCATTCTAAAAAATACTAGGCAGTCATCTGACTTAGAAGAGAAGCTAAACTGAACCTTCTGTCTTCACACTTATTTCAACAATTATAAACACAAACAATTTTATTTGGGTGTGTATAAAATGACTATGAAGACTGATGGTTAGTACTAAAAAAGGTTCAATCATTTGATCTATGGCAATATAGATCAAAGGTATTGATCAAATGTTAACAGATCAATCAATGATTTGAGCGGTTATTGACAGGACAGCTAAACGAGGTGACAGGAACTACCCCCAATGAACCACACGGGAAAGAGAGGGAGATCTTTGAGGAGAAGTAACTCGAAAATACCTGCATGCTGTCCAAGTGATTCTGTATATGCAAAAAAAAAAAAAAAAAGTAACAGTGACAAGAGATGTAAGAAACCAAATAAATCACAGTTGCACACACACACACACACACACACACACACACACACACACACACACACACACACACACACACACACAAACACACACACGCATGCATTTCAACAAGCACAGCTCCTAAAGTCACAAATGAGACCCAACATGAGCACAGGGTAGCACATTTTCAATGAATTGCAGCAATGAAAGAAATGAGCAAAGCAAAATATGGTAATTAAATCTTACAATGTGTGTTTCAGAGAGATCTATTGATATGATTTCAAAATTAAAACATTTACCACAGGCAGAAAAATGATGAAGCTGGTGAACAGGTGATTTGCAGAAGAACATCTATTTTTTGTTTTGTTTTTAATCTTCAAAATAAATCTATATAGCTCAAGATGTAATAAAACAAAGATAAATAAGAAGTGACTCATATGGTTGCCAGATTTTTGGCTAATATGATATAATACATGATGACGCAAGTGAAATGATCTGTACTTTAAAGGCCAGCCAATGTATGATTAAAAATGCATGTTTATATGCATACTCACATACAAATACGTAGTCACTAGCATACATGAGCAGACATTCATTACTCACCTCTAACAGATGGACGGCACCTTCATGATCCTTCTTGGCCTCAACCTGAGCCTTAACATCATATAAAAAAAACAACTAATTAATAACGAGGCAGTCCCAATAATACTTGTAAAATTAGTAGTCTTTTTTCAGAGCTGCTGTTTTAGCAGAGCTAGCTGTTGATTGTAAAGGGAATAGGTGATATAACTACAGTGATTTAGAACACTTACGTACAGTAAAGGGGGCAAACAGTCCACTAAATCCATAATGCTCAATGTCCAAATCTATAGCTACATGGCCAAAAGTATGTGGGCACCAACGCTACACCATATGTGCTTGTTGAGCATTCATTTTCAAAATCATGGAAATAAATAGGGAGTTGGTCCTCTGTTTGCTGCCATAATAATTTTCAGCAAAGGCTTTGCACTAGATGTTGGAACAAGGCTGCAGGGATTTGCTCCTATTGAGACAAAAGAGGAAAACACATCAGTGAGGTCAGGCACTGATGTTGGGCGATGGGGCCTGGCTCACAGTCAGCAATCCAATTCATCCCAATGGTGTTCAGTGAGGTTTAGGTTTGGGCTTTGAGTAGGCTGTGAAGTTCTTCCACACCAGACTAAGTAAACCATTTTACTGGTGGCATCCACTGACCACTGCAGCAATGTTTAAATCAACTGAGCTCTTTGGTACAGTAAATGTTAGTCTAAGGAGATTGAATAGATGCATACTTGATTTTAGCCTTATTTAATTATACAGGAATGTCCTCATACTTTGTCCATGTAGTGTGTATACCAGATATAACATCCATTTAACAAGCAGATGAAACGAGAAGCATTCAGTTAATACAAGTGTATTCAAAAAGTTCTCTTAGTCTGTAACACTGTATTTTATTTGTTTTCTGTGCAAGTAATATCCATCTATTCCAAAAGGTTTGGTTCAATAAGCTTTAAGCAACAAGGATCCAATTCAGTGCAGTATAGGGTCATTCATTGTAACTAACAGCAGCTGTGGAGAACAACATTCAGTTATACTTGTATAGAGGAACAACTTTTTGAGAGGCAGCCTCAAAACACAAGGAATTATTTCTGAAGCATGTATAGAGATGCACTTTTGAACAGCAAAACTACACACAAGATGTCTTGATGATGGTGTGTGTGTAATTTCCTCTTTGTTTATGCTCCACTGTAATCATAGCGCTCTATTCAATGAAGGCAGACAATAAGTCAAATGTTTCGACAGGCGACAATGCTCTGGCACTCTGGAGAAAATGTCAGATTTCATTAGAGGTTAATTTACCCTGAGCAGAGAGATAGTGGCATTTTCCTCTTCATTTGAACAGAGAAATGAGAGGAATATTTCATCTAGTTACCTAAAACTGCTGAAACACTTTTTTTTAATTAAACATCTCTCTTCATTAACACCATGAAGGATTGACAGTAGGATTTTGTAGTAGGATTATATTATTGCCATTCTAAAGTCCACAGATCTGCTGCTGATTGTAAATATGCCACAAAACATGCAACACCTATACAACAAATACGGGAGAAGTTAACTAGCAGGTCATGACTGTTTCCTGAAACCGTAGTAACTATTTTGCACATCCATCGTTCAAACCACATTGGTTCAACAATATAGAGGTGTCATTAATGCCATTACACAGGGGGTGGAGTGATAACTTCTGTGGATATTGAATCATAATAGCTCATTTACACGTACTCCAGAATGCTGTTTACTGAGCGAAAGCTACTGAAGAAAAGAAAGCGGCATGCACTGTGTAATGTGACAGATACAATGCCCTGCAAGGGTGGCATTTCCCTTTACATCAGACTCCTGGGTTTCCCCAACACACTTAAGCACACCCGCACATGCACACTCTTCAAAAGCATGTAAGAATTATACTTATGCATTAACATGGACACATAAGCATGTTCTTTGATAGAAACCGTTTATATTTATATGCACATTCTATTAACAGCGTTTAATCCTTTAAATGGCTGCATTCGTGTTTACATTACATTTCAGATCACCACTTTCAGCAAAACGCTAAGAGTAAGCCATTTTTTAAGTGCATGTAACTGTTGTCAAAGTCTTAATAGAATGAAATACATACAGTATATAGAGTAAAAGATATAGAAGCCTCAGCAACGTGAAATTATGTCCGCACAGCAAACAAGGAAGTATGCTTCAAATCACAGGTGTGGAGATGTAATTCCAACTACTCAAATTTGTGATGCAGTTTGCAAACGTTCGTTTGAACTACAGTTTCGCGAAACACAAAATTGTTGAACTTTACAGGTAATGATGGGACTTGCGACCATAGTTGGCTAACAATGCTATTGGGAAACACACCACTGCTTGACTAAGATCATCCACCAGGTTGAACTCAAATCCTGGTAGCCCAGCTTATCAACCATACAGACCAGCTAATGACCATGAAATTCCACCTTGAACCATAATGAAACCATATGCAGTAAATCCAGCTGTCATCCAAAGCTAGTTTTAGCTGGAATTTCTAGCTGATTTCCCAGCTGTTTAATCAGTCAGCAGCCTTGGTGTGATACACAGCTTTTTAAAGTTGGCCTGGGTTTGAGCTGGTCTCCAGGGGTTGTTGTGGATGGTAACTCTGACCCCTCACCTTCTGCAGAAGGTCAATCTCCTGCTGCTTGGCACTGAGGACGGCCAGGGCTTGTTCATGCTCTAATTCTAGCTGCTGCCTCCTCTCTGCAGCCTCTCGCATATGCTGGAGAGAGAGAGAGATAGAGAGTGTGTGTGAGAGAGAGAGAGAGAGAGAGAGAGAGAGCATGAGGTGAGAAGAAACTCAGCAAAGGATGAACACGGACAGAATGAGAGCAATAATCAATCATTATCAAAGCCTCTTTTGGCCAGACTGCAATGCATTTAACTCCAGAGTCCTTGCACTAATCTACAGACCCTCTGTTTACATCAGTTTATAAAAGATCATCAGTCTCCAAGAGTACCAGAGACTTCTAATCCTGTATTATCTGATTTAATTGCTTACTTGAGCACATTATCTCAGGAATACTGGCAATCCACTAAGAATGAATTGTGCTTGCTCATAGCGTCGTTTATTTGCACGTGTCATCTGAGTTGTTTTTCGCACAAGATTCGCTAATGGAACTATGCAAATCAGATAATGGCACAAACAAAACAAAGTTTTTCTGAATAAAGTGAAATCTACAATAATCCTAATTTATAGAACATAGAATGGAGGGGTTGCATGTTTATTTAATTTAAATACCCATGGTGCAGTTCTATTTCTGCGCATTTAGTACCAAGTTGAACTGGATTTCAGGTGGTCCGTAAATAAGACAGGTTTTGCACCGCAATACCATGCACAAATGTGGTGCAGCTGTTATCTTATCATAAGAGATATCAGGCCCCAAGAGCACCAGAAATCCTTTAGATCCTGCAGTATCGGATCTAAACCCTCAGATTTATGTCTCCATGAGCATATTATCTAAGATAGATTGTTTGGGCACACCTTAACATACACTCACTGGACACTTTATTAGGAACACCTGTACACCTTCTTATTCATATGATTATCTAATCAGCCAATCTTGTGGCAGCAGTGCAATGCATTAAATCAAGCAGATACGGGTCAGGAGCTTCAGTTATTGTTCATATCAACCATCAAAATGGGGAAAAAAATTTACCCCAGTGATTTAGACCGTGGCATGATTGTTGGTGCCAGACGGGCTGGTTTGAGTATATTTGTAACTGCTGATCTCCTGGGATTTTCACACACAGCAGTCTCTAGCGTTTACTCAGCAGAGGTGTAAAAAGTACTTAAGTGAAAATATGGATACTGATTGAAAATTTTACTCAATTAAAAGTCCAAGTATCTAGCCAAAATCATACTTAAGTGAACGTAAAAAAGTATTTACATTAAATTGTACTTAAGTATTAAAAAAAGTAAAAAGTAACTTTTTTTCCTAGCAAGAATTAAATCAAGAGAGGAGACTGTGTGAGAGAGGATGCTGTTAAATTCGATTGGTTTGTTAAGTCACCTTTTTACTGTCTCTGATGACAGTAAATATTTCTCTGTCACATTTCTCCCCCAGTGGCATTTACAACCTGGTCAAAGAATCATCTTACAATAACTAAAATTTTGAAAAATGTGGCCTGTTGTACGTAAAATGACAATATCCTGGTGGAATGCACACCTTATTCTTGAGTAATCAAGCTAAATTGCTAATTTGGTACAAGAAAATCACTTGCCATTATAACAAACACAGTTGAAAGCTATTTGGTTCATTAAATTAAGCTTAACATTGTCTTTGTGTTTGTTTTTGAGTTGCCACAGTATGCAATAGACTGGCATGTCTTAAGGTCAATATTAGGACAAAAATGGCAAAAAAGAAACAGCTTTCTTTAGAAACTTGTCAGTCGATCATTATTTGAGGAATGAAGGCTGCACAATGGTTGAAATTGCCCAAAAAAATGAAGATTTCATACAAATGTTTACACAAAAGTCTTCAAAGGACAGCTGGCTCTAACAAGGACAGAAAGAGACGTGGAAGGCCCAGATATACAACTAACCAAGAGGATAAGTACATCAGAGTCTATAGTTTGATAATTAGATGCCTCACATGTCCTCAGCTGACAGCTTCATTGAATTCTACCCATTCAACGCTAGTTTCATTTACAATAGTAAAGAGAAGACTCGGGTATGCAGGCCTTATGGGAAGAACTGCTAAGAACAGTCCACTTTTGAAACAGAAAAAAAGGTTAGAGTTGGCAAAGAAACAGACATTGGACAACAGATAATTGGAAAAGAGTGTTATGGATCTTAAACCCATTGAGCATTTGTGGGATCTGCTAGAATTTAAGGTGCGTGAGAAGTGTCCGACAAGACAGCCACAATTATGGCAAGTGCTACAGGAAGTGTGGGGTGAAATTTCACCTGAGTATCTGAACAAACTGACAGCTAGAATGCCAAGGATATGCAAAGCTGTCATTGCTGCACATGGAGGATTTTTTGATGAGAACCCTTTCAATAAGTTTAAGAAGTTCTGATTGTATTAGTACTTCAAATTGTAATACACATTTTTCATGTTATTAATGTCCTGACTATACATTGTTATCAGTTTAATGCCATTTTGGTGAATAAAAGTACGAATTTCTTTCCATAAGAGAAAAATCTGTACATTATTCCAAACTTTTGGCCACCAGTGTATATATATTTGCAATGTGAATGATAATTTTTGACTTCAAACCATCCAATCTGTAGAAGTAGCAGGTGTTCAGAAAAAAGTTTAGGACAAAAAAGTCAGTGTTTTGTGCTCATAGATTTGAATGAATACATCACATTCTGTCGGCGGTCACGTGGTCTTTTTGACAGAAATGGTGCCTCTGCAGATGGTCTGAACTCTACACAGCCTCCATGCGACACTCCATTTGAAATGACTGACCTCTGTACTGTCATCTGTCATATGCAGTGAAAGGTAGCTTCAGTCCAATAAGATGAAAGAAAATGATCTGCAAAACTGTAAGGAGTACAAAGTACTATTTGTTCTTTGGAGGTTTAATTAAGTAAAATGACAAGTTTATAATGCACTCGAGTAAAGTGCAAATCCCAAAAAATAATCCTTTAGAATGGTGCCAAAAACAAAAAACATCTAGTGAGTGGCAGTTCTGAAGATGGAAACGCCTTGTTGATGAGTGAGGTCAACACAGAGTGGCCAGGGCAGCGTTTCCCAAAAGCATTGCAAGCTGAAGCTGATCGTAGAGACCATTGGTGCCAATGGTTTATACGATCTACTTAGGCTTGCAATGTTTTAGGAAATGCTGCCCAAACTGGTTGGAGCTGACAGAAAGGCTACAGTAACTCAGATAACCCCTCTGTACAATTGTAGTGAGCAGAATAGCATCTCAGAAAGCACAACACGTCGAACCTTGAGGCAGGTGGGCTACAAAAGCAGAAGACCACATCTGGCACTTTATTAGGACCATAGTGTTCCTTATAAAAGTGCTCAATGAGTGTATTGTATTTGGTTAGCAAGAACAGAGCTAAAAAAAACTTATTGAAAGCAAGAACAAAATGTTGTTGTCAATCAGGTTGGTGTTCATTTGCTTCACCCCTTCAGGTAAAGCAAAAACAGAAGAGAAGCATCATATCAATCAGCCAGTCTAAGCAGTCATGTTGCTTAACATGATCAATAAGTAGCTTATGGTTACGGTGCTGTACATGAAAGGGTGTGTGCAAACAGCACGGCATGTTCAATCAGAGCAGATTACAGCCCAAGAATCCCCAGCTCTCCTGACCTGTTAAAATTACATGTGACAAAAACTATCAATCCTCTTTCAGTTTGTGAAGGGTGGGTTTAAAGGGGATAAGGGGTAAAGGAGAGATGTTCCATGCTGCTATGAAAGGGTGCAGGATAGAGAAAGGTTAAAATAATCTAACCTTCTGGGGAAAAATTGTACTATGTGTGAAATACTGTATGTGATGTGATCTGATCATCGACTGTAAGTGTATATCTCAATGTTCTTTACAAACGTACTTGGCACAGAGTGTCAAATAATCTGATGTACCCCTTTAAATGTTTTTTTTTTTTCTCAATTATCAGCTATTTTAACATTTTAAAAAGAATACTATATTCTGAGTTGATAACTCAAATCAATATTTTTTGGTATGTGGACATGTAATAAACCACTCATTGTCACAAAATAAACCCCTTCAGGGTGATACAAGACCTGATTATGACTGGCTGACTTTACATTTCCCTTTACATATACTATACATATATTTTACATAACACAGAGGTAGATGAATTAAAAAACTAGACAAATATAAACCATGGCATTAAAATTAAGACAAGTATGACCATGAAATGCAAATGACTCATCTTTACCAATTGTGTGATGCTACTAGACATTGGCACCTTTGGAATGAAATCAATATCTGCATATTTTACCGATATATACAGCAACAGGATCAGGTTGTGTGTACCTCACATTCAAAAGAAAAAGCTAATTTGGTTATTGTGTAAGGGGTATAAATTTTGTGTCATGCACAAACACATTCTGTAGTGCCTTAGCTGGGCGATCATTCAGGTCACAAGACAGCATCCACACCAGCTTTTAGTACTCAGTCAAATGATCCGCATTCAGTTAGTGCTGGCTTCGTTAAAGTCTTAAGAGATACCTGATGAATGAAAAATATGGAGGGAGGCAGGGAGAGGGGAGGGGCAGGAGAGGGTTAGGGGAGGGACGGGGCACTCCAGGACTCCTAGTTGATCATAGATCCACAGTTTGAGGGCGCACGGCAGCTCTAAAAGGTAAAAAACAGTCCTGTGATACCATATACAGAGGAAGAGGGGAGAAAAATAGAAGTGAAAGGAAAACACAGAAGAGAGAGAGAATCCACCTCTAAATCCACCTACATCTTGGCCAGCTTCTTGAAACAACATAATGAGATTGGATATGGCCTCAGTTCACACTACTGATGTCAGCAATTGACTAAAGCATGTTTGATTACTATGCCACCATATGCGCTGGGTAGATTACTTCTGAAATTTAATCAGGTATTGCATATTACACAACTTAAATTGTAGTCTGTTACATAATGTTTCAGATTACACTTTAAAGTAATATAATTTGATTACTTTTGGATTACTTTTGGATTACTTATTGCATATGTTGATCAAATGTAATCATTCATTTTAAATGTATTAAGTACCAATTAATAGCCTAATCCTTTCATTAAACATTTGTAAAAATAAAATAAAACAGAAAACTGCTATTTGACAGTTACTGAGTAAAAAAGGTTCTAAAAAAGGTCATTAAAAATTGATGTTACTCAAGATAGAAGTCAATGAGAACATTTAAAATGTATTATGGAAATTACGAAAAGAGATAGGACTTTTTATTATCTAGTCAATAACTAAGTCAATAATAAGAGAATGTCTCTAGACATTATGTAGAGACGTACGATTTATTCCTCTTCATAAGGAGGTGTGGCATTTAGAAACAACATTTTTAATTTGTAGATTATATGAAGCACTTTAAAGGCAGTGTATCAATTTGAGTAGCTACATGCAAACATGGCTAGGTGATAAAATAATTATTAATAAAATAATTTTATATTTAGAGATACATGTATAGACAACATAAAGAACCTCCAAATACTCCTTAAGATTGGATTTGGAGTCTTTTTATTATGTATATCATTTTTGTTAGGCAAAGATTGGCTCAGACTGCTCTTTTAAAATTTAGAAGCATAATTAGTAAATTATACGCTAGTTATTAGCTTTGCCTGATTGGTGATAAACGCAAGAATGTAATCATGTTATCCATAAAAATTTAACTGTAATCGTATTATGCACAATACACAAAGTAATCCAATTACAAGTACTTGATTTATCTGATTACATAATCCAGATTACTTGTAAACTGTTACTACCCAATACTGGCCACCACAAACACACACAAACCTTGATGATTGAACTCGAGCGTACATATAAGAAGGCTAATTAGGTGAATCTCACAAAAACAGAAAAAAATATTTTCAGGCTATATTTATCACCCCAAAATCTAAAGAAAGAAATATTAAATAATATTCAGAGTATATATTTACACCCCGGTGTAAATAGTGCACCCCGCTGCCACATAGTGTATTTATTTGTACCCCAAAAGTCTCGTGAAACCACAGAAATATACTAAACACTAAACAGTAAGAGTCACTGCAGTATCATGGGGTGTAAAGTCGGTTGGTGAATGATTAGTGTTGTTCTAGCATCCGTGGTTCGAATCCACATTTTCTCCCACTCTTTTTCCCATCTGATTTCCTGTTTTTACTCTTATATTTCCCTTAAAACTACAAAAAATAATGGATAAAAATGTATATAAATGTTGACTTCACAGTGACTTGGTCATGGTGAATGATTGTGTGTAAATTGCATCAATGTATTACTGATATACCAGTAACAATGTTTTTTGGCAGAAACCAAAGCTTTAATGCAATAAACAATGGTGTTAGTACAGTAATATGGTGGTAATATTGTAACCATGGCTAATTTTGTGTTTACTGTAAATGTACAAAAAAATACCATGGTGAAACCATGGTTACTGTAGTAAAACCAAGGTAATTTTTTCTAAGGTAAGGTTAAGGTTAGGTTTAGGGGTAGAGGTTAATATAGTGTGTCTGTGGGACTCTAAATAAACTCAATAAGCACACTTCAGTGATGTCCATGCTGTATTTTAGTGTTTAAATATGGGTGCAAATAATATCTGCCACTATTTGCACTGGGGTGTAAATAGCATATACAATTATTTGCAGACAGGTGCAAAAATATCATCTGCAAATAGTATTTTAAGGAGCACTGTGAAATATTTTCATGACTAAGGACATTTCCCCTCCTAATTCTTATTACAGTAACTCAAAATATCTCTGTCACATTACTGTAATATGAAAGAAATTATACATTTCTGTGCAAAAGTTTTAGGCACTTGTGAAAAATGTTGCAATGTTTTCAAAAATAATGCCATAAATTGTTTTCATTTAACAATTATCGTCATACAAAGTCCAGAAAACATTAAAAAAAAAAAAAAGAAAAGAAAAATCATTATTTGGTTTGACCACCTTTGCCTTCAAAGCCTCAATTGTCCTAAGTCCACCTGGACACAGTTTTTCTTGATTGTTGGCAGATAGGACTGTACTGTACACAGTGCTAAATATTATTTATTTAAATTGTATTATTTAAATAGAATTTATACATCACAGTATTTGTTGTACTGTCTTTAATTTATGATCATTTAAATGTCAAATAACCATTAGAATCACTGTTGAGAATAATGGGAATTACTAAAAAACTCAAAAGTAAAGCCTGGATGCAATTTAGGCAGAAAATTACATGAAAATAATGTCAAAATAAAATTCATAATACTTACAAATGGAAATAAAATGATGATTTATTTTGTATGTTTTTCTTTTGATTAGGCTTTGATGTGTGACCCAGACACATAATTCCAATCTTAGATTAAAAGGTTGATATTGTTTTTCCTGTAATGAACCCCCATTCCTGATCATCATCATACTGAAGAGTGTGGCAGGTTCTCACCTTCAGCACCTGTTCTAGGTTCTCCAGTTTGCCTTGGAGCTCAGTCCTCTCCAACAGAGCACAATCTCTCTCAACTGTCACTGTGTACAGAGCCTCCTGCAGCTGTTCATACTCACTTTTCACCTGAGATAGAGTGAGAGAGAGAGAGAGAGAGAGAGAGAGAGAGAGAGAGAGGGGCAAAAAGAGAGATTAAACAATGTCCTTTGTTGGTAAAAGGTCATTCCATTCCTACCAATGAAAATAGATTTCAGGGGCTGTTTGCACCAGCAAACTTGTAACTTTCAACTTAGCCTGGTCTGACAGCATCAGCACTCGGACGCTTCACTGTGTGTGTATCACTCTGCTTGTGTTCGAGCCACTCTAAACTAAAGTGTAAGAGCAGTGCATATGTGTTAAGAGCTTCTGTTTGTGAAATGTACTGTTTGTGAAATGTGTTTGTAAAAATTGGTAATTTTTTTTTAATGTACTTGTTCATTGAACTGTTGTATATAAGCAATATCACACTCACAATTGTGCAATATGGCCCAAAATCAGCACTGCTGTGATTACCTACAGTCGAATCACAGCAGTGCTGATGTATGGCCATTTCACACTCTTGATCATGTGATATTGCTTAAATACAACATAATATTATAATATACATATAATTGTGTCTGTAGTGTATTGGTTTGTATTTATCCACAGTGGTTTTCTTTGGGTCTGTTGTGGGGTAGAAGTGGATCATGCATGAATGAGACCATCTGGACTCATGTGGCCACAAGACTAATAGGTGAAATTGTTCGACATAGTCTACAACATCCAGCATGCTTTCACAAACAGCAGGGTCTGATAGGGCAGTGCTGGATACTTATGTCCCGACTCGGTCGCCTCAGCATGGTTGATGCATGGGTGCATCAGCATGAATTATTTTACCTCAGATTCAATTATGCTGTTGAACTATTGTCTCCTTTAAACACTAGCTTAATGATCTATGGCAATGTTTCTCACACAGGTAAGCAGGTTCCAGCAGGTATGCAAAAATAATTACATTTTGCTTTGTTGAACCTATAAAACAAAAATTAGGGCTGGGTAAAAATATAGATTTTGGGATTCATTGCAACGTTGAATTGAACGATCAAAATCGATCTTTTAAGTTGCGAGCTTAAGTATTGAGATCATTTCACTACATGTTGAGAGGTAAAGGTTGGGTTGACTCGGTCCATTTAATGTGTCCAAAGTCGAGATCCACACAATCCATATGTCATTGATAATGTCTCATTTAATATCCTTTTTGTTCTTTACAATCAGTTGTTGACCAAAAACAACACAAAATAAACATTTAATTCTAATAAAGAAGCTATACGACCAAGAAATAGGTTAGTCGTCATTTATTTTAATTACTTAAATATGTACATGTTCATATTTTTTTTTATTTAGTTAATTAGAAACATTTCTACAAGTATAAATCTTTGATAAAATTATATGGCATAAAATCAGTGGACAGGCTGTAATAAAAATTTGGCAAAATCTACTTTTTCAAGTGGAGTTTTTAAATTATATAATCAAATGGGCACATTCAATTTATATCAAGTTTTATTGTCAAGATAAATTTAAATATACATTATCAATGCATTATAAGACACTATACAAAAATATATAAAGCAAATTGAATGCAGCAGTTTAAAATCTCAAAACTGTTTTAGTCTCTGGCTGCCATTCAGCCTCTATTGGACACAAACCCGTCCGCCAGGAGAAGGAGGAGAAGAGGAAAGGCTTCTGCTTTCCAGTCCACGCCTGCCACGGCCAACGAGCCAACACCCACGCCTGCCACGGCCAACGAGCCAACGAGCCAACGCCCACGCCTGCCACGGCCAACGAGCCAACGCCCACGCCTGCCACGGCCAATGCGTTGCCAGCCTCGTCCGTCCCAGCGCCAGCGTTGCCAGCTTCGTCCGTCCCAGAGCCAGCATTGCCAGCCTCGTCCGTCCCAGCGCCAGCATTGCCAGCCTCGTCCGTCCCAGCGCCAGCGTTGCCAGCCTCTTCCACCAGGAGGAGGAGGAGAAGAGGAGGGGCTTCTGCTCACCAGTCTCCGCCCTCCACGGCCCCGTCCAAGAGCCAGAGCCTGCGCCTGTAGCCTCGACAGTCCAAGAACCAGCCCCCCTTGAGCCTTCCACGGCTCCGCCTCCCGAGCTTCCCAGTGCTCCACCTCCCGAGCTTCCCAGTACTCCACCTCCCGAGCTTCCCAGAGCTCAGCCTCCAGAGCTTCCCAGAGCTCCGCCTCCAGAGCCTCCCAGCGCTCCGCCTCCAGAGCCACCCAGCGCTCCGCCTCCAGAGCCACCCAGCGCTCCGCCTCCAGAGCTTCCCAGTGCTCCGCCTCTCGAGCCACCCAGCGCTCCGCCTCTGAAGACGGCCTCGGCTCTGCCTGCACCTGCTCCGCCACCAGACCCTTCCTCGGCTCAGCCTCCAAACCCTTCCTCAGTTCTGCCTTCCACGGCTCTGCCTGCTCCGCCTCCCATGGCTCTGCCTGCGCCTGCTCCGCCCCCTGACCCTTCCACGGATCCGCCTTCTGCGGCTCTGCCCCAGAGGGCCTTCATGGTTCCGCCTTCCACGGCTTTGCCTGTTCCGCCTTCTTCGGCTCTGCCTCTGTGGGCGTTCATGGTTCCACCCTCCACGGTTCTGCCTGTGCCAGCTCAGCCTACTAAACCCCCAGAACCTTCCAAGCCTCCTTGGTCACCACCTACCATGGCAGCGTCCCTGGGGTCCTGACCCTGTCCTGTAGCCTCGACCGTGCAAGAGCCAGAGCCAGCACCTGTAGCCTCGACCGTCCAAGAGCCAGAGCCAGCGCCTGTAGCCTCGACCGTCCAAGAGCCAGAGCCAGCGTCTTTAGCCTCGACCGTCCAAGAGCCAGAGCCAGAGCCTGTAGCCTCGACCGTCCAAGAGCCAGAGCCAGCGCCTGTAGCCTCGACCATCCAAGAGCCAGAGCCAGCGCCTGTAGCCTCGACCGTCCAAGAGCCAGAGCCAGAGCCAGCGCCTGTAGCCTCGACCGTCCAAGAGCCAGAGCCTGCGCCTGTAACCTCGACAGTCCAAGAACCAGCCCCCCTTGAGCCTTCCACGGCTCCGCCTCCCGAGCTTCCCAGAGCTCCGCCTCCCGAGCTTCCCAGCGCTCCGCCTCCAGAGCCACCCAGCACTCCGCCTCCAGAGCTTCCCAGCGCTCCGCCTCTCGAGCCACCCAGCGCTCCGCCTCTGAAGACGGCCTCGGCTCTGCCTGCACCTGCTCCGCCACCAGACCCTTCCTCGGCTCAGCCTCCAAACCCTTCCTCAGTTCTGCCTTCCACGGCTCTGCCTGCTCCGCCTCCCATGGCTCTGCCTGCGCCTGCTCCGCCCCCTGACCCTTCCAGGCCCCAGAGGGCCTTCATGGTTCCGCCTTCCACGGCTTTGCCTGTTCCGCCTTCTTAGGCTCTGCCTCTGAGGGCGTTCATGGTTCCACCCTCCACGGTTCTGCCTGTGCCAGCTCAGCCTACTAAACCCCCAGAACCTTCCAAGCCTCCTTGGTCACCACCTACCATGGCACTGTCCCTGGTGTCCTCCTCGACTCCTCCCAGGCCTTCTGACCCTGACCTGTGGCCTCCTCCCAGGCCTTCTGACCCTGTCCTGTGGCCTCCTCCCTGGCCTTCTGACCCTGTCTCGTGGCCTCCTCCCTGGCCTTCTGACCCTGTCTCGTGGCCTCCTCCCTGGCCTTCTGACCCTGTCTCGTGGCCTCCTCCCTGGCCTTCTGACCCTGTCTCGTGGCCTTCTGACCCTGTCTCGTGGCCTCCTCCCTGGCCTTCTGACCCTGTCTCGTGGCCTCCTCCCTGGCCTTCTGACCCTGTCTCGCAGCCTTCTCCTTGGCCTCCTGACCCTGTCCCAGTCCTGTGGCCCTCTCCTTGGCCTCCTGACCCTGTCCCAGTCCCGTGGCCCTCTCCTTGGCCTCCTGACCCTGTCCCAGTCCTGTGGCCTTCTCCTTGGCCTCCTGACCCTGTCCCAGTCCCGTGGCCCTCTCCTTGGCCTCCTGACCCTGTCCCAGTCCTGAGGCCATCTCCTAAGCCTCCTGACCCTGCCCTAGCCCCGTGGCCATCCCCTAGACCCCCTGACCCGATCCCTGCCCTACGGCCACCTCCCCGGCCTCCAGACCCAGTCTCTGCCATAGGGCTGCCTCCCTGGCCACCTGACCCGATCCCTGCCCTACGGCCACCTCCCCGGCCTCCTGACCCAGTCCCTGCCCTATGGATGCCCCCTGACCTAGTCTCGACCCCGCAGCTGCCTCCCAGTCTTCCCGACCCGGTCCCCTCCTTCAAGTCGTCCCCTGGGCACCTACCTGGCCTCCTTGATCTCCTGGCCACCCACCTGTTCTGTCACGGTCCCCCTGTCCTAGTCTTGTCCCTCTGTACCCCTCGTGTTCCCTTGATCTGCCTGTTCGTCCTCGTTTTTCGTTGTCGTTTTGCCCCTCCTTTGGTTAGGAGCGTCTGGGATCCGCTCCTTAAAGGGGGGGCTCTGTAACGATCCACACCGTCTTTGGTTTGTGTACCTTTTTTATTTAAGTTTTTGGCACTTTTTATGTTCCACATTGTTCTTTGTTTATGCACTCTTTGAGTTTTGGCACCTTTTATGTTCCGCATTGCCTTTTGTTTTATGAACTCTTATTTTGAAGTCTTGTCAAGTTCTGTTTTCCCCTCCTTGTCCATGTGTCTGGTTTTCATTGGTTTATTGTTTGATTATCTTGTTATCAGTTCTAGTTTTGTCATTGGTTTTAGTTAACTGCCCTTTTACCTTGTTATGAGTTCTGTTTGTCCATTGGTTTATGTTTTCCCTTGTTTTGTATTTAAGCCCTCATGTTCACCTTGTCCTTTGTTGGTCGTTGTTCTATGTTTGATGCCCAGTTCCCGAATCCTGCCTTGGTCCATGTTCCTGCCTATGCCCTCCTTGCAAGACCCCCCGTGTTGTTTTCTTGTGTTCATTTCTTTATTTTCCCCTTGTGGAGGTTTCATTTGTTCCTGCGTTTGTACTTCCCTTTACTTTTGCAATTCTAATAAAGCTGCATTTGGATCCTTACTCCCTCGTCTGCCCTCTTCATAACACAGAGTGAGCATTTTCTGGCAATGCGAAGAGCGACGATAGCTTGCCCATTTCTCTCCCACACCTGGTTCAGGTGTGCTAGTGAAGCCTACATTCTCCGTGTTTTAGCCACTATGGAAGTGGAAAAAAATAATAGTGAAGTTTAAGAAAGTGGAAAAAAGACATATACATGCTTGATATGAAATATGAGACATGTGTGAATACAATAACATTGTTTTTTTTAAAGAATTGATTTTCTAAAAGTCCATAGGGCCAGAACACCCAATTACATTCTGCTGATGCATTGTGTGGCACATAGAACATGTGCAGTCTTCAAACTACAGTGCTGAGCTTGGAAACCCTCTCAGGGCTTACAGAAATGTATTTAGAGGCAGAGAGAACAGAGGGGTTGACGTCAGTCATGATAAAAAGCTGTACTGTCAGAAAGAGAGGCAGTGAGTACACACACTCCACGCCTGTCCAATCTCTTATCTGCAATCTGACCCTCACAGCTCACTGCTACAACAATCAGGGCTGAATAGGCTGTTCTGGAGGAAATATGTTTCAGCTATTAAACTTGTATTGTTGATTCTTATGACATTCAATCTGCAAGTTGTTGTACAGTCACAGTGGCGATGGGGAAACAACATTCTTGTATAAAATTAAAGACAGCATGAAATTAAAACTGATCTTAGTTACTTTTTAATCAATGTCCCAGGTGAAAGCTGTTCACACATGAAATGTGCGAGTTCTGTCTACGCTATTTTTTATCTGTTGTTTGTTGATCTATGTGCATACATTATGTGTTAAACAATGTCCTTGGCCATTGTGCCACATCTCGCAGTTATTTTGCGTCTTGTGCCATGACCGCTGTTTTTAAGAAACACCATTCATTCTGTTGTGCTCCGTGTCGTCGTTTTGAAAGCAAGAGCGCGTTCTGTGAATGGCTCCTAACTGTGACAGATTATTCTAAAGAAAACCGTTTTTCTTCATAATCTTTAATCAAATTGTTATAAATTTCTCCACCTCTGAAATGACTATTATTTTCTGCTGACATAACCAAAGCAAAATGGGCAGAGGAGAAATAATATCAACAAATAATATTATAGGCTGTGTCTCGTTTGGAAGGATGCGTCCTCCGGAGGTCGTATTTGTCGGCCGCATCCGCCATTAAGGTTGTCTCATTTCAGAAAAGCGAGGGTAGAGAGTAGGACACTTTACATGCAGCCTTCGAATGCAACCTTCTTTCACAGGAATTCGGAGGATGCATGAGGCGTACCCTTCGTGGGCACTCACAACCCGCAATTCTTTGCTTCAACGGAGATGTCTAAATAAAATTAGACCAATTTGCCCGTAAATATGATGTTCAACTGAAGTAATGATAATTCCCAAGTTGAGAACCTCAGTAGATGGGTGCAGAGTATATAAAATGTATAATTATATGAATATATCATTAAAATAAAGTATTAGACTAAAAGTACACCTGTAAAATCTATTTTCTTTTCTCTTTACATTATTATAACTCTCCTAAAATGTACCTCATGCATTCCCTTCCAAAGGGACTTTGTTACCATCTCACTCAAAGCGCTTATGCTTGTTAAAGAGTGTCGTGTGCTGTCATAGCAACCATGTTACGTTACGTTTCAGTTTATCCTACGAAGGCCGTCTTGATTAAACAAGGCTTGTTTAAAGGAGGACACTCGGTATACTGCAGCCTACAAAGGATGCGTCCTACCTAGCATGCAGCCTTCCAAACAAGACACAGCATTAGTGACTTTTTCACAATCCATCAAATCTTGATAAGGGATATTTTTTCAGCCTAATGACGATATTTGATATTTATCTCGAAAACTGATCCTTTGCTAAGCCCCGCCCTCCTTTGTTACAATTGCTTTCTCTGACAAGCTTTGCAGAAATTCCAAGAGGAATGAATGGGAAGTTTTTTTTGGCAAAATATTCTTAATATTATTATTAATAT
The DNA here is from genome assembly GCA_032164185.1 of Moxostoma hubbsi. Classification (NCBI taxonomy): domain Eukaryota; kingdom Metazoa; phylum Chordata; class Actinopteri; order Cypriniformes; family Catostomidae; genus Moxostoma; species Moxostoma hubbsi. Next base: position 27,390,623 of record JAVLUX010000018.1, on the reverse strand, counting down.
TGTTATGTGGGCTGGAATAAAGAGCAAAGACTTTTTTTTGATTTTGTAAAACAAATAGTTAAATTACATAGTAATTTGACTGAAAACTGTGGAGGCTATGAATCAGAAATGAGGCAAACAATTATCACAGTCACTTGAAAATAGAAAAGCATTATTTAGCGACTAGGCAACTGTTATTATAAGTGAAAGTGAACAGAACAGCTTATAACGTCTCATAACTCATCACTATAACAGCACGTCAACAGTTCATTCTGAAGCTTATACTGACTACATTTATCTGTCTTAAATCACAGTCTTAAGCAGTTTAATAACCTCATATGACCATATCGCCATATTGATGTTATTTTGATTAATTGTAAAGCCCTGAAGGATTGTGAAATGAGTCTACTAATGCTCTATATGACCAATGGGCAAATAAAAAGAACCTTAATATCATCGCGATTTTTGAATCTTGATATCGTCAGCAAAATCATTGCGATTTTATCGTGAATATTCAATATATCGCCCAGCCCTAATCTCAATGGATAAAATCGGCCCACATTATTTGATGCTGAACATTCAGTTTCTCTTGGAATTTGGTCTTATTATGGATGTTGTCTTTGAGGCATGATGTACATGGCATGCCAAAGAAACATCATTCCTAATTCAGAAAGGGAACAACAAGGAATAAACGTATTCTTCCATTTAAAATATTTTCAGTGATGCAAACTAATTTACTTTTATTTACTAAAACTTAAGTCAGAGGCAAGGCCTCGACTGCATCTAGGAAACCACCACATAAAAGTAAGCACAACAACAAACTGCAAAGTACTACATGCTAGCAAAACCATTTTAAGATTCACAATTCAACATTCTTTACCACAATACCTTAAACAACCCTTCTCTCCTACAGTACTGCTGAGCCACTAACTGTCTGGATAGATGCAAACTGTGTAGATGGTGCAGCTGCCATCTTGATGACTGCCATTCCGAGCTCTAGATTCATTGATGTCTCACTCTCAAACAGCTATTTGAGATGGGAGCAGCTGAACTCACAAAATAAGTTATGCATGAAGGACTTTTCTTTTCAAGCAACAGCAGGCTCACATGACTCACCCAGAGATGCCAAACCATTACTGCTTTCACTTTTGCATCATAACATAAAAGAGTTTGTGCTACAGTCTCAATGTCTTGAACAACACGAGGGAGATTAATTGATCACAGAACTGTCATCTTTGGGTGAACTATCCCTTTAAAGATTAGCCTTTGATGAGTAGGCCACTGATATGCATTATTAAAGTATAACTTTTCCTTCATTTGGCAACTATGCTGTCTTTTCAAAGCAATTCTCTCTCCCTTTCCTTCCTCTTTATTTATCTCACAGTCTAATAGGTATTGCATTCATAAATGTCTAATGAGGGAGCGGAGTTCCTGTTCCCTGACGTGGCGTACCATTGAACAGCTCGGTGGGAAGAAACTGGAGTGCACTGCCAGGATGGGATGCCAAGATGTGCCTCCAACTATATACTGACACGGACATGACAAAAAGATTAACATAAAGCAGGTTAGGGGGCACTTAGGTGAGACCAGAGAAGTGCAGATCAAAGGCAGGCCAAAGTAGATGATCATAGATCACAGGTGCAGCATCAGAAGGCATAAGCAATGACTTTAACTTTCTTTTTTCTGCAGAACACAAACAACGATTTTTAGAAGAATATTTGAACTTTGTAGGTCCATTCAATGCAAGTGAATGGGGTCCAAAACTTTGAAGCTCCAGAAAGCACATAAGGACAGCATTAAAGTAATCCATAGGACTAAAGTGTTTTGTCCAAAATCGCCTCCTATCCACTAAATAGTGCACTGTGTCAGCCATTTTGTAGAAGTGTACGAATTCTGGGTAAACTACTCGTTCCCTACATTCGTTCACTCACTCTTACCCACAATGCAGTCTGATTTTGAGAGTACATCAGACATACAATCGCAGATGGTTTATTGGCCATAATACACCGCAGGGAGAACTGACAAGAGGACTGATATAGGAAATAGGGAATGAGTGAACAATTTCGGACATAGCCTATGTCTTCTAAAATGATTAAATTGCATTTGAGTGAGAACAGACCAAAGTTCAACTCAATTTGCACTCTAAATCTTGGCATCTACATTCTCCTTCGCAAGCAAGCACTAGGAAGTGTAATCGAGCTTGAAATCACGATAGTGCCGTGAGACTGCAATGGAAAGATGAAGAGTAAAACATTTGTCATATTTTGGTCTGTACCCACCCAAAAATCGACTGGATCGCCCGAGAAGACATGGATTAAACCACTGGATTAATTCTATGCTACCTTTATGTGCTTTAAAGAGCTTCAAGATATTGGTCATTATTTACTTGCATTTCATAAACCTACAGAGCAGAGTTATTCTTCTAAAAATCATTGTTTGTGTTCTAAAGAATCTGGGATGGCATGAGGTCTCGAGATGCCTGGGTTTGTGGCACCGTGTATTGCTTTTTAAGAGCAAGGCCACGTTTGGTGTGAAGAGCTCCTTACTGTTATTAATGGTCATACCTCAAATTGTATAGCTTGTTGAGCAGAGGTGTTCTACTTGTCAAAGCAGTTAGACTTTCACTTGATGGACAATAAAATGGGTGAAAATTCCCAATTCCACTTCTGTTTAAGGAGGGACCTGATCCATATCTAGTGCCCACAACATTATAGAGCAATCATCTATTAATGTATTAACAACCACATAGCAACATGGTAAATAAAGTTAAGAAATGCGACACCAAGCAACCACCGAAAACACCCAAGTATTAAAATTTGCATATGCACCTTTACCTTGCATCACAGATAGGAAAGCAAAAAGCTGTGCTCTCGGTAGAGCTCTGTGGATCTATTCTTAGAAATCTGTTAAAAAGTCTTTGGTAAAGAGCCTGTAAATGATGTGTTTGTGCTCTAATTTATGTCTAAATGATGGACGCTTGAATGATGGCAGCTATGGCTCATCAGCGCCGAGACAAACCCAAACTTGTCGCTGTTCGACCCTGAACCCAATCATGTTTTTTTTTTTTTTTTATACCATTCAGCTATTACGAGAATGTAATATCCGCCAGGTCCAGAGAGCAGCAGTTCCTCATATCTGCTCATCGCATAAATCAGATGATCAAAGTTCCAAACCACACACACACACACACACACACACACACACACACACACACTCACTCTGCTGCTACACATACACAAACATACACCACAGTCAAAACTCTAGCATACACGTCTTGTCTTGACATTGTCATAAACTGATCCTTCAGGAAATTGCATTTCTATGACTCCACACACATCCAAACACAAGAACCTCATCAACATTGTAAGTGATATCAACATGAACATCTTAAGCACCAATACACACACACACACACACACACACGCTCATATATAGACACATACAAAGGGTGGATAAACAATAGAATATTAAAATCAATGGAGGAGGGGAATGAAAGTGATGGAAATCTACTGCACACTATGAGCTCCAGAAGTTCCCATAAAGGTTTGATGATGACAAGGTGTGCTATTTCATCCTTTTCTTCATGAAACCATCCTTGAATCTATTTTGAATGCATAGGTTTCGTTAACTCAGAATATGGTACTTATACCATATGTAACATTGAATACTCTGGTCCTATAAAGCAAGCTCATTTGCCTTGGCCCACTATGCAGCTGTGGCACGGTGGAGGGCGGGACCGGCGCGTGATTACGCACGCCCGGTCCCGTATCAGGCTAATTGAGCCGTCAAGAGGGATAAAGGCCACTCGCAGATGGCGATCGAGAGAGAGAGCTCAATTACGGACATGTCTGTTGTCCTATGTGTTTGTTTTAAGTTCTTCATTAAAATATTATTTATATTGACAAGCCGGTTTCTCGCCTCTTCCTTGCCCATGAAAATGATCTTCTTTACATTGGTGCCGAAAGCCCGGGAAGGAAGAGGGATACGCCGTAGCGGAGTTCTCGCCACTTCTCAATGGAGCAGCCGCGGCCATCTGCCGGGGGACGGAGGAGCCCAGCCACCTGGACGCGGAGGAACGGCCGCCGACCGTGAGGGGAGGAGGGGCTCCTGGCCGACCGCCTGGAGCGGTTAGGGCCGCTGCCAGGGGCGGGGGAGTCCCCTACTAGCCGCTGGAACGCGGCGGGGTTGGAGACTGCCGACCACGTGCGGGGAGGGGCTCGCCGCCGACCGCCTGGGGCGGGAGAACCGCTGCCAGGGGCGGGGGGAGGCCCCTTCGACACCCCGGGAACGCGGCGGGGCGTTCTGTCCGCCAGAGGCTGAGGACTGCCTCCGATCTGCCCGGAGAGGCGCGGCTGTTGTCCTGAAGAGGGTGGAGAAGTGGCTGAGGAACGAGCTACGGCATATCAGAGAACCGGCGAGTAAGTTTTTTTTTTTTTTCCTTTAAATCTCTCTCTCCTCTTTCTCTCGATACCGCTCTGCGTTGGCCTTTTCCCTCTTTTTTAAATTATGGTGTTTGTGGGAGGGGAGGTACCGCCCAGTGCAGGAACCTCCCCCCCCCCCCATTTTTAATTGTTGTTTCCCTCCCCTTGCCCCTCCCTCGTCCAGGTTGATGGGGATGACCCGCCGGCAGACCGCGCGGGAGGCGCCCCCCCCCCCCCAGGGGATGTACGTCAGGCCGGGGGTCCCCAGCCTGAGAGAACGGGGGAGGAGTGTGGCACGGTGGAGGGCGGGACCGGCGCGTGATTACGCATGCCCGGTCACGTATCAGGCTAATTGAGCCGTCAAGAGGGATAAAGGCCACTCGCAGACGGCGATCGAGAGAGAGAGCTTAATCACGGACATGTCTGTTGTCCTATGTGTTTGTTTTAAGTTCTTCATTAAAATATTATTTATATTGACAAGCCGGTTTCTCGCCTCTTCCTTGCCCATGAAAATGATCTTCTTTACAGCAGCCATTCACAACAATCTTTTGGCATAATGACTGCCATGAGATGGCTGCACATTTCGTTACAGATCCATATTTAACAGTTGACAATAGACATGATAATTTATCAAAAGATAAACCTGTCTGGATGCAGAATATAAGATGGAGGATGAATTATCAAACCATATTACTTTTTACATTGCTCAGGGTTTGTGCTGGTTATACCAGGTAATGTTTCTCTGTGCATCTGCATGGGATAAAAGCAGTTTCTGAAAGGCAGTCCCATCATAAGCTCTAACATATGGGTTACAGGAGTGTTTGTTCAATTCTTTGGTAATTTTGAGGTTATGCTATTGTGGTTTTTAGCATATATATTCTGTCTGTCTGTGTCTTGCAACCACTGCTTATTTCAGACAATTAAAAGTACTCATGGCACATGCTGTCATTATTTGATGCTTTATACACCGATCAACCTACCTAATATTGTGTAGGTCCCCCCTTGTGCCACCAAACAGTGCAAACCTGCATTTTAATAGCATTCTGAGATGCTATTCTTCTCAACACAATTGTACAGAGTGGTTATCTGAGTTACTGTAGACTAGTTCACCTAAAAATTATAATTCTCTCAACATTTACTCACCGTTATGCTGTCTCAAACTCGTAAGACTTTCTTTCTTCTGCGGAACACAAAGATGTTTTGATGGAGATATGATGTAATGTATTCAAACAACGCAAGTCAATGGTGTCCAAAAAAGGCAGCATAAAGGTTCCTCGCACCTGATGCATGCGCAGACCTGTGCTCATTAAGCGATTTCATGGGATCTTTGCAGCTAAACTTCTCCTGCTTTGAAAGCGCTAGTATATCCTTCAGGAAATAAAATATCCAGTTGTAGTTGTGATTGAGTTTCACCAAAGTTAATCCTTTTTCCTTTCGTATTTCTCCTTAAGCATAACCACAGATCAGCAGGACATTTACATCACTGACTTTTCCAAGAGAAAACCACAACACTCTACACTCTCATGCTCTGTGCATTGATACACTCTTGCAGAGATGAACTCATCCATCTCTTGAGTGAGTGGGTGGTCACTGCTGTGCTCCAGAGGGGCAGAGGGACTCATTGGATTGAGTTAGAGGATGCAGAAATGTTTGGCGGACGGCCCAAGGCCTCCAGCTTTATGAGGAACAATCCAGCTCCTCCACTCGAGTGGCAAAAACACCATTAGTGCTTTCCACCAGGGAACAAACGATAGCGAGAACAGATTACAATGCCACTGTGTGTGTATGAGTGAGTGTGCGTCAAGGGTTTGTTATCAAACGGTAAGCCAAAATGAGACAGACTGCTTACCTGCTCATTCTTTGCTGCCTTCTGGGTATCGTTGAACAACTGGAGATTCAGACGTGCTTTCTGCTGCAGAACATGCTGAAGCTCACTCTCCTGTGAACACACGTACACACAACCATGGATTGAGATTAGATTGGATTGGGTGATTCATTATTTTGAAAGTGACTATATTTATGTATATACCAGGGTCATAAATTAACCTGGGCCACCATGCGACTGAAAGTGCAGAAATTGCCCCAGATATTTTAAATAAATGCCCCTGTAGAGTGTTCCTCTGTTATCTATTCCTCTGTCCTTTCAGTTTATTTTCCCCTTCTTTTTCTACATTTCATTATAATCTTAACCTTACCTATTAGGAGTGCACATGAACCAATCGATCCAGGGCCGATCTTTTTGCAGCACCCATAGAATGCATACACACACACTGCTGCTCTAATGAATGAGCGCTTGCTCAGCACCTGATGCATGACAGTGTGTGTCTGGAGGATGAATTATTGGCAATTAAAAATGTTCATGAATTTAAACTTTCAGACATGCTGCAATTCAGATGAATATCCAGATTTGTTTTAAAAATGTGTAAGAATTATACATGTATTAATATTAAATTTATAATACTAATATTATAATTTTCTAGAGTCATTACTGTAGTTATTCTGACTCGTTGCACAGTGAGCACGAAGAGGATAAAGAGACTGTAAACAGGTATAAAAACGAATTAAACAAATAAACATGCGTATACAAATCTGAGAATATGTGATGTAACGTGAGTTGTGACAATCAGACGTTGTGTTGTATGGCGTCCCTTTATGGTCAAAATTATGACTTTGCATCAGGCACCTGTCTCAACGAACATGATGTCTGCTTCTCTTTAATGCTGCGTCTGCGTGTGCCTTCACATCGCTTCACTCACTCATCTGAATGAACGTCTGTGTCTGCCGCCTCGCAATTTCTCTGATGTACCATGGGTAATGTAGTTTTTTACCATGTATTCTGCTATCAAACTCGATTTTTAAACAATGAAGTTGAGATAACACAGATGGATAGATTCAACGGATGTAGAAGTTTTATAATTTATTGTTGAAAATCAATTTGTCTATAAAATAATGGGGATTTCACTTCCGAAAAAAAAATGTTGCGCTGTTCCTAGATTAGAAAGTAATGCAATACCACCACTTTTTGGGCTACTGGCAAAATGCCACAAGTACATGAGTGAAACTGTAAAACTGCAAAAATTTCCTTATTAAAAGTACTGAATGTTGTTATATCTTCAGTGTTAAAAAGTCACCATACACATAAAGGAATATAACATTAGAATTAAAAAGTTGACTGTAGTAAAAAAAGAAACCCATTGTTTAAAAAAACATGGGGTTACAAACTAAAATACAAACTCTTAAAACGACACCTTGTTGACAAATCTGAAAGAGACATAAGTGTGTACTTCACTGTTAGATTGTTTCTTAAAATAGGTATATCACATTAATACATATTGATAACTCTAATAACTCCAGTTCTTGTACAATCAGACTGAATTAATGAAGTGTGTTGCTGATATTGTACAAACTAATTAGTTAATGTGTTATTATGAACCTACACCTAAAGTCTGTAAAATAGTTCATGTACATTTTCAGCCCACTAAAATATCTATTACTTTTATTTATTAATGGTGCTGTTGGGGGCTAAAATGTCAATATAACATTAGATCATGGCAGGGACAAAAATAGAAAGTCAATCAAGGCTTATGTTTTAAGATGAAAACATGTATTATTATTATTGGTCTTTTTATAGGTGTAAATAAAGTCCCATTTACACCCTTGTTTAAAAATTGTAAAAAAAAATAAAAAAATAAATCAATGTCAGAGGCCAATTATGTAGGACATTTATACCCTGATGAGATGGTGAAGCATTTGGACTTGAGGGGAACTGTTTTGTATATTTTTCTTGTCTTTGAAATACTTCAGGGGGCTGATCAAAATATGAACATGCTAGAATCTGCCAGAAACATTTTACAGACCTTATTTTTTGGGAGTTTGTAAAGCAGCAGCCTTGTCTGTTTATATTGTTTTACTCACTTGTAAGTTCCTTTGTATAAAATGCATGTAAATCTAGTTGTATGCGTCAAACCAAATGACTGTCAATGTAAGTATCTTTTTATTCTAATAATATAATATGCAATGCAAATTAATAAGTAGATTGAATATAAATGAAAATAATTTCATTTATTTTCTATCTTTGATCACATTTATATTTTGATCACATTATATATTTAGAGTTTTTACATTATAGTATCTCTTTTCTCTGTCTAGTTATGCATTATACTGACAATATAACAATTTAATCTTGCCATGCAGTAGATAAACAAAAGAGTGTGATGCAAAAATAATCTTCTTTTTAAAATATATTTATAAGTTCATTGAACAAGTTGGCCAAAAAAAACACATAACTTATAGGGGATAACAGGAACAATAGTTAAGTGCTTAAAAATTGGCAGACGCAGACATCACGTTCATTAAGATGAGTGAGTGTATGGAAGTAATTAGGGCAGACGCTGACATGCTTCACTGAGCCTTGTTAAAAAACGTGTTGCATTATGTGTTAGTGAAATTGAACACAAATCACTCCACTGCAACACGCTTCACTGACACACATGGTTTACATTGACATCTGCGTCACGTCTAAGTCTCGTCTGCGTTTTGAATTTAATGGAGTAAATGGTAGAACCTTAGACGTTGAGTGACACATTCAGTGAGATGAGTGTGTGATGCAAAGTCATATTTTAGAGCCTAAAGGGGCGCCATAGTGTTGAGTGATCATGAGCACTTTCAGCTTCACTCCCTTCAATATGCACACTCGTGGTGTCAATCAAAAATGCGGCTTTCCAGGTGCTCTCATTATCTCATCAGTCACTCGTCTCAGCGCTATTCTAAGAGGATCCCAATTTAAATCAGGTTAATGTTGGTCACAATACCACTAATCACAGCAATTACATTTTAACCATAACTGCACCGTGTCTTCACGCATTTGCTTGATAATTAGTGATTTGTGTTACAGCAAAATGCCAAAGGCTGTGAACAAATCATGGATGTTAATGATTTCTCACTGGAGCACTTTTAGAGCTTGTAATGGATATATTTGTCTTATTTTTGAATGTATCTCTGCTGTGTGTGATGCTCTCATGGTTTTTACAATGACTATGTCACAATGATCTTTTGATATTGACAACAGAACTATTAATAACTGTTTCAAAACAAATAAATCTTAGCAATTCACAATTCATGTAATTTTGGTAACTTTATAAAAAGGTTCTATACGGTAACATTAGTTAATGCATTAGGCACCATGAACAAATAATGAACAATATATTTTTACAGCCTTTATTAATTGTAATCATGGATGGATTAACCACCGGGCCAATTGGGCCATTGCCCAGGGGGCTCTTACCCCGAAGGGCCCCAAGCTCTAAATACTTTATCTATTTATTTATTTTTAGATCATTATTATAATCCATGTAAATGTCAGCCTTATGCGAAATACCATTTGTTTGGCGGAAATCATGCTAGACGACAGCAGCGCGAGCACAGGCACAGGAGTGTGTGCTCTAGGAATCTGCGTCTCACGTTGCACAGGTGCAGCATGTTTATTTGAAGGACTACAAAGAACAGCCTTGATTCACAAAATGCTTCCAAACACAAATATAAGGTGCAGTTTACCCTGGCTGTGTACAAATCTGATGGTTTAAATTCATATAAGCGACAGAATTCGTGTAACACTATCGAGGACTTTAAAATGTTTATGCCCTGCATGCATTTAATGTTTCATTATAAAGTGAAAGATGCCTTAATACCCTAAATATGTGCATGGTAAGTTCACAAACGATTATTGTGCTATTTGTCGGGACTCTGGAATAAAGAACATTTATTGCCATGGATGCGTCAAACACAATCTCATATAGCAGGGAATAAAGTACACAGTGAGATATGAGCCTAAATAGCACAATACATAGATCTTCAAATGATAAAATCACATTCAATTCGAACCAAAATAATCTCTGTCACTGCCTTCAACAAAGTATGCCTATTCTTAATAAATGGAAAATGCATAACTCTGCCCAGTCAGTATCACTTTCCTTGGGGCAGAGTACGCTACGGTTTATAAACGATTCAGCATTTATCACCAGAGCAAAAGGGGAAATAAAACATTGTTTCACCGTTTATCAAGCGCTGAAACTTTGCCAGGTGTAAAACAATCTGGAGTCATGTGTAAGTCACATTAAGTCCTCTTCGCCAATAGGGTTGCCACGGAGTACAGTTTTACCGGTTTTACTTGGTACAAGGGACAACACAAGTGGAAACAATATAAATGGTACTTCCAATATCAATACAATAGCCTAACAAAAGAATAGCCTTAAATAAAGAATAGTTGCCTAATGAAGAGTTTGCGACCCATGATAAATGAACCTAAATTGAAAGCCTGATGTTCTTTACCAACATATCAAATTACACAGGTAGCAAAGTATACACACTGACAGAAGACGTTTAATTGCAGGTAGCGAATATAATGTGCATGGTGGGTAACTGTAAGACGTCTCAGATTCAGAATGACACAAGAAATGCCATAAGACAAAGACAAACGCTTGAAGAAACACAATTTATTATATTTTTAAGAATATATGACAGAAATGCTGTCCAAGCGCATGTCTGACGCACTGTTCGGAGGAGTGATGTCACGTGGGACACGTGTATGTAAAAGGTTCTCACACTTTCTTTTTTTTAGTCTTCTGAAAATGTTTTGCAAGAATAGTATAGACTATGAGAATGCTATAAATGACCTCCTCTGAGTTCAGTTCGCTTTATTTCCACAGAGCAGTTCGTTGTGATCACAACTCAGGGGTCAGCAGGGTCACTTTATATATAGACAAATCATAAAATAATACAAAAACACATTCATCTTGAATCATGATTTATATTTCAGTGATTATTATCATAATTCTAATTATTATGTTTACATTTAGAATAGTATTTAGATCTTAATTTGTATTAGTTATTTTACGCAGAGTAAATGAGTCATCTCATACATGCTAAAACTGTTAATCTTATGACTCTGTTAACACATACTGTAGCATCAAAACTGAACTTTTCTGTAATGTTACAAATTCTCATTCTGGGAAACAGCCAGGCCGAAATTTACATATATTTTCGAATGGGTCGTGTTTTTTTTTGGGAAAAGGCTGTATGTGTGAAAGGAACTATTGAAAAGTTGTAACATTTCGGTAAGAATTATGGTTTGAGCACGTACGAGGTCAGGATGCACTAATGAAAGAAGTCTGCTCTGGGCCAATAACAAAGTTCTGACAGAGATAATTCAGTTACTCAGAATGTCATGGTCCTGTCACTCTTTCAGTCATGGCATCAACGTCCCATGTCTGTCTTGTGTTTTCTTGTCAGTCTTTGTGTGAGCACATGGTTTCGGTTGTATTACCTGCCATGCGCTCTTCGGTCTGTCCTATTTCATGTCTGTAGCATGGTGTCTGAATCCTGACTTCCTGTCTGATTCGTTTTTGGTCTGTGTTGGGATCCGGACACTCATGCTCCATGTCAGTCTGTTATTGATATGGGTGCATTGCGCTTATGTCATCTTGGTAGCATGCACTCGTGTCAATAGTTTATGTCTGTCTCTCGTGAACACAGGTGCGCCTCGCATTGCGCTGCTCACCTGGGTCGTGAGCTGTCTTGTGTTTCATGGCCATAGCGTGTTGTCTGGATCCCGACTTCCCTGTCTGGTTCAGTTTCACACTATGTCAGGATCCGGACACTCATGCTCCATTTTCTGTGTCTGTCTCTCGTGACCGCGGACTCGTGTTGCATTCGCTTTGCACTGCCTGCCTGAGTCGCGAGCTGTATTCATGTTGTGCCGAGGTTTGTTCACTTCGGTCTGAGATTTCGTGTTTGTGTGTGGCCGAACTCTCACACAGGTGTCCTGCCTTGTTTTTGTCACCTGTTGTGTGCATCGCGCGACGTTCAGGTTTCGTTTAATGTGAAGATTGTTGGTTGGCATGGGCATATATTGCCTTATTGTCTTGGCGATGTGTGCTCATATCATTGGGGTGTTTTGGTGTCTTGTGAGAGCACGTGGCTTTGCTTTGTTTCTGTATTGCTTCATGTCTCTCTCTGTCTTACTTCATACTCCGCCTCCTTGTTTGCCCACTATTAGTTCATTAGTCACAACCGTTCTGTCTTGTTAACCCGTTGATTTCTCTCCCTATTTTATTCTCCTCATATTTGCTGTCCAGTGCCAGTTCGTCTTGTTTCCTGTCTTGTTGGTTCTCTCATGTCAGTCCTGCACGTTGGTCTGTTTACTCCTTCCCTGGTGTCCGTAGCCCAGTCTGGTCGGTCCTGTTATCTGTTTCCCCTGACTTAATTTATGTTTTTCCCCTTCGTGTAGATTATGAAAATGTTTTCGACTCGTGGGAGTTTTTGGTTTGTGTTTTGCCTTGTAGTATTAAATAATTCCCATTTATCTTTCAACTCTGCATCTGGGTCCTGCCCAGGGCTGGACTGGTAATCTGGCAAACAGGGAATTTTCCCGGTTGGCCGACGCACTTTGGGGCCGATCGGGGCGGACTGCCCATCGGGAGAACACCCTAACCCCCCACCCCCTCTCAACTTTTGGGCCAGTTGCTATGTAAAATCTCGGGCCGATTTCTCTTCCCAGTCCAGCCCAGGTCCTGCCTCTGCATTCTGTGACAGGAGTCAAAAAATTTCATCAAATTGGACAGATAATGAAATGATTCAATTAAGTCTGAGAAAATTAAACATGTTTGATATTTTAGGACTGAATATAGAGGAAATCTTTAGTGTATTGATGATCCACGACTCAAATATGAAGTCATATGGAGAGCCGCCAATGGAAACCGAGCATACAGGGCCACGACAGAAACACATTGCATGTGTGAATAGCAGATGTGGTAAATTTACCAGTAAAGGCAATCCAACAATTTTACTGCAATTTACCATATTTAATGTGTCAAAGGGGCATTGATGTCCTGACAATGCTGATAGTACCACAAGGCGTCATTCACAACTAACACATTTATGCTTACGTCCGCGCTGTCTTTAAATTGTTTTCCTATGTAAGAATGCATTAGATTAACATCTTTGACCAGTGCATCTTGTCTTGTAATTTTTTCAGAGTCTCACGCAGGAGTTCCGCATTTTCTAGACACCATGTCAGGTATAAAGAACTTTCCTAGAGACACCCATGTTCTTTTCTATTTGTTGTGCTGCGTGTTTTTTTTTTTTTTTTTTACAAAATTACATGTTCGGTCTGAAAACCCCCAAAGAATCCTGCAACTCTATAAACATTGACATCAAATGGAGCAGGCTGGGAAAAACATAAAACCATTTCACCCATCAAAAACGGTCACTGGTATCTACTTTAATGTCATGGAATATATGTGATTAATATGTTGCTTAAAAAAAGAAGGAGAGGAGAGCAGAACCCATTAGACAGAATGCTGATTTTATAATGCCTTAAAATAGCTCTGTGTAATTAGGTTGACACTGCAAATCATTGGTTAATATTGAGTATAGCAGAGAATTTGCATACAGCCCCTAACCAAACCCACATTCCATGCAGATTAAGACTCTTCCCTCACTGCAAAAGAAAATGTAATTACACTCCACCAACATCCATGTGGTGTGACATCAGTGTCACTTATACAAGGTATCTTAGTGGTAAGAGCCACAAATATGAGTGAGAATTTGTGTAGCAAGTCAAGATAATTTGGTTTCGAAAGAATTTGATGAAAAATTTTGAAATATGAATCTTGTAAATCTAAGTACAGTTTATGACATTGTTGAAATCTCTTCTAAAACTCTAGATGAAACATGTGAGATAACAAGGGTCTTTTTCTCAAGAGATACATCTGAGAAGCAGGCGACCAAATGTTCTCGCCATTTGTTTTCCATCCAATCTCATTGCTGTATATAACTGAGATCTGTGATTTCTCTTTCCTCAAGTCTACTTATAATAACAGAAACAGACTATTAATTTTCCTACTCCAATAAAGATCCTAAAGTAACAATGCAATTAAAAGAACAAAGCAAACCAAAAATCTTTCAATTCACTTTTTAGTTTTCTTCCATATATACAGTTATATACATATATACATATACTATACTAAACTATACTAAAACCAAATTACCATATGGATACTACAGTAATGCTGTAGTAAAACCAAAAAGTGAAAAAAAAATATGGTTACTACAGTCAAGGTTAATACAATATTACTATAGTAAATCCATGGTAAGCTTTTATATGTGTATCATTTATTAAGGAGGATTAAAGATCATTGTCTGTGTTTTAACAGCTCTGAATTTAAATAAGCCTGTAAAAATGGTCACACAAGCCCATTATAATACATCATGTCTAGATTTGTCATTACTTAGTGTGAATAACTCCAGATGCTGTTTTTCTGTCATTAACGCAGGAAAGCACAGCTCACTCTTTGAACGAGCACTATGACTGAAATTGTCAGTACTGTCTGACTGCTGGTGTATTTTAGCATCTGTCAAGAAGAGCAGAAGAAAAAATTGTATAAAAATGATAATTTTTTTCCATTTCGAAGCTTATGAGATGCATTAATATTCATGTTATCTAAATAATAATATCACTAGTAAAAAAAACTTGAGAATCAATATTTTTATGTGAGGATCGATATTCTTGATACCACATCAGTATCGTAAGTATCGATACTTTAGTATCGATCCGCCCATCCCTACTCATAACAGTACTAAGGTCACCTCCATTTCACTCCATTCACTTTCATCGAAAGGCATTGTCATTTCAACTGCCGTCAATTCACTGCAGTCAATTCCAATTTCTCCTGAGCTACACATGATTGCATTGGCAGTCCACTCTCTAAACATTGATTGAGAAAAAACTCTGAACGGATGATAGACTGAGCCTCGGAAAAAATGGAGGGACCCAGTGCAGAGAAAAAATGATGAGAGAGATCTAATGATTACAGATTAGACATGTTTAAACTTAGATTCACATGGAATATGTAACACTAACAAATTGCATGAAGCAGCCCAGGAGACTTAACGCTGGTTCTGCAGCAGCATCATTTGCATGAGCTGCAAATAAAAAACACAAACAGAAAATAGGAGGGGTGCCAAGAGGGAGGTCATTACAAAAATATTAATTCTGCTGGAAAAGCCTGATAATAATGTATTAGAATTGAGGAGCACACTAAGTAAACACACAAACACACATTTTGCTTATGTATCTGGAACCTCACATTATATGCATCAGATCATGTTTGGCTAGGTTCAGACAAGCATACCTCCTGTAGTATATCATATGTATACAGTGCAGTTTATATGCATTTTCTGTATACATAGAATACCCGAATGACTTACAACATGCACACTGCATGAAATACTGTATACCTCAGTGCCATGCACTTAATTTAACTGTTCTCTTTCTTTACTGATTTTTATTCAGACTTTATGCAGTTTACTTTATTGCTATACATGCAAGCCACTGTATACAAGCTTTTCTCATGGACGTAAGGACTTGTTTCTAATCAAAACATACTGTATAGACACCACTCACCAAATTGAACATAGTGAGGTCATGTGGCAATAATATATCGCTGAATAATATGAGCTGTTTCACATCATATTTTACACTCTGCAGTAAACAGTATGCTAGTATACCATTTAAAATATGAATAACTTATTTTTAGTTGGTGTGGTAGCCCGACTTCTGTTTTGTGGAATGCATACAGTCAGAGCTGGGAAATTGATGCCTGGCCCTTCCAGGAAATAAGCAGCGCTAACATTTGAGCACTTATTCGCTTATTAATTCAGGTGGCTTTGTAGAAATTTAATATTCACAGTCAGTCATGATTATTTTAATCAATGAGTGAAATTACAATTCATGTCTTCAGAAGTTAAGCTTTTTTTAATAAGGAAAATATTACTGAGTGCACATTTAAGGTTGATAAGGTGTTCTGAGTGGTTTTAGCACATTTCTATGGGGTTGCCAGGGTATTCTGTGTGTTTGCTAGGTGGTTGCTTACTGGCCTAAGTCAAAGGAGCCCACTCCCAAGTTTCTAAGATATTCTGGCCCCTTAAAATGGCTGGGGCCCCTCCTTCAATTAAATTGTATGTGACTTTTTGGTTTGTTTTATCATCTACCAAATGAACGGTCTTGGAAAAGTTTTCTTTGAAGAATTGTGTATTTGAATATGAGACAAAAGATCAATTGTTTATGACCAAAACTCAACAGAAGCATGACCTTACAATCCAACAAACAAGAATACTAAATTCCCTGTTGGCAAAGTCATTCCAGCCAATTCACAAACACACATACAAAGTGATATACTAGAGGCAATGTCCTGTCCATTTTTGATTTACACAAAACCTGAATTATCAAATGAATGAATGACTGTATAGCCAAAGTGCTAATAATATGTCACTGAATTAAAAGGAACATAAATGGCAAATAATAAACACACATTATGCTATTGAATATTTGACAAAAGCATATCAGCGTGTTTCATTCTCATATGAATAATCTCTGTTATAATGCTTCAGGTGATGTTCCTGTTCCAAATGAACCACTGGCCTTTCCACACACACACACACACACACACACACACACACACACACACACACACACACACACTGTTGTAACATGTCACCAAAAATAGCACTTTATGGGATTTATTTTTGGATATAGTTGTGGTGTGTGTGTGTCTGGAATCACACGTGCATGTAGCTGCATATGCACACATGAGAAATGTTGTGTTGAGAAATGGCTGGCTGCAGCTATCAGATGCAAAGTGATGAGTGAATGATTGAGGCAGAGAGGCAGATGGCCCCCTCAGAGAGACTGTCCCTCCATCCAACCCTATAAGACATATAACAACACCACCAGCCACAGTTCTCAATAATAGTCTGCGGTTTCCATAAAAAAACAACAGAAGAGAGGAGGAAAAGAGGGAAATACAGGAAAATGGTGGTGGAGGTTGGCCTGGTGTTGTTTCCAGTGACTTAATGTTGTGTATAGATGTTGCTCTGCTTCTTTTCTCTCACTCTCTCTTTCTCCTGTCTCTCTACCTTTCACAAGATTGGATCAGCCTGTAGAGAACTACTACACCTACAGGGGGAGATCTGCTGAATTTGTGGTTTCCCGTTGTCACCACTGCTCTCAATTAACCCTGTTGTGCTAAGAATGGTTTTTGTAGTGTTCTGTTGTTTGTTTGCGTGCCTGTTGTTGTGGCGGTTGTTGTTTTTATCATTGATGGTTGATTGTCAACCTCATTTTCAGACATAATGTGCTTCTCCACAATCCACGCACAACTTACTATGCGCCTCATTGAGAGCGAGAACCACTTAATCAAGACCACGAGGAGGTTACCCCATGTGACTCTACCTGGCAACTGGGCCAATTTGGTTGTTTAGGAGACCTGGCTAGAGTCACTAAGCACACACTGGATTCAAACTCGCGACTCCAGGGGTGGTAGTCAGGGTTTGGGTCACCTAACACAGGAGAATTTGCTCCAGGCTCAGGAATGTCAAAGTCGAATGTATGACAGGGTCATTTGACTGTGGAAATTCACAATGGGAGATAAAGTGCTTGTATTGCTGACCACCTAAAGCTCTAAATTACTCACCAAGTGGCAAGGGCCCTTTGAGGTCACACTGCGAGTCTGAGATCCAATTATGAGGTTAAGTGAATGGACAGGGCTCGTCAAATTTACCACCTCAACCTCCTAAAATCATAGAGGGAGGCATTCCTGAACACAAGAAAAGTTTGTTCAGGAAGAATTGGAGGCAATGCTTATGATGGCATAATAGAAGAGTCGCACAGAAATTGAGCCAGCTCGGTCGTTCTAGTTCCTCAGAACGACAGGATGGTCCGTTCTGTGCAGACTATTGCAAAGTGAACGTGGTGTCCAAATTTGATGCATACCCAATGCCTCCAATTGACGAATTGCTGGACCGGTTTGGTGCGGCTCAATTTTATTCAACACTGGACTTAACAAAGGGTTATTGGCATATCCCTTTAACTCCAATCTCCCAAGAACAAATAGCTTTTTCCACACCGTTCGGCTTACACCAATTTGTGACCCTTCCGTTTGGTTTGTTCGGGCCCCCACCACATTCCATTGTCTCATAGATAAAATTCTCAGACCACATACAGCATATGCTGCCACATATTTAGACAATATTATTATTTATAGTTAAGACTGGAGGTGGCACATGCAACATCTTAGAGCTGTACTGAGGTCGCTACGACGAAAGGGGCACGCGGTCAATCCAAAGAAGTGCACAATTGGGTGGTGGACGTCTGGGGTTCCACTAGGGTCATGGTCTGGTGTATCACCAGGTTAACAAAACTGCCTGTCCGAGGCACAAGACCAAAGAGGAGGTGAGACAGTTTCTTGGGCTGGCTGACTTCTACCAAAGTTTTGTTCCTAGTTACCAGCCTGCTGACTGATTGTACTAGAAAGGGGGCCTCCTACAGTTGATGGAGTCATGCCAACAGGCTTTCCTAAAAGTAAAATCCACGCTTTGTGGGGGGCTGCTTTTAAATGCTCCTAATTTCTCTCTCCCCTTTATTTTGCAGATGGATGCTTCTGACAGAGGGCTGGGGTCAGTGCTCTCACAGGAGGTGGAGGGAGAGGAGCGATTGGTGCTGTACATCAGTCATAAGCTCTCGCTGAGTGAGACTAAGTACAGCACAGTGGAGAATGTCTAACGATCAAGTGGGCCATCCTCACTCTTTGCTACTACCTGCTGGGAAGGGCCTTCACCCTCTGTTCAGATCATGCCCCACTCCAGTGGCTCCTCCGCATGAATGTTGGCAGGCAGGATGTTGCCCTGGCCTGAATCAGGTGGTAGGGGGTATGTGGTGACAGGGGCGTGGTCGTGTATCTGTCTGTGGGAGAGATAGTGCAGTAAGGCTCATCATCTGTTATCATTATCTCTAACACCTGTTTCTTGTTGTAATGATGGTGGAGGGAGAACTAAAAAAGGCATGAGGCATCAGAGTGACAGAGAGAGTCCAGTTCCTGTGTGTGTCCTTTGTGTGATTACTTGTCCACTTTGGTGATAGATGCTGAAGAGTAATAAAATACTCACGTTGACAGTTTGCTGCCTCCTGACTCCTCCATTATACAGAATACGAACGTGTTACATACCTGTATATACAGTTGAAGTCAGAAGTTTACATACACATTAGCCAAATACATTTAAACTCTTCACAATTCCTGACATTTAATCATGGAAAACATTTCCTGTCTTAGGTCCGTTAGGATTACTACATTATTTTAAGAATGTGAAATGTCAGAATAATGGTAGAGAGAATTATTTATTTCAGCTTTTATTTCTTTCATCAAATTTCCAGTGGGTCAGAAGTTTACATACACTTTGATAGTGTTTGGTAGCATTTCGTTTAAAGTGCTTTACTTTGGTCAAACATTTTGGGTAGCCTTCCATAAGCTTCTCACAATAAGTTGCTGGAATTTGGCCCATTCCTCCAGACCGAACTGGTGTAATTGAGTCAGGTTTGTAGGCCTTCTTGCTCAAACATGCTTTTTCAGATCGAGGTCAGGACTTTGTGATGGCCACTCCAATACCTTTTTTCCACAACTTTGGAGGGATACTTGAGGTCATTGTCCATTTGGAAGACCCATTTACGACCAAGCTTTAATTTCCTGGCTGATGTCTTGAGATGTTGCTTCAAAATATCCACATAATTTTGCCATCTATTTTATAAAGTGCTTGAGTCCCTCCAGCAGCAACCCCCCCCCCCCCCCCCCCTTTTTCCTCTAAACATAACAATGATCATTATGAACAAGCAGTAAAATTTTGGTTTAATCAGACCAGAGGACATTTCTCCAAAAGTAAGATCTTTGTCCCAATGTGCACTTGCAAACTGTAGTTTGGCTTTTGTTATGGCGGGTTTGGAGCAGTAGCTTCTCCCTTGCTGAGCAGCCTTACTGGTTATGTTGATATTGGACTCGTTTACTGTGGAAATAGATACTTGTCTACCTGTTTTCTCCAGCATCTTCAAAGGGACATTTGACGTTGTTCTGGGATTGATTTGAACTTTTCGCACCAAACTAAGTTAATCTCCTTTGTGTCTCCTTCCTGTGTGGTATGATGGCTGTGTGGTTCCCATGGTGTATTATTGTTTGTACAGATGAATGTGGTACCTTCAGGTGTTCCAAAATTGCTCCAATTATGAACTAGACTTGTGGAGGTCCACAATTGTTTTTCTGATGTCTTGGCTACTCTTGATTTTTCCATGATGTAAAGGAAAGAGGCACTGAGTTTGAAGGTAAGCTTTAGTATACATCCACAGGTACACCTCCAATTGACGACAATTAGCCTATCAGATGCTAATTGACTAATTGTCTAATGCAGTGGTTCTCAAACTTTTTACACCAAGTACCACCTCAGAAAATATTTGGTTCTCCAAATACCACCATAACAACCAACATTAAAATACAGTAGTATTAGGCCTAACTATTCAGCTACAGTTATGCACATCTCAAAAACCAGGCAGTTTTATTTATAATAAGAACATTTATTATTGTTAGCCACATTGAACATTATAACATCACAGTTTTAACATCAACACTGCACTGTGCTGCTTACATTCCTCCTGATCCGAACTTCTCTTGCCAGATTGAAGCCATGATAGCAGTTTTGAACTTTTCATAATTTTATCATCCACCTAACATTAATTTATATTTAACCTTTTCACAAAATTCCCTGCCCTCAAGTGTGCGTTTTTCAAGGCAACCGTTATAGAACGCATCACTTTATTGTTTCCATGGTGACGCATCATTGCTTGTCACGTGACCACAGACGCTGAACAACTGATGATCTGCTTTTATTTCTTTTTTTTATTAAAAAAATTCACAAATTTGTTCGCTATACTATAGCATTACCTTTATAAACATCACCTTTATAAACATCGCCATTATAAACATCACCTTTATAATTATCACGTTAGTTGAGGTCTATACGCGATGGGCGCAACCTGATTATAATGGATAGGAATATTATTGCCGCTTCCATAGACATCAGTGTGTATTTTACAAACTCTAAATATATTGTTTTTTTTTAGTACTTATGTGAATTTAAATGTCTGAAACCTAAAATAAACATTATGTGGATGAAAACACTAAATAGTGGTGAATGATATGACTCCGCTTAGCGCGTACGTATATGGCTCAGCGCCAGCCAACGCGCGAAAGCACAGTTTGAATTTATCAGTTGGTCAAGTCATGCACTCACCGTTCTACTCACACCGGTGAGATCAAAATTCAGTGATTCCTCTGTACCACACTTTGAGAACCACTGGTCTAATGGCTTGACATTAATTTCTGGAATTATCCAAGCGGCTTAAAGGCACAGTTAACTTATTTTATGTAAACTTCTGACACATTGTAATTGTGATATAGTCAATTAAAAGTGAAACAATCTGTCTGTAAACAATTGTTGGAAAAATGTATTGTGTCATGAACAAAGTAGATGTCCTAAACGATCTGCTAAAACTATAGTTTGCTATTATGAAAACTGTGGAGTGGTTAACCCTCAGGGTCTGAGGGTGTTTTGGGCCTGGAGAAGTTTTGACATGCCTTGACATTTGTGCTTTTTTCAGTTGCTTAAAAAAATATTAATGGCTAAAGTCTGATAACACTGTATTCAGCACAGTCCTACAATAATATCTGAGCAACATGTGTGTACATGTTTGTATTTTTGAGAAAATAAAGTTTATTGTGTGGTTTTTGAAAAAACAAAAAAATTAAGTATTGAAATAAGGTCATATAACACATACTAAACATTTGTTATAATACATACACGTCTTTTGAGTGCTGGATCTTGTAGACTAGAGTTTTTGCTACAAAATGATGTGAAAACCATCCTGATCACTCATTCATACAAAACAATATAGTAATTTAACTTTTGTAAGACAATTTTAGTGTTGAAAGGCGATATGCAAGGAGGCGTGAACTATCATGTATATTGAGGTGATTCACACCTGAGGAGACAAAAGACCCCTCCCCTGGGCCTATCAATGAGGAATGTGACAGAGAGAGAATGAATGTGAGGAGACTTAATGATCACAATCAAGTTTTAATTAAAAGAAATAATCTGACTGTCATTTTCTTTAAATAAAGACTTTACTTAATTTTAGACCTACACTACCATTAAAAGAAGTCTCTTCTGCTCACCCAAGACTGCATTTATTGATCCAAAATACAGTACAAACAGTGATATTCTGAACTCTTTTTACAATTTAAAAGAACAGTTTTCTATTTGAATATATTGTAAAATGCAATTTGTGATCAAAGCTGAATTTTCAGCATCATTACTGCAGTCCTCAGTGTCACGTGATCCTTCAGAAATCATTATAAGATGGTGATTTACTAATATGGGCATATTTAAAGTGCATTTTACTCATTTAACCTGAACACATATTTGCAAGCACAAGCTTTGTTTATGATAATGAGGCAGCATAAACACTAGTTTATATATATTCTAAACATTCATATAATTTGATATATTTATATATCATATTTATATTATACAGCATTCAATTTAAATACCTGCTTTAGCTGAAACAGCATTTAAATGTAACTAAAACTTGCTTATTAGGACATATTTCAAATGTCAATACACTGAATCCTGGCTGGCAAGTCTGGAAACAGTCCCACTAGTAAAATATGTACATGTATATATATAAAATAGCATGTCAGCTAATTAAAACTAAACTTACTCATCTGAAATAGTACCCTCGGCTAGATCAAATCTCTCTTCAAATACAAATGTTCATCGGAGTCGGGGGGGGGGGGGGGGGGGGGGGGGTGGTGGGGGGATTGTACATTTGCGTTGATTGTCTCAGCACATTAGCGTATGAATGGCGCACTCTGCTGTTTTGTTTATTTTACAAAAGCACAAGATTTTGTTGTTATTGTGTGTACACAAATAAAAGTAGACCCTTTATAGTTTCTAATGATGTCTTACACGTATCTGTATGCCCCAAAATGACGGAGTATTTTAAGTTGTTTCTGCTGTAATGACGAAAAAATCCAGCAGGACGCGCCGGCGCGTCCGTCGACCCCAGTGGGTTAAAAAACATTTGTTTTAATGACTTCAACCTAAGCGTATGTAAACTTCTGACTTAAACTGCATATATACATATATATTTTTGCCTTCAAAACAGCAGCAATTTCTCCTACTTACCACCATATTTTGCACCATATTCACTGCACCAACTGTAGCAAAATGTGTGCGTATGAGTTTCTTAATTTGTGATTGGTTGAATAGGATTTGTCACCTGCAATGAAGAATTTGAGAAGGTGTAACTGTTGTATTTGTGGGAGAGAAAAAAATCTACAAATTTGCAACTCTTAAAACATTTTTCTCTGTGAGTTCAAAATTACTGATACACATGTGTGGCTAATCTCTACAACTACAAATTCCACTGTCACAGGCGCTCAGTTGTTTTGATCCAAAAATACCCTCATAACTGTCTCAATTACTTCTGTCTCTTCGTGTAATCCCACACTGACCCGATATTCAGTGGGGGGAGTCTGTGAGGGCCATGCCATCTGTTGCAGTGCTCCCTGCTCTTCTATTCTATTCTATAAAGGAATGTTTGAAAGTTAAACATTAGTGTTTAAGACATAATATAATAGTATGCAAAATTATTTTACAAAAGAACTGAATCAAGTATAATTTTCAAATCATAATAAACAAATCCAGTCAATAGATCCAAAAAAGTAATATTACAGTCAGTAAAAATACAACACATGCAATTTTTTAAAGTCTTGTGTAAAATTTTAAAACTTTGCGGTTTGTGCTTTGAAAATGGCTAATTATTGACATTTGATATTCATTTTAAAACATGTATTAGATAAAACATCTTTTGTTCAAATGAGTCATTAATCATCATTTATTTATTTATCACTATGTATTTAATTTACTACTAATAGTACAACCTGCCTGTTTTAATTAGCCAAGTGAATGACATCTGCTAGAATGTTTCTGCATTTCTACGTGTTATCAGGAGCAGATGGAAGAAAGAGTTCCCAAACAGCTTTTAAATAAAACTGTTTAATTTAATTTAACATTGTTACATTTAAGCTATGCCTTAATTTTATTAATGAATAAATAAATAAATAAATGTAAGTAAATTTAGCAATTTTAAGTGAAGGAAACACTGGTAAATTTAGCATTTTTAAGCGAAGAGAACGCAGGAAAATTTAGAACTTTTAAGTGAAGGGAACGAGGGTAAATTTAGCATTTTTAAGCGAAGAGAATGAGGGTAAATTTAGCATTTTTATGCCAAGGGAACGCGGGTAAATTTAGCACTTTTAAGCAAAAAGAATGTGGGTAAATTTAGCATTTTTAAGCGAAGAGAACGCGGGTAAATTTAGCATTTTTAAGTGAATGGAACACAGATAAATTTAGCATTTTTAAGTGAAGGGAACGTGGCAAATTTAGCATTTTTAAGCGAAGAGAACGCGGGTAAATTTAGCATTTTTAAGTGAAGGGAACGTGGTAAATTTAGCAATTTTAAGCCAAGGGAACACAGGTAAATTTAGCATTTTTAAGCAAAGAGAACGTGGGTAAATGTAGCATTTTTAAGTGAAGGGAACGCGGGTAATTTTAAAATTTTTAAGCGAAGGGAATGCAGATAAATTTAGCAATTTTAAGCCAAGGGAACACAGGTAAATTTAGCATTTTTAAGCGAAGAGAAAGTGGGTAAATGTAGCATTTTTAAGTGAAGGGAACGCGGGTAATTTTAAAATTTTTAAGCGAAGGGAACGCAGATAAATTTAGCAATTGAAAGCCAAGGGAACACAGGTAAATTTAGCATTTTTAAGCGAAGAGAACGTGGGTAAATGTAGCATTTTTAAGTGAAGGGAACGCGGGTAATTTTAAAATTTTTAAGCGAAGGGAATGCAGATAAATTTAGCAATTTTAAGCCAAGGGAACACAGGTAAATTTAGCATTTTTAAGCGAAGAGAACGTGGGTAAATGTAGCATTTTTAAGTGAAGGGAACGCGGGTAATTTTAAAAATTTTAAGCGAAGGGAATGCAGATAAATTTAGCAATTTTAAGTGAAGGAAACATGGGTAAATTTAGCATTTTTAAGCCAAGGGAATGCAGGTAAATTTAGCAATTTTAAGTGAAGGAAACATGGGTAAATTTAGCATTTTTAAATGAAGGGAACGCAGATAAATATAGCAATTTTAAGTGAAGGAAACATCAGTAAATTTTGCATTTTTCTTGCCAGAACACAAAGTTGTAGCACTATTACTGTGAATGCAAAAAGTTCTTCATTTATCTAGGAATGCCATTCAGGTTATACAAATCTTAATGATTTACTGTATTTCTCAAGCTTGCATACAGCCAGTGTTATTAAGGATATTAGCAGTGACAGTAGTGACGGAGGAAGTTGGTGTCATAAACGGACTTCCAGAAATTCCAACTGCCTTTGGAGTGCTCTTTGGCCTGCTTTATGCTCTCTATATTGAGTATCCCAAACAATGGAAGTACCTTTTTGAGGCTGTACAAAAAGTCTTTCTGGGTCTTGACAGTGAAATGTGTTCTGCTCAAATTCAGCCAATGAGAACCAGACTTTGGCAGACATCGACAGACACTATGTTGTTCCACATAGCTGATCTTATTTTGAGGTCACATTCAAGTGTCATGTCATATACCATGTAAAGGGTGTTTTGTTGTTTTTTAATGGTTATTTGCCCTTTTTGTTACACATTTAAAGTCACTACTCAAAACAAGGAGTTCTTAACATGATCGCAATGTACTTGAGTGTGGTATGTATGCTAATAGCAAAAGGAGTTATTGTCAGTAAATTTTTTACACGCTTGTTGTCAAATTCAAAATGTAATGGATTGTTGTCCCTAACATGTCTGCCTTACATCTCCTTTTGCGGTCCACAATACTGTAATATAAGATTTGGGTCATACCGCCCACCCCTAGATGAACAGAAATGAGAAAAGATTGCAATTGGGTTCTGAAGTATTTTTTTGAATAACTTTTTACGTCATCTGAAGGACAGATTTTTAAAAAAACTTTTTTTTTTTTTTTTGCATTTTCCATTAATTCTTATTAGCCTTTGAGAAGGACACAGAATGACCACAAAAGCACAAAGTGCAATACTGGAGCCGAGGGGACAAACTGTCCTGCTCTATCACTAATGGACACACAAACACACACACTAAACAAAAATGGCAGAACACATTTACTCACAAAAACTACTACACACTACACAAACAACCCAGGGTACCTCATAGGCAGTCATAAGACTTGCACACGCACACCACACACAGCTTTTATGTAATTGAGTTTGGACCTTGTAGGTTTTCACTCCATCTTTATAAACAGTGTTCTGGTGAGGTTGGCTGGGAACATAATGAGACTGATTGTATTCACGAGGTCAAAGAGGTCATGGGAATCAAAATATTAATTCAGATAGCGTTATAGAGACTTCCACTGCTAAAACTTTACTTAAGCATGCTGTAATAGCATCCTTTCAGCGTTATGAACAGTCGACACCTTTAGCCTTCATTTGAAATGGTTCTTCTGACTGAGCGAGCTCTTGCTGAGAATGAGGGAGTTTTCCTTAATGCTGAACTCAGTTAAAGGTGCAGTGTGGAATTTCAGTGCTAGTAGCATCCCCATGTGGAATTGCAAAATGATAACAGTAATAATGACCCCCGCCCCCGAAAGTATTTTAATGTAAAATAATATTACACACTTCACCTTTAAAACCATTGTAAGTAGCACAGTCATTAAAAATGGCATAACATGTGGCTGAGGTCATCTTGATATCATGAAAAAGCTATTAAAATAACACCATTACCCTATTTATATAGTGCTATTTTTACTATCTGATGGTGTAAAGCTATAAAGCTGACTAGGTTACACCTTAGTGTCATGCTGAAGTCCCTGCTAGGCTCAAAGAAAGAGGTTGCTTGTATTTCATAACTACTCTTCCATCTGGAATGGGAAGAAAAACGCTGATGTTTAAGGTGCTGTTCACTCATTAGGACTGGGTTAGCCTAGAGGTTAAAGCTTGAAGGAATAGTTCACCCAAAACTGATCATTCAGTAATTATTTACTCACACATGTTTTGTTATAACCCAATATGACTTTCTTTCTTTCTTGTAAAATTGTGAATATTATAATTCAGGAGTATACATATATAGATGCCGCATTTGGCTGGTTCAGATATATCAACCGCTGTGCCATCTTGGAACGGTCAATATGGAGAGCTGTTTGAATATAATTTAATGGAGAAGAAGCCTCAGACCACTGCATAAACTGATTTTGTGTGAAAACAGTTCATCATGTAATGAATTGATGTTTGAGTAAGTTTGCCATGATATATTCATTTGAAGAGGACTTTATTTGCAGTTTGCTACAGGAATAAAGTCTGGATTTTTTTATATCATCTAAAATATTGTCCAGTGTTTATGGAAAATCAGATAATCTGAAAGTTGGCTGGAAAAGACAATACACAATTGTATGTCACAGACCGTGTATGTCAATTACATTCATGTGATGATCACAGTCCGTAGAAACTGCTGCTAATAAGGTACCTAGACAATAAGGTAATATTTGGCATGAATTTGCACCAGTCCAAAATTATTCTGATAACAATATATTGAAGCCAGCATCTCACATGCCAGTTAAAACGAATTGTTTTTGGCCGAGAATGTTCCACCTACCAACTGTTTTTGCGAAGGTCTCTTCAGGCGGACATCACAATGCAGGGATGAGTAAAACAGTTTTTGGGTGAACTATCCTTTTAAGGCTGGTATCTAAAAGGTTAAAGGTTCGAACCATGCAAGGGAAGAAGTTGTGGAGAAAAAATCCAGTGGCCGTAGCTGCATCGTGAAAAATTCTATTCTACTACAAGAAAGTGCAAATCAAACAGTGTTTAATAAACAAGGAGCACTATCAAGCTTTGGTAATCATTCAAATGTTTTTGTGTGTACAGACCTCACAGGAGATTATGCTGAGTGTTCTTTTACAGTAGTTTCTGTGAAAATGGAGCCTCCTGTGGTATACAGAGAGTCCCAGAGGAGGGAAACATTTATATAGCTGATTCTCACACACTGAGAGACATGTGTCCTACTGACACACACACAAATGTACACATTTACCTGCTTTGAACATCTAAATAGGTACAGAGATTAGACTTTTTTTATTTTATTTTTTATAAAAACTAATTACAATTACTACAGACTAACAGAAACCCTAACCCTAACCTATAAGACTACTTTTTATATTTTTTAAAATGATAAAAACATTATTTACTTTTTTCATTAAACATTTTTACCAGAGCTTTTGACCATTTTTCCCCCAAAGCATAGATCATAAACCCACCCACTCACAAAAGCAGGTCTAGTGTCTTCTAAACACTGACACATCTTAAACGAGTTTTAAACTAAATTTAGGAGCATGTTCCTCAAATCCTGTTTATCGCAATACAAGATTACATAAACATCCACTTATCTGTCACAGATAGTTAGCCAAATATGTTTACATTAATCTCACTCAATGATTTTTTGAAAATGTGGAAAAAAGGCACTCCCCTGTAACCATATATCCAACGGAAAGGGGTCGGCCATGAATAATTACAATTTCTAAATAGATCGCCCACATTTTTGGCCATCTTGGTTCCGGATGTAGTTTTCCAATTAATTTTGCCATAAAGGGATGTGATGGATAGTCTTTATTTGGTTAAGCATTCAGATTTCGGGCTGGGTTCGTGTCAGATTTTACATTTAAGTATAGGGCGAGTTAGGGGATGTTCCCACATGTTTTAGTGTGCCTCTGTTCTTTTTGCAATTGTTTTCCTATCTTAACATGAGCTGGACAGATGTTTTTGTCCATTGCACTGCATCTCACTTTTTTTCAGTGTCTTGCACTGGGCTGCTGCATTTTTTAGGCACCGTGTCAAGTTAAAAGATTGATTTTTATGAACGCATCATGAGACACCTGCATTCTATTTTATTTGTTGCTCTGCGTCTAGATTTTCACAAAGATTTGACATTCTGAAAAAAGTTCAGGTTGCAAAGAAGACTTCATGTGACTGATGCACTGTTACACATGATTTCACTCTGCATAGTTTCAGCGCTTAATAAACAGTAAGCCAATATTTGTGCAGAGAAAAATTCCATAAGTTAAATGCTAAACCATTTAAAAATCAAAGCATCCCGAAGAGGCTAATAAAACGCAGCAGTCTCTCTCCACGTACATGACAATACTACAGTTCGCTGAAATGTGAAACTGCCCAGGCTGAGCAATATCAGATTTGGCATTTGACTCAAGTATTTTCCGCTGGTTAAGAATACTATGTTGCAAGCAGAGACAGTTTGATTATTTTTGTCATTTGAAGATCTATGTTTTGTATTTAGGCTCATAATTCATGGTGCACTTTATTTCATCCTATCGAGTCATTTTTATGCATATCTGTTGGAATAAACATTCCTTATTCCAGAGTACCAATATATACCATACATATATGAATAACCAAATAATTGTCCGTGAACCCTCACGATTAACTGAATATTACAAATGGTTTCATCATAGGGATTTCATAAATGTCATAATTTCATAAAAGAGTTCTAAGCCATGAACCAAACCAACCAACATGATTTGAAGCAACCAAGTATTTGAAAATCAGACAAAAAGACAAAAGATACAAATCTGTGTCCTTAATGTCTTTAAAGAGGGAAAGAACTACAATCCAATGATGCATTGTGAATGACGTAATAGAATTCAAAATTAATTGGAAAATATTAAACTATTGATTTGAAGTTGTTGATTAAAAATATATAACCAATACATTTGTACGTTTTTTGCAAAATATTTAGCATATTAAGCAGACTCGGCTGCATCACTTAAAGTGTATTATGGAAGTGGACAGGCGCTACTCAGCTTGTTTTGCATGCTTTCTGGACTGCGATTCTCTAATTGGTGGACTGTTCTCTGCTGATAATGTAGTTCATCACCAAAAATTCCACTATTAAACACGAACAAAATTATCTTGTAATAGCAGAAGCACATTGATTAACAACCTCGGAGCTCACAGTAGGTCTGTCTTAAAGCTTTAAGTCATCATTAATATTCAATTCTAACCCTAAACAATATTTATGGGAATTTTAACTTCTGTAAAAAGACTGTTGTACTCTATTTTCCTGATTGGCAGAAACATAAATAGAACTGAACTTCTATTGGATCTTGCAGAGTTGGGTGATTCTACTGGCAGCAGACAATTGCTGAAACCAAGGCTACATCTACTACAAGTACTAAGTGATAATTCACAGACTTTCTCTGATTCACACATAATTTAAAGATTTTGTTAATTTTTATAGGTAATTATATTTAAATTTACATTACAATTACATAATTACAATTCAAACTATTAACCCAACAGAGTTGAAAATCATTATACAAAAGCACATATTCAATGTTTTCCATTTAAGACTGAAAACCAGGAATCAAATGTGAAACTCAGGGCATGACCCATTTAAAAGGTTTCCTCAGCTCTCAAAAGATCCAGCAAGCCTCTCTCATGTGTAATGGTTGAAAAGCCTTTCCCGAACGTTGAGGACAGAGGAATACAGAAGAGAGAGCTTCTTTAAAAGAGCTTCCCAGGCAGTCAGGGGCGATTAGCCTCAGTACACTCTTTCTCTCATCTTATTATCTCTCCTTTTCCCCCTCTCTTGCACTTGCTTTTTTGTCCTTCTCCTTGCTTTGTTTCACCTGAAAGTGGACCCTGGAGTCAGTTCTCCATATCTGCTGTGTGGGGACAGCGAGAGAGAAAGCGCGCGCGTGAGAGAGAGAGAGAGAGAGAGAGAGAGAGAGAGAAAGAGAGAGAAAACGCCCTTGAGAGTGATGAGTATGTATGTGGTTGTGTGTGTGTGTGTGTGTGTGTGTGTGTGTGTGTGTGTGTGTATGTGTGTGTGTGGTCAAAGCATAAGAGCACAGCGGGCCTTGTGGAAAACGAAAAGATTTCTAACATCTACCACCATCAGCAACTATGTTCAAGCAAATGTTGACTGACTGGATCGAAATGTATTTTGCCAATCAAAATGCAGCCTAATTATGACGCTAAAGCACAGAGTTCTCATGGGAGGGCTGGAAAAAGTGGACCACTTCCCACAAGGTTGACGGTTTTATGCCCTGTACAATCCTACCCAACCGGTGTTGTGCCTTTAAGCGAGGCAGCGTAACTTGTGCTCTGGTCACAGTTAAATTAGCCATAACATAGACAAATACTACACGTGCTACTAGGGGGCAGAAATTCTAATTTCAGTAAGCACAGACCAATCTTAGCACCAAAACTTTGAACTACTGTTCCCAAATTCACAGTGCAATTAGTCTATTATAGCTGCCGTGATTAACTACTTGAAAAAAAGAGTTGATTACAGCTTTCCATTTAGGTGTATCAGTGGTTCCCCGTCTGTCGCTCACTTCGACGTTGTGTCGAAGAAGCAACACTAGGGGTCTCTCTTGAGTGCCGAATATGCCTCTGATCTATGAAAAAAGGCCAATGAGAAGTTGGCAGACAGTATTTGCATACCCCGCCCCCGGACATACGGGTATAAAGGCGGGGAAATATGTCTAGTTCATTCAGAAATTTTCTTCGGGGGCCGATGGTCGTGTATGCAGTCAGCTGCAAGTCACACACCTGTTCCTCTTCCTCTGAGCTGATTCTGCTGTTGGATCTACGGCGCACTTCAGTGGCTTTCTCCTTCTCTGCACGGCAGTGCAGTTTGCCCCTGGGCACTTCGACAGCGCAGTTAAAAGAGTTATTTTCTCTAAAAGAGTTTGTTTCTCTAAAAGAGCAAATACACAGCTGGCGTTGAACGTCCTTTTCAGGACGTGTCTTTTTAAAGATGTTTTTGCGCTTCTGTATAGTTTCTGAATGCGGTTGATTTCTCCCCACCTCTGACGGTCATAAAAGCTGCCTCGTGTGCCAGGGCTGCGATCACACGCAGGCAGCGTTTTATGAATGGTTCATGTTCTTAGTGCGAGAACATAGCCATGGCAGCATTGCGGTCGAGTCTTTCTTTTGTCATGAGAGAAAGCCACTTCAGCCGCCCCCTGCGCCTCACCTCCTTCCTACGGGATTGCTCAGACGCCCATGTGATGTGATGCCCATGTGATGTATTTTGATACTTTTACCTCCCCCTTCCTGGGCAGGTGTGGTCTCCGCAGCGTCTTTTCCACCCTGAAAGAATAGGAAACTGGGTAAGACCCCCTTCCCACAATGTGTGTAAGGGCCCTAGCCATTTGGCTCTATGCGAGAAACATAGAGAGAAAAGTCACCTTTGCATGTAAAATACCTGCCCGCTCCTGTGTCAGCAATACACGACAGACGGGGAACATCTAGGTTATGTATGTACATTGTGTCCTCCCGGCCACGTCGCTGAGCCGAGCCACTGTTGTGGCCAGACCATTTCCGGTTCCTCAGAAAAATCCTGAATGAACTAGATGGATTTCCCCGCCTTTATACCTGTATGCCCGGGGGCGGGGTATGCAAATACTGTCTGCCAACTTCTCATTGGCCATTTTTCATAGATCAGAGGCATATTCGGTGCTCAAGAGAGACCCCTAGTGTCGCTTCTTCAACACAACGTCTCGTTCCCTCCATCAGGGAACGGAGGTTACATACGTAACCTAGACAGTATCAAGGGAAATTATTATGTTTTTGGTCATAATCGTGCAGCCCTACTTTGTCAAAAATTATAAGTGGAACTCTGGAGGGAAAAAAATACAAAAGGGGATATGGCCCCACTGCAAAACTACTAGGTCCATTGTAATCAACTTTTCTACAAATCTTTCTGCAAATAGCTGGCAAGACTTCATAGCATCCAGTTCACACATTCATTGTTTTTGTATCTTTCCATGTAGATGCAACACAAATCCCTGTCATAAATGCCCTACATGCTGTCAGAACAGCAATAGATGTGTAAAGTAAATAACTCAGAACAGTGATATGACACTCTGCATGTAAGGCCCTCTCAGAAGACACAAACTTGTAAAGTCTCTCACCAGAGTTTGACATGACTGACTCTT
Organism: Moxostoma hubbsi; assembly: GCA_032164185.1. Classification (NCBI taxonomy): domain Eukaryota; kingdom Metazoa; phylum Chordata; class Actinopteri; order Cypriniformes; family Catostomidae; genus Moxostoma; species Moxostoma hubbsi. The sequence continues at coordinate 27,357,222 of JAVLUX010000018.1, read as the reverse complement.
TTTCTTCACCTCCTCCTCAAGCACTTCACACTCCTTTCTCTTCCTGCTGATCTCAGTCTCCTGAGGGAGGGGAGAAAATAAATATCGTTAGATGGATAAATGGATTCAATTTGCTGTTAGAGACCATGTGGCCTAATGTAGCCACCACTCATTGCGTATGTGCATGTGTGCATGTGTCCACGTGCCTGTTTAAGAAATAGTACCACTTTCTCTGAGCCAGTGGGCACCCATATAAATCTTCTATAAATAGCATCCATTCACTATACCACAATATGCTGCAATGCCACCAGCAAGATGTTTGAGTCTAAAAGTCACTATAAATACACACAATTATAAATGCACATCTAAATGCACATCCTGGTATAGTCATAAAAAATAAACATGAACATACTCACTAAGTCATATAATGAAACCTTGCATATAGCTGTCTATAAAAAGCTCACAAACCAGTCCTTCCTGGATTTGTAATCTGCAATCACAAGAATTAATGCAAATTCAACAACTCTCTGCATTATTTGCGGTAGCTTTCAATTTTGAATAAAACCCCCACGTGAATTTAAGTTTACATTCTGAGTTCTCATAATGTACAGTTGCACAGTCAAATGAGACAGAAAGTTCATGGCATTTAAAAATTCTGTAAAAATATTTTATTAGAATTTAAAGTGCTCAAAAATCCCAGCTATCGCATATGATTGTGGCTAAATCAAATGATTGCGATCAGGCAATGTAATAATTGTAACAGGCCTAATTTGAATTCTCTTTTGTGTTTTTATTTTACAGTTTTATTGTAGGTCTACTATTTAAAACTTGCTTTGTCTGAGGCAAAAATTTGAATGTAAAAATATTTAAGAGTCTCCCATTAAACTTGTATTCAAAACACAATTAATTTTGAACAGTATATCTATTAGTACAAAACATAACAAACCTCATTTTTTTTAAATTATTCATTCAAGAAATGCATTGTGCAATCTTTCTTTAAAATTAATGCTACTTGATTTGATATTTTATTGTCTAATGCAATGGCTTTCATAGATTTTTAAATGATGCCCAATTTTGTGGCCACTGTATATGTGTTGGTGAGGTAAAACACAGGATTTCTATCTGTCTTTGTCTCTTTGTCATGACCCGTGCTATATCGGTATGCCAGCACTGGCTTGTTCAGACCTCAGCAATGAGTCTACAATGCTGTTGTCCTTCTCTATTTAGATCCCACTGTGATACACACAAAACACTTACATACACACACCAAAGTAATGTGGTATAGGTAATTTTGCAACGTTTTCCTTTACAACACTACCGTTTCAAAGAACACTGTTCTTGCCAATGTTTTAATGACTTTCAATGGTCTCCTGAGATGCACGTACCTGTATGCTGTGTGCCTGTATGAGGCATTGTTTAGGTATATGTGTGCGTGTATGGTACAGGTGGTCATCTTTTCCTCATAATGGGTATATCAGTCTCAGGAGAGGCAAGACATAAGCTGTGTGGAGTGTGAGCTTGCGTGCATGCAGGTGTTAGAGAATGGCAACATCCATCGTGTTGAGTAACACCTGGGCTGGGGAGATAACCCACAATTCTAATAATAAATGAATATCTATGAGGATGGATGAATGCATGGCTGGATTAATTAATGGATGAAAAAGCCTGTATTAGAGAGATATGGGCTATTCACTCCTTCATGGGTGATCAGCAGATTTTTTCTTTCTTTCCTTTTATTTTGAGATTTGTGTCTCTGCAGAACAAAAATGGGTGTTTCCCAATCAGTGGGCATTTTCAAACCACTTTACATGATTTGCCTACAACATTGAGATTCCCTAATTTCATTGGACAGTTGATAAATGCCCATACAAGTTTGGAAATGCCCACTGATTACTACAATGAGATTTCCTACTTTCATTAGATAGTTGAAAGCACCCATCCCGATTGGGAAATGTCCATTATTGTTCTGCAGAGACCTGTACTTTTCTTTTTTTTTTTATGACCAAAAATATGGAAACATTTGACAGAGTTTATGTTTCTTTCTCCTGATCTTAAAAACTGTTTGCCACTTATGCTTAAATACTTGGAATTTGTTTTCTAGACAAAAATATGAATTGTGCCGGCGTTTGAATTTCGTTAAAATTTTTTGGACCGGATTGTCAAGAAAAAGCAGTAAACTAGTGCCCAGCAAGCATGGAAACGTAACCGGTGCATATAAGCATATAAAGAGTGTACAGAGCTATAATCTAGGCAGAGGATGGCAACTTTAAAGAATATAAAATAGTTTTGATTTATTTAACATTTTCTGGTCATTACATATTCCCATACTTCATTGTGTGATATTTCATACTGTAGTTGTGATGATTTTATCATTATTCTAAAGTGTTGAAAATAGGTGTAATAAAGAATTAGTAAATTTGCACATGGAAGGTGTTTTGATTGAATCCCCTTGTTCATGAATCCAATCTTGAAATATTTTTTGCACAATATGGATACATCATAGGGGAGCAGTGTTTAGGATCACCTGGTCATTCTCATAATCTTTAACCCATTATATCAATATAAATCCAGCAAACCTTACAATATACACTGGATGGCTACCCATACTGTTTTGCATCTGCAACCATGTATGGCAGAATTTGACAACAGATATTGTGGGCAACAAACGATCTCTACAAATGTAAAAGGAGCAGAGTGAAAGATAAATTGTGCAACATAAATATGATAATTTTTGCCCAGAAAATTAGGGTAAGGTCATCTTCTCAAATAAAGATTACACGTCTGTGTATTATTGAAACATTTCCAATTTTTGGAATGCTATTTTTGAGGCTCCATTTGAAACTGCAATTTAATCGTTAAAATTAAGTCTCATGTTTGTGTATTCTATTAACTTCTTCCCTGTATGTTTATGAGAGCATGCATGTACTGAATGTGGCTGGTGCATTTAACATACACCCATAACAACTCCATATGCTTTAATGTTGCTCCATATGCGTATTCAAGTAAGCGTTTGCTGTTTCCACAGTATACATATCGTGTGTTTTGGTGTATAAAGCTGAGGCAGATAACACTGCAGAACAAAAATGGGAGGAATTGGGAGCCAGCTGGATAGGTCACTTAGACTTTAATTAACATATACTTTATGTAGACATAACATAAACAGTGCACTCTGGCACACACATGCCAGCAGACACGCACACAGCACTGTGCAATGCTCAATCTGTGGAATTTTCAGCCCATCACAGATTGCACACACTAAGCGTGCTGTGTGCAACTCTCTCTCTCTCTCTCTCTCTCACACACACTGGCGTCTCCGGCTCCTTTTTATCTCTCTCCACTGATTGGGTTACTCTGCACCATGTGTTCACCCTGATGACTTGGCCACACCCTCCTCCTCATCACAATAGTCTATATATCCATATGCTGCGCCGTTTCCACTGTGGAAGCATCAATCCAGGGCTCTATGGCAAAAATGGCTCATAATGCAGGAAATATAACCATGTTCTCTGCTCAGCGTAAAAATGACATTACTTGAATTAATATATGAATAAGTGATTCAGATGACACAATGTTGTGCAACTCATGCTCACCTACCAGATACTAATTTCCTATCTCAAATAACAAGATAGTCTTTTTATGGAAGGAAAACTGCATTTTAACGGCCTCACTGCCTGATCATTTCACAAATCTCAAACAATTACTTGAATGTGAGACCTTCCAACCATACCCCAAATCATATAGCTAGGATTAATATAGTGTGTACACTGAAATACCAATGGAGCAACAGTATCATCTGCCAGTGAGTAACTCTGTGCTGTATAATCTTGTATAGTTTGCACGTACACTACATGCCCAAAAATCTGTGGACTCCCGAACACTACACCCATATTTGCTTGTTGAACAATTATTTTAAAACCATGGGTATTAATAGGTAGTAGACCCTCCCTTTGCTGCTACAATCACTTCCACTGTTCTGAGATGGCTTTCCAAGATGTTGAAACATGGCTTCAGGAATTTGCTCCCATTCAGTCCTAAAAGCATTAGTTAGGCACTGATGTTTTGTGATGATGGGTCTAACAGTCATTATTCAAAGTGATCCCAAAGGTATTCACTGTCTTGTCATTCAGGTCTTGGCTTTGTGCAGGCAAGTTCTTCTACACTAGATTCAGTTAACAATTTCCTTTTCATTTACAGACAGACATTTATGCATTTGGCAGATGCTTTTATCCAAAGCGACTTACAGTGCACTTATTACAGGGACAATTCCCTGAGAGCAACCTGAAGTTACGTGCCTTGCTCAAGGACACAATGGTGGTGGCTGTGGGGATCAAACCAGCAACCTTCTGATTCACAGTTATGTGCTTTAGCCCCCTACCCAGACACTTTGGGCCCAATTTGGACATTTTCACTTAGGGGGGTACTCACTTTTGTTGCCAGCGGTTTAGACATTAATGGCTGTGTGTTTAGTTATTTTGAGGGGACAGCAAATTTACAAGCTAAAGTTATACAAGCTGTACACTCACAACATTACATTGTAGCAAAGTGTCATTTCTTCAGTGTTGTCACATAAAAAGATATAATCAAATATTTACAAAAATGTGAAGGGTGTGCTCACTTTTGTGAGATACTGTATATATATACAGCTCACATTGACATTAAATGGATGGAGGAAAAAAAAAACAATTCAGTGCAGCGATCTATCAGGACTAATCAGCCTTTTATATATTAGGCTTTATCTGTATAGTCTTGCCATGCTGTGTAACACTGAGTGCAAAGCTGTGCAACCATCTGTAAACTATAGTTAATTGGTACTCAGGGACAATGCTTTTTTGAGCCCTTGTGAACAGTTAGCATAGCTCTTGTATAACACATTCACAAGTACACATCACTACAAGACACTGGAAATGCCCTCTTTACATGGTAAGATCAATGAAACTATGCTTTCTATAAAATGTAGCTAACTATGGTATTTGTTATGAAAAATTTTAATAGACCCCAAACACATAATACTTAGTGCCAAAAATTTGATACAAATGAAGTAGGTTTATACAAATATGAACAAAACATTTCCATATAAAATACTACACAAAATACTATACTATTACTAAAGTAAAACCATAAAAAATGTGCATAAGGGATTGTATGCTTATCTAAATGTCTCAATTAATTGCTTTATTATTCAATAGGCACATTTTATCTCTAGTTCCTGAATCAGATATTGTGCTTTAGCAACCAGCACCACAGAGACAACACACCTGCCATAATTTTGCCAGTTTGATCTGTCCATTTAGAGTAAAAAGAAGTGATTCACAGCTAAAGGACAGGTCAGTGACACTGTTATTCCACACAACAATGGCATGATCAGCTGCTAAATTGTCTAGGTATAACACACACATAACTGTGCTTAGATGTGTTTTGACTGTGAAGCAAGGATTGCCCTGAAGCACTCCGGTTACATTGAAGTGCGTCATTCTGAGTTCAGGATGCGCATAAGAGGTTCTGTGCTGCTCTGTAATGGAGTCTTTCTTATTTCTTACTTCGATAGTTTTGTGTAGAGCTGTCAAAGTTAATGTGTTAACACATGCGATTAATTAAAAAAGTTTAACACGTTAATTTTCCTTAATCGTGATTAACACATTTCATGTAAATAAAGCATAAACCGGCACACTGGTCAGTAGGGCGAAACCTTTGCAATGTGTCCGCACGGACTCCTCACACTGACAAAAACACACACATAACAACCTTGTCAATGATCATTTGATGGGGTAAGGACATCTTAATGCTATTTTTTGTACAAAACAAGCCCAGATAGGACTTGTGACAGATATCAAGTACTTTGCATCCTATTTAAGGCACAAATTAATGATCAAGGACATCATGTCTTAATTATCACAAAAATGCTGAAACAGATTTGATGCTACCGTTGACTCCCTGACATGAATCGTGAATGTGGCTACATGATTGCTGAAACAAAGAAGACAGTCTACCGGCAAATTAATATTATAGAGGATGAGAGTTTAAGAGATTTCATGTGCATTGCAATGAATACTCAACTTATGGTTGCATAGTTCTTTTAATTAGTTAACCTCCCACTTAGACTTTGCGAAATGAGAAAGTGTACAACTTTGTTAATGATGGACGTTACAAACCTTTGTGAATGATGGACCATTTTCACAGTAATCAGTGATGTATTTCCACATTAATTGAGCATTCATTTTTTTTATTTATATTTATATTAATTTATTAAGTATATTTATATCACTGTACTTTGTGTTATATAAGAAACAATATCTAGCAAACTACACTGCTGCAATGGAAAAGGAAAAAACTGCTGAGGGAATGACAGTAAAATTGGCCTCTTTCTTCTGACTAAAGTAATCCTTCTCTCTCTTTTTTTTTAACACTGCAATAACATTAACAATGGTCTCCCATTTTCCTCTATACATCAGCAGTGCCATTTAATCTGTCATAGTTTACTTCTGGGTTCCGAACCCAGCAATCTGAAAATATATGTCTGACACAATACACTCATTCATATTTATCATCCTCTATGTAAGACCAACTACACAAATATTAACTATACTGTGCACACACACAAGTGAGAACACACATGCACTCATAAAGATGAGTCTGTACAGCATGTCTCTTGGCTGTGGTCCAAACACACTCTACCTCTCGTCAGCTGCTACCGATCAGAGATCATTGGAAAAGGCTGACTGAATTATATAATGACAGTGTGTGCAAGAGCTCACTGCTCTAGGGCTATTTCACTCAACGCTAGACACAGTCTGACTCATTTCAGACAGACAAACACCATAGTGATAAAAAAACAGCCATAAAGAGCACATTCACTGACCTAAAAAAGAGATAAGAACATACACAACATACAGGGTACATAAAAAAAAAAAATACAATTGTATAGGCCTTAGAGATACATTCACAATTAAAATGATTAAGAGCGCACTACAAAGAGAGAAAGATTGAGATGATGAATGCATGTGTGGGTCAGGGTTTGCCTACATTATGGGGACAATTCCACAGCTTAATAAACCTTATAAATAATGCCTTAATTAATATCTTTAAATGCAGACACGTTTGTGGGTGGGTGGATGGATTGATGGATGGATGGATGAATGAATGGATAGACAGACAGAGAAAGAGAGGGGGTGGATGGATGGATGGATGGATGGACAGATAAATAGGCAGACAGAGAGATGGACAGACAAACAGACAGACAGAGATGCAGAGAGGACAGATAGACAGATAGATAGACAGACAGAAAGAGACGGGTGGATGGATGGATGGATGCACAGACAGACAGATAAACAGACAGACACAGATAAATAGATGACAAACAGAAAGAGAGGATGGACAGACAGACAGACAGACAGACAGACAGACAGACAGACAGACAGACAGATAGATAGATAGATAGATAGATAGATAGATAGATAGATAGATAGATAGATAGATAGATAGATAGATAGAAAGGGGGATGGATGAATGGATGGACAGACAGATAAATAGACAGACATATGGACAGACAGACAGGCAGATGGACAGATAAATAGACACATACAGATAAATAGACAGACATACAGACAGATAGACAGACAGATAAATAGACAGACATACAGACAGACAGACAGACAGACAGATAGATAGATAGATAGATAGATAGATAGATAGATAGATAGATAGATAGATAGATAGATAGATAGATAGATAGATAGATAGATAGATAGATAGATAGATAGATAGGACAGATGGACGGCTGGATGGATGAATGAATAGATACTGTAAATAGATAGAGAGACAGAAAGTGGGGGGGTGGATAGATAGACAGACAGACAGACAGACAGACAGACAGATAGATAGATAGATAGATAGATAGATAGATAGATAGATAGACAGACAGACAGACAGACAGACAGACAGACAGACAGACAGATAGATAGATAGATAGATAGATAGATAGATAGATAGATAGATAGAAAGTGAAGCTTGCATCCTGCAGTTTTGTAGGTACTGTAAGAGCAGTCTTGCGTTCATATGCACCGTGTTGTTCTGTACGTGTGAACAATGTGTCAGACACTAGCACATGTAAAGACAGCGTGCATCATCTAATCATCTGCCATTAAGATTAGTTTCCTGCATTACAGCAATTATGTTATTACAGTATAACACACATCATGTGTTTGCATCACAAAATATAATCAGTCCTTTTTCATAAAACTATAGACATTATCATACCAACACAGTGGGGCACCTGTATACAATGCACAAATGACTATTTTCCACCACTAAGGGTTCAAATCTGCTTCATCTGTAGATCTGTTAGCTTAAAAATACAGTTTCTGTACACAATCAAAAGTCACATAGACAGAACTGACTGTGAGTGCTGTGAGTACTGGTGAATGGTCTCTCTCTCTTTTTCACTCTTGCTAATGTAAAAATGTCTATAATATTTACATAAAAGTCTTTTCATTAAAATACCTCCATAGGGTAAATTTTTCAAGGCAGCATAGACACTGTATATCCTTTGCTGCCTATAACAACTATAATCCTATGTCTGCAGTTCAGAGGTTGGTAGAAATAATAAAATTGGTATTTAATAGAGCTCTTGAAAGTGGTATAAACGCATATTTTTTTAACTCATTATTCTATTTCTACCAAGACTGTATTCATATTGTGATGTATTCATGTAAAGCTCACTTGAATTTGTCTTAGATAACCATGTGACATACACCGATCAGCTACAACGTTAAAGCCACCTGCCTAATGTCGTGTAGGTCCCCATCGTGCCGCCAAAACAGCTCTGACCCGTTGAGGCATGGACTCAACAAGACCTCTGAAGGTGTCCTGTGGTATCTGGCACCAAGACATTAGCAGCAGATTCTTTAAGTCCTGTAAGTTGCGAGGTGGGGCCTCCATGGATCAGACTTGTTGGTCCAGCACATCCCATAAATGCTCAATCAGATTAAGATGTGGTGAATTTGGAGGCCAAGTCAACACCTTGAACACTTTTATGTTCCTCAAACCATTCCTGAGCAATTTTTGCAGTGTGGCAGGGCAAATTATCCAGCTGAAAGTGGCCACTGCCATCAGGGAATACCGTTGCCATGAAGGGGTGTATGTGGTCTGCAACAATATTTAGGTAGGTGGCACATGTCAAAGTAACATCCACATGAATGCCAGGACCCAAGGATTCCAAGCAGAACATTGCCCAGAGCATCACACTGCCTCAACCATCCTGCCTCCTTTCCATAGTGATTCTTGTTGCCATCTCTTCCCCAGGTAAACGACACACACGCACCCGGCCGTCCACATGATCTAAAAGAAAACGTCTCCATTGCTCCATGGTCCAGTTCTGACGCTCACATGCCCATTGTAGGTGCTTTCGGCAGTGGACAAGGGCCAGCATGGGCAGTCTGACCAGAATGCTGCTGCGCAGCCCAATATACAGCAAGCTTTGATACACTGTATGTTCTTACACCTTTCTATCATGGCCAGCATTACATTTTTCAGCAATTTGTGCTACAGAATCTCTTCTGTGGGATCGGACCAGATGGGCTAGCCTTTGCTCCCCACGTGCATCAGTGAGTCATGGCCATGACCCTGTCGCTAGTTCACTGGTTGTCCTTCCTTGGACCACTTTTGGTAGGTACTAACCACTGCATACCGGGAACGCCCTACAAGACGTGCCGTTTTAGAGATGTTCTGACCCAGTCGTCTAGCCATCACAATTTGGCCCTTGTCAAAGTCAGATCCTTAAACTTGCCCAGTTTTCCTGCTTCCAACACTTGCTGCATAATATATCCCACCCCTTGAGAGGTGCCATTGTAATGAGATAATAAATGTTAATCACTTCACTTGTCAGTGGTTTTAATGTTGTGGCTGATCAGTGTAATGGTCATTGGAAGTCGGACTGAAACCAATTTCAGTCCGTTACTTAAAAATATACATAAAAATTTGCTTAAAAAGTTTTACATAAAATGTTTAGCCAATAACTCAATTTCCCTCTGAAAAACATTTATTGATGTTCTGGCAGCTTTTTCAACATTTTTATGCCTGTTTACGTTTTGACTTAAAACACAGAGAAAAACGGGATAATAAAATTAAATCTCAACAGTCCTACTTAATGGTCCATAAAAACATGGTTTTCTTGTGTTGTCTGTTTTTTTTGAATTAGCTGATTTGTTATAATTACAGTATCATTGAGCACGTTTACATGCACAAACTTACACCCATTTTGTTTAATTACCCAACAAAGCAAAAAACGATTGGCACACAAAGATTTTTGCTCATTACCCCGATTTCGCTCTGCATGTAAACACCTTTACCGACATTCTTACTGACTTATCCGATGTGCGCATGTGTTATGTGTATGCCTGCTTACGTTTTGAATTCAAAAGCATATTTGATAATCCGATGATTTAAAATCTCATGTGAACACATTTTTCTTGCGTTGTCAGAATTTTTGAAAAAGCTGATTTTTAGTAGTTATCAGCAAATTGGTGTGCAGGTAAACACACTCATTGACTGTGCAGCAAGGCAATAAGGCAACTGCCTTCACTTTTTGGATAGTCGCTCTCTCTCTCTCTCTAATCCTAAATGCAGACAGGTGCTTCTCACAGGGAGATAAAGAGCTCTTGATCACACCTGCACAGGTTTACATAAATAATATATTCAGAAACACACACACACACACACACACACACACACACACACACACACACACACACACACACACACACACACACACACACACAATAATCTCTCTGTGTAATTCCACTCCCTTATTCCTCCAAAGCCAATTGAAAGTGTTTGTTTCCTGTTCTGGTGCAAAACTATTCAGACAAATTGGCCTTCATGAGGTAAAACAAGAAGCATGCCAATATATGAAATAATCCCCCCTCATTAAATCTCATTAAAAGTCTTTGGATTTTGACCTCCATATTTTTTCAGTCAGGTGCTACAATTTCAGTGAGAGGATAAGCTAAATAAATCCCTATTTATTCCGAAAATTAATATATGCTCTGCACGACAACATTACCAGCTATCTTCACAAAGCACTGCAACCACAAAAACACCATAATAGCACAAAGCGAGTGAGGTCTACGTAAATTTGACACTCTCTCTGACACAATTTAGCATCTCTAACAGGCTTTACCTCTGGGATTAGATTATTTTCCCAGCACTTTATTTTAAGAGACGTGTTTAGATGAAGAAATTGCAGAGATTTGTGTCTGTTAGGGACTCACAGAGCAAAGCAGAGGGTTTGAGATTTGATTTGAGTTTAACAGAGGAACACAAAGAAACCTGGCCAATTAAGGTAATGTGGTGGAACATACACAGAGCACATCACAACTGAAATTACATACACACGCTCTCTCACGCCCTCTCTCTCTTACGCACACACACACAGAGTGTAGGAAAAGTGCTGAGGAGGCACCCCTGCAGAGACTCAGTAGATAACAAACTGCTTTATTTTCTGGTCAGCACACAGATTGAACTGCAGGCGCTATACGGTTCAAAACAGCATTCTCTTCCACTCCTTATACAAACCACACACACACACACACATACACACACACACGCCCTTCTTCTCCACTACTAATAATCGGCCATTTCTACTTAGAAGATTTTATTCTACTTTTTTTTTTTTATCAACCTGTGGTTGGTAACAATAAATATGCCTATATTGTAAAAAACATGGGTTGCATCCAAATTGACCTACTACTTAAGTATCGGACCACACTACCATGAAACATCAATTCATTAGTATGAGTATTCATTCATATTAGTATTAACTGCGCCATCATATACTGTACTATGTCACATACTTATACATTAAAATTAATTATAACAAACATTTTAGGTTCAAATTACTTTCTTTTAAAACTACTAAAGTACATTTTTGTACAAAGAATAACCTAATTCATAAAATGGGAGCCAAACTTTATCTGAATGAACGAACGAAAGCTGCAATCATGGTACATTAAAACAAACATTACAATTTTATTAATTTTTTATCATAAACATATTTAATTTTACTTTGTCTCAAAGAAACCTTGCAATAAATTATTTATTTTAATTATTTAAATGAGTAAATGTTAAATGATCAGTGTCTGTCTGTCCTCTCTGCCTGTCTGTCAGAGTTAATTAGACATTTTTAGAGGTATAAATCTTTGATACAAGTATATGTATACATGCCATTAAATCAGTTGACAGGCTGTAATTAATAGTTGGGCAAAACCATCTGCCATTTTCCAGTGGACTTTTTTAATAATAGGATCATATTGGCAGATTCCATTTATATCAAGCTGTATTGTCAAGACAAACTTAAGTGCACATTGCCAATGCATTTTAAGCCACTATACATAGAGATATAAAACAAATCGAATGCTGCGGTTTTAAATCTAAATCTAATATTTTCTATGGCTGCTGTTCGGTCCCTGTTGCTCACATGCTGGGTAGCATAGTGAGTGAGTGTTTTCGGGCGATTCAAAGAGATACAGCAGCCTGTCCATATCTCTCCCACACCTGGCTCACCACTTGCGGGTGAAGTCTCCATTCTCTGTACAACAAATTAGCTCCAATGTTTTTTATGCTCGGACATGCATTGTGCGTAACATAAATAAGTAATAATAATAATAAAATAAGTGAGCACTGCTCCACACAATCAGTTTCTGTGCTAGGATGTGCATGTACCTCGAGTGTGTACCTCCTGGAAATTTAAACTCAGCAAAAAAATAAACATCCTCTCACTTTCAACTGCTTTTATTTTAAGCAAATTTAACATGTGTACATTCAACAATTAAGACATAAACTGAACAAGTTTCACAGACATGTGAACAGACAGAGGTGGGTAGAGTAGCCAAAAACTGTAATCAAGAAAAAGTACAATTACTTTAAAAAAGAATTACTTTTAGTAGAAGTAAAAGTACTAACATAAATAAATACTTGAGTGTCACAAATCCCGCCTCCGCTGTTCCTTCCACTCACCACCAGAGGACTCCATCAAAATGATTGACTTTCACTCTATAAACTACATTTCCCATAACCCCGTACCTGGTTCTGATTACATGCTCACCTGTTCCTCATCTATTCAGCTATATAAGTCTCTCTCTCTCTATCATTGTGAAGTCTTGTTTTGCCCTGCATACATTTCTAAGCATTATTCCATGTTGTTATTACCTGCCTGTGTTTGATACCTGCCTGATTTCCCCCTGTTTGATACTCTGCTGCCTGCCTATGTTTACTACTGTTTACCTGGACTACTACTCTGATTGTTTGCTGCCTGCCCTGATCACTTGTCTGTTTGTGACCAGCCCTTTGATTTTCCTTGGATACTGCTACTACTGGTGATTGACCTTTGCCTGTTTACCTGTTTTCATTATCATTAATAAAGCTGCACATGGATCTAAAGTTCGATGACTCATCATTACAGGAGACTTTGCCAAAACCGATCTAGCTGCTTTGCTTCAACTAACCACCGAAGTCTCAGCGCAACTACCTCCTCATTGCTCTTGTGATTTTGCCATTTAACTTTTACTCGGTACCTCACCCTCACGAGGAAGAATCTTCCCCTTGTCAAAACCAGAGTCTGAGGCCATGAAGTCTTACATTGAGGAAGAACTTGCCAAGGGATTTATCCGACCCTCAACTTCCCCTGTTTCAGCTGGTTTCTTCTTCGTGGATAAGAATGAATGAGGGCTTCACCCATGCATTGATTATCGCAGTCTTAATGATATCACTGTTAAGTTTCGTTATCCCCTGCCATTGGTTCCAGCTGCCCTTGAACAAATTTGCACTGCCAAGTTCTTCACTAAACTCGATCTTCTTGTAAGCACCACTTACAACCTCATTCACATTCGAGAGGGGGACGAGTGGAAAACAGCTTTCTCAACCAGCACTGGCCACTATGAATACTGAATGATGCCTTTCGGATTAGCCAACAGTCCTTCTGTCTTCCAGGCCTTCATAAATGATGTCTTCCAAGATCTGCTGAATCAGGGGGTAATCGCATACATCGATGATATACTTATCTACTCCAACTCTTACATAGAGCATGTCACACACGTCCGAGCTGTTCTACAATGCCTCATCACCCACAAACTATATGCCAAGGCTGAAAACTTTGAGTTCCACCAAACCTCTGTTTCGTTTCTTGGATATATCATCAGCCCAGAGGGTGTAGCTATGGACGAGAACAAGGTGAGAACAGTACTAGATTGGCTACAACCCACCAAATTAAAATAATTGCAGCGTTTCCTAGGTTTTGCCAATTTCTACAGGTGCTTCATAAGGGGCTTCAGTACTGTGGCCGCGCCTTTGACTTCCATGACTAAGACGAATAGTTCACAACTCATATGGTGCTCTCCAGTCCTTCAAAGATCTCAAAACCCATTTCACCAACGTTCCCATTCTTCACCATTCAGATCATGATCGAGGTCGACACTGGAATTGGAGCCATACTATTTCACCAGTACAGTACAGTACAGTCTCAGACTTCATATCCCCTGCAAAAAGCCGCCTTGCATTGCCTCCCACTTATTGCATCTCTCCCACTTTCCACGTCTCTTTGCTCAAGCCCGCTGATCATCCAAGAGGGGAGGAGGAGGAGGAGGAGGAGGTCGGGGTCCAGGGCCCTCCACCCATCATTGTGGACAGAGTGGAAGCATATCAGGTTCGGGATCTCATGGATTCCAGACACCAAGGCAGGACACTGCCATACCTCGTTGATTGGGAGGGGTACGGTACGGAGGAATATTCCTGGGTGAATTCAGAGGATATTCTAGATATTCTGCAACTCATTGCAGAGTTTCATAGGACTCACCCACTTAGACCAGTCCCTCGACCCCGAGGAAGACCCCGGAGTCGCCAACCTCCCGCATCAGAAGCCACTCACAGGAATCTGTCACGAATCCCACCTCCACAGTTCCTTTCACTCACCACCAGAGGACCCTCTCACTTGAGTATTGACTTTCACTCTATAAAGTCGCCGAAAAGCAGTGCAACCTCTGTTGTTAGTTCTAACATGACGTTTTTGAACTAGCAACGAAGCCTTGAGCTGTATCAAAGCTAGATACACTTGATCAATACAACAGTTTCTATATTATCAGAAATATCTTATGTCTTAATTTGTGGTAGCCGTGGTATAAGCGGAATAATTGACTCTGGCCCAGGCCCATTAAATTGTTGAAAAATAATGCACGCCGAGGTGGTAATGCGGTCCAGATGCACAACATAGAGTCTGTTGTCAATTATTCCTTCCATATACACTGCCAGCCAAAAGTTTGGAATACTGTAGAGATTTTGCTCTTGTGGAAAGAAATTTTTACTTTTATTCACCAAAGTGGAATTCAATTTCACATTGTGATCAGTTGAATGCCACTTTGGTGAATAAAAGTACCAATTTCTTTCCATAAGAGCAAAATCTGTACATTATTCCAAACTTTTGGCCCCCAGTGTATTTCTATATACAGATGTATGCAGATCCTTCAAGTCCTGTAAGTTGCGAAATGGAGCAGCCATGGATCAGACTTGCTGATCCAGCACATCCCACAGACGCTCAATCAGATTCAGATCTGGAGAATTTGGAGGCCAGGGCAACACCTTGAACTCTTCATCATACTCCTCAAACCATTCCCAAACAATTTGTGCAGTGTGGCTGAAAGAGGCCACTGCCATCAGGGAATACCATTTCCATGAATAGATGACCCAGTCAACTGGCAATTACAATTTGGCCCTTGACAAAGTCACTCTTGCCCATTTCTTCTGTATTCAACACGTTGACTATGAGAACTGATTGTTCACTTACCATTTAATCTACCCAGACCTTGACGTGTGGCCTTGTTAGAAGATGACCAATTTTATTTGCGTCACCTGTGAGTGGTCATAATGTTTTGGCTCATCAGTGTATATACCAAATAAGTGTACTTTTGAGCATACTCAGAGAGGCGGGCTTCAAGATTTTATAAATTTGTATTGTTAAGATAGTAAGCTAGCAACAATCTCCTTACCTAGCATGGAGTTCTCCTAGGTCAAGAATTTCAGAGATGTGTGCAAACAGAAGAAATATCACCGAATAAACACCTTACAGAATAAACACTTCCTAATTTCATAATAATATTTATGCTAACTAAAAGAGGCCTTTTTGCCCAGTAAGTATAAATTAGCAGTGCATTATCGATTTGGGACACACTAAAACTAATCTCATATATACTATATTGTTAGTAACATTCATTTATAAATAAATTCTTTCCAGTGTGAGACACTCCAGTTCAACCTGACTGGCTGGGTAACTAGTCTCAAGAACAGAGATGACTGCTCAAGGAATCTAGTTTCTGCCATGCTTTCAGCTGGCAATGCCAGTCATCAGACAGCAATCAAGGCCCTTCTGAGCACAATGTTCTCACTGTTCTCTCAAAGGAACAAAGGTCCTAAAGTAGCATGTCATTCCAAGCCAGCTTAGAGCAGCCTGAGATGAAGGGCTGGACAGGACGAGGGCTGTGACCTCATTGGACTCCATCACTGTCAATCATTCTTCAGACAGCCTGTGTAGCAAGGACTTTGATTAATTCACTAGGACAGTTACTATTACACCATAATATGTCTGAGAGAAAATGTTTCTGTCCACACTGAACATAGAATTGCATGGCATTATACAATCATAGCCAAAGAAAATATATGTTATGTTTAATATACAGTTATGAGAAGCAGGATTTTTGACAAATGTGATCCACAGTGGGCAGAACTACCCAGCGTGATGTCACAGAAATAGTGTGTCTAGTTAAGACAGTGTGTTATATCAAGAAAGATTCAGTAAAGAACTGAATTCTGGGTCTGAGCTTTTTGGAGGGAAGAAGAAGTCTGAATTTTCCTTCTTTTAGATGACATTAGTTTACACACACTCACACATTAAAATGCAATATTGTATAATTGGTGTATATGCATGGCACTTGCAAAGGGAATCATTGGTATTTTTACATTTTGGCCACTTGGTTTATGGTCATGAAAGAAGATGATTGATGAATGATTTGGGGTGTTAACAGAAATTTGAATAATTTCTATTTAAATATGTGTAGCCTACTTCCACATTCTGCACTCTGGATTTAAATGAATTGTGGAGAAAACCCCCTTTAGGTATTTCAGAGATCCACTTTCAAAGTAAAATAAAAAAAAATGTAAAACTGTATTTGTGATTTGCATATACAGTGCCAAATAATTTTTTCGTATGGGAAACAAAATATAAATCCCTCTCTGCATAAACACACTGGCATTGCCTCTTCGCTTGGTTACTGTTGACATGCTCACTGGTCCTTATCTGAAGATGAGACAGGAATTACAGTGTATTCCTTGTCTGCTCTAGAGAATTCATAAACAAGAAAACAACAAGCAAAGTAAACACATCAGATGACCGATCACAGATCTCACATCTCAATCTAGATCTCAACCTGGTCCAACTTTCAAATTGAGTACTGTATTAAAAGATACAGTTTTGTACATTCTGTGTGTACAGAAAGAAAGAAAGAAAGAATGAATGAATGAATGAAAGACTGTAAAAAAAAGGTAGTTTATGGGCAAGAAGGATTTGGACGAGAGAAAAAAGACTGATGACAGACAAACTTGACCTTTCCCTGTTCTGCTCTTGAGTCCTCAATTCCAGACACACAACCCAGACAATCACATTTCCAATTCCTTCCTGTCTTTGAGCAACAAAAACAAATGACAAAGCTAAACTAACACAGACAGTATGCTGTTTTGAAGAGATAATAACATTTGTCTAGTGAATTATACATTCAAACATGTCATGACATCAAACAGACTACAAAAAAATAAGAGCAGTGCCATGCACACTGCCTGTATCCTGGCAGCTGAATATGCCCATCGTTTGCCAGCATCACTAAGTTAGAGTTAGAGGACTCACTGCAGTTTAACATTACACAGCATACCACATATTTTGTAATTTATGTGAAATGTTAAACTGCAATGAGAACACGTGTAATATATGATTTCTAATCTATGACGTGTCAGGAAGATAAACACATTATTGAGAAGCAGAGATGGTCCGTATTGAGTCCTAAATTTAGAGAACAGAAATACAATTTATTACACAAAAATGTAATACTTGATTGAAATGCTTCAAATAGCAGCAGGGTATGTTTTTTAGGCATGGCTGCTCTTCACAGGTTGGTCCAAATCTTTGCACAAGCTAGTGTGGAACTGTTGCATAATGAATGGCCCAGTTAAATAAGTGAAGAATGGCCCAGAGCTGACACATACAATACCTGTCACTCCAGTTAGATTTAGTCATCTGTATTCAAATAAGGCCTTCACAAATCACAACTAGATTTTTAGATTTTCTTTACATGTGGCTGCAAGGGTGTCGGGGCTGATTACTAGGACATTACTGTACAGTTGCTGGCGTTCTTAGTGGTTGCTTACTGGCCACTGGATTAGCATTTACTGAAGGACATACCAGTGCTTGCAAGTCACGATATGCTATTGGTATGCTATTTAAAAGAAAGCTTAGCCAACAGTTCTGCAGATTTCATTTTTTCCCCATTGAAGTAGATAAAGCTGCACTTGGATAACTGGAAAAAATGTCACCATAGCAACTTTGTCCTGGTCAATCCTTTGAAGTCAATAAAACACATTTTTTAACCACTCCACAGATTTAATATTAGCAAACTATAATTTGGGCAAGTCGTTTAGGACATCTACTTTATGCATGACATGAGTAATTTTTCCAACAATTGTTTACAGACAGATTGTTTCACTTTTAATTGACTAAATCACAATTCCAGTGGGTCAGAAATTTACATGCACTAAGTTTACTGTTATTTTAAGCAGCTTGGAAAATTCCAGAAAATTATGTCAAGCCTTTAGGCAATTAGTCAATTAGCTTCTGATAGGGTAATTGGCTGATTGGAGTCAACTGGTGGGACACCTGTGGATGTATTTTAAGGCCAACCTTCAAACTCAGTGCCTCTTTGCTTGAAATCATGGGAAAATCAAAAGAAATCAGCCAAGACCTCAGAAAATGTCCAAATGCCTGAAGGAACCACATTCATCTGTATAAACAATAATACGCAAGTATAAACACCATGGGACTACACGGTATATCCTAGAGATAAACGTAGTTTGGTGTGAAAAGTTCAAATCAATCCCAGAACAACAGAAAATATCTTGTGAAGATGCTGCAAGAAACACGTAGACAAGTATCTATATCCACAGTAAAACGAGCCAAAAATGTTAGGTATTCCAAGTCACCATTCCATTTCACAATATGGAGGGGAAAAACATGCAGTGAAAGTAAATGATGATTAAAGTTAGCACTCTGTCTATTGTCTAACATCTCCTTATAGTAATAATAATTTTTACAAAATGTAAAATTCTTGCATCATTTACACACCCTCATGCAATCCCAGATGTGTTTTTTTCTTCTTCTGATGAACACAAAATTTGTAGAAGAATATCTCAGCTCTGTTAGTTTATACTAGAATGCAAGTGAATGGGTACCAAAACTTTGAAGCTCAGAAAGCACATAAAGGCAGCATTAAAGGAATTCAAATGATACAATTTGTCTTCAGAAGGGATATGACAAGTGTGGGTGAGAAACAAGTCAATATTTAAATACTTTTTTACTAATAAATCTTTACTTTCACATTCTTCTTGTGTTTTTGGTGATTATCTTCTTTGTGCAGATCGCCACCTACTGGGCAGGAAGGAGATAGTAAAAAAAGGACTTTATAAATTAATAAATATATATATATATATATCTGTTTCTCACCCAAACCTATCATATTGCTTCTAAAAAGTCATATGAATTACTTTTATGCTGCCTATATGTGCTTTTTGGGGCTTCAAAGTTCTGGTCACCATTCACTTGAATTGTATGGACCAACAGAGCTGAGATATTCTTCTTAAAATCTTCATTTGTGCTCTGCATAAGAAAGAAAGCCATACATATCTGTGATGTATGAGGTGAGAAAATGAGAGCATTTAAATTGTTTGGTGAACTATACCTTTAATTTGATGCATGGAAGAAAGAAGTCATATGGGTTTGGAACAACATGGTGGTGAATAATGACAATTTCCATTATTAACAATATTATTATTATTATTATATTATCACTATTATTATCAACCATTCTGTAATGCATGTTAAATGTGTTTCATGTGCAGGAATATAGGAGAGTAAACATCCATTACGTTATATGTGAAAGTAACTAGTTACTATTTGAATGTTCCTTTTCTTCTAACTCGAGTCTTTGGGTCTTTGCAGAGGTGGGTAGTAACGTACTACATTTAATTCATTATATTTACTTGAGTAACTTTTTGGAAAGAAAATTACTTTTAGAGTAGGTTTAAAAGTGGGCATTTTTTCTCTCACTCAGGTAAATTTTGAATGAAATAAAATGTACTTCAACTTCGTTAGAATGGGCGGCATTCCTGTCGATACATTACTGGATTTAATTTTAGTTAATTTGTAATTTATTGAGAGATTATTAATTGGGACTTTTTAGTCTATCACTGCTGCAGCATCACGCTCATCAAAGTGAAACACTTTCTTCGCTTCGCACAGTGAAAAAATAATAGTTTCATCATGCAATGTGTTTATTTAACACCAAGACAAGATTCAAATTGCAGCTCCAACTTAAGGCACGCTGAGGTAAGTTGTGGCTCTAATGCTAACATGGGCTTTTCATTGTAATGTGATGGTTATTTTCAGGGTGATTCTGTAACTGGGCTCTTATGACATACATTTTTAAGTGTACATTTTTAAATCAGTGCAGCAATATACCAGTGCGCATTTTCTGGCATGTCATGAGCAGTATTTACGCATTTACCCTGCGCTCTCGCACTGGCAACTATTGCAGCTACTTTGGGCTGATTAACTGTATAAGTCCATGTAAACATCCAAGTTAAGTATAAATTACTTTTGCTCTGCCATTTGCGTGATTGACAACTTGAGTGCGAACAGACAGCATTTCTGCATGTGCACAGCAAGCGGAGCGAGGCAAGTGTGAGAGATGTACGTGCACGAGGCAAATCGTATGGCAAATAATATATATATATGTTAATATAAAGAGTAAACACATTTATCTAACATTATTGTATTTATTTGTTGCACTTTAGTATCTTTAAACTCCAATACAAGCTGGGTAGCGTTTCTGTGCGTATATCACCCTCATCCAAACAGAATATTTAAATCATCCACAGAACTATCATTTCCTCAGCGTGCAGACTCCTGAGTGAAACTATTAATAATAAAAGCACTATAAAAGTATGGATATGTCGGTTGTGACATTAAATCACTCAGTTTAGGAAGATCTGGAATACAGCACACAAATAGAGGATTACTTTTATGATAATTTTATGGTACTTTTTATTAGTCTCTGGTTTTACTCAATTTTTTTTCTCAATTAGAGCAATTTATCACAAAACACCACACTGCTAAACACAATGTACTCAGTAGTATATAATAGAACAAGGTTTTCATAGAAATCCTATATTTACTATGCATTGTCACAGTGAGAACATTTTTTTTTTTGCTTTCAGCGGCTTTATATTGAGTTAGGATGAAAATAAGGTGCATTTCAAACTGACAGCACACTGGAGGTTAAGTCATTCACTAAATGGGGAGCAAGGGAGCATCCTATATTTTTCCTATGCAGCCAAGTGTATTCACTCCTAACATCCGGACAAAAGATGATGTTTGAACCACTCAACATGGTTGACATGGGTCAATGGTAATCAGTACTTAGATTCAGATTTTATAATGTATAATTTTATTTGAACATGGTTGCAGTTATTGGATCATGCTGGCCATTACTTGCATCAGTATTAATGATGCTAATTTCAGATTGATAAAATGCTTCAGCACTGGCTATCACTTGTTTGTTTGACAGTGCAAAGGGAGAACATTGAGATTTTGTTGCCAAAGTAGGAAAAAACATTGTAAAATAAGTTTTTGTTTATTTTTTTTATTTGTTCTTGTCCCAATACACAATGTTCCAAAGCAGCTTTACGGAAAATCAGCTGTAATGTCTGTAACAGAACTTTCAATTAATTTAATTGTATTGTAGTCATGGGATTCCAAAGAATCTAAATCCTCCAAAATGAGTTGAATACGACATCAAAATGACATTTAAAAAATTTGCAATAATGAATCATCATTATGAGAGTGTGTGTTGGTGACCAATAGCTATCTGAGGGCATTACAAAGATAGCCACTAGGTTTTCCAAAAAAAAAATTTTTTTTTTTTAATCTCACAAAAACTTTAAAATGAAAACTTTATGTTGTTGAAGCTGAATTAATTGTGTGAAAAGAAGACAAGGTCTTTAATACAATACTGTCTTGCAGTAAGGGTTATTAGATTCCAGAATGACATGACACTTTTTTTTTTTGGCATGGCCAATTCCATATGTGCTTATAAGTCCTAGTGCCACGCAGACATAGCACGTGTGGAGGCTTCACGTCATCCCTCACGGCATCCAGCGAGAATGAACCCCAATATAGCAACCACGAGGAGGTTACCCCATGTGACTCTACCCTCCCAAGCAACCGGGTTGCTTAGGAGAACTGGCTCCGCATGTCACTCAGCATGCCCTGGGATTCAAACTAGCGAAATCCAGGGGTGGTCCAGCATCTTCCAGTGTCTTTTACCACTGAGCTAACCAAGCCCCCCAGAATGAAAACATTGAAAGAAATGCCCTGCTCAGAATTCTGAGATAATGAATGAAAGGAAAATTCACCACCAGAATGGAAGCAGAGAGAGGGAAAAGAAGAGAGAGAAAGGAAAAACACAAGTTTGTTTGTCAGCAGCTTTTTCTAGACAGGAGCACACATTCAGTGACTGAGTGCACAGCCTCTTTTCTACAGATGCCTGAGTTAGTCAGTCTGTAGTCAGTCAAGTAGAGAAAGGGTGGAGCAAGGGTGAGGAAAAAAAGGACAAAAAAATCTCTTCTGAGAACTTTTAAGAATGATCAAACACTTCTAAAGCTCAAACAGAATGCAAAGCTTGCAATCTGCAACAAACAAAGGCACATTAACACTTCTGCCGAGTTACCACTAAACCAAACAAGCACAGGCGCACACACACACACAAACAAATGACACACAAGATCTTTCACACCCATTGTGAATCTGATCACGTAATTTATTTATGATGACAAGCAGATCTAGCCCATTTTTAATACATTAAAGAGGCATTGCATTCAGTAAGGTGCTCTGAGCATGACTGTGATTGACAGTATACAGTATTTCACAGCACAACCGTCTTTGCTAATGTAACAGGCCAAAAGAAGCAATGACATATGCTCAATATCTCCATTGACATTCTGTTAATGTGTTTTGGATCATTTTAATGGAGTTAATGAATGAAGTGCAGTTAAAAGTGAAGTGTGTAATTATTTTTTTTTTTTTAGATATTAAAGTACTTCTTATATCTCAGTTAAGTATAGAGAACCATAAGTAAGCCAATTGTAACATTTAAACAGCCTTTTCAAAACACTGCTTTATTTCAGTATGCTTTTACGAACTTAGCCATTATATTTCCAATTCTGTTTGGTGATGCTAGTGGTGCAGAAAATACCCATTTAACCTTTAAGTTTCAACTTGATTATAACATAATATTTTATATAGCCTGTAAGTTAGAAAAGTAAGAGTAGGAAAGAAACATTTTCAAAAACACAAATATAATATACAGCCTCTCAGACTTTATTAAATATTAGAAAGATTTATGCTAATACACGGCTGGACAATACTTTGAATGTTCACAATATAATCTCGATGATTTGTCTGGCATAAAAAATTAGCAATATCGTAAATATTGTGTTGATTTTAATGCACTTTTTATTTGGCCACTACAGCATTAGCATCATTAGGCTAATTTCACGATCCTTCAAGGGCAGCACAATTAATTAAAATAACATCAAAATCACAATATGGTCATGTGATTATTAAACTGTGAAAGCTGCTATGTAATTAAATGAATACATGGTCTGCGAGTGATTTGGAGTGAACAGGTGACGTGCTGTTCTTTGTTCACGGATTTCCAAAATGTAGGATAGCAGTTGAAGAAAAATTTATATTTATGAGTAAAGCGCTACCTTGTTTGCTAGGGTTAGGGTAAGATTGTAGTTTCTCTAACCAATCAGTAAGCATTTTCTGATGAATACTATGGAATCATCCAATCAGGTATCACTTTCCTCATGAATCTAAATTACTCTTCCCATGCCATCCTACGTTTCAGAAATTCCCGCACTGGGCTCATTATATGCTATTTTTAGTGGTCTCAGAGCAGTTGCGTAAACTGTGATAGCAAAATGTAGCAGACTCACATATTCACACAATTCCAAACAATTGTAATTGTCATACAAATCTAAAAACGCAACACAGTATAACATAAAAAATATGAGATAACAGCATTTCAACAGATTTGTAATTTGCAACTCTTCTTGCAGTTTTCCAGCAAAATAAAAGCTCCAGGTGAGAGTGAAGTAAAAATGACAGAACTATATAACTATTTCAGAAAACATATGTAATCCTCAAAATAATGATATGTCTGTATTATATTATAATAGTAAACTTTGATAAAATTATTTTGAATCCTAATCAAATTATACTGGGTTCCAAAAAATAAGTGAGTGAATTTGTAGTTTTTGTATACCCTGTTTGCATTACCATGTATGTTGTACAGTGGTGCATATAAATAAGATTAAATATTATTAAATATTATTTTTTGTTTCTGAAAACATGCCTTTATTTTTTACTAGATTTTTAATTGTTGCATTTAAACATTTTCAATCTACTTGGCTACAGTTGCAGTATTGTTAAAATTATGTTTTCTCTGATAAAATAAATAAATACATTTCAGAGTAAATACATAATCATGGAGACATATATTGAATATCATCAAATTGGCTGAAAAATATTGAAATATAATTTTTGTAGCCATATCACCCATTGCTAAACATTTAAACACACAAACACACACATACTCATTATCTGTAAGAAAGGCCTGTTCAGAGAATAAATTGATCTTGATTGATTGAGGATTTCAATAGGCTATTGTAATGGTAGCACTGATCAGTTTACAGTATATCTAGATAGATCAGTGAGGTTTCTGTTTTGCATTATGGACAGGGAGTCTTCCTGAGAGCTAGAGGCTGTGTCTCGTTTGGAAGGCTGCATACTAGGTAGGATGCGTCCTTTGAAGGCTGCAGTATACCTAGTGTCCTCCTTTAAACAAGCCTTGTTTAATCGAGATGGCCTTCGTAGGACAAACGGAAATGTAACATAACATGGTTGCTATGACAGCACACGACACTCTTTAACAAGCGCAAGCACTTTCAGTGAGAGGGGAACAAAGTCCCTTTGGAAGGGAATGCATGAGGTACATTTTAGGAGAGTTATAATAATGTAAAGAGAAAAGAAAATAGATTTTAAAGGTGTAATTTTAGTCTAATGCTTTATTTTAATTATATATTAATATAATTATACATGTTATATACTCTGCACCATCTAGTGAGGTACTTTAACTTGTGAATTAACATTCCTTGCATTTGAACATCCTATTTACGGGCAAATTGGCATCATTTTGTTTTAGACATTTCCGTTGAAGCACAGAATTGTGGGTTGTGAGTGCCCACGAAGGATACACCTCATGCAACCTCCAAATACCCATGACAGAATGTCACATTCGAAGGCTGCATTCGAAGTGTCCTACTTGATTTTCTGAAACGAGACAGCCTCGATGACGTATTTGGCTGACAAATGCGACCTCCGGAGGATGCAGCCTTCCAAACGAGACACAGCCAGAGAAGGCTTAAAGATTTCAGACAGACTTTATTGACTTCATCAGCTCTGATATCAGTCCATGAGCTCGAGTCTTTCTGAGTCATCCAAGATGTCTTTAGAAGTGAGAAAACGTGGAGTCAGATCATCCAAAGTAAGCAGGTTAACACTCTTACTCACTGTCAGAGTATTTATCATTGAGCTGTCACTGAGGGAGCTCACTCTGAGCTTAATACATTTAGGAGGTGCTAAAATATGATGTGGCAGCTTTGTTGGACAAATCACATGATGATGATTTACACTATATAAAAGAGAGTGAGGATTGAAGAGAAGAGGATGCAGCCCATTTCTTTTCCCAGAATGCAGTACTATGACTGTTAGTGCACATCGGTCAGAGAGACCATTCTAACCTTCTGGGTAAAGGCAATTAAATGAGCGATCAAGTCCAGCCGATGAAACAGGCTTGTTTTGGCTCACTCGGCCAGGAATACACAAATCTTTGAGAGAAAACGACAAAGCGGGCCACTGTAAGTAGGGAGGGGTAGAGAGCACAGAATAAAATTGAGGCTTCTCTTTCATAGTTCTTAATTATGTTTTATTTTCAGTTGTCAGAATTAACGCATGCAATAAAATGTAAAAGTTAATCACGCAAATTGTTCATAATCATGATTAGTGCATTAACTGTTAATACAGCATAAACCAGCATAAACACTGGTTGGATGGGCGGAACCTTTACGATGTGTTGATGTGTCCACTCGGAGTCATTACACTGAAGCACACTGTGGAAGGCTTGTTTGGAAAATGTTAATAAAGCATTATAGTGTTACATTTTGTTTAGTTTTCTTTGCTAAGAAGGAAATAAAAGCATTTTTACAGGAAAATAAGTTTTGTAACACTTTCTCATTCTTTGTTCATATTTTAGAATAATAGTAAAGTCATCAAAACTATGGATTAATAGAAATGGAAATATGGGAATTATGTTGTGAGTAAACAAATCCAAATAAATCAAAACTGTGTTATATTTTAGCATCTTCAAAAGTAGTCCCCCTTTGTCTAGAATTTGCAGACACATACTCTTGACATTTTCTCAACCAACTTCTTGAGGAATCACCCTGGGATGCTTTTTAAACTGTATTGAAGGAGTTCCCATCTATGTTGGGCACTTAGTGGCTGCTTTTCTTTATAATTCGGTCCAAGTCATCAATTTCAATAACTTATTTTTTATAAAATTTTAGTTTTAATAAATTAATATGGTGGCACAATTATATTTTTGTCTACAAAACTAATTTCAAACATTTAAGAATACGCCTTCAGATCAAAAGATTTTTAAGATCATGAGAAACATTTCAGTCAAGTGTTTCAAAAGTTTGACCGGTAGTGTAAGTGTCAAATTTCAGCACATTCAAAATCGATGATAATCGAGATTAACTACAAAACATTATGCGATTAATTGTGATTAAAAATTGTAATCGATTGACAGCACTAGTTTTATTAAATTGCCAAAATTAGAAAAAGAAATCACAGTAGACACAAATAGACATTTGTTAACAACAGTAAGTCTATAGAGATATAAAATGAAAGTGGACAGCATCGGACAGATAATCTTTCCAAGTCTATAACTTTTAATTTGCATAATTATCTGGGCATCTTGTCAAATCTGAGCATAGTTTTTGACATGGCTGAGATCTCTACAAATTCTAGAAGAGACTCATGTCTAAAAAAGGCATTTCATGTCACTGCTGTCTAGGAG
Organism: Moxostoma hubbsi; assembly: GCA_032164185.1. Classification (NCBI taxonomy): domain Eukaryota; kingdom Metazoa; phylum Chordata; class Actinopteri; order Cypriniformes; family Catostomidae; genus Moxostoma; species Moxostoma hubbsi. Next base: position 27,329,680 of record JAVLUX010000018.1, on the reverse strand, counting down.
AAACTGTGGGTATGTGGGTATACAGAAATAATTTGATTCTGTATTTTTTTCATAGTGACTCAATATACAAAGCCAAGGAAGGAAATATTACAAAATATTTACCTCAAATGGTCTAGTTTGTCCCTGCTGGTAGATGTCGTAAATACACCATTCTGCCAAAAAGCATCTTTCTCCACTGATGGACCTTCAAAAGTGTATATATATATATATATATATATATATATATATATATATATATATATATATATATACATAACACACCCAGGGCCTCCCCGTGTGGAGTTTGCATGTTCTCCCAGTGTTCAAGTGGCTTTGCTCCAGTTTCCCCCACAGTCCAAAAACATGCAAGTCAAATGAATTGGAAACTGTAAATTGCCCATAAGTGAAGAGTAAGAGTGTGAATGTGTGTATGTCTGTGTGTGTTATCCCTGAGATGCACTATCCACCTGTCAATGTTGTTTCTCTGCCTTCAGCCCAAAACAGCTGGAATAGGCTCCAGCAATACCCACAGTGCTACATAGGACAAGCAGTTATAGAAGATGGATGGATGGATATTATAGTGCCAGAATTTTTATGACGGCTCTTAAAACCGTGAAATTCACATCCGATATAGTATCAAGACAACATATGTAGAAGATGGCAAAATCATAAGATGTATGACTTGGCTCGTACAAAAATGTTTTAAGACCAACCAAACAAAAAAATAGTCTTTTCGCTAGTCTCCTGTCCAACATCGTTTAAAAAATTGTCTGTAAACAAATTTGGGCACTCATTCCATATAATTATGCAATACAATTGACTGATGTATGCCAGTAACCTTAAATGCTCTTTTCCTTTGTCTCGTTTCAAATCCTGATGTTTTCTTTCTTCTGTAGTACACAAACGTTATTGTCCTATTCAAATCATAGTTGGGTTTAGGGTTTGGGTAAGGGGTTATAGATTTATGGTTAGGTTTATATTTGGTTTAGGGGTTAAACTTAGTAAAAAGTGTTATAACATTGTCATTGGTACATTTATTTTTCACATTTCTGAGTGAGCCAGCATTTTCCTTACAGTTTCGCCATCGCGTACCATTATTACAACTTGTCATGAGACCGGGTTGGGGCAACTGTCATTGAGATGAATGGGGTGCTAACAGGTAGCTTTCTCCAGGTATTATACCCCCTTTATTTACACATACACAAACAAACAGACTGGCAGATTAGCACTCAATGACTAATAACCATATCAAATAGGCAGTACTGATGCTCAGAGCTTTTGCCAACTATAAACCTTTATCGCTTTCAGCTTCCTAGAAAGAGGTTGAGATAAAGTTTTAAGCCTAATTATTACTGCAAACAGTTAAATACTAAGACTTGGAGCTATTATTAGTAGTAATGCAGTATCAATACCAAGTACAGACTACAACTCATAGTCCAACACCAAACACTGCTAACTCCAGGCCAACTCCATCCTACTGTGGACCAACCCTCGTCCTTCTCCAAAGCCTGATCTTGTTTGAAATCACATATCAATCATTCTCTCAATGCTCACATTCAGTCAGTCTGCCAAGCCCTAGAGAGAGAGAGAGAGAGAGAGAGAGAGAGAGCGAGCCTGTGTAGTTTACAGTGTTTGAATGGGCTTGGTTTCGAATGAGAAGTGATTAAACGTGAAAGCGTTTAAGAGCAAAATGTTAACATTGCATTATGAACAGGTCTTAATGATTTTTGTAACAATCATGCATGCATAAGAACACACACGCATATGCACACCCTCAGACCACGTCCACACTACAATACGTTTTTAATAACATAATGCAGGATTGTGGATTGATAAAAGCCACACAATTAAATGTCAAAGTACATTTTCAATCTCTCACACACACACACATTGGAGTGCACATGCATAAACACTAATATAAATGTCACATTTTTTTTATGTGAGGTAACCTAAGGCTAAGATCACTGTAGTTATCATTATGTAGCTGTATGCATGTATGCATGCATTAACAAGTGTGTGTGTGGCCAAGCATGCACTGCATTTCTCACTCTCTCTCTCTCTCTCTCTCTCTCTCTCTCTCTCTCCTACTCTCTGTCTCTCTCACTCTCTCTCCTCCTCATTTTATCTGCAGGGTGTGTGTGTGTGTGTATTTGCGTGAGTGAGTCATCACTGGTGCAGAAGATCATCTGTATTCTTTAAGTTAACCAAAATCTCCTGCTCATACACCCAATGCAGCACGATAATACCAAAATACAATAACACAATCATAGACCTCAGAAACTATATTATTGAGGACCTCTCACAGATGCAATAATTTTCATACTAAGATAATAATATTTAGGGCGTTTTCAAACATGGCTCATTTGGAGCATGTGTTTTGAAGCCTGGTGTGTTTTCTCCCTTAGTTTGGTTTGTTTAGGCATTTATGAACACGGCAAACACACTCAGATCTGCAACTGGTCAAAGACCACCTGGATGAGGTAGTCTCGGTCTGATTGCAAATTAACTCTGGAGTAGTTCACTTTCAGTGAGAATGAAATCCGACCCAATGGACCAACAAACCAAACAATATCTCTATAAAAACCATGAGAATACCTAATTGATCTGTGGTGAAGAAATCTGTAGGTCTGCACGTCACCGTAATTCATAATCAAAATGTGGATATAGCTTTTGGCGACTATATTAAATATAATTTTTCAAAGCAGAAATAATGCAAAAGCAACACACACACTTGTGTGATGGATGGATGGGTGGTTGGATGGAAGGATAAATTATAATATGATGGATAAAAATAACCATGATTTAAAATTAGACTGAGAGATAATGTTTGTTTGCAGAGCAACATCTGACTTGTGCATTCTGTACCATGCTGCAATGCTTTGCATAACTGTGACATAAACAATCCTCAAAACGTGTGAATTTATTAACACAGTTTTGTTCCATTTTGAAACATTGCCTTGTAAAAGAGAACTGAACCCAGATGAAAATGCAACATTGCAACAATTTTAGCCCCTAGTTCAGAACAAATCAAACGAGCTACAGATCTGGAAACACACTTACCCTACCTTATACCTTACCCTAAAGCTAACCCTAACACAATCCTATTGATATCATTACATTTAAAGCAACACATGCTTTGGCTGATTTATGAAGACATGTCCACACTAATATGCTTTTGGTTGAAATTTCCTAATGTCATCGTTTTCCAAATTATGTGGTACTAGAGTACATTAAAATATATATTTTTTTATCTCTCTGACAGTTGGGTACAGGGTTGGGGTTTGGGTTATGGTGTATGGTAATAAAATATACATTCCCATTGACTGTATTACATCATTTACAAGTAAAAACAACTTTTTTGGAACAACTATGTGGACATTTCACCTAGATACTGGAGATGAAACACGCCCATAAGTTCAACAACACTTCCAACATCAGCCACTGGGGGACAGTGTTTCGAATTTTAATTACTAGACTTATTTCAGCAGCAGAACTTTCAACCTATGGTTGTTGAATTCACAGTGACACAATTGTACTATTGTACAGACATTGTACATGTTTACAACTGCTTATTCTATGGTTTTTGCAGAAAGCGTAATTCTGAAAATCCTAAACGAGAACGCAGATTTCCTTACACTACGTAAGGGATTAAGAGAAAGCGGTTTGACACATCTAGGTTTCTCATCAAGGACGTGGCTTAATGTGGCCATGTAAACCCATGTGCATAAACAGACTAGCAACAAAGTTCATAAGATGGAGCCCAACAAAACGTCAACACAAATGTAAGATTTCAACATTTCAGGGAGGACAGTGGGAAAAGCACATACACTATAAAATATAAATAAAGAGTATGAGTACACTTATTCAGTGCATGTAAATCGGAATGCTGCTTTCTCACAATTGCCTGCTTTCTTGCAATAAGCCGCTTTCTAATGTCCATGTAAATGTAGTCACTGACTGTGTAAATGGTTTGAGTTTGGGGCAGGGTTATTTGTTTGTACAACCAATGGAATATAGGGGGACATTTCTGGAATCTTTCTGAAGACAGTGATTATTTTTGCAATTCCGTTTGGTGATGCTAGTGGCACTGAAATTATACACATTTCAACTTCAAATTGCAGGGACAACTTCAAATGATCTCACAAGGGTGTGAGGGCATTTGAAAAAAAGGCCCTTGCATGAAGGCTATAGCCAAACCTGTACACACACTTACAACTGAAGATGGAATTAGCTATCTTAGCTACACACCACACATAAGGCACTAATATCACATAAACATACACACACACAGAAATGCTTTTGCTCAAATATCTTGAGGGAAGCTGTGGTAATGAAAAAGTTTGATTTAGTGAGAAGAAAGCATGTGTTATGCAAAAGGCCCGTGAGCTGTCAAGGAAACAGTCTCTCACCAGCAATGTCAACTCTGAAAATGACTTGACGGACACACAGGCATACAAATCAGCAACAAATCAGCAACTCAACAACATCATTTTGATCTTAAAGTCACCGCAAAACAGAATTCAAAACACATTCTACTTATTCTATATTTTTGAGTGAAACAGGATATTTAATGAGGAACAAATGTGGGATGGGAATTGGTTTTATCCACAGGGAATTAAATGGATCATACAAAATGGGCGTTCCATACCAGAATAGAGCCTGGTGGAACCAGGAACGTGTATTAAGAAAGTAAATAGTCTTGACTATAATGATTCCAGTACATGTGAAATTTACACCTCTGAAATAGCAAGCCAACACTCACACAGATAAATGGACATCCTTTTACTGTGCTCTCATCATATACGTCAGCATTATCTTGCATTACACATACTGGACATCAGCCGGATTCTTTTTCCATCCTTTACTCCTAACCTGATAATTGCCACTTACATGAAGTCCTTGCAAATGTTCTTAGATTCTCTTCACAGATAGAAAGAAAACCATGTGCTTCTTCTCACCCATAACAGGCATCACAGATGTATGATCCGTGACAGAATTGTTCCTTAAATGTTTTTTTTTTTTTTGTAAAGATTTACTTAAACCAAATCCAGAGAGTGTTAGTACATTATGAAATTGAAAGTCATAAACAGCAGTAATGAAAGTGCAGTCAGTAACATTTTTTTGTGCCATCTTGGACTTACAGTGACACTTAATAGTTTTTAGTTACAGATGCCACTGTAGAAATTTGCTATTCAGTCAGCCATGATGAATTAATCCAAGAGGGAAATTGTCCAATAACAGTTACTGATATGAATGGAGTCCATCTCATGTGAGTCCTAATGTGTTTACACATATTTTCAAAATTGTAATTAATTTCTTTAGAAATATATATATTTTTTTAATGAGGAAATAATTAGTGCACCTTTAACTAAATATCTATTTCACTACTACAAAGAACATGCTTCTAAGGGACGAGTTCATTTAAACTAATGAATAAACAAACTGAGCAACTAATAAAGAGGAAATCAAGAGGATCGTTACCATTAACAGGGAAACAGACCAAAAAAAACAAAACAATATGGAGCCATTTGCTCCTAAACTAAAACTTTTAGTTGGCAAATTACAGAATCAATTTAGATGGTTCAGAAGCAAGATAGAAAGCAAACTCCTCTTCCATTGGCAAGGGATTGTGGGTAATATTAGTCTAAAAATTGTTCATGGAAAACCTACGTGAAATAGTTGACCATCCGGGCAATTTCGGGACACTAATTTCAACATACAATGATTTAGGACACCCTAATTCTAATCTCGGATACTATTTAGTTTTGTGAATAAAGCGCAATCTTTAATGAGCCTAAATATTGAAGACAGGGAAATTTCAGCGCTGACTGCGCACGCTAAACTTGATTGCAGGTGGTTAGTGAATAAGACGCAGGTATTTGTGCTGAAATACCATGCTCAAAAGTGGCAAAACTGTTTAGTGAATCTGCCTCAAAGTGTTCCTGACTGTCACCAATGCCGACTAGATATTCAATTATCGTCGTCCTTATTTATTTTTCTCACATTTGTGACCATTTAATCGCAGTCTGGAGCCCTGATTAATGGACATTTATGTCTTTGTAACATGACCAGTTGTGTTACTCGAGATACTTGGACATTATAGATATGATCACAATTATAGATCTCAGCTATGAACGTCTCAAAACTGATTTCCAAAAGAGAAACCACAAGACACAAACTGGTAATGTAAAGATCTGAAAGGGGTGAGATAGAGAATCCAGGGATTTTCAACAGATATTTAGCCCTTCAGAGAAATGAGAAGAGAGATTGTCGGAAGAAAAGAGATAAGCGACTGAAGAGAGAAGATGATGAGAAAGAGAAATGGACCCTGCCGTGGGTGTGAACATCAGAGATGATCAGAGATCAGACTTTCCGTAACCCTGAGCTGATCTTATTACACCCTTGAGGTACCTTCTTCATTAGCCAGTATGAGTTCACAAGTAATGTGAGCTACTGTCAACTACAGGGAACAAAATCTTTACCAGCCACTTATTAAACCAGCTTAATGTGGAAACACGCATTTACATTTACACATACACACACAAACACACACAGAAATACACAATCTCTCTTTCTCTTTCTATATTTGGGCAGCTTAAGTGACATTTTATTGTCCCAAAAGAAAAAGGCCATTCCTTTTTTCTCTTACCTTGTCAAAATTAGCAAAATACAATTTTATTAATAAACATAACATTATCTATTTCAATTGTGTTTTAATTTTTAGCAGTTTCAAGTAAAATTTTGAGTACATTTTAAATACTGAAACATATCAAAATGTGGGCTTGAATGGAGATATTTGAAAAATGTTGCTAATCAAGATCCCCAACAGGAAATAAATAAGATATTTTAAGGTTAAGTCAGAAAGAGGGACACTTTACCGCCTATTATTATTTATACAATTATGAAGCAACTTTCGTGCCCAATTATTCAGTCCTGCGGTGCAATTTTTAGCATTAATAAGCATAGCATAAGTAAAAGCTGAACTTATTTGTTTGGATGCTAGCATATGGGAGTCTACCTGTTGGAAACAATGGGTCATATTAACTTGAAATGTCCTGTGGTGTGCCATTAGTCAAAACTGTTTTAAATAGGCCTAGCTTTTCTCTAATTTTACTATAATTATTGTGCAAGCAATTTTCATGGACTCATATTAGTTAAGAGTGTACATGGAATATTTGTAATTTACAATATTCAGTTGTCACACAGCAGGACCATTTAACTAGTGAAATCAAAAAGTTAATTAAGTACAAATGCATTTTTGTACATTTAAAGCATTTATAAACACACTTTCCCTTTCATAAATACAAACCTTTTACACAAAAACCTTGATGATGAAAAGTTTGTCCATTTTTCAAATAAACAGTATATATATATATATATATATATATATATATATATATATATATATATAGAGAGAGAGAGAGAGAGAGAGAGAGAGAGAGAGAGAGAGAGAGAGAGAGATAGATAGATAGATAGATAGATAGATAGATAGATCTATATTATATATATATATATATAATTGCCTTATACATGGCTGCTTGATTCATACATTATTAAAAATGTTAAGTTGTCAGAATGCATACATAGTCTCATAATAAATCTAAATCTAAAGCATGCAAAGAAAACTACACTTATATATATATTAGATAAAAATGCAAGCTTTACTACTGTGACACTGATAACTATGACAGTCAAACCTTAAAAACTCTTTGGCCTTCTCACTCCTTACCTTCTCCCATGCACACACTGAGCAGTACTGGAGGCTTATGTCTCTCATTGCGTTCTTCCCTGGCTAACTACAACTATAACTCACATGCACACACACACACACACACACACACCAAGAAGAGCAATGCTCGCCCCTCAAACACTAAGACTGGACAAACGGTTCTCTCTCCTAACAGGCAGATCTGCATACTCATGAAGCTTCCAGAAGTCTGGATAATTGCCATCAGTAAAGGAGTTGAGCGCTGTCACTGTAACTCAATCCTGCAATGGTGTGTGCTGATCACATACCTGTTGATTGAGTAACAGAGGAGGTTTAACTGACCCAAGTTCACATTAACCTTTTGCACACAGACTTTTCAAGTCGATACAAACATGCAAACAGAAAGAGAGGATAATCTCTGTAATGGAGATAAATGTTTCTATATTATGACTGTATAGTCTACAGAAAGAGGGAGTTATTTTATCAGTGTTGTGCTTAAAGATACAGATTGACCCATATTGGTCTGTTATGGCCGATACAATATGTTAAAGTGTTCAATAAACAATATGTATAACAGATTTTTTAAGTATTGTTTAATTTCTGCTTTAGACACAATAATAGCTGAATCATTCATCACTAACATCTGTGAGTGAACAGCCAGCTTTACAAGACTAATAATTGCACAAATTAAAAAAAAAAATGACTTTAACATGATTTATGGGCAATATACACTTGGCTCTTCACTTAATTAATAGCTTAAATTTATGTCTTAATTCTTTTGGAATCCAAGACTTGGAATGGCTTTTTCTTCCACTATGTGAGTTCATCTTTGTTATGGGCTTTAACTGTATTAGTAAACCTGTTATTAAAGAATCGGTAACCGATTAAGATACAAATATCAGCCAAACTGGGGAGTGTTTCCCATACAAAGATGTTACTCACTGCTTATCCCCTATAGTACTATGCATCGCTGGAATAATTAACTAGCTACTGACGACTGTTTCCCGAAAATTTAGTAACTATATCGCACATCCATCGTTCGAACCACGTTGGTTTAACAATATAGAGCTGTCATTAATTATGTTACACAGGGGGTGGAGGGGATAACTTTAGAAAATATTAAATTAGTAAAGCACACTTACACGTACACCAGAAAGACGTTTCATGCAAGAATGCTGCTGAAGACACGAAAGGGGCGTGTTTATGTGAAGTTTCAGATGCCGCTTTCTGCAATATGCTGTTTGCTTAAATGCATGTAAAAGTGGTCAAAGTGTTGACAGAATGAATAATATCATTTTAGCCATGATTTGTAATCTCAGAGAGGTTATCCTGGTTAAATTAAAGTTATAATAGTAATAATAATATAAATATAGAAGCCTCAGCAAAGTCAAATTATGTACACAAATCAAACTAACAAGGAACTATTCTTCTAACCACAGGAAAAGAGATACAGTTCCAACCACACAATTTTGCGATGCTGTTTGGGAATGTTTGTTAAAATTATGTTTTTTGGGAAACACCAAATCATTGAACTATGCTGCTAATGATAGAACTTGCTACCATATTTGGCTAACGATGGTTTTGGGAAACGCATTATCAGGCTATCTATAATATAAAGTAAAAAAAATAAAAAAAATAAAAAAGGATCTGCTATAGCATTTCTCAACATCACAAGGCACTGAGCAAAAACATAACAGTTAATAATTTATGCAAATAATTTATTCATCATGATTAGTCAGCTCTTTTATGAGGGTTTTTTTATGAGGCTTTAATGAAGTGTTGACAAGTTGCCTCTTTGGCGGAGGACAGACACAGTTTAAAGGCATGTATCCCACTCAATCCGGCTCTTATTCACTCTCATTCTTCCATGCTTTCTTTTAAGGAGCTGGCCATGGTGCTGAATCAAGCACACCATAGACTGGTGCTTAACTATTTCAAAAAACTCTGAGCACAATGTGGACTATACTGTAAGTTCCTCAAAAAAAAATTAATGGACACTTAAGCTAGACTTAAAAAATTTGATCTGTTGATTTAACACATTAATTTAGTGCAAATAATTATGTAAAAATAAAAAAAATATGTTACAAAAATAAAACACAATTTATAATAACACTGGACATTAATAAATAATTTTAAGGAACAATTCAAGCTTGAAGTACTGTAAATGCGTCTAAACATTTTTAAGCATCTCCTAAATTTAACTTTATTTATGACACTGTTTTTTTACATAATTAAATTCGCTTTGTAGAAAAGTGTCTGATAAATGACTAAATGTAAATGTACTGTTAATGTATGATGCAACGCAAACAAAGTGAGACGGTCCGAAAGTGTCTGTCTGACACATGTACATAGATGCATCCTTAGAAAAGCCCTTATAGTAATTCTACCTCGGACAGATTGACAAATTCATTTTCAAAATGGACTGCCTTGGACTGCAGCCAATTACAGGCTTACACTGTAAAATGTTATAAAATGACTTTACTTAAAAAAAGTGAGAAAACAAATTACCTTAAAAAAAAATCAAGTAAATATACTTATTTGACTCAAGTAAAGTGGACTATTCCTAGTTCAAATACATTTTATGCCAGTTTACTTAGAAGGCAATCAGTTTACATGCTTTTTTAAGTAAGATTAACTAATAGATTTTACAGTGTATGTTCAACGATATCGAAATAAATAATATATTGCCTTAGCCAATTTTTGTATCGTCAAATCAATGCTTATCTGCCAAAATAATGTGATGTATTTTAATTATCTGAATTATTATATTTATTATATTATATTTATGATTCTTTAAATATAATTATTTATTCAATATATTTTTTATTATTTAATTTAGGGGCTTTTCTTTGCAAATATTGATGTATGCGATTAATTGCGATTCATTTGATTAATTGATCACCATATCATGTAATAAAGTTGATTTAATATAGAGCACAGATGCCCTATTCAAAATTAATGAAAGTCACTGCAAGTTTATTAGGTTGTAAACAATAAAACAATAGATACAGTTCAAAATGAAGACAAAAAGCATTTGCACACTTTCAGGTTGTCAAAAGTTAGTGAAATATGACTATAACTGTGGATGAACTGCACTTGTAGTTATTCTGCTAGGTCATCTGTGTGATGTTAGGGGAACTAATATCCACTTAAACATCAACTGACATCCATTCATGTTGACACCATAATTTGATTGCAGGTGTTATTTGGTTTTATACTTTTCTATCTAATATAATTAAATTCATACATTTTAAGTTTTGCTTAAGTGTCTAATACTTTGGAGTAGAGGTAGACCGATATATCGGGTTTACCGAATAACTGGTGCCAATAGTTGTCTTTTTTATATCTTTTATTTTATATTTTTATATCCTCCAGAGGATTTTAAAGTTAGCGTGGCTTGGTTCCACAGTATATCCACAATTGTTCGACCTCTCCACTGTATGCAGTATGTGTGCTCTCTATAATATCTTATTGATATCTTGATTACTTGCCACTAAGTGTCTCAAACAAAACTCTTGAGAACTTTTATAAGAAAATTCTGTTTCAAATATCTTTCAAATCTCCTTCAAAGATTCAATGCAATGAACATCCCAAATATTCAGCCAGTAATCAGTTGGGATAATTTCAAGCAGCTTTAGCCATTTCTGTGTGCAATATGCTTTGGTTGTTCATTGAAAGGTCTTTGGGCTAGACTAAGACTAGGATAGTTTATATACACAACATATTGGCCTCTCTAGACAAGAAGTGTTGTTTTTTCAGTATGACCACTGTACAATTTCGGTGAACTAAATTATAATACAAGTATTACTCTTGGAGGCCTTAAATAACCAAGTACTGTAGCAGCTCCAAATGTGCAGCCTCCCCTCTCTCACTTTTATACTTCTTCCTGCTTCTCTCACCAGTAAAAGTGTCAAAAATCTCTCCCACTGGCTCTCTCCAGCTATGATTCCGAGTGGCCAAACCCTCCCCTGAAAATGTCACACATACACAATTCTCTGTTGAAACACCCATTGTGCTGCGGAACCTTAAAACTGAAGTAACCTTTTCAGCATTAAAATACTTTCTTCTATCCTAGCATAAGTTTGTTTTGAGTGACCCACTTAGACGCTTAGGTTGAGGGCAGGACTATCTGACTGTTTGAACAACTGAAGACGAGGGGCGTATTTAGAAAGCAGTTTTGGAAACATTGTTTATTTTTGCAATTCCATTTGGTGCTGTAGAAATAGCATACTTCAGCTTTAAAATGTGTGAGACGAATAAGCACATTGGTTCCCAAAAAGCTTTGCTTCAGGACCCAAGTGGCGACCCAACACATACCAAACTTGTTTGGAGCACACAAGTAAACCAAAATGCCTTTAAAATAAAACATTAATAGTTAAGCCCATTTATTTTGCTATTATAACTACTGTATGCATGATTATATGGCGAGTTTAGGATCAGAAAAGACCTGCAAATCCTTTCTGGGTCAAAGCCCACCAGTTGAGAAACACTATATGAGCAGTTATGATTTCAACAAAATAGAGGTGCTAAAATAAGAACTGAGCCAAAAGTACATGAAAACATATGATGCTCCACTGATCAATTTTCTCATGCACAACATACACAAAGTAAACAAACATGCATCAGTAAAATAAACTGATTTTAATGCCTCTTGCTTCATCACTTCTCCAGCACAAATACACACCCACACAACTGTGTATGTGAATACACACACATTTCTGCAAATATACACACACACACACACCTCCAGTAACAGAGATCTAATTAAGGGCTGTGAGATTGAACATGTCCCTCCCTCTGATGGCGTAAAATTAGATGTTACAGATTTGGAATTGCATTCTCACTGTGATGTCTGACACTGTCTACTGGAAGGAGGTGTGGTGTTCAGCATTTGCGTGTATTTGCGTAAAGTGTTGAAAACGAAATGTCCAAAAAAATAAAAAAGAGAGAGAACCCGAATTCAACCTAATTTAAAATGTCAAAAGCAAATATAGTGAGAAGGAAAAAATAAAGAACTAGCAATATATGCAAACACACATACACACAATTGTATGCACCCCCAGACACACACAAAAAAACACACACACACACACACACAAAGAAGTCCATATACCCACAAATCTCTGTATCGCTGAATCAAGACACATACTACATACACACTATTGAAATACTACACCTTATAAAGCTTCTATAAGATCATACTTCATTTTAAGGTGTATGTGTGTCATCTGGCAACATTCTATTATTGAATTATGTAAGATTAATGAGTAAAGTATTGCCCTTTGTCTGCTGCTGTGAGGGAGTCTAAGACTAAATGACACAGTAAGGGCTGACCTGTCTGTTAATAGCGCTGCATAAATACTGTGTATACAAAAAGTACATTGGCAATAGCATGGTATTACTGTAGAGATCGACCGATATTCATTGAGCAGACACTGTATGTAATCATGGATTTATTTATGCATTTTTGCACAATGGTAACTGAATAATAATTAGACTACTACAATAAAAAGTCTGTCTCTCTCTGTAATCCCTCTTTCTCCCCCGGCTCTACCCATTCTTCCTCTCAGGTGGGGGAAGCTGCTGCCTCCAGTGTGGGTGTGAGGTTTGGGCCGGTCTGTTGGAGTTGCGGGAAGCCGGTTCACATCTGCGAAAAGTGCCCGGTGATGGAGGTGGGGATGTTGATCCAGGTCCCCGACACTCCACGGGCCGCCCCCGATCAAGATGGGACATACCAAATACCCAGGACGAACTGCACAATCAGTTGGGCATGGTTCGCTTTTACTCGATACAGGACTTAACAAAGGGTTATTGGCAGATCCCTTTAACAGTGATGTCCCGTGAGCAAACAGCCTTCTCTACACCATTTGGATTACACCAAATTGTGACCCTTCTGTTCAGTTTGTTTGGGGCCCCAGCTATATTACAGCATCTTATGGACCAAGTCCTCAGACCACACGCTGCGTATCCTGCTGCTTATTTGGATAATATCATTATTTACAGTAATGATTGGCAGCGGCACATGCAGCATCTGGGGGCCATTCTGAGGTCACTGCGACGAGTGGAACTCAAAGCAAACCCGAAGAAATGTGCAATTGGAGGTGGGGAGGTACAGTATCTGGAATTCCACTTGAGGCATGGGCAGGTGCAACCCCAAATTGATAAAACCGCAGTAATTACGACCTGCATGAGTCCTAAGACCAAAAAGGGGGGAAAGATAGTTCTTGGGGCTAGCTGGCTATTATCAAAGGTCTGTGCCTAATTATTTGGACGTCACCAGCCCACTGACTGATCTCACTAAAAAGGGAGCTCCAGATCTGGTCCAGTTAATGGAGCCATACCAATGGGCTTTCACACAGGTAAGAGCTGCACTTTGTGGACTGGGCAATATTTTATCTCCCCCGAATCACACTGTGCACATATAAACAGAAATTAGTAACAATTCATCTTAGGTGGATGTCCTTACCACTTACTCTCTCCCCAGATGGGCACTCAACCACGCCCTCACATCCACAGATGGCTTTAATGTGTTTTTTTTTAATCATTATATCTGTCAGTGTCTATGCACATTCCTTATTGATCTTGGTGTGCACCTCTTATTAAAGAATGCTGTTGCTAATATTAAACACAATTCTCCGTAACTGGGCACGTGTGCCTCTCCTTGTGATTGGTGCACCATGCATTAAATATTTGATTGATAAATGGTGTTCATAAAGAGGACGTTGTGTTTGTTATCTTCCATGTAAACTATTTAGTGCTTCTCTTGCATTTAATTTGCAAGAGTAGCAGCAGGATCAACTCAGCATTGTTCTCTATCTCCCGGTAAGTTACGCATTTGCTTTTTATTCTTGCGCCTGTACCCAACAGCACCAATATTAATCTGTATATATTATTAGGTTGAAGTGTGTAGGTTTGGTGAGTTTTGTGTATAAGAACTTTGTGTATAAGAACCTTTCTCACTAAGGCATTTATTTGAGTGGTTTATAAGGATTCCAATTATACGTTTTTAAGTGTCTTTATTCATAATAAATTTGCCATTGCAGGTGCGGTGTGGCCCTATATAATGCTAGCTGCTGTTTCTTTACATCTGTTCCTGTGTGCTGTTTCATCAGATTCTCGTCATTGTTTGTTTTGCCAAATTATTTGCACTGCATTTGTCTTGTTTCTGCATTGTACAGTGCAAAACATTAAATTAAACATTTAAAAAATACCTAATTATAAATAACATACGTATGTACTGTATATTGTTCCAGAAATGAAAACCCAACAGATACACACACAATTTTTTTTTTAGATCAAATATTCTAATGAAGAGCCAAGTAAGAGCGATCTATAACGAATTGGGCTCAGGTGCATTCAATAAGGCAGAAAATCACATCTAGTTCATGTTTCGTGATAATAATGTGGGAAATTGTGCTATAAAACTAACTTAACAAACACTAACATTTATACCAGCATGTATAATCCACATTAAGTAGAACTGATACAGCAGGTCCAAAGATACGAAACTAACGCAGAACTTAAACTTTATCTCCAGAAGTTTTTGGCTCGTTATTCGTTTGACATTCGGTTTCTCCTACCCGAGCTCTCTGGAGCCGACAATTTTACAATGATACTGTATCATTAGCACAATTATGTTAAAGAATATGTGACTATATTAAAGGCATAAAGCATTGAGCTCAAATGGTGAACACTTATTGTAGCAGGAGAATTATGCCTAAAAATACTCGTTAACTAGCGCTTGTAAGGGACCGTCTGAAAATTCCACCCACAGCACTAAAACATCAGAGGTGTCCAAATATTCATTCAAAAATGTAATTAATGTGCAAGTTATGCATACAATTTACAATCTTTAGAATGTACAAATATTTTTTTAAATAAGTGTTTAAGACAGAACATGCAAGGCAGCTGCATTGAACACTTGGATGGCAGTGATGTTTTAGCACAGTGTGTGGACATTTTAGACGATCTCTAATGAATCACAAGTGAACATTTAATAAATATTGAACTTAAATTAAACTTACCCCCCTAAATATTATTATGCAGTCATAATGCATTGATGTTTTGTATAAATATAATTATGCATTGATGTTTTGTATAAATATAATTTGATTGGCTATGTATTACGATGTGGGGTCACTGAACTCTCAGTGGGATGGAACATGAGAACACCATTCTTACCATTCTACCACTCCAATTTAGGGAGGCCACTGGAAATTAATGCTGGTTTAAGCTGGTCTTTTCAGCAGGAAACGTAAGTATGACATTGATAGCCCTAGTCTGTGGAGAGCCAAAGAACCAATGCTGTTTTTTCAGCAGACAGACATAAGAGAGACCTATGGGGGCTTTTCTTACATCACTGCTTCTTTGATTTAACTCTGTGTCTCTCATCCTCCTCCTTCAGGCATGCCTCTCTCATCTCTCCAGCTCCTGCGTCACTCTTTCATCCTCTGCGGAACTTCAGTATGTGTGCGTGTGCAGCTGGAAGAGAGGCACTTTCTGAGTTGCATCACTGTGTGCACGTGCCCGACTGCATGTACGTGTGAGTATGAGAAAAACGAGGTGTGCGTGTGTACAGTCCTTAAGATTTCTACCTCAGCTAACCAGCTTATGAATGTTATATAGAGGTTTTTATGATCTTGTTAAAACTGGTTTCATTATTCAAAGCTCCATTCATTCAGAGACTGACAAGCGGAGAGAGCGCGCGCGCGAGAGAGAGAGAGAGAGAGAGAGAGAGAGAGAGAGAGAGAGAGTGAGATTTAAAAAGAAAGAGAGAGCCTGCAGGCTGAGTGAAATTTTAATGAATTCTCTCACAGTTGGAGGAAAAGCGATTGTGAAAGTTGGCAGCGAAGGAAGAGATTTCAACTCTGTTGATTTCTCCTGTGTCATCAGCTCCTCTCTTTTTCGACAAATCTAATGGGAAATGCTCAGAAGAGGAAGGAAAGTGAGAGAGGGAGATTTCACAGGATCAACTTTGTCCAAATCCGTCACTCTGCTGCCTCATGTTACTTTTATCTTTTTTAATAAGCCACAAAAGAAAATGTGTCACCTGGCACAGATCACATTGGCTGGTGGGAGCTCCCTTTGCTAAGTGACTGGCAGTCTCTGTGCCATGGTCCTTTATTTCTCAGGTAACAGAGCAATCCTGTTGTACAATGTGACAACTGGCTAAACCCCACTAATAGCTTATTCTAATGAAACCCTGATAAAATCGATAATGATCCTATGTGTCTGTAGGCATCAAAAATCAAAACTTGTAAATAATCAGTTGGACTTTTTGCTGTCTTTTGACCATTTTGTTGGAATTGTAACAATGCATGTCTTAAATGCCAAACTAAGAATGAAAGAATGATTTTGAAACTATCCTGATTGAAAATAATCAATTGACTCCAACAACTGGAGTCAGGAATCTGAGTCGACTCCAAAAAACTTGAAATCAAACACCGCTTTCTTAGGCTGTATGTTAGCCTCAGAACCATTCACTTTCATTGAATATTTTTTCCATGCAATAATAGTTAATGATCATTCTGTCTAAAAAATCCCTTTATGTTCCATCGATTAAAAGAAAGTCACATGGGTTTGGCACATGAGGGTGAGCAAATAATGACAGAATTAAACTTTTTTGTGTGAAATATCCCTTTAACCCTCAATTGGTCTTCTGTCATTTTTGACCAGAATCACTTTTGCTGATTTATTGAAATAGGTTTCCTTACAGCGGAACAAGATTTCTTGAATGACCATTGTAAAATGAATGGGAAAGACCATAACACAGAGCAATTTTTTTTGTTTATCTGTCAAATAAAATACATAAAAAAAATCAGCCACACTGCAGAAAAAACACACACAGAAATTAAAGTGTGAGACTATAAAACATCCAGAGTGCAAAACATACATACCCATTCACATACACCCACACACACAAAAATTAACTGCTGAGGGCTTAAATAAAACAAAGAAATCAGCCACACTGCTTAACACACACACACACACACTCAGAAATGAAGGGGTGAGACAATAAGACACCCACAGTGCAGAACACGTACACACGCACGTGCACACACACACACACAATCACACAGAAATAAATGGGTGAGACTAAGGCTATGTCCACACTAATACGTTTTCATATAAAATCTTTTTCTCTACATTTCGGCCTTTCGTCCACTCTGAGACTGCGTTTTTGTCAGGAAAAACTGAGCTTTTTGAAAATGCTCTCCCAAGTGGATAATTTTTACTTTGCTTTCGACAACAGCACACAAGAACAGTTGCATTTCAGCCCGTCCATGCAACGAAGATTTTTTGCATGCGCTGTAAAGGGATTTAAGAATTTTCATACATTTTTTTGTGGACACACAATAAAAAAGGTGTGAAAACACTTGAAAATGGCAGTGTGGACGGGAGCGTTCAAAAGTATCTGGATTAATGTAGACATGGCCTAAAACAGCTAGGAGGCAGAACACGCACGCACACACACACACACACACACACACACACACACACACACACACACATATAGAAGTACTGTAAATGGGTAAGACTAACACCAAAAGGGAGACCACTGAACACACACTCATGCACACAGAGAACAAAGATAAAAGAATACATTTTTAATGACCCCAATGTATGTAAGTATACCTTTTCCAATGTGGGAAAGTTTACGCTTAGATGCAGGTGCCTTAACTTCCAGACAAAACACTGCATCTTTCTGTCATGGAAACAAAGACATTTTCCCACAGCTTTAAGTTATAAATTTGCCTTGTCAAGCCTTGCTCACATTTAGGGCTGTTCAATACCAGAAATTTGGGAATTAACTCCGATTCCTGGTTTTGGAATCATTGGAATCGATTCCAGGCTCATTTATTCTATTCTTTTTCAATTCTGGAAAAAAAAAAAAAAAATGGGAGGGTAAGTTAAATCGCATAAATAACAGCTCACTACAAAGCATTCTTTGCACTGTTTATAATAGCGTGATTACTATTAATAGTTCCATAAAAAAATTAAATCAGGGCCTATATGCACATACCAAAGCATGATGTTTCAATCCCATTAGATAAATTTGATGGAAGTTTGAGCGATTAATTTGACAAAAAATAATACGTTAAAAAAAATCATGCAATTAATCGCAATGCCCCCGGACCGTAATAAGGAAGATTCCAGAGAAAGGCAAGCTTGTAGTACCACCTTTTTACTCCAGAGGGAAATTTCAAGTGAAATTTCATCTGTATGGGCAACACACAGTTTATACAGTGAACAAAACAACCATACAGCAGACTGAACAACACAAACATGCATTACATTCTTCCGTTCAAAACACTTGAAGGAGCGCAAATCCGGACTAAGGGATCTCAAGATGTGTTTAAATATTGAGTATTAAACTATATTTAACTTGACACAGTGACCTAAACATTTTATGTTTATGACGCAACGCAACCGAGATGCTACACAAGCATGTCTGACGCAGGTGTAAATTGACGGGTCCTTAAACAAGCCCTCATAATAAATCTACAACTGATTGACAAATTCACTTATGAAATGGATTGCGGTGAACTGTATGCCAATGATTGACTTATGATCAATAATATGGTAGTAAACAATACATTGTATTCTAAAGCCGCTTTTTGCATTTACTTATCAATGATTAACACTTCTGCTACAAAAATGTTAAGCATTTTAATTATCTGAATATTTTTTTGTAAATATATATATGTATATATTTAATATATAATTTTTTAATATTTAAAGATAACTATGTATAATTATTTCATCAATATATACTGAATTATTGTTATATGAGGGACTTTCTCAGCAAAGTTTTGTATATGCGATTACATGCGATTAATCACGATTAATTAATCAGGACACCGTGTATTTAACTCAATTACAAAATGTAATCGATTGACAGCCCTAATATTAGAATGTACAGTAATTTACACTGAATAAATTGTCCAAACAAATCACTTTTATTTAAAAATCCACATTGTTGTACTGGTTTGTTTCATACAATATATATACTATATTTTTTAATTATTAATTATTTGTTATATATTATTAATATATTATTTTATATATGATTTTAAATTCATAATGAGTCTCCCTGTTTTTGTGACCATTAAGACTTACTAAATGTCCTGCACTGTTTGCTATAAATAGCTAAATAATCATTCTTTCTTTACCAACAATTAGCATTTATTTTGGTCTGTATGTGCAACACTATATCACTCTTTTTAATTGTTGATAGTAATGAGAGATATGTCTGTGTGAAGTGTGTGTGTGTGTGTGCGTGCATGCGTGCGTATTAGTGTGTGTAAGGGGCTGTAAGTTCATGTGTGTAGAAACTGGTGAAGAGACACTAACAAACCCATTAAAACCAGTTTAAAGCATTGCTTTGACAACAGTGGTACATTACTTGAGAGACAAATTACAGCTGTCAAACAACAATGGGGTTGAATCTACCCCTTCACAAGAACCTGATTCAAATGTATCCTGTGTCGCATGTCTCAACAGATATGTGGTTGAGAATGAAAATAAAAAGGCAAAGAAAGAGACAGAAAGAGGAAGTGGTCTGGCCGGACTGGCTCCTTCTGTGCGTTAATAAGAGGAATAATTTAATTAGAGGTCTATGGAAGGCTTGTGGTGTGGTCATCATGCTGTTCTAATTTCATTAGCAATCCTATGAACCAGAGTGTGTTTGTGCACGTGTGTGTGGGTAACCAAATGACCATGATAAAATATTAGGACACAACGGACGAGTGGCCTGATGGGTAGTGTGCGTGCTAAGACAAGTTTTGTTTATATGTGGGAGAACGGATTTCAAATCCGGTCTGGTGTGAAGTTATTGTTTTTGTTTTAATTTACAACAACCTGAAAAAAAGAAAGAAGGATACATCAGATCTTTGGACACATTAGAATGATAATTTTGAGCGTACCGGCACACTATGGCTGCTGTCGCATCATCCAGGTGGATGCTGCACACTTTGTGGAGGTTGGGGAGAGTCCCCTGTTCACTGTGTAAAGCGCTTTGAGTGTAGTGTCCAAAAAAGCGATATATAAATGCAACATTCATTCATATAAATGCAACATTCATTTCATTTGTTACAACTAGTCAAAATTCAACTTTACGTCCATAAATGTTTGCATAACGGAATATTCCAAGTTCAATACAAGTTAAGCTCAATCAACAGCATTTGTGGAATAATGTTGACTACCACAAATATGCCTCACTTTAGCCCAGATTTTATTACAATTTTTTTAAAGAAAAAGAGGGACAAGTCTAATTTATTTTTTGTTGTAATCAACATTATGCCACAAATACTGTCAATTGAGCTTAACTTGAATTGAACCCGGAATGTTCCTTTAAAGGGGTCATGAAATGGAGAATTACATTTTCCTTGACATTTAGACATACTGTCTAAGTATATATATATATATATATATATATATATATATATATATATATATATATATATATATAACAGCAAACAGGACCCATCTGGACTATTTTGGATTATTTTTGAATATATTTATGCACTAGACAGATATCTTTCACCGCTTGATACACATCTCATGCCTCCTTTAAAAGGCGCAATGTCAAGTTCCAACTGTGAGATGGAGAAGCAATTTTCTTTCATTCAGCTGCTACCTCTTCTTAATGGATGCGTTCTTTTGCAGATCTGCTCTATTTTTAGTGGTTGTGTATGAAAAGGGATGGAATCATGGAATGGAATGATACTGGAAAATGGATGTGCATGTGTCTTCAGTGTATAGAGTGGAGTATATGTTCAGCTCACATACCAGTCAAAATACGACTAAAGGTTTGCAAAGGAACTGTTATTGAAGGATGGGGCAGTTAAATCATGTACTTTATGTGTAAACCCTGAAATGTAGTTTTATAATGTTTGGTGCTTATTCATCTTCCTCTGTCTGAGTTTCAAAAATGGCTCTATTTGAAGGGCTGCACGATGTTAGCCAATCATAACAGTGGCCGTTTACATTGAAGTTTTAAGGAGGCGCCTGGGCCAAAACTGAGCATTTCAGACAGAGGGCCAGAGACAGTGTGCAGAATTATCATCCATCCATCCATCCATCCATCGTCAACCGCTTATCCTGTACAGGGTCGCGGGGGGCTGGAGCCTATCCCAGCTAACATTGGGCGAAAGGTAGGGTACACCCCGGACAGGTCGCCAGTCCATCGCAGGGCCACACATATACAGACAACCACTCACACTCACATCCACACCTAGGGCAATTTTTTGGGAGACATCAATTAACCTAGCATGCATGTCTTTGGATGGTGGGAGGAAGCCGGAGCACCCGGAGAGAACCCATGCAGACACGGGGAGAACATGCAAACTCCACACAGAAAGGCCAGGGCAACCAGGGGTTTGAACCCACGACCTTCTTGCTGTGAGGCGACAGTGCTAACCGCTGCACCAAAACTTAATTAACATTATCAGTGGACCTCAGGGAAGATAATGAAACTATATATAAAAAAAGAATTTCATGACAAAAAAAAGCATCTCATTTCATTTAAGATTTCTCCTTTTAATGTTTTTAAGATGACTGGTAAAGGAAATGGTTTGTCAGATTTCCAAAAGTGAATATATTTATTTTTCATAATCTTTCACTCACAATGAAAACTCTGTCATTATTATCCTCATGTTGTTCCAAACCCATATGACTTTCAATCTTCCATGGGACAAAAAGGAGACATTAGGCAGAATGTTAGCCTTGGTCACCATTCACATGATTCACCATTCATAATTTCCCTTTAAGGCCATACTTGACCCTGCTGCTGGTTTCTCACAATGGACATCCCTTTTCATGTACTATTTTGCTAGACTTTTGAGGTGCAAATTTGTTTAAAATGTCAAAACAAATATAGTCCAATAAAACCTCTTAAAACCAACTTACCTAGTAAAAAGAAAAAAGGTTCATAAATGGACCAAAAATGTAAGTGGTTATAAATGTTGAAGATGGCATAATCTCATGTTGAAAAGGTTTTTGGAAGGAAACAAACTCGTTTTCATATTTGGAAAACCTATACACACCTATACCAAAGTATGCTTACTTTGTTAACGGCACACAAATGTATTATCAGAATGTCATTCTGCGCTGATGGTTTTCCATTAACACCTAATTGTTTTATCACACATGAGCGATAGCTCAAAACAGTGTTTCAAAACATTCACTTGCTGCCTCTCTCTCTCACCACATGCACATATTAAACAGATGCACCACTTTAACATTCTTGTTTCCGGTTATTGAGCAAAGAAAAAAGGGACACATCAAAAAGGGATAAATGAGAAGATAATGGACTGCTTTTATAAAAATGCTGTTTCCTAGCAACTAACAGGTGAGAGGGGCTGCAGCTCTGTGTGTACATGGAGACAGAAATAATGCTGACAACATGAGGGAAACAAAGAGAGAAAGTGAAACAAGAGGGAGAGAGAGGTGTACAGATCTAACGTTAAATTAAAGGCATATCAGAGCTCTTAAACTGAACATGCCACCTGCATATATCAACGCACATAGAACACGACTGATCACACGATGATGAGTAATTTTGAGAACAGACACAATACGCTGTTATCAAAAACCATAAATGCAAAATGAGATTGGTTGCATAAAGTGAATGTAGTAAAAATTATGTAGACTCTGCATGAGAATCAGTCATTACTAAAAGACATATTTCACTGTTTGAGATAATAGGAAATACAAGTTTTTTTCAGGCCACATCCACACACCAGACTTTTTTCTGAATTTTTGCACTGATTTTGCAGAAAAATCTGCGGAATTCAGCAGAACAGGTCTAAAATGTGTTGTTGAGTACTACACTCCAAATTTAGCCAACATATTTGTATTTATTATTATTTTTAAACAAAAAAAGCAAGGGACAGGGGATGTTCAAACTGTCAGAAAAAAAGATACTGTGCAGGAACATTTTGTTCACAGAGAAACAAAACATATAAACGTATCTTTAAATGTAACAGGTCCTCAGGGCACAAATTTGGGGGTAACCTCAAAATAAATAGTAGTTAATCGCGATTAATTGCAGATTTTGCAAGTGCTGAAATTGACTAGCACCCCCACAACATGGTCCTGCCACCTTCATGCTTCACAGTTGGGATGGTGATCTTCGGCTTACAAGCCTCACCCTTTTTCCTCCAAACATAACAAGGGTCAATATGGTCATTTTTGTTTCATCAGACCAGAGGACATTTCTCCAAAAAGTAAGATCTTTGTCCCCATGTGCACTTGCAAACTGTAGTCTGGCTTTTTATGGTGGATTTTGAGCAGTGGCTTCTTTCTTGCTGAGCAGCCTATAACGTTATGACGATATAGGACTTGTTTTACTGTGGATATAGATACTTGTCTACCTGTTTCCTCCAACATCACAACAAGGTCCTTTGCTGTTTTTCTGGGATTGATTTGAACTTTTCGCACCAAACTATGTTGAGACAGAATGTGTCTCCTTCCTGAGCGGTAAGATGGCTGCGTGGTCCCCTGGTGTTTATACTTGCATACTATTGTTTGTACAGATGAATGTGGTACCTTCAGGCATTTGGAAATTGTTCCCAAGGATGAACCAGACTTGTGGAGGTCCACAATCCTTTTTCTTAGGACTTGGCTTATTTCTTTTGGTTTTCCCATGATGTCAAGCTAAGAGGCACTTAGAAGGTAGGCCTTAAAATACATCCACAGGTACATCTCCAATTGACTCCAATTAGCCTATCAGATGCTAATTGTCTAAAGGCTTGACATAATTTTCTGGAATTTTCAAAGCTGCTTTAAGGCACAGTTAACTTAATGCATGTAAACTTCTGACCCACTGGAATTGTGATATAGTCAATTAAACGTGAAACAATCTGTCTGTAAACAATTGTTGGAAAAATTACTTGTGTTATGCACAAAGTAGATGTCCTAAACGACTTGCCAAAATTATAGTTTGCTTATATTATATCTGTGGAGTGGTTCTAAAGACTTCAACCTAAGTGTATGTAACTGTGTGTGCGTGTATATATATATATATATATATATATATATATATATATATATATATATATATATAGAAAAAGATATATATATATATATATATATATATATAAAGAAAAAATGTTTTCTGTTGGGGTTAGGGTGTGGGTTAGGGTAAGACTATAGTACTTCATGTGTATATAAAAAAAAATTAAGTATTTTGTATGTCCCTATTTAGATTGCAAAGTAAATATATGTGTGCATGTGTGTAATCAATAGAATGAATTAACATTTTGTCCACACATCAAGCCTGAAGACTTCCACACTGTCTCCACTGGGAGATGTGTGAATATGATTATGTGTGTGGATGTGTATGCATGAGAGTGTGTTCAAATAAATGTAATACAACATTACTTTAGGCTGAAGCGCATACACACCAAATGTCTGAATAAATGCAACCTGTATGCATGGAACAGACCACCCCTGCTGCAAAGACCTGCTCAACCAACATGGAATTCCAATGATTGACTAGGCTGGTTAGTGCTCGTTTGGTGCAGGTCTAGTTGGTAGACCGGCATATCCATGTTGCTCACCAGCAAAATCTAACTTCTGAAGCTGGTGGACCAACATGGTTTTTCCTGGTAATGCTGTTAATGCAATGACAACTTGCTGTTGGATCTAAAAAGCCTTGTTGGTTCACCAGCATACCATGTTGTGGATCAGCATTCAAAACACAACGTATGCTGGTGGCCTGCTTTGCTTTACTTATCTAAAACTAAACCATTAAACATCAAAACTAAAGCAACATCTTTGTCATGTCTACTAAACAGTTAAAATAAAAGCACAGATGCATGCAGACTGACCAGTCGTTTGTGCTGCTGTCGGAGCAGGTAGAGGGTGGAGGTCTTGGGTAAGAGTTTGTCTTTCCTGTCCTCTAGCAGTCGGTATGCTTCCACATGCTGGGGAGATATATGCAATGGAAACACTGCATTCCTCGGTTTCTGAAAAAACAAAAAACAAAACAGAAATAAAATAAAACAAATATATATCTACAATGGATAAATTGAGGCACTTATGCCTAATAATAAAAAAAAATTACAAATAAAACCTAAGTGGCATCTGCAAAAATATTCACACTGTGTCCTAGCAGAGAAACTACAGGTGCAGTTCAGCACATCACAACTATGGACATGTTTCACTTATGTGTAATAACCAGAAAGAATCAGAAACCAAAAAGTAAAACACTTTTGATTTTATTTAGAACTAATATATATATATATATATATATATATATATATATATATATATATATATATATATATATATATATATATATATAATATAATATAATATATATACATGTTATCATTTAAAACATGATAAACTTATTTTTGTGAAATGTTTGCTTGAAATTTGTGCTTGTGCTATATTTATTTTTTGATAAATAGCATTTGCACTTGATATTTATTTATCTAACAATGGCATTAATATATTTTTAAGTGAGGCTGACATGTCAACTGAAAATATCAGCTTCAATAACTTTAATATGATAATATGATTTTTTCCTTTTGTGTGTGTGTGTGTGTGTGTGTGCACGCATGTGTGTGTGTTTACACTGTGAGTTCTTTGTTGGTGGAGTCTTTTTCTTTTCAACAGTGCAGGTTTCCTGTAAGGCCTCACTTTAGCAGGTGGCCACTAAGAACAAAACAACATTTTACCACCATTATGCTCTATACACTTAACCAGGGGGACATTTTTACTACTCTGGCAAGCAAAGAGGGGTTTATCAGTGTGTTTGTTTACACATATGTGCGTCTCCATTAACTCATTGAACAAAATGGCTAGGATACAACACCTTAACACCTGCCCCAATTTTAAACACAAAAAGTGAACAAACAGCCATGAAAACACACAAGGGGGTCTTTTAAACTGCTTTAAAATGGACAAGAACTCCTCTGTTCTAGGAACACACACACACACACACACACACACACACACTAAAATCCATAATCTTGTTCGCTGCTCTTAGTCTGGTAATATGAATGCAAGCAGGATTGAACCAGATGTTTGGCTTCAGCACAAGCTCTCAGTGATTGAAAAGGTTTCCAAATTCAAGTGGCTGCCATTCTGATATGATCCTATTGAGATATCATAAGTGAATATTAAATTATTTTTTTTTAAAAACCCAACCACACATTCAGTATGTATAGAAGTAAATTATCAATGCAGCACCAGGGCTTAACAAAAAGGATTTTTTTTTTTTTTCAGATCAGATTTTAACTTTACTTCTGCTGACAATTTGTAACCTCGTCTCAAAGAATCCTGTTACTAAACATTTTAGCAAACTGATCTTTACATGTAGTATCACTGCAGTTTCCTGCGAAATAAACACTTGAGGCGCTACAACAACAACTTTTATTCACTTTCACACAAATCATGAGCAAAAGGTCAGATTTTCAGTTCATTAAAACTTTTCACCGTGTTTCTCACACAATGTTATCTTATGACATTCTTATGACACATTTACTAGCACGTGACTTGTCAGGTGAAACATTTTAAAGTTTACGTTACATAACCAACTACATTGGTGCTTGCCATACAAAGGACCAGGTAATATTTCCTGTAAAGCACGCTAGTCGACAAGTGAGCAGAAAATGTCACAAATGACATGGTTGCTTCAGTACTTGTGTTTTTCATCTCACATTTGTTTTTATGACACTATCAATTAGGTTTAGGGTAGGGAGGTAGATTTTTTTGTTTTAAAACTTGATAGAGAATTGACCTTAAAAACCTTGTCCGTTTGGGAGAAAATTTTACTCGCTTTTAGCGCCACTCAGTGGACAAATACATGTATAAACTGCTGCGATGTAATACGTAATATTATTTTGCAAATCACGTCATCAGACTGACAATTTTACCAGGTCTGATAAACACATAAACGTATTATTAAAAGCATAAATGTATATGCCATTTTTATGTGTGCCAGAAAAATGAAATTGAAAAAATGAAATTTAAAAAAGTTTTCTTTAAAAAAAAATATATATATATATTTTAATTTCCAATAATAGTTTTAAAGTGTGTGTAACACCTTGACAAGGCTACACATTTACAAACACTTTTGCTGGAAAATAAGAAAAATTACTGACTGGTAATTCAATTCTAACTTAAAATTTTTGCAAAACCTTATCTATGTTAGCCTGCTAGACAACATTACCAGTAAGAAGGCCATTCTTATTGTTGAGCCCCGAACACAAAGCAAATGTATGTATCTGCACACAAATACATTCACATACAGTATACAGTAGCTCAACAGCAACTCACTGAGATCTATTAAGGAGGAATATTGAGAATACCTGAAGCCATTACCTATTAACCAAAATGCCATTTAAAAACAATGAAAAATCTTCAGTACAAGAAATTAATGTGGCACAAAAATAACCTCTTATACTATACAACACCAGAATGCTGATTTATTTAACCAGCATGCAGCTTTGAGTACCTACATATGTGGTATTTGAGAACTCCAGATCCTCACAACTGCTAAGCGTCCGCTCTAAAGAATCAAGATAAGTGAGTTAGCCTAACAGTTAGCTTAGCCCTCAGATCACAGGAAGTAGAAAGAACAAAAAGCATGTTTACTAATTCATGGTGGCAGTCAGGTGTAACAGGGGGCCGCCTTTGTTCTAGAAAAGATTCAGAAACATTACACTTTGGGGAGGAAACTATGAAGGTTTAATCTACAGGGCTAAAATTAGACTGTGGTGTAAATAGTCTGAAGGGAAAACAGTTTGATCATTGACAAGTATAACAACAAATAACATTGAATAGTCTGATAACCTCCATGTGTTTTGTGTAAAGCTTAACCTGTGACTTTTTTGGTTGGGTAAATACTGAAGTGTGACTAAGCATGTGTGCGTGCATGTAAGTCTATGTTTGCATCATAATTGATTAGCTAAAACCAGGTCTCTTGTTAAGGGCTCCTTCTCGTATAACATATCCCTCATCATCCTCTAAAAACACACATTCAGTTGCTCCAAACAAACAAGCAGCATTTTAGATGGCAGATGGCTGTTACTGTGTGATTGTGTGTTTGTATATGGGAAATAAAACTTCAGCACTATCAGTGCATCAACTGGTTGGCTACGCAGGCAAGTATATAATTATATTATTTAGTTTTGGGTTTTTTTTATAAATAAAAGCTATTGCAGCTATTTAAAGCTGAATTCGTCATTTCTGTGCCACTCGCATCATTAAACAGAATTGCTAAAACATTTTTTTTTTCAGTTTTCAAACAAATTTAAGACTTCAAGTCTTCCACTGGTAATGTCAACCTAGAGAAAAGTGGAAAACTCCTTTGGAGATTTAAGCAAAGGAACAAAATCAATTTTAAATTATTCATTTAGGTCTATAGTTTACTGTACTATAGTGCTATAATGAAATATTTTAGGGAATTGCATTGTTTATCAACCACTTGTGAGGGGTGCACATTTCTAAAGCAACGTTTTTATTAAACAGCCATATTTCATGGGTACAATAAAAGGAATCAAAGGGCACTTCATTCCACTTTATTTTAACAAAAGTAATTTTCCAGAAAGACAAGATGTCTGAGAAATGTATCGACTTTGTCATAACAACGCCTCTGTTTGAAATTGTAAGAGACACATTTATGAGGTCACTGCATTTTAGTGCTAAGTCACGTCTATAACTTTTTAGAGGTTAAGTTATTCATTCAAATAAGTTGATACTTCCTGTACAAAGTTAACTTATGTGGATGTTAAGTATGATGAACAAATGGTCTCCCTTCTTTATTTAAACACCCATAATAATGTGTTATGGATGTGACAGTTACGGACACTTCATATTAAATCATATGTATATCAATGAGATAATCAAACATCCATCGCTTTTTCTTTACCATGATGATTCTGATAGATCACTGACTATTGCTTTGATCTGTGATGTATTTTAAGCATATTTTTACATTTGGAAGAAATCATTTTGACAATTTTGTGCTTTGGAATGTAATATGATAAATATCATCTAATATTGCGCGCTGCTCAGCGTGTGCTGCACACACCTGCTCGAGGGTGCCACCATAATCATAGAAGGCATATGGCAATTTCAATCTTTTTTCAATTCTTCGTGCAGCATTGATGGATATCAATGCTGCACGGACCAATCAGACTCTGCGCTACAGGACTGTTTTGATCACGCGGACTGGGAGATGTTCCGGTCTGCCTCCGATGACGACATCGAGGTTTACGCTGATAGCGTAACGTGTTTCATCAGAAAGTGCGTAGAGGACGTTGTTCCGACAAAAAACATACGGATCTACCCCAACCAGAAACCATGGGTTAACGGCGATGTTCGCGCGGCACTTACTGCGCGGACCACCGCTTTTAATTCCGGGAACGCGGAGGAGCGTAAACAAGTCAGTTATGCCCTCCGTAACTCCATCCGTGCAGCCAAACGCCAGTACAGGCACAAAATTGAAGAACAGTTTAACACCACTGACTCCAGAAGTATGTGGCAGGGAATTAACACCATCACGGACTATAAACGGAATAAAAACTCCGCCATGAACACCGCTGCCTCTCTCCCGGACGAGCTTAATACTTTTTATGCTCGTTTCGAGGACAACAACACCGCCCTCACAGAGAGAGCACTCGCGGCCGATACTACAGATGATGGTTCACTCTCCGTCTCTGTTGCGGATGTAACCCGATCCTTTCGACGGGTGAACATCCGTAAAGCCGCGGGTCCAGACGGCATTCCGGGCCGCGTCATCAGAGCATGCGCGAACCAAATGGCTGGTGTTTTTACGGACATTTTCAACTTGTCCCTATCCCTGTCTGTAGTCCCCACATGCTTCAAAACATCAACCATTGTGCCTGTACCGAAGCAATCAAAAATCACCTGCTTAAATGACTGGCGTCCTGTTGCCCTCACCCCCATCATCAGCAAATGCTTTGAGAGGTTGATCAGAGATCACATCTGCTCTGTTCTGCCCACCTCTTTGGACCCATTGCAGTTTGCCTACCGTAACAACCGCTCCACTGATGATGCCATTGCATCTACAATACACACTGCTCTTTCCCACCTGGAAAAAAGGAACACATATGTGAGAATGCTGTTTGTAGACTACAGCTCAGCATTCAACACCATAGTGCCCTCCAAGCTTGATGAGAAACTCCGGGCTCTGGGCTTAAACAGCTCGCTGTGCAGCTGGATCCTGGATTTCCTGTCAGGCAGACGTCAGGTGGTTAGAATGGGCAGCAACATCTCCTCATCACTGACCCTCAACACTGGAGCCCCGCAGGGCTGTGTTCTCAGCCCACTCCTGTATTCCCTTTACACACATGACTGTGTGGCAACACATAGCTCCAATGCCATCATTAAGTTTGCTGACGATACGACGGTTGTAGGTCTGATCACTGACAATGATGAAACGGCCTACAGAGAGGAGGTGCACACTCTGACACGCTGGTGTCAGGAGCACAACCTCTTCCTCAGCGTCAGTAAAACCAAGGAGCTTGTGGTGGACTTCAGGAAGAAAGACAGAGAACACAGCCCCATCACCATTAATGGAGCACCGGTGGAGAGAGTCAGCAGCTTCAAGTTCCTCGGTGTCCACATTACTGAGGAACTCACATGGTCTGTCCACACTGAGGCCGTTGTGAAGAAGGCTCACCAGCGCCTCTTCTTCCTGAGACGGCTGAGGAAGTTTGGAATGAACCACCACATCCTCACACGGTTCTACACCAGCACTGTAGAGAGCATCCTGACTGGCTGCATCACCGCCTGGTACGGCAATAGCACCGTCCACAACCGCAAAGACCTGCAAAGGGTGGTGCGAACGGCCAGAAACATCATCGGAGGTGAGCTTCCCTCCCTCCAGGATATATATAACAGACGGTGTGTGAATAAAGCTCGGAGGATCATCAGAGACTCCAGTCACCCGAGTCATGGGCTGCTTTCACTGCTTCCATCAGGCAGGCGGTATCGCAGCATCAGGACCCGCACCACCCGACTACATGACAGCTTCTTCCCACAACCAATAAGACTTTTGAACACATGATCTCTCACGATCAACAATCAGCACTGCACTTTATTAATCATCACTCTGTCAATATATTCTCCCAATTCAGTTAGTGTATATATATATATATTTATACCCGTATCTAGTGTGTGTATTCTACATTGTGTGTATTGTGTACATTTGTTATGTAAATTGTTGTGTAAGTATGTGTACATTTGTTATGTAAATTGTTTTGTGTAAATATGTTGTTTATTGTAAAGTGGTTTATGTCTCGTCACTGTCATGACTGCTATGTTACTCGGAACTGCACACAAGAATTTCACCTACTGTTGCACTCGTGTACACAGTAGTGTGACAATAAAGTGATTTGATTTGATTTTGATTTGATTTGATATCATAGAGTGTCTCAGAGGTCAAAGTCTGCAGGTTTTAAAGCACTTTGGATGGTTTTCCTTCACATGTAAGTGATGCTTTCACAACTGTCTAACGAAGAGATATCACATCTGTAATGCCGTTTTTCCCCCATTTAGGAGAAAACAACAAGATATATATACACACACACACACACACTGGTGGCTAAAAGTTTGGAATAATGTACAGATGTTGCTGTTTCAGAAGTAAATTGGTACTTTAATTCACCAAAGTGGCATTCAACTGATCACAAAGTGTAATCTGGACATTACTGATGTACTCTAAAAACAGCACCATCACTACTTGAAAAAAGTCATTTTTGATCAAATCTAGACAGGCCCCATTTCCAGCAGCCATCACTCCAACACCTTATTCTTGAGTAATCAAGCTAAATTGCTAATTCGCTACTAGAAAATCACTTTCGATTATATCATACACAGTTGAAAGCTATTTGGTTCGTTAAATGAAGCTTAACCTTGTCTTGGATTTTGTTTTTGAGTTGCCACAGTAAGCAATAGACTGGCATGTCTTAAGGTCAATATTAGGTAAAAAAAAAAAAAAATTTGCTTATCTCATCAGAAACTCATCAGTCAATCATTGTTTTGAGGAATGAAGGCTATACAATGCTTGAAATTGACAAAAAAAGAAGATTTCATACAAAGGTGCACACTACAGTCTTCAAAGACAAAGGACAACTGGCTCTAACATTGACAGAAGAAATGTGGAAGGCAAGATGTACAACTAAACAAGAGTCTCTAGTTTGAGAAATAGACGCCTCACATGTCCTCAGCTGACAGCTTCATTGAATTCTACCCATTCGACGCTAGTTTCATTTACAATAGTAAAGAGAAGAATCAGGGGTGCAGCCTTATGGGAAGAACTGCTAAGAACAGTCCAATTTTGAAACAGAAAAAAGGTTAGAGTTGGCAAAGAAACAGACATTGGACAACAGATAATTGGAAAAGAGTGTTATGGATCTTAACCCCATTGAGCATTTGGGGGATCCGCTAGACTGTAAGGTGAGTGAGAAGTGCCCGACAACACAGACACATCTATGGCAAGTGCTACAGGAAGTGTGGGGTGAAATGTCACCTGAGTGTCAGGACAAACTGACAGCTAGAATGTCAAGGATATGCAAAGCTGTCATTACTGCACATGCAGGATTTTTCTAATGAGTTCTGAAAATTGTAATAGCAATTGTTCACGTTTTTAATGTCCTGACTATACATTGTGACCAGCTGAATGTCACTTTGGTGAAAAAAAGTACCAATTTCTGTCCATAAGAGCAAAATCTGTACATTATTCCAAACTTTTGGCTTCCAGTGTATGTATATATATATATATATATATATATATATATATATATATATATATATATATTATGTTATTACTGAACAAGTTTCACAGACATGTCAAAATCAAAAGTAACAGTCAGTATCTGGTATGGCCACAAGCTGCATTAAGTGCATTTCCTCCTCATGGACTGCACCAGATTTGCCAGTTCTTGCTGTGAGATGTTACCCCACTCTTCCACCAAGGCACTTGCAAGTTCCCAGATATTTCTGGGGGGACTGGCCCTAGCCCTCACACTTCGATCCAACAGGTCCAAGACTGATCTGATCTCTACGCTGGCCATGGCAGAACACTGACATTCCTGTCTTGCAGGAAATTATGCACAGAACGAGCAGTATGGTAGTGGCATTATCATGTTGGAGGGTCATGTCAGGATGAGCCTGCAGGAAGGGTACCAAATGAGGGAGGAGGATGTCTTCCCTGTAACTCACTGCATTGAGATTGCCTGCAATGTCAAAAAGCTCAGTCCGAAGATGCTGTGACACACCGCCGCAGACCATGATGGACCCTCCACCTCCATTTCGATCCCGCTCCAGAGTACAGGCCTCGGTGTAATGCTCATTCCTTCGATGAAAAACTTGAGCCCGACCATTACCCCTGGTGAAACAAAACCACGACTCGTCAGCGAAGAGTACTTTTTGCCAGTCCTGTCCTGTCCAGCGAAGGTGGGTTTGTGCCCATAGGCGACACTGTTGACTGTGATGTCTTCTAAGGACCTGCCTTACAACAGGCCTACAAGCCCTCAGTCCAGCCTCTCTCAGTCTATTGCGGACAGTCTGAGCACTGATGGAGGGATTGTGCATTCCTGGTGTAACTCAGGCAGTTGTTATTGCCATCCTGTACCAGTCCTGCAGGTGTGATATTCGGATGTACAGATCCTGTGCAGTTGTTGTTACATGTGGTCTGCCACTGCGAGGATGATCAGCTGTCCTTCCTGTCACCCTGTAGCACTTTCTTTCTCACAGTATGGACATGGCAATTTATTGCCCTGGCCACATCTACAGTCCTTATGCCTCCATGCAGCATGCCTAAGGCACGTTCATGCAGATGAGCAGGGACCCTGGGCATCTTTATTTTTGTGTATTTCAGAGTCAGTAGAAAGGTCTCTTTATTGTCCTAAGTTTTTATAACTGTGACCTTAATTGCCTACCGTCTGTAAGCTGTTTGTCTCTTAATGACCGTTCCACAGGTGTATGTTCATTAATTGTTTATGGTTCATTGAACAAGCATGGAAAATATTGTTTAAACCCTTTACAATAAAGATCTGGTTATTTTGATTTTTTTAAATGATCTTTAATATACAATGTACTTTATACACATACTGTACTGTATATACTGAGTTTTTATATATATATCCAGGAAGACGTGAGTCACAACAGGTGTTCTTAGTTGACTATTTAAGTCATTTAATTTGCTAAGATCTCTTAATCATCAGTGAACATCATAATATAATTCTTACAATGCAAATTTTACCACTTCCTAAAAAAGTAAATGGTCTGCACTTATATTGCCTTTTTTAACCTTAGAGGTTACCAAAGTGCTTTACACTGAGTCCCATTCACCCATTCGCACACACATTCACACTCACATTCACACACCAATGACAGCAGAGCTGTCATGCAAGGCGCTAGCCTGCCACTGGGAGCAACTTGGGGTTCAGTGTCTTGCCCAAGGACACTCCACCATGTGGAGTCATGTGGGCCGGTAATTGAACCACCAACCCTGTGATTAGTGGCCGACCCGCTCTACCACCTGAGACACAGCCACCACAAGTAGAGTAGGTTCCTCGAACTGCGGTATTGCTTCTCCCTCAATATGAGGCAGAATATTTGTATGAATAAACAGAGGCAGAGCAATTTAGCATTATAACAGATTTGAGAGTGCACAGGACACATTGAGAATCCCTCTGAGTGAGAGCATGAAGATTTCATAGCAGAGCATCTAAAATTTGAAAGCACATGTCCAGATTTGTGTGAGAGCGAAGTAAATCCTCACAACCAGTATGTGAATGCACTCTCTCACGACTCCCCTGACATGCTCTGGCACGACCCCTTCTTTGAAAATCATGGATGTAGGCTTTATCCAATTTATACCAAACACATGTGCTGAAAAACAACTGAAAATAGCCTAACACTGGATGGAATGTATAAACAAAGGTATTGATTTTAATTCTATGTGCAGTATTACCATACAGTTTCCCACCATCGAAAACAGAAGCTATCCACATCATAACTTTTATTAATTTTCGAATTAAAATGTATTAGTGTGGACGTGACCTTAAAAGTAAAGTTCCAATTAGAAATAACACAGGTTGCAACCTTATGCCACAGGACTCAGGATAACCTGTTTAAGGTCCTTAAAGAAATTTGTATCCTCTAGTTCTTAATAAAAATCAATGCAGTGCAAAAAATTTAACTTGGTAAAAATAATAGGAGTTTTATTGATGTTTTCATTTCATCATTAGACAAGACAGTTTACATTTACAGGGAAATGTTGAGAAGAGAGAGGGAGAATGAAACAGGTGAGCACTTTAACCAGGGGTGTAGCAGTCATTTTAAAAGTGGGGGCTGGGACACAGCAGTCAGTTGGTGGCTCGTACAGACCCAACACTTACAATGCAGTATTAATATATTATATTATAGTATATATATATTAATATTAATATATTAATATATAAGTATGATATACGTATTATATTAATATATACAGGTGCTGGTCATATAATTAGAATATCGTCAAAAAGTTGATTTATTTCAGTAATTCCATTCAAAAAGTGAAACTTGGATATTATATTCATTCATTACACACACAGACTGATATATTTCAAATGTTTATTTCATTTAATTGTGATGATTAAAACTGACAACTAATGAAAATCCCAAATTCAGTATCTCCGAAAATTACAATATTACTTAAGACCAATACAAAAAAAGGATTTTTAGAAATGTTGGCCAACTGAAAAGTATGAACATGAAAAGTATGAGCATGTACAGCACTCAATACTTAGTTGGGGCTCCTTTTGCCTGAATTACTGCAGCAATGCGGCGTGGCATGGAGTCGATCAGTCTGTGGCACTGCTCAGGTTTTATGAGAGCCCAGGTTGCTCTGAT
The DNA here is from genome assembly GCA_032164185.1 of Moxostoma hubbsi. Lineage (NCBI taxonomy): Eukaryota > Metazoa > Chordata > Actinopteri > Cypriniformes > Catostomidae > Moxostoma > Moxostoma hubbsi. The sequence goes on along the minus strand of JAVLUX010000018.1, from coordinate 27,293,109 downwards.
AGTGGCCTTCAGCTCTTCTGCATTGTTGGGCCTGGCGCATCGCATCTTCCTCTTCACAATACCCCATAGATTTTCTATAGGGTTAAGGTCAGGCGAGTTTGCTGGCCAATTAAGAACAGGGATACCATGGTCCTTAAACCAGGTACTGGTAGCTTTGGCACTGTGTGCAGGTGCCAAGTCCTGTTGGAAAATGAAATCTGCATCTCCATAAAATTGGTCAGCAGCAGGAAGCATGAAGTGCTCTAAAACTTCCTGGTAGACGGCTGCGTTGACCTTGGACCTCAGAAAACACAGTGGTCCAACACCAGCAGATGACATGGCACCCCCCAACCATCACTGACTGTGGAAACTTTACACTGGACTTCAAGCAACGTAGATTCTGTGCCTCTCCTCTCTTCCTCCAGACTCTGGGACCTTGATTTCCAAAGGAAATGCCAACTTTACTTTCATCAGAGAACATAACTTTGGACCACTCAGCAGCAGTCCAGTCCTTTTTGTCTTTAGCCCAGGCGAGACGCTTCTGACGCTGTGTCTTGTTCAAGAGTGGCTTGACACAAGGAATGCGGCAGCTGAAACCCATGTCTTGCATACGTCTGTGCGTGGTGGTTCTTGAAGCACTGACTCCAGCTGCAGTCCACTCTTTGTGAATCTCCCCTACATTTTTGAATGAGTTTTGTTTCACAATCCTCTCCTGGGTGCAGTTATCCCTATTGCTTGTACACTTTTTTCTACCACATCTTTTTCTTCCCTTCACCTCTCTATTAATGTGCTTGGACACAGAGCTCTGTGAACAGCCAGCCTCTTTAGCAATGACCTTTTGTGTCTTGCCCTCCTTGTGCAAGATGTCAATGGTCGTCTTTTGGACAGCTGTCAAGTCAGCAGTCTTCCCCATGATTGTGTAGCCTACAGAACTAGACTGAGAGACCATTTAAAGGCCTTTGCAGGTGTTTTGAGTTAATTAGCTGATTAGATTGTGGTACCTGGTGTCTTCAATATTGAACCTTTTCACAATATTCAAATTTTCTGAGATACTGAATTTGGGATTTTCATTAGTTGTCAGTTATAATCATCAAAATTAAAAGGAATGAACACTTGAAATATATCAGTCTGTGTGGAACCATTACCATTACCATGACCAATTGCTATTACCATGACCATTACCTGTATATATATATATATATATATATATATATATATATATATATATATATATATATATATATATATAGTATGATATACGTATTATATTAATATATATATATATATATATATATATATATATATATATATACTATTTACTTTGAATATTTGTAGTATTTTAAAGATTCAAGTATTGCAAAATATTTGCAAAATTTGGCAAAATTAGCTGCAAAATTAGCTGTTTCACACATGGCAATAAAAGACTGAGCACAAGCAGGTCCAGAGTAAATTATTTAAATTTTTTACTCTGTGCTTGTGCATTGTGGTATTTAAATGTATCCAATTGGCTGGAGTGTTCTGACTACTGTAACAGTTTGTGGAAAGGAGGATGCCGGGGCCAGCTTGACAAAACATGTAGACATTTATTGTTGCACTTTTCAGTCACACACAATAAGGCTGCTTTTCAGCAATACACAAAAGGTTTTCTTTTCAGCTTCACTACACATAAACTCGGATGGCTTTTCAGCTCAAAACACAAACAGCTTCACATTTCTCTTTCTCTCGTCTGCAGCTATCTCTTCTCCTTAAGTACTCCCACTGCCCCTCACTGTAATGCAAGGCCAATGTGATATACAGGTGAAAGTTATTTGCCACTTATCTTCCCGGCCTCGCTCTGTCCAGATGCTACCCTGTTCACCACAACTACGTTCACCAAAATTTGTTCAGATCCATTTTTGGTGATGCCAGAAGGTGGTGACAAATGAGTGTCTTGTGTGAAATTAGTTAGTCACTGAACCAACGATCAAAAGAAAATTGTAATCCTTTAAAATGTGTATGTCTACAGACCTACAATGAGACTTCAGTAGAGGTTTGAAGCATTATAAGAACAAAGCAAATCTATCATTTCCCTACACTTTGTAAGCTGCTGAGCATGAATTTTATCAAAAGACAACAATAATAGTCTTATAATAATTATGAGTTTCAATAACGCCCGTACGTTTTCATGTTTAAAAAAAGAGTCTACATATTCACCTCAGTAAAATGCCTAAAATGTTCTAAGAACACAGCAAATCTATATTTTTTCCAACAGTCTGTCGACAGGACACCAACATAGAAGTAAAAAATTGGAGCTGATATTAAAAACACCTTTACATTTAACACAAATCTAGTAATCTGCTTCAATTGGCAAAAACAACCGATTAAACTATTACCTCACAAATATAATGTGAAAAGCATAACTTAATGAAGACTCGGGCGCTGATTTACAAAGTGTGCTAAAAAGAAGGATTGTTCTTTGGGGGGTTTTTCTGCAGTGAATTTCACATAATGTTGCCAATCAAGAACGATATGCCAATAAATAACTCTCATTTGTGTGTTCCTCAACTCTAGATTATTAATTGTGATCAACATCAATGCCAATAAAAAAAACATGGATAAATGAGCATTGTTGAAATCAACTTTGTAGAAATTAACGGAGCTGTGTTGATTAGAAAGTCTTACTGAAGGCCTATTAAGTAAAGCTTGTTTCGGCTCATGAATGTTAGCTCAGCAAGTAAAGATGCTGACTATCACCCCTGGAGTCACAAGTTCGAATCCAAAGCATGCTGAGTGACTCCAGCCAGGTCTCCTAAGCAACCAAATTGGTTCAGTTGCAAGGGATGGTAGAGTCACATGGGGTAACCTTATTTTGGTCGCTATAATGTGGTTCTCGCTATTGGTGGGGCACATGGTGAGTTGTGCATGGATACCGCGGAGAACAGAGTGAAGCCTACTCGCGTGTTATGTCTGCGCATTAATGTGCTCAACAAGCCACGAGATAAGATGCACGGATTGAGTCACTACGCCAACACGAGGACTTAGAGAACATGGGGAATTGGGCATTCCAAATTGGGGAGAAAAGGGGAGAAAAAAAATACTGTATACAAATCCACCATTTGGGGGAATCACTTTTTTAAAGAATGGGGCTTTAAAAAATGGCTGCTACGCCCTTAACTTTAACATTATGAGCTCAACCGCATCTGTCGCAGCTCTGATATGCTGACCGTTTAAATGAGTCGCACACCGGTCTATTATTGTAGTAACATGATGGCACGTAACAATAAAACAAACCATGACTGGTTGTTTACATGTATCAGTCACTTCACATGCAATCAGGCAATATTTGGCGCCCTCAAGAAACAAAACAGGAAAATGTATCGGACAATGAGCAATATTTTGTAGCCCGCGTTATGATATAATCTTGTTTTTGAACACATCTCTGGAGTATTGATGTTGAACACTCATGGTGTTTGTTAGTTGACAAGCACAGTGACAACAGAACTGATCTACGTATATCAGAAAATTGAACTGTTACACCCCTTATGTTTAAAATAATTACTAAAAGGGATAATTCACCCAAAAAAGACAATTATCTCATCATTAACTCACCCTCATGCCATCCTAGATGTGTATGACTTTCTTTCTTCTACAGAACATAAAAAAAGATTTTAAGAATATCTCAGCTCTGTAGGTCTATACAGTGCAAGTGAATGGTGCCCAGAACTTTGAAGCTACAAAAAGCACAAAGGCAGCATAAAAGTAATCAATAAGAGTGGTAAAATGTATGTCTTCAGAAGTTATATGATAGGTGTGGGTGAGAAACAGATAAATATTTAAGTCCTTCTTTACTATAAATCTCATCTTTCACTTTCAAATCTGTAAGCCACATGTGACGCCTATTTAGTTTCACTTTTTACATCTGAAATTGAAAGTGGAGATTTATATATACACTGATCAGCCACAACATTAAAACCACCTGCCTAATATTGTGTAGGTCTCCCTCGTGTCGCCAAAACTGTGCCAACCCACATCTCAATAGCATTCTAGTGAGATGCTATTCTTCTCACTACAATTGTACAAAGCAGTTATCTAAGATACATTAGACTTTGTCAGTTCAAACCAGTCTGGCCATTTTCTGTTGACCTCTCTCATCAACAAGGCATTTCTGTCCGCAGAACTGACCCTCACTGGATGTTTTTTGTTTTTGGCATCATTCGGAGTAAACTCTAGAATCCCAGGAGTTCAGCAGTTACTGAAACACTCAAACAACCCGGCTGGCACCATTCGATTTTCTAATCAGCCAATTGTGTGGCAGCAGTACAGTGCATAAAATCATGTAGATACAGGTCAGGAGCTTCAGTTAATGTTCACATCAACCATCAGAAAGGGGAAGAATGTGATCTCAGTGATTTGGAGTGTGGCATGAATGTTGGTGCCAGATGGGCTGGTTTGAGTATTTCTGTAACTGCTGATCTCCTGGGATTTTTAGAAACAGTGTTTGTCCTTTTTCAGGAGTATTGCACAGATGTCGCTCTTATCAAGGGCTCAAATGCAAAACGTTGTTTGTGCTTTTGCAGGGTTACTGCACAACTATGCCAGCCTTTTCAGAAGGGCTCAATGACAAAAAAGGGCTCAGTCACAAGCATTATTTACCCCTCAGCAAATATATTGCACAACAAGCCTCACCCATTCGCAGGGGCTCTACAATTATATAAGCTTGTCTACCCTTCTGCAGGGTCTGGCACAATAGTAGTATGTCGCACAGTCATATACAGGCTTATGTTTGCATCATTCATTGACATTTCCTCTTCTTTCAGATTTGTCCCTCACCTTCTGAAGACCTGGGTGTTGTCCTGAGACTAATTATTTTTTGTATATTTTCTTTCTGGGGTATAGGTTACATTTAGTTTATTTTTCCTTTTGGGGTAAGCTCTGCTCACCTGCCATCATTGCCTCCGGCAGGATCTGAGGTTCAAGCAAGTATCTGAGTGATGAACCCTAGGATGTGGATTTCACTAAATATTATAAGCTTCTCTACATTCGTAATCATTCCAATCATCAAGAGTCTTTTCTGATAAAAATTAGGCTACATACACAAATGGAATGGCATTGATACATAAAATTGTATAGCCACCATATCGCCAGCTTAAGAAACCAATTTAGTTAAAAATGATTTTTGATAGAAATTGTGAAGAGGATTTTTTTAGTTTTTTGCTAAACTTACGGCACTGTGAAGATCCATTGAAAAACCTTGATTCCTAAGAGTGTATGTATAACCACACCACTCTGCCACAATTGACTGTAATCCATGATTTGCATGGTTCACCACTCAATGACATTTCAGATTCTATGTGTTGAGAGAAGCTGAGAAAGAAGCTGTAGATCAGATTGGAGAGGGGGCTAGTGCATTTCAAAGCCAATGGCCTCAAGAGAGAGTCAGGGTATTTATAGCCATACTCGTCCCCAGCTGCATGGCTCCAACCCCTGGCCAGCAGGCAATTGGGCAACACGAGCTCACCCCTCCAGCAAACCAACACACTAATGTCCATAATGCAAATGGACATCTGGACATTGCCAGTCCTTAAATGTGAGAGAAAGGATGTTCAAGCAGGAAAAAGTGAGAATGACAGAGAAAGAGCATGAAAATATAAGGGAGGAAGAAAATAGTAAAAGAGAAAGAAGACCTGTTTAATTGTCATGGTGTGTTGATACCAGCCATCACTGTGTTGACCTTTGGCATTTAGAAACCAGTCGTTTTTACATACCAAGTTTGTTGGCTTACAAAATTCAGCCAGTGTTTTCCACATGATCTTGATGACATCATACACAAAAAAGAAGAAAAAAAAGCCTATTTTTGAGATCTACACATTTCAATGTCATAACATATTTCCACTAAATTCAACTGTGTAATCTTAACTAAATTAAATCATTAAAAATATATATTATTTAATTTTAATACATTTGTTATGAACATGAAATGTGTTAATCTTGAAAATGTATATATAATATATTTTTTTCGTGTGATGTTCAAGTCTTAAAGGTGCCTCGCATTTTTTGCGATATGTGTGTTTGTTTTATGTGATCGGCTAAATTATGAGACCACCAATGGAGTCATTGAATGTGAATATTGGTTGATGATGATCAGCAGCCAATTGATCGAAGCATCTCGTGAAGGGGGCATCTCTCTCTAGGCATGAAAAGGTTGAAGACTCCCAGTTTTATGACATAATTCCTGGTACTCACATACTACAAAAGTGTCAATCACACTCTGTTGAACTGACCCAACACGATGCATCCCGCTACAACAATTACATTCAACAAGAAACAATCCAAGCACATTAGCAATCTGCTACACCAGTTTAGCACCACAGAGCTGGTGATGCCCCCGGCTCAATGTCCATTTGCATCCGACATGGAAACAAACAAGGGCTTGATAAATCCCTCATTGTGTCAGTGTTTGCAGAACTGGGGCTTGTTTTCCCCCATTATCAATATTAATAAGTATGTTTGGCTGTCTGTGAATATGGTTAAGCTTTTTCCAACTGCCAGGGGGCCATTTGTATTGGGGCCAGACCTGGCATCCTGCCAGCACAAGAAAACATTCGCCTGACGCCTGTATTTTGTCTTTTTTGTGTTTCCAGTGAAACTCTGCAGACAGAGAGAGTGTCAAATCAGGAGATGGACACCCCTCTATTACAGCTATCCTATTGAATTAGCGTTTGCTACTCACGTCAAAAAGAGTGAACACCACTTGGATGAAAGAAAGCAGAGAAAAATTTTACCACATTTATTCTGTACTGTGCATGTGCAGTACAGGCCTTTTAAGGGGTGTCAGAGATATGGTGCAGTGGGTGGCACACATGCTGGTAATATACAATACACTATAATTGCACAAGCCACATGGAATGCTTTTCAGATACTTTTAGCATGCTTTTTTTGGTAATATGACACCCTTTACAGATTTTGAACAACATGAGGGTGAGTATATGATTATTTATTTAATTATTTATTTATTTATTGCGCTTAACTATTAATTAACCCTCCTACAACATTCAGAATCTGCATACAGCTTTTGCATTCTCTGGTCAGTTTGGACCCTCTGAAATTCAAGCAAATAAATAATTCATAACATGATGCTTTTCATCTAAAAATATGACTTAATCCATTAAGTCATTAATAACTTCTTAACTGTTCCTATATGTCAAAATATGTATATATTTGGCTTGTGAACTGACAAATATAAAAGTTATTAATTAATATGATTTTTTTTAATAAGAAAATTTAGAAATTCTTTGACATTTCAAAATACACAATAACTACAGCAAAACCAGTGTGATACTCGTGAAGACATTTCTAATCAATAATAATGAAGACATTTTTATCAACATTTCTAATTTCCTATTACTCATAACTGCTCAATACAACTTGTTGGTCAAAAGATATGAAACCAATGTATTCTTTTGCAACTAAACTTTATCAAAACAACTGTACAACTCAAGTATACAATATTAATACTTCTTTAACATGTTTTTAAGCTAAATTTATTCTATTTACTTGCATGAACTGCCGAATGCTGATGCGTGAGTATGCTGCAATCTGGTTCTGCATCAGATTGGTTGAAGAGTAAAATGAGAATTTCCTCTTTCAAACCCTATTTAGACTAATGTTTCTATGACCCTTTGCTCCTGCCACACCCCCTTTAGGCCGTAGTACCTTTGATTTAGTTTATTATTTATTATTTAGTTTTGTACAACCCCAATTCCAAAAACAGTATGAAAGTGAGTGATTTGTAAATTATATTCACTCTTTGCTATATTGAAAGCACTACAACTTAATATTCTATGGTGTTTTACTTTGTAAATGTACAGTAATTTCAAATCAGATAATTGCAACACTCTCCAAAAAAGTTGGGACAGTCGAGTGTTTACCACTGTGATACTTCACCATTTCTTCTAATAACACTTATTAAGCATTTAGGCACTAAACACACAAGTTTGATCAGTTTAAAAAGTGGAATTTCCCCCCAATAATCCATTATGCAGGTCTTCAGCTGCACAATTGTATGGGGTCTTCATTGCAGTACTGCAGGCAGGCCAATTTAACACCTGCATTCTCTGCTTATACAGCCAGTGTGTTGTTTGAAGTTGTCCTGCTGAAAAGCTTGGGAAATCCCTGGAAAAGACAGTGCTGGATGGCAGTATATGCTGCCCCAAAATTTGTACATATCCGTCTGCATTAATGGTGTTCTCACAGATGTGCGAGTTACCCATGCCATGGGCACTGACACACCCCTGACCCATACAGACACTGGCTTTTGGACCTGACACTGATAACAGCTTGGATGGTCCTTTTCCTCTTTGTCCCGGAGTACACAATGGCTGTGTTTTTCTCATCAGACCAAAAACACGGTTCCAGACCAAGATGAGACCGAGCCCAGAGAAGTTGCAGCACTTCTGGACAGTGTTGATGTATGGCTTCTGCTTTAAATAGTAAAGTCATAACTTGCATCTGTGGATGCAACGGCGAATGGTGTTGACTAACAAAGGTTTACTTTAGTAATCCCAAACTCATGTTCATGATATCCATTACAGATGCATGATGTTTTTAAGACAGTGATGGTCTGAGGGATCAGAGATCTGTTTGTGACTGCATGTGTATGTGTGTGTGTGCATGTTTGTAAACAAGATGCAGTCCCAGTGAGAGACAAAAAAGTGTGTGAGAGAGTATGGGAAAGAGGCTAAATGTAAGTGAAATGTTTATAAAAAAAAATATATAATTCATAGATGCAAAAAACAATCTACATAGTATCATGTGTAAAGTCACAAATGATGCCTGGGTCAAAATTGACCAACGAACGCAAAATATGTAACAACTGTTTTAAAATCACAAACAATTTTATTAAAAAATCAGAAAAAAAAGTATTATGTGTATTTTGATAGTCTGGACAAAGTCACAAAGGTTGGTTCCTGTACTAAAAAATATGTGGTATCTTTTCTCCCCAATTTGGAATGCCCAATTCCCAATGCGCTCTAGATCCACGTGGTGGCGTAGTGACTCGCCACAAAAAAGTCACTCAGCACGCCCTGGATTCGAACTCATGACTCCAGGGGTGGTAGTCAGCGTCAATACTCACTATGCTAATTCTTTCTTCTGAGGTCCACAAACAATATACTGTTTAAAGACTGATCTCAGCTGTTTTTATCCATACTATGTAAATCAATGGGGTTCAAACTTTCAAGCTTTTTTCAAGTTTTCAACCACAGTGAGGAAACAGGAAGGAGAACATTAGCAAATAAAAGGACAAAAGCCTTTGGAAAGCCTTTAGGTGACCTTATTCCTTTAAAAAGTTAAGTAATGTTTAGCTGCTTTATACCACCATAGGCAGCCTCTTAAAATCTTAAATCATTCTATGACAACAAATAGAAAATGAACATTATATCGAAAGAATGTATGATGGATTATGATTCAAGCTTTGGCAAAATAATGAGGGCAATAAAAATCGGTCACATTCTCGTTAACACGTTAAAGGTCTCTGTGGAACTCCAGCAGTGAAGATGAATAGAAAGGTGTGAGGATAACATTTAAAAAGGAGACAAAAAAGAGAAACAAGCATTTATCTTAGAGCACAGTGGGACAATATTTATGCTGACATAATGATGTGTGAAATTAAATTGATCAGAACGGCAGTGAGAATCAATTAACTCTGCAGAGTAAATGAGGGCCCTTTCAGCCCTTTTCTTTGTATTGATCAGCCGTCTGGGAAAAAAACTGAGAAAAATTGTACTAAAACTGCAAACTGACAAATTTTTGCCAAACTTTGAAAACTTAAGAACAAGTAAACCTGTCAAAAGAAGGGAAAGTATCTTAATGAGGAAAAACGAACCTATCACAAATTCAACATAGCAATGACCACAAAAATTTAAGTCATTTTTCTTAAAAATCTTACTTCCTTGAGAGCTCTGGTACAGGGCAAGATTTTCAGCAAATAAAGACATTTTCGGTCAGGTCGCAGCAACATTCAATTAATGGTGTGAGTTTGGGGTGGGACTTTCAGTTTGTTATTCAGAAATCTGTTGCAATTCCATTTGGTTTCACTAGTCGTGCAGAATTTACACACCTCAGCTTTAAATAGAATAGAGATCAGGAATAGGATCATACCATCATAGACTTGCACAGTAATAAGTTAATTATTAAGATCCATAATTAAAAAACTCCTAATCTCTTGTTTCTAATACATTTCTTTAATCACACCATTTGAACTCAATGCCTCATAATTCCAGTTCTGTTAGTCTCAGAGCAGCTGTTTCCAATCTAAAAAAAATCCCTGACAACATCATATCTTGAGCCAGTGCCCAGTATGCTATGAAACAGCAATGTTTCACTTGCCCAGAGAAGGTGGATCCAAAAAACAACATATGGCACATTCAAACATTCATCATCTCGTCAGCTAAAAAAACTGTACAATTGGTTATTTGAGAGGTCTAAGCCTAAAGCAACCTGTAGGAGTAAGAAAACAAACAGAATATATAGAAACTGGCCAGAGTCCCCTAAATATTCAATTTTCACAACTCAATTAACAACTATTAACGAATTAATATTAGTGGTGCTAGCATCACAATTACTATTCCTCATACTTAGAGTTAGAGATTTGAACATCTAGGCTAACCCTAGATTAAGGATGTTAATGAATAATCGATGATTGATTATTCGTTGTTATACCACGGGCCTGTTGAATGCTTGATTCTGACTGGTTGACGGATGTTCTAAGGTGTGCAATTATTATTAAAATAATTATTAAGTAAATGCATGGCTATGAAGTAGCTCTAGGTCTTGACCGCATAACGGTTCCATATCACTTCGCCAAATTATTTCAGTTATTTCAAAGAGCCTACAGGCTACCGCAACAAAATAACAAATTAAAACAAAGATATTGATTAAGCACATCAGATAAGAATGACAAACAATGTCAATAATATCCTACATTTATTTCAGTTTCAATTGAAAAGTGTCCTTGGGTTCCCTCTCTTTCTCTCTCTCTCTATCTCTCTCTCGCCCTCTTTCTCTCTCTCTATCTCTCTCTTTCGCTCTTGTCTCTCCCACACACACACACACATACACTGAGACTCAAGTCGCGACCAACAAATAGAGCCGCACCCCTGCGACTTGATCAATACAACAGTTTCTATTATCCGAAATAACTTTTAATGTGAGAAACTTTTTATGTTTCAATGTATTTTGCCCTTATCAGCCTCACATAGCTATAGTGGAAAGCACCGTCTGCTACCCCTCTCTTTCACTCTCACACAAAATCTCTTGGGAGCGCACCCCCGTGACTCACTGGGATTTTAATCAGTTGTTTAGCTATGGAAAAGCTGTACAAGAGTGGAGACTTAAACTTACACTTTGGAAATTTGTAGTGACTGTTATTCTTGACGAGAGCCACTTTAGATACAGGTAATTCCACACGTGATCTCTCTCAGTTTCTCTCTTTTTTCACACACAAACACACACAACCATGTTAATCCAATGCCGAAAGCAGCACATCCTCCGTTGCTAGTTCTAAAGTGACGTTTTCGAACTAGTAACAAAGGCCTGAGCTGTATCAAAGCTAGATACACTTGATCAATACAACAGTTTATATTTTATCTGAAATATCTGTGGGAAACACTCACGCTCCCCTCCACCTCTCATAAGCTCTCTCACACACACATGGACACATATACATTATAAGTATTACGCACACACTTACTTGCGAGCGAAAAAAGGGAGCCATGTCATGTCAGCACACACCTGTAATCTAAGTAGGGTTGAAAACAGTTGTTAAGGTTTACAGTGTGCTTAAACTTACATCTTGTTGACTCCAGTAAATCCTTGAGTAAAGCAGCACAAGCCTCGCAATCCTCCGTTGCTAGTTCTAAAGTGACTGTATCAGAGCAAGATGCTGAATCTATGGTGGAAGAAAGTAGTTCCACTCACAAGAGTGTTTAAGGGACGAAAACCAGAAAATGTCTTGAGATAAAACCCTGAACAATGTCTTAAGGTGTGGTAACCATGGTATAAGTGGAATAACTGACTCCGATGCGCGTTGTGACCGCTTTACCACCTCGGGTGTGCATTATTTTTCAATAATTCAACGGTCTGTCATCATTTATTCCTTACTTTTTCTTTCAATTATTCCTTACTAAATTTCAGCACCAGCACTTTGCAGCTATTGAATGTACATACGGAAACACTGTAGCTTCTAACTGTGAACTATGTTTATCAATGAGCCACTCCAGAAAATCAACAATAATAAAAAAGCATACACTAGCATTGCAGAGATGTGTTATTCCTTTATTCTCTTGAAAAGAGGCAAAAGGCTAGCATGTTTATGTTTGGACTATTAGTATGAGTTCAGTGTCTAGCCATAGATGGGAACTTTTCTTCTAATCCACTCACACCACAGAGAATCCATACTTATCACATCCACAGTAGGCTAGCCACCATAGATCAATTTTACTAGTTTTCTTTTTAAAGGGATCATATCATGAGAAATCTCATGATATGAATTCACCCTACTATACAAGCAGCGTAACTTTCATAACTCTAGACGTCTTTCCCAAACCACAAAGACAATTTATTATAACTATGCAGCAAAAAATGGCTTGTTTCGAAATTCACCAAGTAAAGAGGGCGTTTACATCAGACTGATTTCATAGTGAAAATAAAGTACCGGTAGGTTGAATTTTCTTTAGCTAATATCAGTCTGTGCTACCAAATTCGAGAAACTGCCCCAGTGACCAAAACAGTAACTGTTGTTGGGCGTATGGTCACGTGAGAGCTCCATGTTAAAGATGAAATGTCCACAGTGGTGCGCCAAAAGCGAGTTGTAAAACAAGTTGTTTTCAGCTGTACAGGATGTAATACAGTGAAGAGTAATGCATATTTTATAAACTGTGCCCCAACCCAAACACCAAACCCAAACCTTTCCAATGCAATTTTGGTCACGTCACAATGGAAGGTAAAAACACCAGAGCCGATGCAAAAATGGCAGTTGGGAGATGCTGCTTGCCAGTAAGTCGGCATAAAGTAGCCCATCATAGGGTACTGGAAGTCTCGGAAACAACATACCGACTTCCAGTTTGATCATGTTGATAGAAGTCTTAAAGGTACAGCAACAAAAAATGGGTTTTTCTAATGCCATGGTGGAAAAAATTCAAGAAAAACTAAATGATAATTTTTTTGGGATTTTATATACTGTATGATCCTAAGGTAACAAAACATTTGACCCCTTTAAACTCCCACTCTCTCTTTCTAACTCTCTCTCACTCTCTTTACCTCTTTTTCATTATAGTTTATTCAAATTGCGATTTGATGTTACAATATATTTAGCTGTGTTAACTCCTTTTTCTCTGTAATATACAATTTGCAGGTAAAAGGTAGGGATCAAAAGGTTCAAATCGACCACTTAATCAACTTGTCAATGTGATGTCTGAGCTATTAGTTGACTAGTTGTGTTAAGGAACTCTAGAACTTGTGTTTCATAAAGACATATAGACATTAAACACAGGCCTTTAACAGGGGAACTAATGGATATTCAACAAATAAATAAGCTAAATAACTATAACCTCTTATTGCACAAAACTATCAAAATAAAAAAAAACATAAGAAGCAAGAAAGGCTTTAATAAAGAGCTGCTCAAACCACTGGTGTGCATCTGCGACGCAGAAAGACATGTTTAATTTTAACAGAGCATTTGACGTCACAGGGTGATCCTCGCACCGCTTTCAAAAGTGTAGAACTGTTTCGAAATATTGTGGGCGCGCATCTTGTAGTTCATGGCATCCAACAGTTTGATGAGCCAATTTAATAGTGTCAGACAGAATCTGCTGAAAAACGTCTGATAAATACTCTCCACATCAACTCACAAATGTTATGCATAATAACAGGAACACTGATCACAGCAGATTATTTGATATCTTACAGTGAACAAGTGGTGCTTTGATGGCTATAGCAGTGGTTCATTAAAGGACTAAACGCAAATAATTAGAGATGAAACTTCTCAGAGAGAAAATCTGTTCATGTTGAGTTTTTAAAGGCAACCTGATGCAGCTTTAAAAGAGCATCTATGTTCTACTTTATTTGTTTAATTATTTCATATTACCTTACATTTACTCAGTACTTTACATACATTTTATATATTACATTATACTTATTACTTTTTATATTTTTTCTTGCTTTTGCTATGCATTATTATACATTATTTTGGTATGAATTATTATATATTATTTCTGTCCAATCTTATGCAGTGTGCTGTATTGTCTTCACAACTCACAGGACAATGTTGTGGAGCAGTAATTTTTCATTGTCTTTGCTTGGAACAATAATACTTTGAACTTGTGTTGGTCAAACAAAGACAGACTGAGCACTGAAACAGATGCAACTAAGATTATTCAATAAACACTGCTAATTTTTACCTTCACTTCTTCTCCTGCCTTCTGCTTCTTATGTGTAGCTCTTGGTTTGTTTGGAGAGTTAAAATAACAAGCTGTTGATGTTGACTGGGTTTTAGATATCAGACAAAACACAGATGTTTGGATATCTTCTGACTGAGAGAAAGATCTATTGGGAGACTGCCATTGTCAGTCAGGATGGAGGATCTAACATTCATTCGGCAGGATGGATGATCTAACCGCATGAAACTTAGCACAAATATAGCTTCTTATATCTACAGAATATCTATCACTGAAGTAGCATATTAAGCTAACCATGTATTTTATTATTATTATTATTATTATTATTATTATTATTATTAAATTAAACATTTTAAAAATGGTTTGTCTCAGGACAAACCATTGTCTGCAATTAGTAACAGAATCCATTTTTCCCCCACCCCTAATAGTTAATTGTTAGAATAAATATGCTTATCAACTTTGAAATTCAACCACAATTTTATGTCACTTGGTAATATGGTTATTATTAACACAATATCTGGCCCAGTGTTTGCTCCACTGGGTTAGGCTGGTAAATCACAATTATATTGTTATTAATGCAGTTGTAAAATTATAAATGTTCATATTCCATATTAGCCAATTAATGTTTAATTTAAGGATGTTTTTTTTAACTTTTTGTATGATAAACAATTATGGTAGTGCAGTGGTGGATCAGTTGATGTCCAAAGTAAAATCTGGGGCCTTATGACCGTTTAATAATGCAATGCAATGCCATTTTCGTTTTCCTTCATGGGTGTTCTATGTTCAATTATAGAGGCCTAATAAATAAATGAGCTAAACTGATGCAGCAATTACTTTTGATGAAGCACTTAAGTATACATTTCAGGCAAATATTCAAATATTTAAGACCACAATAAATAACTGAACATTCTACCTTACTAAGACCATGAATTCAAGCTGCATTTCTCTAAAAAGTTTCAGAATGTGACACCAGATGTCGGCCGCATTACTTGGGGAGTGTGATGTTGGATGATTACAGGTTGAGTATTAAAGCTTTGACTGTCACAGAAAATATTAATGTATAACAGAGGATGGCTCCCAAGCTCGGCTTTCCTGAGATGTGTTACTTCATATTAATGTGAATATGAGAATCCCTGATGATTGCATCAAATGGTCCTCTGCTCTCATATGCTCAGGTCGTAATCGCACGGCAAGCTAAATCCTCTTTGGTATGAAGCCTTAAAACTAGCTGGTCTTTCTAATCACAAGCCAAAAAACAAAACAAAAAACATGTGAGTGCAAATGAAATAGATTTTTAGGATTTCCAGGTCCCAGACTAGAGTTAAATAAGGCCCTGTCCCAAATGTTGCCCTCAGCCCTTGCGGTCCATATCGCAGACAAAAATGTAAAGAGCTGTCTAAAATCAGCAGTTACAATTTGATTGGCTGACTGCTACTTAATTTACAGGAAATAGGGTGCATCATTGTATTGTTGTACCATTCTGCTGGAAAACATAGTCATGTTTAAAGATTACAGTGTATTTTTGATTGTAAAATTTTACATTGTAACTGTCCCTCAAGTCAGAGGTCTGCAACCCGACCTGGGCCCAACGGTTTTCGGGCCGGTTTCGGGTCAGTTTTTCAAGTAGGACTTCGGGTTCAGGTTTGTATGAATGAAAAAATAAACAGGCTTACCAAACTTGTATCGCGCATGTGCTCTCACTCACAGTGTCTGTTCTGTTTTCCTATGCTGGACGAATGTCTTTTACATTTACACACCATCTAATTTTTTCTTCAGCGTCTCGCACAGGACCGGCACATTTTAAAAACAATGTCAAGTTAAAAAGAACTTAATATTTTCAACAACGCATGTTGAGACACATTTTACATTTCCGCATTTGGCATAAGCTTTTATCCAAAGCGACTTACAATGCAATTATTACAGGGACAATCCCCCCAGAGCAAGCTGGAGTTAAGTGCCTTGCTCAAGGACACAATGGTGGTGGCTGTGGGGATCAAAACAGCGACCTTCTGGTTAACAGTTATGTGATTTAGCCCACTATACCATCACCACTCCTGCACATTGTTTCATTCTTTGTGCTGCGTCTAGATTGTTGTCACAAAGATTCAAGAATCTGAACAAGTTCAGGCTGAATAAAGCGGACTGGTGCAGTGCCTTAAATTATTCCAGATTGTTCTGCACCAAGTGAAGTTTCAGTAAATAAACAGTAAGTCAATGCTTTTTTTCCCCCTTCTGCTCTAGTGTATTAAGTGGCTGCCGTGCCGTGTTAAAACTGTGTATGTTTACTGTTTCAGTACTGTTACGAATGTTGCCTCTATGCTTACATAAAATACAGTCTATTCCTACAGTACTTGCTAGAAGAAATTAGATAGTAAGCAATTTCGGGTTCGGGTCGGGTTCAGGCTTAAAATCTGGTAGAATCGTTCCGGCCAGGTAGGGTCAGATCACACAGTCTCGGGTATGGGTCGGGTTCAGGTTTCATTTTAAGGCCCGTGCAGACCCCTACCTCAAATGCAAATCCACTGCAGCTGTGTTTGTTAAGATGGGACAGATTCATCAAACCTAGTTTATTAGGCATGACATAAAATATCAATATATTGATCAGCTCGATATTTTATCGATACACTTTGAGGCATTGTTATATTAACATTAGCCAGCATTTAATTTAGAATTTACTCAATTGGCCTTTTGTTTAACAGTCTGGCGTAATAGTGTTTGGAGACTACAAGAGGGAGATGTAACATTTACTGATCCTGTCCACGGGTAGGACAAAGGCACAGTCTAAACTAAGTTGTGGATCAAGTCACCATACACACAATCATTACAAAGGTTTTTGTACTTCTTCAAGGATTAATAAAGTGTTGATGATGAGTTTGCAGGTTAGTGTATGAAACTGGTGTACAGTAACTGCGCAAACTGAACAATTAAAAATTATTATGCAATTTCTTTGCATGTAGCCTTGAAGAGCTTTCATTCTAGCTGTAACTGAAAATACATTGCGTAGGCTATATAAGTGGTACTATGCGGTAATTTACGTTATAGCAATAGCCTACAAAATAACGCAAGGCAGTTTGATTTCAAACTTTGAACTACATTTTGTATTTATTTTAACAAAAAATTCAAATGAAACAAAAAATAAATAAATAAGTGCAATTAAAATGTGTGTTAATCTACTTTTTGAAAGATGGCTTTCAACAGTTGTGAGGGGCAACATCTCTTTGCCAATGAACCTACTTCATCCATGCATTTCTGGCTACCCGTCAGGTATTTAGTTGTCGGGGCAAATACATCACTTATTGTGGGTTGTTGTGGGTTTAATGTTGGTGTTTTATTACCTTTCATCCCAGGACCCAGTTTAGCTGCTTCAGAATAGTAATGACTTTGAATGTTTGTGAATAAATTTGTTTTGTTCCCTCCTAAGTCTGGGCGATATGCAAGAAATACGTTCAAAATATATTTATTTAAAAAAAAAAAAAAAAAAAAATCCAATTACATTGTCAACGCCCCAGCTGAGGAATCAGTGAATATTCTTGCTTTTAAATAATTTTATTTATTTATTTAAAAAACAAATAATTAAACCAAAAGACATTTCTAAATTCAAATTACACTTCAAACAAAATGAAAAAGCAATTAAAAAATGAAGTGGTCAAAAATAAAAAATCATATATAACCACCTTTCGATTTAATGTCACACAAGTATCCGTCTATGACAACAGGCGTAAAATTACTAATACAAATTAAGATCTAAATACTATTCTAAATGTAAACATAATAATTATAATTATGATAATAATCACTGAAATATAAATCAGGATTCAAGATGAATGTGTTTTTGTATTATTTTATGATTTGGCTATATATAAAGTGACCCTGCTGAGTTGTGATCACAACGAACTACTCTGTGGAAATAAAGCGAACTGAACTCAGAGCACCTCCTGAGCTGAGATGTCTGAGGTCATTTACAGTCTCTGATTGGGAACCGGGTAGACCAGGTACTCGTTACTCCGGTACCTTCAGAAATTCTGGTATCGTAAAAAAAATTACATCTGACTTTCAATTTAGGTTAATTTATCATGGGTCACAAACTCTTCATTAGGTAACTATTCTTTATTTAAGGCTATTCTTTTCATTAGGCTATTGTATTGATATTGGAAGTTCCATTCATAACCCCCTTTTACCTGGTATAAAATTTCACATCTTTGCTGTTCCTTGTACCAAGTAAACCCGGTAACACCGTACACCATGGCAACCCTAATATACACAATACAGTATATCATCCAGTGATGGCTAGATTAAATAATCTTTGTCCTTTGATAATGATTAGGGTCTAATTTAATGGAAAACGATGTAAGTTGAGCTACGTGGCACTGTAGAAATTTGAGTAGCCCTTGCCGGAAATGGTGTGTGGGTACCTATGTAGAAAATAATTGTTTCAAATTTTTGAATTCATCATTTCGTCCTCCAAATGCATCCGGTGTGCGGCTCCATTTAATTTACAGTCACTCACTCTTTACCAAAGTTTTTTTGAGAAATATGTTTGAAGAGACAAAGAATACTGTGCAACGAGTATCCCTTTTTATATCTGAAAAATCGCGCTATATATATATCGATTATCATCGCCATCGATCCCAAGCCTTATGTCTATTGGTTGGGTTACCCTCAGAAGGTTTCTGTGAGACCTCATTTGCTGAGCTCTTCTTAAGAGTATGTATGTTTAGTTAGCACATCTGTTACCAGGTATAAAGGTATGTCACACAGTCCATGGGTGAAGATTCAGAAGAGCTATGCTACACAATACACAATACACATTAAAACAAAACAAAACTGAGGTTGGTTGCATTAGGCATTGGTCAGACAGCTTTTTCTTGTATAAGTGGGAAGTTGGACGGAATAAACTGCAAAGCGCACCAGACTTTATGATGATAATCCAAACTCTGGATTTGCAAGGCTAACACTTAGGTGACGTAATGCTATATAGATGAGTAGTAGTCTGCTGTGAAGTTCGCTCCATTGCAGGTTTCCCAAAAGGAACCATAAAGTGGTAAAAAAGAAGGAGCTTTTGAACATCCCTTTAAATCACAAAATGCAAATGGTCACCCCATGGTATTGCTTCACAGCTGGTCTAAGCAGAAGGGAAAATTCTAAATGTTTCCTAAGAATGCAACTTTCTTTAACTCAGTTTTGTGTTTGTATAATTAAAAATCAAGGAGGACAACCTGGATTTAATCTACCTTTTTTTTTTACATTTTAAACCTATCATGCTTGGATTAATGACAGTCCAGATTGGTGATGCTTGAAACAAAGATTGGCTACTCCACCGGCAGATCTGAAGCAAGCTGACTAGCTGGGCTGAATTCCCAGTACTGAGAGAGCAGGGCTAAATTGAATGTCAAGGTTATCTCTTTATTATGTCAGCCTTAGCTCGTGTGTTTTATTTGTCCCAATTAAATGCCGATTAAACAGCTGGAAATTACAGTGAAATCTGGTCTGCTCTTCTGAAATACTGGGTCAGGGCTTAATTTGTTAAATTATCATTTATATCAGCCTGCTCTGTGGAGTCTGTTACATGATATAGGGGATCTCTGGACACTCTGCCTGTGGATTTTCCCACATGTATGCAAAGACGAATATGGTTCATATGCTCATTATGGACCCTCTTGGGAAAGCAGGGCTAAATTACAGCATTTAAGAGGAACACATATGGGAGAAACTGTACAAGCTTATGTGCATGCAACATAACCTTTTTCAGTCCAAATGCTTTATGTATCCGCTGTTTACAATGACAAACACAAACAAATCAGTAGCATTTGAAATCACCAGCATAAAACACAAGTAAATAAATGACCACACATACACACAAAAACATGAAAATCTTTAAATAGTAACTCAAAATTGTAATTATATAATTATTTACTCATCTTCATGTTGTTCCAAAGCAGCCATTTGTTTTGTTTTGTTTTGTTTTGTTGAACCTTTTGTCAGACTCAAAAACAAAAAGGCATAAAAAAGACCACGAAAGTAGCAAGTTATTACAATTCACAAACTATATTCTGAATCTTCTGAAGAATCTTCTGATATTTGTTTAATATATGTATTTGACTGGTCTGTCCTTTTCTTTAAAAAAAGAAAAAAAAAAGAAAAAAATCAAGGTTACAGCGAGGCACTTACGATGGAAGAGAGTGGGTCAATGAAAGTGAATGTGGCCAATTTTTGGAGGGTTTAGAGGCAGAAATGTGAAGCTTATAATTTTATAAAAGCAATTACATTAATTCTTCTGTTAAAACTCATATAGTGTTTGAGTTATAAAATGTTTAAACCATACTTTTACAGTCATTTTAGGGTTTGTTGACAATACATCTTCATTCATCTTCATATCACACTAAAATCATGTTTGCACATATTGTTTATGTCTTGTGGCTATAATTTTGAAATATTTAGAATGTTAGTGTTTACGGATTGGCCCCATTCACTTCCATTTTAAGTGCCTCACTGGAACCAAGATTTTGCCAAGATTTTTGCCTTTTGCCTTGATTTTGAAATCTTTTCTAAAAAAAAGGAGGGGTAAGTCAAAATCATTTTTTAATCAATATTATGCCACAAATAATGTCGAATGAGCTTAACTTGTATTGAACCCAGAATATTCCTTTACAGACCCTAAATTCTAAAATCTAATTTGTGTCACATTCAGATTCAGTTTTTGACACCAAACTGTGTCATAAACGAACATAGCATTCCAGTTCAAATTTGCAGAATGGAGAAGATTATCAGCAAAGGAAGATTATCAATGAATAACGGCTTAAATTTCGGTGTTCCTCACACAAACCTATTGTATGGCCTCAGATTGGAATATAGCAAATAAATTATATTTGTTACTATAATGGTTCTTTTATTTATTCATTTATTTATTTTTGAGCTTGACAGACGTGGTCACTATTTGCATAGAAAAGAGTTGCTGAATAATTCTTTAGAAAATCTCCTATCATATGGCACTGAAAAAATAACAGCATAACATGGAACATGAGTAAATAATGACAGAATTGAAATTCTTTGGGTGAACTAATCAATGTGATCACACAAAACACACCCACAAACATATGCCAACACAAATAAATATAGCCTCCTCTATTATCATCCACCTTCATTTGTATGCAAACACCAGCCACTTACTGACATTTGTCTCTTCCTCTTGGTGTTAACACATACCTCCTATTTCTTTCTCTCTTCCTATCTCCCTCACCATCTTTCTCTCTCTCTCTCTCTCTCTCTCTCTCTCTCTCTCTCTCTCTCTCTCTCTCTCTCTCTCTCTCTCGTGCTTTTTTATTTTGCCCAGTTCCTCTCTCTCTCTTTCTATCTTTCCCTCTCGCATGCACACAAACACACACATACTTCATAATTCAAAAGCATGTCCATTTCCCCAGCAGCTGCACAGTTCTGTGTAAAGGCTTACGCTCTGTCTGTTGGCTGCTGTCCATCAAAAAAATCACAGATCAGCACAGATACCGAGAGAACACTAGCAAATCTAAATCTAAAAGAATCTAACATAATAATACTAAAAATATCAGAATTTTTTTTTCACAGTAACAAGCACCTGCCTGATCAGAGTCATACAATGGGTGTACAGCACCAGAAATAACAAATATAATACAAATAATGCACTTTAACCCCTGGTGAACAACACCATGGTGGATTCCTTGTCAAGCAATTGTCTCGACTACAGTAGACAAATGGGGGGGGGGGGTTATGTAATTTGAACATGACTGACGCTGCTCATATAAGTAAAGCAGGGATACAGGGAATAAGAGAAAGAGAAAGAGAGAGAGAGAGAGAGAGAGAGAGAGAGAGAGAGAGAGAGAGAGAGAGAGAGAGACATGCCCTGTACTGCCAGCCAGGCACTAAGCATCGTCAGAATCCATTTAGTACACTACAATGTCCTGCTACATAAGCTCCATATTACTCATGACTGCTCACTCTAATAAAGGAGGGTTCCTGAAAGGTTCTTTAATGATATTAATAGATCAACTTAGAGCCATCTTTATGCTAGGATTTTACATTTTTTTGCTGCTGCATTAGGCTGTTGTTCCTAATGGAACCTAAAAAAGGTTCTTGGCTATTTAGTACCAATAAGTAATATTACAGAATTTTATGCTATTTTGAAGCAGTTTTCGAACAAGAGTGTTAACACTCTCCGCCGTTTGGAAGTGGAAAACACAACTGCGATAGTTCCGGTAGCACACAGTATGTAGCCTTTATATTTTAGAACATGTTACCTGTGCAAAAACAACACAATTGCTATAGGTTTTAAGCTGATCTGAAGTGTGGACAGCAGTGTGTCTCCTTAATATTAAAATCAGTACCCCAATCCCTTTCAATCAATTCCAACTTGAATCTACTTAAAGAAGAAGTGTGCAGTTTTTGAAGACAGAGACAATAAGGCAAGCTAAAGCAAGCAAATAAGGGTATTGGGGGGGTGGGGTGTGGGGGTTGGCATTCAGAGAGGAAACATGAGTGAGAGATTTGAGACTTATGAAGTTTATGAAAGGGGATGAAATAGCGTTATATATATTTACAAGCTCGCGATTATATTCCAATTCAATCTGATTCAATACTGATTCAAATGGGTATATTTCAGTTATACTGTCCCTTTTGCTTCTATATGAAAGAAATTATCTCATATTATCTTATAATGAGATATACAGGGGACCTTCTAACTAGGTACATTATGAAAATATTACTAATTATATTTTATTTATTTTTATAATTTTGATCACATTTTAACATTTAAAAATTAACAAATCCATGAATTAAATCAATAAATATGATATTATATTGCATATATTATTTTTTGTTATATGTTTTTTGTTTAATTGTATAATTTGTACTATTTACAGGTATTTACAATAATTTGTTTAACACATGCTAAACCGGTACTGTCTATTTAAAAAAAAAGACATTTCTGTAAAAAGTCTTGGTAAATTAGCGCATATTAATAAGAGACTCGAATGGCTTTATCTCATCAGTGATATGTAAGATTATAAATCCATGTTTATTTTTATTGTATTTGATCAACAACTGACTGTAACAAACAGAAAGTGTATTTAAAGGTGCAATATGTAAAGTTTTTCATGAAATATTAGCACATATGTGTCGCTGAATGATGATGACTAAATGCAGTCGTGCCAGCCAAACATCACTTCAGTCTATTACGATGGACTTCAGAGGATGAACTGATGCCAACTCCAACCATAAGACATGGGATACTTCATATGCCATTGTCTGAACCTTGGATTTAGGATGGACCACACCGAACCTCACCAAAATTACCGACCAGGTTGAACTGCGTTTCACATCCCTGATCTCTGCCTGCATCACCTCAGTCTATTGATGGACTTAGATCTTGAAATTAAATGCATAGACTAACAATTGCCAACAAAAGCCTTCATCAGCCAATTAACAAGGACAATTGCATCAATGTGAACTTCTGCAGTTAATCCAGGATGGACTTCAAAGACATTGGTCATTAATCTTACAGTTCAAACAAAATCGATGTTTAAACACTGACTTAGTTTAATAATTTTAAACCATGACTTGCACTATACATAAGTAATATTGGCATTATATTCATGATGTTAGTCAGAGGGGAACTGGCCCCCACAGTAAGTCTGGTTTCTCCCAAGTTTATTTTTCTCCATTAATCAACATCTTATGGAGTTTTGTGTTCCTTGCCACAGTCGCTTTCAGCTGCTCACTGGGGTTATTAATACAATTATTATTTAATTACTTATTTTTAAACACGATTAACAATCATATTTTATCTAATTACACAATGATGATTCATCGACATTATAGACATTATAGTTTTATCGTCTGTTAGTGCCTGATCTTCTGTAAAGCTGCTTTGAAACGATGTGTGTTGTGAAAGGCGCTATACAAATCAAATTGACTTGACTTGACATATATTACCAATATGGGAACAGCTTATAATGCAACTTAAATAATTAGCCCTTCCCGGACTTCCTAGGTTGCCTATTAAAGCCTGTAGACTGATTTTCATGCGAAGGGAGCGGGTCATGTGACATTTCTGCACACTCCCAAGAGCCTTGCCTCAGACAGTAATCGCTTCTCTTCTGCTATTCAACAGCAACAACAATCTGCAACACCAGGTAATGTTATCTTAGAGATGGAATCCAGCAAACATCCGACACACAACACTGACTCCTACACAAACTCCAAGTAAGCTAAAAAAAAACCCATTTATCTACTGATTCCCATCAGGCTAAGCTAAACTAGAGAGAATATCGGCAGTGCATTTTGATTCCTGGAGGGCACGTTTGAATTTGGTGATCAAAACCGACCCTGAATTGGTGTTTTTCTTATTGGACAGGTAAGCTTACATAACTGCAAAGCATTTGAAATATAGTGCCATAAGGATTGATCTGTGTCATTTCAGCTAACTTGATCTTGCCTGCTACGCTGACAAATTGCAAGCTACCTTGCTTCGTAACTTTCAAATAATTTAAACAATCTTCTCTTCATGCTAAAGGTCAGGTTAACCCTCTGGGGTCTGAGGGTGTTTTGGGCCCTGGAGAAGTTTTGACATGCCTTGACATTTGTGCTTAAGTCTGATAACACTGTATTCAGCACAAACTGGGCTACAATAATATGTGAGCAACATGTGTGCACATTAGGGTTGCAGCAGTATACCAGTTTCACGGTATACCACAGTTTGAAAATGGATGGTTATCATACCATTTGCATTTGCTTATCTACGGTATAGAGAAAAAAATGCAACTGGACGGAGAATCTCACATGCGCATGTGCATCTCTTTTCCTTCTCGACTGTCTGTCAGACTCATCAACTTGAGTCACACACACAAACATGCAGCAGAGAAAATGTCAGAGAGAAGCGAGGCGAGGGGGTTTGACATGAGTGTGTGTGTGAGTTAAAGCAGTGTTTCTCAACTGGTCTATTTGGACTGGGTCGCAGACAGCAGGGAAATAACAATGCCATGGTTCTCCCATTGAAGATATTTCGGCTGCCGCCCAAATGATCGACTATTTAGGACTGCCGAGGCAGATTTAATGAAAATCTCTCAATCAGCTAAAGACTTCTCATCTGCACTTTCGCACGAGTGTAACGATCTCGCAATCATGATCTGCTCTTCTCTCCTCGATATTGCGGAGCACAGACATCAAAACTGATGTCACCAATTTCAATACTAGTGAGACTTTTCTAGTTTAAAGTGTTACGGAGATTGTCAATTCGAACCTCTCAAACAGTTGCAGCCCTGACATGCCAAACAGCTCTGAGGAGGAAAAGAGCAACTGTGCTATGCGCCAAAATAAATTACACACCATAATCTTTACAAATTTGTTTCATGATTTTACATAAGTAAAAGTAACTGTTATATTTTGACAAAATGTTATAGCTTCATATGAAATAATCTAAAGGTTGAATCTATTAGACCTCATTTTATATCAACAGTGGCAGTTATAGTTAAAGTTTCAAGATGTGTTTCAGCTGGAATTTATTTTTCATAAATGCATTAATTTATTATTATTATTATTATTACTATTATTTATAATTTATAATTATTTATTACTATAAGACTAGCACACTGACATAACCATGGTAATGAGGAGCCTTTCCTACTGTGTAATATGTGTATAAATATGTAATATTAGGTAACAAACAGGATCATAATGGGCTAATATAATTAAATATGTTCTTCAATTTTTAAAGGGGGGAGAGAAAAGTTCCTGTAGATTTTGACATCAACAACAAAAATAATGTCACTTGATGCATGTCCTTGTACTGGAAAACCATGAATAAAACTATGCAACATAAAAGGAAATGCAACCCAGGATACATTAAATACAGGTTATGTTTAATCTATGGCAGGATGACACTTGATATCCAATGTAAAATCTGTCCTGAAGCAAAACCAGTTGAGAACCAGTGAGTTAAAGGTACAGACAGGAGCAGTCTGGCCTCACTGTCGCGCACCTTCAGTATATGTTAACTGTTAATAATCATAGGACATTACTTCAAAAGCTCACACAGCTGATGTTATTTTTCATTTAGTAGTTAATTTAACATGTAAACTAACATGCTTTAGTTACATGCTATTTATATAATGTTTATAATTTGGTTTATTATTATAATTCGGTTTTCTTATTTATTCTACTTATTTTATTTTCAAAAGGGGACACATACTTCAATAAAATATATGGTTTCGAGTTTCAATTATAATAAAGTGTTTGCTCAAAAATAAATAAAATAACCCTTCTGTTTTCACTGATAATACTAATTGTGTAATACCGCAATACCATGATATTTTCTGAGACTACGGTTATCATACCATGAAAATCTCATACCGTTGCAACCCTAGTGTACATGTTTGTATTTTTGAGAAAATAACGTTTATGCATTGTTTTTGAAAAAACTAAAATTTTAAGTCACTGAAATAAGGTCATATAACACATACTAAACATTTGTCCACAAGACTTTTGAGTGCTGGATCTTGTAGACTAGAGTTTTTGCTACAAAATTATGTGAAAACCATCCTGATCACTCATTCATACAAAACAATATACTAATTGAACTTTTGTACGACACTTTTAGTGTTAGAAATGTCATATGTGAGGAGGCGTGAACTATCATGAATATTGATTGTAATTCACACTTCAGGAGACAAAAAACTCAAAATCAAGTTTTAAGTTAAAAGAAGATATCTGACTATACATTTTCTTTAAATAAAGAAGTCTTTTCTGCTCACCAAGACTACATTTATTTGATCCAAAATACAGTAAAAACAGTGTTATTGTAAACAGTTTTCTATTTGAATATATTGTAAAATGCAATTTGTGATCAAAGCTGAATTTTTAGCAAAAACTGCAGTTTTCAGTGTCACATGATCCTCCAGAAATCATTATAAGATGGTGATTTTCTAATATGGCCATATTTAAAGTGCATTTTACTCACATATTTAAACACATATTTGCAAGCACAAGCTTTGTTGATGATAAATCTAAACATTCATATTATTTTTATATCAGATTACATATCATATTTATATCATACAGCATATAATTTAAATACCTGCTTTAGCTGAAACAGCATTTAAATGTAACTAAAACTTGCCTATTAGGACATATTTCAAATGTCAATACACTGAATTCTGGCTGGCAAGTCTAGAAACAGTCCCACTAGTAAAATAAATACATATTTATATAAAATAGCATGTCAACTAATGAAAACTAAATGACTTACTCGTCCGAAATTGTATAATCTGCTGGATCAAGTCTCTCTTATTCTGAGGAAAATGTTAACTCTTCCTTACTATCCTGGAGCTTTCTTGCCTGAGTATCGCTACAAACGTGCAGATAATTTTATGGATTGTATTTCCATCAAACCTCACAGTGGGGGGGTGTGTACATTTGCATTGATCGACTCAGCACATTAGCGTATGAATGGCGAGCTCTGCTGGTGGGTGGGATCACATTACAGATAATTAGATGAACCGGTAAAAACTGAACATTGCTTTGTTTCATACAGATTGCATTGCAGGAGAATATTTGTTTTAAATTTTAATTGTTTTATTTAAAAGTAGAAATTTTAAGCTTTCTTTAGACATATGTTTCATGTTTGTGTGATAAGTATTCGCAGAGTTTCAGTTCATTTTTGTGACGTGTTTCTGAAATATGCTCGTGAACATGGAGACTGCTGACAGCTCACCCTTTTTATTTTGTTTATTTTACAAAAGCACAAGATTTTGCTGTTATTGTGAGTGTACACAAATAAAAGTAGACCCTTTAGAGTCTCTAATGATGTCTTACACTTATCTGTATACGCAAAAATGACGGAGTATTTTAAGTGGTTTCTGCTGTAATGACGAAAATATCCAGCAGGACGCACCGGCACGTCTGTCAACACCAGAGGGTTAAAGGTGCAGGTTGTAAGATTCAGAAACCCTTGTTATTAATGACACATGTGGCCGTTAAGTGAACTGCATCTAGCTACCTGTTCCTCGTGCTCGTGCACACACTCCATAGGGACGTGATTGAGCAAGCATCCAAAACAATGGCGTAATGTACAAAGAGACAAAGTGATTCACCGGCATCATGCTGACGGATGAGGTAGCATAATTAAAATTGCACAGTTATGATTGTTTTACTACAAACTTTGAGACTGTATATTATATTTGACTCTCCAATGCTGGAACAGTGCTAAAACAATGAGTGCAGTAAAATGTATTAATATGGACATGGCCTTTCGTCTCACATAATTACATATATTCAATGCAAATCAATATTTTAAGTCAATGTATTTACTAACCATACTTGGTTTTTAGCCATGTAATAAATGGGTTAATGTACATTCAGCAAGTTTTATCACAAAATAACCCCAACAGGGTGATCAGAACCCTGACGCTAACATCTCTTACATAGTCCAGCAACACATGCTGCAAAGGATGAGGTTGTCTGGTGGCTGCAGGTTAAATTCTGAGTTTCAGCAAGACCCAAGAAGAAAGCAAGATATTTAATCAGAAATTGCATTAAGGGGACTGTTCTTGCAATTAATGTTCTGTATGTCAATTTGTACAGAAAAATCCATCTGCATAATGGCATTTACCAAACTACAGAGCCTGCTATGAAATACAACACAACCTGAACAATCTTTTCATTAAAAAAACATTAGCATCAACAAAACAACTTGAGCAACATCCTTGTTTTAATCTATACTTTCAAAATTATGTGATTTAACAGATGCAGATCACACTACAGACAGACACATTTCATCGGAGTTAGACCACGTCATTAAAGCCAATGTTAACAATTAACCAGCACGTGTGTGTGTGTGTGTGTGTGTGCGTGTGTGTGTGCGTGTGTGTGTGTGTGTGTGTGTGTTTTCCTGTGGAAATGGCAATAGTTTTGGTGACTAGACACCAAATGGCAACTGTAAGCAATAGCAACATCTGGCTGCTAAATGAACTCTCAATTTAACTGTCAGTTCTGCCATGCTTGTTTCCCCTATACATATATTCTGTGTCAAAAACAATCAATCCAACAACAGCTGATATGGTACATACAAGGAAATCCTGAATAAAACAAAATCTGAAAACCATAACTTGCCTTTAATATACGTCCCTTACAAAAAGTACAGTCGCAGTACCATAGTACAGTAATGGTAATGTTAGGTACCGTGGTACTTTGATATTATGGAGCCATATTGATAACATGGGATTTATATGGTAATCCAAGTTATGTACAAGAATACAATGGTGGTACCATAGTACATTTTGCTACTTTTGTGTTAATGGTCATACTGATATAATTTGTAGGTTCTTTTGGATATATGCAAAAATAATGTGTTTAATACTAATGCAAGAAATGATAAGTCATAGTAAATTGGATCTAAAGGGAGTTTTGAGGATCCATAAGTGGTGGTTAAAAGAGGACTATCTCTTTAATAGTACAACCTACTGTGAGAAACTGACACTGCTGCAATCTAAAATGGCTTTGGACAAAAGTACCCCACACAGATAGGTGTTTTACTAAGAGAGAAAGAGATCTCTTGTACAATGTGTTTAGCACATACAGTATATGATCGCAAGCAGACTATTTACTATATTTATAACGTTACAGTGTACAGAGGCATCATGAAATTAACAGCTAAAGCAAGAACGTGCACATCAAACCGACTATACAACTATATTATAATGCATTAAACCACTATTTCCGACCAAAACATGCCATTTCTTTCCCATAAACACAACATGCTCTCAGATCAGCTGAGCGTGTGCATGAAAACAAGCGATGCACAGCGACTATACCTCTTCCGCCGCTTTTCCGGTATAAGACGATTCCTGTAAAGACAGCCGTGTCCCTCTGTCATATTAAGGGACGACTGACGACTCCGGTCCGCTGTCCGTGGTACCCAGGCTTATTAGTTCATTAGCGACCGTCTGGAAGACGAGAAGCGCTCGAGCGGGCGGTACGGAAGAGACAGCGCGAGAGAGCTACACACACACAAGCGCGCTCGCGCTCGCGCTCTACACACTCACTCACTGCTGGAAGAGCGCAACAGCACACGAATACACTGCCTTTGGCGTTTACATGCGCTTTTTCCCTTTCCTTCTGTATCTCTGTGCTGGATCAACGCTGAAAGGAACACCACTGCACTTCTCTCTCTCTCTCTCTCTCTCTCTCTCTCTCTCTCTCTCTATCACGCGCACAGAGAGAGAGAGAGAAAGAGAGAGAGAGAGAGAGAGAGAGAGAGAGAGAGAGAAGCACGCACAAGTGCAGATCCAGTGCACCTTACGGCAGTGACTGAGCATTGGTTCTCTTTAACATCTCTGTCATGCAAATGTGCGTTTCTCATTCCTGTGCAATTTTCAGCACCATATTCCAGGTGAGCACACTCTTCCACCCTGGAGGCTGCTGGAGGGGTCATGATTGGATCTGACAAGGTCAAAATAGGTGTTTTTTACTTCTCATTCTCATTCACTCATTCTGCTCACGTTCATTTTTCCCAGTCCTTTTATTTTTATTATTATTATTATTATTATTATTATTATTTGTCCAGCTTTTTTCTATAATGCTGCGATTTCCATGCTTTCACTAATATGTCTGATTTGACTACACAGTATGGATCCGTAAATGTGGATCCCTTGTGAGAACTCTCTCTCTCTCTCTCTCTCTCTCTCTCTCTCTCTCTCTCTCTCTCTCTCTCTCTCGCCTTCTCTGATGCTTGCAAGCTTACCCTTCATTCCACCAATCATTTATCTCCCACTGTGCAGTGGCAGGACCATTCCCAACAGCCCTGGCCAATCAGAGATCTGGGATGTAGAAGCAGCAGGATATCAAGGTGGATTATTTGGACAGTTCAGGGTTTCCCCAGACTTGGCATTAAAACAATAATGCAAGACTGCCCTCTGTGCCAAACTTTGGTACTGCACATAACACTCCTAATGTGCTAGCAGCAAGGTGCCAACAGAGAAACTAATTAATGAGCATGAGGAAAGCAGAGCGTCCAGTAAGAATGTGAATCGTTGGACTGAGATTAAAAAAGAAAAATCATTACAATTATATTGCAAAGCCTAACAAGATGCAAAACAAACTTTGGATGCTCGTAACACTGCTGCCTGGCAACCATGGCAGTTATTATGTCGGTTGTCTCTCACTCCTCGTTCTGTCCCTTTCTCCCTGATTCTTTCCCAAAAGACCCTTCAGCTGCCCCATGGGAAAGATAGTATTGCATAACCATAGCCAAATGGCAACACTGTGACAGCATATAAACCTACACAGATTCCCCTCACTAAAGGACAGGTCTGGACATTAAGTGCTGACAAATCTGCAGACCTTTTTCTTCGCAATTTAAAATTAATTTTAACATGGTTAAATGTGTTAAAATGAAAGGAGACTACAAGGGTCATCACATTATCGGGACATCCCTAGAGACTACTCTTACTGGTAGCAGGAAGCACTAACAGATTAACCAAAGTATTTAATAAACAAAGATGCATGGATGAATTGTAAAACTTTGTGAATGACATGCGTTTGAATCCTCTGGTGGTCTGTATGCTGACAAAGCCAAAACGCAGTTACTACTCCAACATTGCATCTGAGAAAAATGGCTTCAGAAAGTTTTCATTGTAGTTTTGATTTTGAGTGTAGCTGAGCCAAACTCATTTGTCAAGGGTCAGATCATGGACTAGACCCGATTTTGATCATAACTCAGTTCTGACTAAATGTGTCGTAGTTTTTGCCTTTGCAAAATACTTCTGCAGAGTTGAGTTAGAGCAGATTGTGTGTGGACTTAAATATAACCAGGCTCTATATTCTAGGACTCATTAACATCTCTATAACATTCTTGTCAAATCAATGTGATTTGCCCTTGAGTATAAGTGAGCAATTTCCATCCTCTTCGAGCCTGAACCAGAAAAGGTGTCTGTTCACAAGCACTGTAGGTTAAATTGAAGGATCAATACAATCTTTGTTTAATAAGGGATTGAAGAAGACTGAGTGGCTCTGCCACAAAGGAACCAATCACACGTTCAACTGAGACTAACCCTCACCAAATGGCGTAAATGATGCTTTCGGAGGGCACTTCAACAGGAGAACAATCATAATTGTCCTGCAGTAAAGTCACTCCAAACAGAGCTTTATTTTTGAGCCGCGCACCTTTCAGCCCTCCAAAGCTGGATGGTAAAGTCTTTAATCGGAGTAGGGCATAGAGATGATCACTTCTGAATGGAACACACCATGTTGTCTCAGCAGGACATTCAGGGAGAAGTGAGTGCTTGAAAGAACAGATGGAGTGGATAATGGGGTGCAGTTAAAAAGGGGGTTAAGAAGGGTGAAAGAGGAAGAGAGCATTTGGTGTGGATCAAGGAGAAGGACAAGACCTTAGAAAACCAAAATATGGTCAGGACACAGGCTAATCCAATAATACTTACAGTATATTACAGGTTTGTGGTTACTCAGTACTCATGCCCACAACTGTGCTAAGAGTCAAAAAATTGCAACCCCATTATACTCCAATGGGGTTTTTTTTCTTTTAGAATAAAAACATGTAGGCCTAAAATATTTAACTTTGGAGTATTTTATACATATATCATCTATTTTCCAAATACTTTGCCTCAAATACGTGAAATCACAAACATACTGTATGTGGTTAAATGTCACAAAACCTGTCAAGAACTTGTCCAGGTCATATTTCACCTCAAATTCAAAATTAAATAAAGATCTTTTGTGAATTTTTTTAATGGAAAAATCATATGTTCAGTAATGTACTTGGCGAAGAAAACGGGGCCAGCCCACATACGTATGTATCATACACACTGTTTCAAAAGTAAAGCCATAGAAAATAAATATGATGTATGTTATCATGACTGTAGTGTGTTAAAACACTTTTTAAACTTGTCTGTTTAAAGTAATATTCAAACAATTAATTAATGTCATGATTCAACCCGATATCACGCCAAGGCGTGTAATACACACGCTGGTCCACTAGCGGATGCGTGTCAGTGTCACGCTTTGCCTCCTCTAGGCGTGTACATGACACGCGCGCGTGTAGTTGCAATACCAGCAGGGGGCAATCATTTCCTCAATGCCAACAACTCTCCGCGCACCAAAGAGTAAGCGATACCGTTGTCGTATTGTATGTTCGTACGGGCAGGATGATGGCCAATTTCGCTGGTTACTTTCACTTGTGACTATGTGACAATAAAGGGTTACTACACATACTACGTTCAGGACATATTTGTTCATTATAGTGCTGTCATGAAGAAATCCTAACGTTGCTGTAGCCTAACGTTATATTTGTGTGTGGGCTGTGGAGACAGATGTTTAATCTGTGGTGCTGTTAACGTTACTGTGGTCAATAACGTTAATGGAAATTAATCACAGAAAGCAGCGTTCGATCCTGAAATATCGATACTGATGTTGTCGAGTATCCTATGCTGATGTTATATCGTCACGTAAAAAATAAGCTTATAAATGAAAAAAATATATATCCTGCTAATCGGAATTGGAGAATGCAATATATTGCTTTCTCTTTGGTGCGTGGAGAGTTGTTGGCATTGAGGGAATGACTGCCCCCTGCTGGTATTCTACCTAGACGCACGCGTGTCATGCACACGCGTAGAGGAGGCAAAGCGTGACACCGACACGCATTCGCTAGTGGACCAGCGTGTCTATTTCACGCTTTGGCGTGATACCGGGTTGCATGATTACATAACACCAGTAAGCCCTGTAATCCTGGTAATTTTCGTGTGATGTCTACACAAAGATGCCAAGAAGAGAATTGACATAACTTCCTTGTTTACACGGAGCGGATTTGTAGGTTGCGAGTCCGTTGTCCTAAATCAGAAGATGAACAAAAAGGAGTTAATTCAGTTGTAGAATGTGGTTGTCGCTCCCGTAAATTAACGAACTGTGTGCGTACAGAACATGAATAAACTCTAAAAGGTGAACCGTATCTTATTTAGCTTCATTGTGTACCTAGCCAAAGTTGTCTTCTCCCTGCAGTCTGCATATGTTCATGATGTCCGACGAAGAAAAACAGCCAGAAACAGTCTAATACAATGGTTCCCACACTGGGTGCCGGCCAGGGGTACTGTGAAATTTCTGGTCAGTTTAACATTTTTATGGCCACCTCTTAAAAGTACCAGCTTTTGCTTACATGCGTATGTCTTAGCGTGCTCTAGTGCGATCATTTCTCGTGGAGAATGCAGCTGTGTGCGCAAAAATTTTGAAGCGCTTCTTCGTCAAATTGCCTCTCTTGTAAAACACAGCCTTTAATGCATTATGACAGTGTAAATGCAGCCTAATAGAACTGCTGTAGCTGTTATAGGCCTATCGTTAATATTAATCAAACAGCAATATTAACAAGAAAAAGAGAAAAAGCCTTCCTTATCAATGGCTGGATAAGGTGTACTCAGTAACTTTTGTCTTTGTGTCATCTTGGACTTACACTGAAACCTAGTGTCTTGGATGTAGCGTCATTTAAAATCAATAGTTATTAGTTTCAGATGCTATTGTAGAAATTTTGTATTCACAGTCAGTCATGATTACTTTAATTGGTGAGTGAAAGTGTCAAATAACAGTACAGTTACTGAGATTAAGCGAGTAGTATTCAGCTGGTCATGTGATTCTAATATTTTTAATTTGTTAATATGAACATAAATATAAAACTTTTTAAATAAAAGATTGTTTGCAATCGCATTTTCGTTTATTTATTTATTATTCAGTGGTTGGGGTGCCATGAAAAACAAAACACTATAAAGGGGTTAACCCTTGAACTGTGTTTACATTTTTTACCTAATTTGGTGTTCCCGGTCAAAATTGACCGCCCTATTAAAAATTGCTTATAAATATCCCGTTATGCTTTATTATCACCAAATATTGGATTAAATCCTTTTGTTGACTTGTTTTCTTTGAATTAGCACAGATTTTGTATTTCTTTTTGGAGCTTCTTGATCGTAGGCCTTATTTACCTAAGTTTATGCACCTCTGTTTTGAGTGAAAAAAAGCATTGTTTGTGGATAATTTTGGAAATATTAAATAAAATATGAAAACATTCTGTACTATTTATCACACTTGTGTGCTTTAATGTTTAACCAGGAAGTTTGTTTTGAAATGCTTTTATTTTGTACAAAATGGTACAGAGACAAACTTGTGGTGTACCAGTGTTCAAGAGCATGTCCATCATGTTCATGTTCACATATGTGCACGTATGCTTACAAACATAAAGGCCTCGGACCTGTGCAAGCGCACATACACACACACGTGCACTAAAACACACCAGAACTGTCTTTGCCCCACAGTGAAATGCAGAGCACACATTTGCAAGGCACATGCAAAAAGCTATTATCATGTGCATGAGGACACAAAACCACCAGGTGTTCGTTGGTTTGGTTTGTTGTTGATTAGAAAATATAACAGAAACATGAACAGTCTTGGTATGTTCTTTATATGACAGTGTTAATGAAAAAATAGACTTAGGCCAGTTTTCTTTGTCACAATGGTTAGAGCTGACTGGGAACAAATGTTACTTTGTGCCCCTTTTCAGAAAATGAAAGCATTTCAAAATAAAAGCCCTGTTTTTGTGATCTTCTTTATATTCAATGGCCGGTCATCTTTGAACACCACAATTCTATTGATTCTATTGGAGAGGTATCACTGTGGGGCAAAGACAGTTCTGGTGTGTGTGTGTGTGTGTGTGGTAATGTTGGATGGATGAATGGATATTGGATGCAGTTCAGGGTAGGATAAAGTTAATCTCTGTGAAAAAGAAAGCATGTAACACTCAAAAGAGTATGTGTGTGTTCATGTGTGTGTGTGTGTGTGTGTGTGTGTGTGTGTGTGTGTTTGTATTTGTGTTTATGTGGTTTACAAGGACAATTTTTTAGGTTACTAACTGGTAATTACAAGGGTATTATGCTATAAATGTGGTTTATGAGGACATTTCTAGTCTCCCCATAATTTAAATAGCTTAAAAACATATTAAACGATGTTTTATTGAAAATGTAAAAATGCAGAAAGTTTTTTGTGATGGTTAGGTTTAGGGGTTGTGTTAGGTTTAGGAGATAGAATCTATAGTTTATACAGTATAAAAATTATTCTGTCTATGGAAAGTCCTCATAATGATAGGTAGACCAACATGCATGTAATTCTCAAAGAGGTTGTGCATGCACGTGAGCATGTGTGTGTGCGTGTGCACATGAAGAGATCCGAGGCCTTTATGTTTGCAAGCACACATGTAAGACATCATGTAATACTCAAAGAGTTTATGCAAAGACATGAGCATGTGGGTATTTGTTTGTGTGTGCGAATCTGTGTGTGTGTGTGTGTGTGTGTGTGTGTGTGTGTGTGTGTAGTACCTGTGTTAATTGAAAGAAAACAAGATGGCAAAAATATCTAATCCAATATTTGTTGATAATATAGCATAATGACAGATTTATAAGCAATTTTAATAGGCTGGTCATATTTGACCAGGAACCACAAAAGTGTAACAAGGTGAAACCCCCCTGTGTGAGCAAAGTTAGTAAGTTTTAATGAAATTGGATAACATTAACTAGCATTTTCAGGCAAAAGAAAATCCTCTTCGGGTCAAAATGACCGGAACACAACATGAGGGTTAAAAAAGTTTGGGAACCACTGATCTAATAGAAGCTAATAGAGTCTGCTTCGTACTTACTGACACCAGGTTGAAGTACTGAATCCACATAAAGTAATATGAACGTCTTTGCCATAACTAAGTTCATCCACTTTGAAATGTAACTCCAACAGATTTAGACCACTTTTTGATTAGCTGACTCACCTTATCCTTGGTCCTGCCAGGTCCATTAGTTCTATTAGAGATGATTGACAGCTGTTTTTGGACCCACTGCAATTCCCTTTGGGACTGTTTGAGAACCTCCACCTCATGCTGCCTTTCAGCCCCCATCATCTCCTGCAGGGCAGATAGTCACATGTCACTTAGGCATACATACTGTACAAAAACATACATAAACAAGCAGAACACACACACAAATGTGCACACACATAAATACAGGATACACTTTGTACATCATGCATATATTCACCCCTATACATCTGACATCATGCACAGACCCCTGTACAATTAAACAAACAGAAGCTCTCATCCATGTCATATGACCAACTTCAAATTGTCCACTGCACGGACAGCAGCAAACGTAGCAGAAACCATTCTCATGAGCACATTTATGAATACATAATATATAACACTCTTTAATAATTACTAACAATGTAAGCAGCAAACATAAGATATACACATGCTTACTGCAAAAATCATTTTCTTAATCAGAAAAAAGTATTTTTGTCTTGTTCTTGAGTGAAAATCCTTTAAAACAAGATAACATCTCATTTAAGATATATTCTCTAAAAATGACTTTTAGGCATTTTCACTGTAAATCAAGACAAAAACAAGATATTAAGAAAATAATTTCTTCCAGTGCACAACAAATATCTGCATGATTTTGTGCCAAGTGTACACTACATCCTCATACTGTACATGACACCACCACTTAGAAGTATACAATACAGAAGTGCAATACATTCAATCAAATCCAAAGCCTGCAATCTAGTAATAATTTAAATCTTAATCCACACATCTGTGAAGCAGAAGCAGTACATACCAT
Organism: Moxostoma hubbsi; assembly: GCA_032164185.1. Classification (NCBI taxonomy): domain Eukaryota; kingdom Metazoa; phylum Chordata; class Actinopteri; order Cypriniformes; family Catostomidae; genus Moxostoma; species Moxostoma hubbsi. Next base: position 27,255,032 of record JAVLUX010000018.1, on the reverse strand, counting down.
GTCCCATAATCTATGAATAATCTACATATTGGCAGCCCTGCTCTCTGTGAACTCCAGCAAACCTCTCCATATCCAGCTCTTAAGTGTGTTTACCCACAGAGCTTTAGTCCTTCTTCACAGAGGCTGGCGATGATGTCACAGAGCCTGCATGCCACAGGCCACGTGGGATTATTAATATCTGTACTTCGCTAGAGTTACATAACAACAGATGCTGGATTATATTGTTACTGTACAGAAAATGGCCATTAAAACTGATTTAAGGAGGGACAGGAAAGAGAGATGCCCTCCCAGAGAGTAACAATAATCTCCTCTGATAATGTTGCATCTTAATTGAGTTTGAGCAAATGATAGTTGAGAAAGATAACAGCTGAACAGATGTGCAGTGTAGTAGTGCTGAGAGGCCACATGGCTTGCCTGGAACAGGGCAAAGGCTGTGAATAGTTACTCTATAGCAGTCCACTGGAAACAGGATGCTGCCTGAGGCAAACAATGTAGAACAATCCCTTCTCTCCGAGCCTACAGAAATCCCTGCTGCCCTCTACAAATCAATTACACACATTCTGTATGAACCCTTCAACTGTCCTGTTACTTCCAGCAAATATTAAAACTTCACTACATGCCACATTACAAGGTAGACCTGACTGACTGTAATTCTGTGCAATGCTAGCACATTTTCTGCTGTGTGGTGCCTGAGATGGAAAACTAGAGGTTGAAAGTGAAGCTTGTTTTGTTTATGCAATTGCATGATACAGTCCAACACAAGCGTTCCCTAATAATTCAAGTGGATGATTTTAATCCAAGTTCATTTTATTCAGTTCACAATATTTAAGCCCTCCCCCTACCAAGTGGATGTTTGCTCAATATTACAAATACTGAAAATACAACACCCAGCAGCTAATTTCTGATTGTATTCTTTCAGATGCCTCTTAAAAGTAGCTACTAGACAAAATACCAGTCATTTAGAGATTAAGAATTAAAGGGATGATTCACCTAAAAATGGGAATTCTGTCATCATTTGCTCACCTTCATGTAGTTCCAACTGACAGCCAAAGTCCCCATTGACTTTCATTGTATATAAAAAAGGCAGCAACAACATTCTTAAAATGTTCATTCTTCAAAAGAAAGTCATAAGGGTTTCAAACAACATGGGGGTACATGATGGGGGTAAATGATGACATCATTTTCTTTTTTGGGTGAGCTATCCCTTTAAAATCCCATGAAAGATATGCAGTTAATTGCATGCAATAAAAAACTTTTCTAGAACTTTTCATTCTATTTCTGAACACCAAAAGAGAGCAAGAATCTTAAAAACAAACAAACAAACAAACAAATAAATAAAAGTCATTCATTATCTGTTAGATACACTATCATATATAATCTCGATAATCTTTTCAAAATGTAAGAAGTGACTGTTCATTCATGCATATATGCATACACTCACTTTTTCCTAGTTGTCCTTGCCTGTGGTTTCCAGTAGCTACTGCTCAGCTAACCAATGACACACACAGATGGGGAGATGAGCACTGGCTGTTACATCACTCACTGTCTCTCTTTATTCACTCACCCTAACCAAGTCAGGTGAGATTTAATTTATTTCTCACTGTCCTCATGTGTCTGTGTGTGTGTGTATGGATGCTCACTAACTCTCCGAGGCAGGAACATTTTTGTTACGTAACGTCTGTGCCTCTGCCCACTCACAACTCAATAGTGGAGCTAGGATGTCCTGAATGTGTCATGGCACGCGGGGCCTTAAATCAGATTTCATTATGTAGTGACTATGCATATCAAAACACAGTTAAAGCAATGAATTACAGGGACAGTATCTAGACTGTTTATGGTAAATCTGGTTATAAATGGGCATTACTATTTCTTGGTCTTTCTAAGAAATGAACAGCGTTTCATGGGATAGTTCACCCAAAAATTTAAATTCTCTCATTATGTACTCCCCATCACGCCATCCAAGATGTGCATGACTTTCGTTCTTTTACCGAATACAAATTAAGATTTTTAGAAGAATATTTCAGCTCTGTAGGTCCTCACATTACAAGTGAATGGTGGCCAGAACTTTGAAGGTCCAGTAAGTACAAAAAGGCAGTATTATAGTAGTCCACATGACACCAGTGGTTCAATCCATGTCTTCAGAAGTGATAGAGTAATAGATGTGACTGAGAAACAGATCAATAAAAGTCTTTTTTTTTTACTATGAATTCTCCTCCCTGCACAGTAGGTAGTGATATGCACAAAGAATACAAATAACCAAAAACAAAAAGAAGAATATGAATGTGAAAATTTATAGTCATTTAAATAGTTGTTATTAAGATTTCATAGATGTTTTAGCTCTTTTACAGTATTAATTTGTTGTTTTCTGTCACTCACTCGACGTTGTGTCGATGAAGTGACACATGGGGTCAGTCTTGGGAGCCCGAGATACCTCTGATCTTTGATAAAATGCCTAAGGGAATTGGCGAGTGTTATTTGCATGCCACTCCCCCAGACATACGGGTAAAAAAAGGGGCTGGTGTGCATAACGCTCATTCAGATTTTCTCTTCGGAGCCGAGCGGTTAATGTTCACACAGCTGAATTCCCACAGCTTCCATACATTTACCTCTGGATCTGGATCCTTACGGCGCATAACAGCGGCTTTCTCCACTCTCTGCACTGGTGCACTGCAGAGATCGCCCCTGGGTGCTTTGGCAGAAACCAGAATATATTCCAAAAGAGTATATTTTAAAAACTAAAAGTGTATATTCTAAAAGAGCGGCACACAATGGAACGTCTTTTTAAAGATGTCCTTCCGTTTGTGTGTTATTCCTGAGTGCGGTCGTTATCTCTTGCCTTCAGACAGCCACGATCGCTGTCTTTCGTGCTTAGACCACCCATTCCCCAGCACACTCATTTGCTCCGGTTATGCTTCTGGATGAGTGCGCTGGCTCGTCTCTGGGCGAGTTTGACCTCTTGTTCGGTGCCCGCGAAGGTGTTGAGTTTGAGCACAGCATCGGAGAGCGGTTTCGTCCAGTCTGACGTGGATACCTCCACTGGGATTCCCCCTTCGGGCGTGGTCGCCCAGTCACAGGCGGACACAGGACACAGGCGGAGATGACGGACATGCTTTCCTGGGCAACTGCAAGTGTCGGGCTAGAGTGGAACCCTCCACTCTACCCTGAAACTCATGGCTCGATGATTGGTTTCTGGGCTCACGGCGCCACCCTAGTTCCTTTCTTCCCGGAGGAGCTGACAAGGTCATAGGAGGTACCTTTCACTGCCCGGTCCCGATTTTTCAGCTCCCCTGCTCTCACTACACTCAATGGTGGGGCGGCCAGGGTATACTCGGCGATGCCCCAAGTGGATAAGTTGCTTGTGGTGCACCTATGCCCACAGAGTGCTGTCATCTGGCACGGGCGTCCGAAGCTTCCGTCCAGAGCCTGTAGGTTCATGTTGCCCTTGACGCCAAGGCCTATGGGGCCGCTACCGCCCTGCGCGCCATGGCTCTCCTGCAAGTACACCAAGATAAGGCGATAAAAAGAACTGCATGAGGGTAGTTCCACTCAGGGATTGATGCAGGAGCTGCGCTCGGCAACCGACCTCACCCTCACGGCGACGAAGATGTCTCGTTACCTTTGCTCAGTTAGTTGTGGCGTTTTTGTAGGGGACCCCTAGTGTCACTTCATCGAGTGACAGATAGGGAATGTCCTGGTTACTTCCGTAACCTCTGTTCCCTGATGGAGGGAACGAGACGTTGTGTCCCTCCTGCCACGACACTGAACAACCCGTTGAAATGGCCGGGACCTTATTTTCGGCTCCTCAGCACAAAACCTGAATGAGTGGTATGTATGACAGCTCCTTTATACCCGTATGTCCAGGGGAGTGGCATGCAAATACCACTCGCCAATTCCCATTGGCCTTTAATCAAAGATCAAAGGTGTCTCGGGTTCCCAAGAGTGACCCCTAGTGTCACTTCATCGACACAACGTCTCATTCCCTCCATCAGGGAACGGAGGTTATGGAAGTAACCAGGATGTTTACTTGCATCTAGTTACCTTAACCTAAATAGTTAAATTAATTCTATATAATCACCAAGTTAAGTAAACATAAATTACTCAATTGGAATGGGAATGAGTTTAATCAATTAAGTAAAGTCAACTTATTCGAATTGTCATTGTACTGTATTGGTATATGATGGTCCATATAACATCCAGATCATAAAATTTAGATGCACATGAAATAAACATGTATTACAACACGCATTCATGTAGTCATTTTGAGTCATTGTCATTTTGAAAAAAAAATTTTTTTTCAAAATTTAACATGCCATTTCATAATAATGACATTTTAAATCAACAATTTTCATTAAGTCCTTCTATACCAAATATTCCATATCAAAGTATTTACATTTCAATATAACTGATAAATAATGAATTCAAAACGTTTTCACTCAAATGAATTAAAAAAACTTCACTACTGTAACTTCAACTGAATAACCTTATTTGCTTAAAATGTATCAAAGCATTATTCTTCTGGATGACTGCGAACCACAGCTTTGTTCCGTCCTTTGCCATCAATCTACCCTACAGAGTCATTCCCTCTTGATGAATCTATAATATTTTTCAATCTTATATAGAGGAGTAGGTTATTGCAAAAATACAAGATTGAGTCTATATATCTAAAAAATGACTTATTTTAGTAGGGAAAAATTTTAAATATCACCATAACTGTCCTCATATACACTCAAAAGAACCACTCAACTAATTTTAGCTTTAGTTTGCTTCAACCCTTTACATACATATCAATGATCATATATCATTTTGAAAAATTCTGGCATACAAGTAGTTTAGTATATCTCATATATTTTTAGAATATTTCTATTGGAATATTTCTCCCTATATTAGCAACATTACAGTTTAATCCATACTTCGATGGCTGATCATTACCCTTCATTTTGTGAACTGCTTTGAAAGGGCCCATCCAAACTTGCCAACAGTTAATGCAGTCAAAATCATATGCAGAAAATAATGTATCCGATATGCTATGTTGCACAGATTTTATTTCACAATGTTATGTGAAGTGCCTGCCAATATCTCACTTCAAATACATTTTAGCATTTTATTTTGGAATAAATAGTTCAGAAATTAAAAAACGAATGACAGAAAAAGACACCAAGATGGATAAGCAGTAAGCAACTATTTATTCGACAATACACTGAAAATTTGTCTGTAATTCCATAGTTACATTCCTGTCAGATACAGTCATATGTAAGACAAATGGAACAACATAAAATGATTTAAGTTGCTTATAGATCTGACATCATATTGTGTGGAGTAAGCCGTTCAATACAGAGCAGGATGTGCTTTCATTTCAATCATCACTGTCAAAATAAACTATGTTGATCTCTTGATAATTGAGTACAAACATTCTCCTCCTCTTTTTTTTTTTTTTTTAAATATGTTCTCTCTAAGGATACTTTCTTTAGGCCAAAAATATATACCGGTATCTTATTAAGTGCGCTTTTTTGGACGGTGTTTGACTCCACATTATTCAGTCAGATCTACCAAGACGCTAATGTAACCTAAGTTACATGTTAGAATATTACAAAACCTAACTCAACTGTGCAAAAATCAGTTTCACTGCTTTAAATAAATAAAATATTGTGAAAATAAACTCTATTTGTTGTGAAGTGGCAAAGCATTTAAATCAAGTGACTAGCAGTCAAAAAGTAAGAACCAGAAATCAGTGCTAACTTCTTCACAATTCACAGGTCATAAAGTTTTATTCATGTATTCATACATTTTCAAAAGGAGTTTGGACATTTTGCATGCAGCAAAATAATGCACATTGTCAAAGGCACGGTAACTTCAAATAGTTCTTTGCTATATGTGACTAATCAATGTAAACTCCAACGATGATGACGACAAATAGGATGACGAGAACTGCACAGATCGCTAGATAGACCATTTTCTAAGGCAAACAAATCAACAAACACAGAAAAAAATCAGTGTAAATAATACATACAATAAAAGAGACTGAATATGTATTTTAACATTACTACTGTTTGTGTTAGCTAAAGCATGTGCAACAATTTCTTGTTATTTGTTAGAAACAAATAAAGTGGCATAAGTGAGAGCTTATAATAATTTTAATGAATACATTTATTTTACTCTTTGTCACCACATAAATACTGGTTTGAGATGATAAAGTAAAAGTAAATAACATTGTTAGTGATTGGGGACTGTGTGTTACCTTGGAAACCATGGTTAAATAGGATTGGCTGCAGCAGAGGAGGTGGCGGCAGAGTTAGTGGTGGTTTTAGCAGACAGGCCCACAGATAAGCCGACAATAAGTGCAACCACAAGAAGCACGACCAAAATAATAAGAGCAAGAATTATGTATTTCTGTGCAAGACAAAAAAGAGAAAGTCACTCTAGTATGTGGTGGCATTAAAAACAAAACATGCACATGAACCAATGAGGTTTGATATTATTGATGTTTGATGTTATTTTTCTTTCAAATATAACTTTTTGTCTTTTGTAGAAAAAATAAAGTCATATGGGTTTGGAATGCCATGATGGTGAGTAAATAATGACAATTTTCCTTTTTGGGTAAACTATTCCTTTAACGTAAAGGGATGCATGATAATAAATGTGTTGATCATCATAAAACAAGCAGCATCACTTAGGCCAGTGTTTCCCAACCAGTGTGCCATGAAAGATTGTCAGGTGTGCCGTGGAAAATTATCAAATTCCACAAAATAAAAAAATTAAATAATAAAATAATTCAGGGATACAAACTCCTCACTTCATGGAGAAATTCACCGTTTTGAAACCATAATCAGTCACTTTTGTGATTGTGAAGAGCAATGATTAATGTGCAAAAGAAAAATATTTATATGCGTTAAGGGTCATCACATGACTCGCGTCAGCGCTGCAGAATACATTGAAGTCTATGAAGTGATGTCACACCAAAGTGTTTTTCACACATGCGTTTTTACTTCACCAATAATATCTTTGAGACACTAAGCAACAAGAAATATTTAAACGTTGTCCAAATTTGTGGAGACATTGAAGGTCTCATAATTTCTTTTATTTAAATATGACCTTATCGTTTACGAAGAGACCAACGTTATTTAATTAATTTAAATTCACCATGAAAATGCTTCGACCTAAAACATAAACAAGTCCTTTTATTACTTTCTGCCATCAAAGCAACTGGAAGCTTTTTTCTCTCTTCCAAATACAGATTTTTTTTTTCAATGTTTATTGTGCACAGCTTCTGCTTTTTTTACGTGGCAAACTCGTAAAATCATCCCTCTGTGATGCTTTCTGCAACTCTTGTCATGTGGAGGGCAATGCGGGGGAAAAAAACATTCATCTGCTTCGTGTGGTGTGTGTTGTTCATCTGTTCTCTTCTTTAATAAATAAATGCATAATCTGCTATATGCTCGTCCTGTAAATTCATGATTAAAAATGAAAATGTGAACGAAAATAAAAAGCTATTAAATGTTTTATTATCAGTAAAATATGACAATTAACATGACGGGTAATAATAGATTTTAAAAACTATTAAAAAAAAAAATTATCAAAATGACGGACGATGAGAAAGTCTAATGCAAGCACTGTATGTGACTTTTTTTTTTTTTTACACAGACGAATTAAAAACATTACAAGTAAACACGTGACTAAGATGGACAGAAAACATGGAAAAGGAAAAATATTGACGATGGTTAGCCTATGTGGGATAGTGATGTGCCATAGAATTTCTTTGTCTTAAAAAGTGTGCCGTGGCAGAAAAAAAGTTGGGAAAAACTGACTTAGGCATTTATAGTATCTGGAACATCCAATGAAACATAATGAACAATTGTGAAAATATAATAAAAACAATTTTAAAAGTGAATTTTAAAACATAATGAATGCTGTCAATTAATTTCATCTTATCTGGAATATTTACACACTTTAAAATGTAATTTACAGTTGCAGAAACTTTGTAAAAGCCCAGGATTTATGAATCAATTTTCATACATTTTTACCTTTAACTGGGTTCATATACTTTTTCCTGCAAATGTAACTGCCAAGCAAGGCAAAATTAAAAAACAACTGGATCCTTTCAAGTTTCTCTTACCCTGCGGGCTCGTGTCTGGTACCTCACAGCTTTCTTGGTCTGTTCCTTAGCACTGCCAATGTAGTCCACAGCATTATTTACATTTTTTTCAATGTTGTCAATCATTTCACCCTGTCCAACACAAATGAGCAAATTAAGGAAAACTTTCTGAATGAATTAGAAAATTAATAAAATGACAATAAAGACTTCAGTGTAAAGCATGAAGGTCACATACTGTACCTGAGTCTCCACAAGCATGGCCATGTCCACAAACATGTCATGTAGCTCTTTAATGCTAGACTCCAGCTGTAAAATGTCTTTATGCCTTGACTCGATCTCATTAAGGGCCTGAAGAGTTATCAGGGAGTCAGAGATGATCTGAAAACATAGTAGATGATCTTTAACATATTGTACTTGTCATTATCTTCTACTTCTGGAGGAATTTGGAGACAGTGACATTACAGCACTTACACATATTAAAAGGGCAATTACAGAAAAAGCCACCAGAGGGTGCTAGATCTGGGCAATTAAAAAAGGTGTGTTGCTCATGTCATGCCAACATATGGACCTTGGTCATTGCTGCACTATCTTTAAATTTTGACCAGAATAAGGAGGCGGCTGTGAGGGATATACTTGTGGTCTCTGCCATGTGTTGTACTGTTATTTAAATCATTCATGTCAAAAATCAAACATTGCACATTGTCTTCTTTAACCCTTAAATGCATGAGAAGTTCACAAAACACCTTCCCTTACAATAACCTTACATATTCGGGTCTTTATAGACCCGGCACGTATATCTATCACAAATGGATCTACAAAATATTTTCAAAACAATTAGAAAATAACAGAATAAAAAATAAATAAATATATACAGTATCTCACAAAATTTAGTACACCTCTCACATTTTTTAAATATTTGATTATACCTTTTCATGTGACAACACTGAAGAAATGACACTTTGCTACAATGTAATGTTGTGAGTGTACAGCTTGTATAACAGTGTAAATTTGCTGTCCACTCAAAATAACTAAACACACAGCCATTAATGTCTAAACCGCTGGCAACAAAAGTGAGTACACCCCTAAGTGAAAAGTTCCAAATTGGGCCCAATTAGCCATTTTCCCTCCCTGGTGTCATGTGACTCGTTAGTGTTACAAGGTCTCAGGTGTGAATGGGGAGCAGGTGTGTTAAATTTGGTGTCATCGCTCTCAACACTCCCTCAAACTGGTCACTGGAAGTTCAACATGGCACCTCATGGCAAAGAACTCAGAGGATCTGAAAAAAAGAATTGTTGCTCTACATAAAGATGGCCTTGGCTATAAGAAGATTGCCAAGACCTTGACACTCAGCTGCAGCACGGTGGCCAAGACCATACAGCGGTTTAACAGGACAGGTTCCACTCAGAACAGGCATCGCCATGGTTGACCAAAGAAGTTGAGTGCACGTGCTCAGCGTCATATCCAGAGGTTGTCTTTGGGAAATAGATGTATGAGTGCTGCCAGCATTGCCCCAGAGGTTGAAGGGGTGGGGTGTCAGCCTGTCAGTGCTCAGACCATATGCCGCACACTGCATCAATTTGATCTGCATGGCTGTCGTCCCAGAAGGAAGGCTCTTCTAAAGATGATGCACAAGAAAGCCCGCAAACAGTTTGCTGAAGACAAGCAGACTAAGGACATGGATTACTGGAACCATGTCCTGTGGTCTGATGAGACCAAGATAAACTTATTTGGTTCAGATGATGTCAAGTGTGTGTGGCGGCAACCAGGTGAGGAGTACAAAGACAAGTGTGTCTTGCCTACAGTCAAGCATGGTGGTGGGAGTGTCATGGTCTGCATGAGTGCTGCCGGCACTGGAGAGTTACAGTTCATTGAGGGAACCATGAATGCCAACGTGTACTGTGACATATTGAAGCAGAGCATGATCCCCTCCCTTCGGAGACTGGGCCGCAGGGCAGTATTCCAGCATGATAACAACCCCAAACACACCTCCAAGACGACCACTGCCTTGCTAAAGAAGCTGTGGGTGAAGGTGATGGACTGGCCAAGCATGTCTCCAGACCTAAACCCTATTGAGCATCTGTGGGGCATCCTCAAATGGAAGGTGGAGGAGCACAAGGTCTCTAACATCCACCAGCTCCGTGATGTCATCATGGAGGAGTGAAAGAAGACTCCAGTGGCAACCTGTGAAGCTCTTGTGAACTCCATGCCCAAGAGGATTAAAGCAGTGCTGGAAAATAATGGTAGCTACAAAAAAATATTGACACTTTGGGCCCAATTTGGACATTTTCACTTAGGAAGAGTACTCACTTTTGTGAGATACTGTGTGTGTGAATGTATATACATACACATACACACACACACACAGTATACGTGATATATATATTGTTGTCACTGTTTTACAGAAAATCAACGTGATATAGTATTTATTTGTATGAGTATAGTACTCATTTCTTTTGTAATAAATACCTCAAAACTTTATTTATTTTGGCATGCGCTACACAATTTAGATTACAGAGATTGAGGAATTCTAAAGAGGTTTGGCCACAACTCCAAAAAATGGATGAGGTACAGGGGGTGGAATAAGGTCCTTGGTCACTAAAGACCCGAGGCATGCGTTTAAGGGTTAATTAAGATTGGAAGTGTAATTTTGAGAGGGAAACTCACATCAGAAGTAAACACAGAGTGGCTTCCAGTCTCCAGCATTTCTTCCAATTCCTCATTGGTTGTGATTCTTCCAGCTACAAGATTAAAAAAAATGTAGAAGATTAGAAAATAACTGCAACACTCATTTTCCAGGCAGGGTTCCCACATGCTTTAAAGAATAAATTTTCCATGACTTTCCATGGCCATTCCAGTCACTGATTGCAGGATAAGGATATTTGAAAATAATCAACCGGTTTAACTAATTCATTGATAAGAACCGATTCAAAAGAAACATTTGCTTTGTTGTCATCACATAATATTATCGAATGTGTATGAATTTTGAGGTGTCAATTTTCTAGAGCCTTTCTAGAGCCAATGAGAACAGAAATTCTCTTTATTGATAAACTGCTGAACCGCTATAGTGAAAAAGAAAATGGCAAACGGATAAAAATAATGAATTAAATGACAAATCAGCGAATATAAATATAATTATTAGCCACTTTATAAAACCCGATTGTGGGGTCAGTCTGTGTTGATAACAGTTTGTGCACGCTCTCAGTCACTTTACACATGCATGCGCAGAGTCTATCTTCCACACCTGTTTGTCAGTGCCATAACGCAAATTAACAGAGTGTCTGGTGACAAATGAACTCAATAGGTATGCTCGTCACGAACAGTAATAACAGGGGGGAAAAGGGTAATCCTGTAATAACAGAGTTGAGTGCTTTTGGAGTTAGTATTGTATATAAATGGCTTGTTTTGAGGGCACTGTATCTCTGGTGTGTGTGTGTGTGTGTTCACTAGGTGTCCAGTGTGTCATGAGAATCTTTGACAGAGACAACAGAACAGACCATCATCTTTCTATACAGTCTATGGCAACAACAACAAAAAAAGACTTCTCAAAATTGTCTTTTTTTTTTTTTTTTTGGTGTATTCTGCTGAAGTATGTGGTCTACTTATGAAAGTGTGGATCTTTAAAAAAAAAAAAATATAATTTTTATGAACCACACTTTTACAAATTTTGCTACATATATGCAATGTTTTATTTTACTTGTGTTAATTACATGTGTCCATTATGTATTAAATAGCATATAGTGTAGTCTGCTCACCTTATTAATATTAAAAAGTAATTAAAATATGTAAAAAAAAAAAAAAATATCCCTCAAGGTAATGGATCCTGATTTCCAGCCCCCTGGCTTTCCAAAGTTGAGCACCCCTGATCTATAGGCTTCTAGGCAACTGCCTGGTCCTGTTTAGACCATTATTCACTTGTTGAATGGTTTCATGTGCGCAAGGTATTCAAGAGTAAACATGAAATGGTGACCAGCAATTGCTAATAGGCTAGTCCATTCGTATTATTGTTTGGCTTTGTGTCATGGATCGGTGTACTTTGTGCTTATACATCTACACATAAGAGTGTGTGTGTGTGTGTGTGTAGTCTTCCTAAGTGTGGCTTGCGGACCGTATTGATTCAGCTGGGAAAATGGGAGAGAACAAAACATTGGCTGAGACCAATGTTAAGGTCACTGAAAAATACACACACTTTATTACATTATGGCCCCTAAGCAGCGACCAATACACATACATATTGAAACTTATTATAGGTGGTGTGACGAAACGAAATTGCAAAAAGTACTTTACAAACAGATTATTTGAACAATTCCTGTCTGCCATTGGCGAGTCAAACAGATATTCCCACTCTAAACACACAGCATTGAATGAGCCAACGTTGCTGTCAGACTGGCTAGGATTCTCAAACCAACAAAGCAATGTTTTTTACAGAGCCGCAGTTTATCCAGTGTTTATAGTTTGAGGACATCAACATACCAACGTCAAGCAGAGTTTAGCTCTAGCTAAAGCTTTCCTATAGGCCACATCTCACTATACACTATTTGAACCCAAAATATGACAAACTGTTTGTGTGTCTCAATCTTCCTTCATCTCTTTGACATATAACAAAATCAATTCATATATTTCTTTGCTAAATAAATCGTTGATACAAAGTACATTAACACACATTTAATTTCAGGGGATTTTTTTTATTTAAACGTAATGTTGATGTAACTAGATCTTTATACAAATACAATGGTCACATGATTTATGACAGTCTGCTACTGCCCAATTGTACAGAGTTACGGGAGGATCCCAGGAGCCCTGTTGCCCAGGTAACGCTTGCCTTACAGTCTCATGTGTCAACCTGCTCCATCTCATATGTCGTAAAGCAAAAAATCACCTCATTAATTCTCTCCCACTGGGACTGACTCACCGACCCAATTCCAAACGAGGGGCAACACCTACATTTGTTCATAATATTTCACTCATGACTGACCACACATTACTTAAATTATATTTCATTTACAGCATGATAACAATACAAGGCTATTGGTTCACTCAAAAGCAAACCAAAAAGGTAACCTCTGTAGAGCACTACACAACAGACACATAAAACAGCACACAAACTACTCAATATTTTTTGTTATTGTCAATAGCCTTACTACTAGAGGTTGACTGCTAGTGGATTTTGCTAATACCAATATCTAAGGTCTTTGAAAATGAAGATAACGATTAATTGGCCACTAGTTTTTCAAATCGATTAATAGAAGGTTAAAAACTGTCTTAGTCTTTCCTTTCCTATGATGGCTACAGACATAAAGGCTAAGATGCAGTTTATTGTTCAACCAAAAATATTAAGCAGAGAGAAATGAAGACTGAGCATAACATGGAACTTTTAATTATAAACAATCCCAAAACACAGAGACTCTTATTTCAAAATTACAGAAGAAAAAAAAGCTCTTAAAATGCTCTATATTTACTAAGCATATACCAAATTAAGCTTTTTATAGCATACAGTATATATTCACTAGGTGAATGTTTCAATATATTTATATAAATATACACTGATCAGCCACAACATTAAAACAACATGCTTAATATAGTGTGGGTTCCCCTCGTGCAGCCAAAACAATGCCAACCCACATCTCAGAATAGCATTCTGAGATGCTATTCTTCTCAACAATTGTGTATGAAAATCCCAGGAGATTGGCAGTCTCTAGAATTCACTCAGAATGGTGCCAAAACAAAAAACATCCAGTGAGGGGCAGTTCTGTGGACAGAAATGCCTTGTTGATTATAGAGGTCAACAGAGATTGGCCAGAATGGTCGAAATGACAAAGTCTACAGTAACTCTGATAACCACTCTTTACAATTGTGGTGAGAAGAATATCATCTCAAAATACTATTCCAAGATGTGGGTTGGTGCTGTTCTGGCGGCATGAGGGGGACCAACTCAATAATAGATTTAATGTTGTGGCTGATTGGTGTATGTATAAACACACACACACACATCACCAGAAGAGAATTGTTATTCACAAGATTTGAAATTTGAGACACAATGTAACATTTTTCTTTGCACACACTTTATTCAATTTAGAACACTTGATTATCTGATCAAAATAACAATATGGATGAATATTGTCAATAATGAAACATTTTGATCAGTGGCATTTTCTCAGAGGGAGGCAGGACCTTTAGAAGTTTACATACACCATTTAAACTCTAAACAATTCCTGACATTTAATCGTAGAAAACATTACCTGTCTTAGGTCAGTTAGGATCACTACTTTATTTTAAGAATGTGAAATGTCAGAATAATAGGAGAGAGAGATAATGATTTATCTTTTCTCTTGCTTTCTTTCTTTCTTTCATCACATCCCCAGTGGGTCAGATGTTTACATACATTTTGTTAGTACTTGGTAGCATTGCCTTTAAATTGTTTATCTTGGGTCAAATGTTTTGGGTAGCCTTCCACAAGCTTCTCACAATAAGTTGCTGGAATTTTGGCCCATTCCTCCAGACCGAACAGTTGTGTCAGGATTGCAGGCCTCTTTGCTCACACTTGCTTTTTCAGTTCTGTCAACAAATTTTCTATCGGACTGAGGTCAGGGCTTTGTGATGGACACTCAAATACCTTGACTTTGTTGTCCTTAAGTCATTTTGCACAACTTTGGAGGGATGCTTGGGGTCATTGTCTATTTGGAAGACCCATTTGTGACTGAGCTTTAACTTCCTGGATGATGTCTTGAGATGTTGCTTCAATATATCCACATAAATTTCCTTCCTCATGATGCCATCTATTTTGTGAAGTGTACCAGTCCCTCCTGCAGCAAAGCACCCCCACAACATGATGCTGCCACTCCCATGCTTCATGTTCTTCGCCTTGCAAGCATCACCCTTTTTCCTCCAAACATAATGATGGTCATTATGGCCAAACAGTTAAATTCTTGTTTCATCAGACCAGAGAACATTACTCCAAAAAAGATCTTTGTCCCCATGTGCACATGCAAACTGTAATTTGGCTTTTTTAATGGCAATACTGGAGCAGTGGCTTCTTCCTTGCTGAGCAGCCTTACTGGTTATGTCGATATAGGACATGTTTTACTGTGGATATAGATAGTTGTCTACCCGTTTCCTCCACAATCTTCACAAGGTACTTTGCTGTTGTTCTGGGATTGATCTGTACTTCTTGCACCAAACTACGTTCATCTCTAGGAGACAGAATGCGTCTCCTTCCTGAGCGGTATGATGGTTGTGTGGTCCCATGGTGTTTATACTTGTGCATTATTGTTTCTACAGATGAACGTGGTACCTTTAAGAGCTTGGAAATTGCTCCCAAGGATAAAACGGACTTGTGAAATTTTTTCATCTGAAATCAGTTCTTGGCTGATTTCTTTTGACTTTCCCATGATGTCAAGCAAATAGGCACTGAGTTTGAAGGCAGGCCTTAAAATACATCCACAGGCACAAATCCTATCAGAAGCTAATTGCCTAAAGGCTTGACATCATTTTCTGGAATTATCCAAGCTGCTTAAATGCACATTTAACTTTGTGCATGTAAACTTCTGACCCACTGGAATTGTGATATAGTCAATTAAACGTGAAACAATCTGTCTGTAAACAACTGTTGGAAAGATTTCTTGTGTTATGCGCAAAGTAGATGTCCTAAACGACTTGCCAAAGCTATAGTTTGCTAATATTAAATATGTGGAGTGATTAAAAAAAATTGTTTTAATGACTTCAACCTAATTGTAGGTAAACTTCTGACTTCAAATGTAAATTAAAAGCTATTCCATATCCCTTCCCATACAGAAATATAATAGATGGCAATTAACTTTTAAACTATAGTTCATATATTTGGTCAAACATATTCAAATTTCACTTTGATTTGGGAAAATGTTACATATATATAAGAAAACCACCATTTTTTTGTAGTATTTTAAAATATATGTTGTTGCATACAAAAGTATGTGACTTTATATCAATGAAAACCATACATGAACATACATGTGTTTTACATAAATTGTGATATATCAGATTTCCGTATGGGTTTCAAATGAAAACATCACATTTAAATGAAATATTAATTTTCATTGGACAAAAAAAACAAAAACATAAATTAACCCTGAGATGGCACTTTCTCTTCTCATTTCATAAGTCCACCATACACCACTGATTTAGATAAAGCAAATCCCCATGTATTTGTTTTGATTTCACCAACAGAGGAACATGGAGGAGATATTATATATTAAAAAAAACTATTAGCAACTATCGGCATAGATTAAAGGAATAGTTCATCCAAAAATGAAAATTCCCTCATTATTCACCTACCCTGATGCCATCCCAGAAATGTATGACTGTTGTTCTTCAGCAGAACTCAAATGAAGATTTTTAGAAGATAGAGCTCTGTCAGGACCTTCTAATGCAAGTAAACTGGTGCCAGCACTTTAATGGTCCAAAAGTCACATTTAAGCAGCATAAATATAATTAATGCAAATCCAGTCAATCATTGAATGGACATTGACTTAAAGCCACAACACTCAAATTTCTTTTTATTTATGATTGCTAACCTCGAGGAACTATTTTCTTGTTAAAACTGTCATTAATCTATAGTCTATGAGGCAACAGAATATGTGATGTCTACTACACATTTGGGCATCTGCTTTATAGTGTTTAGTGCACTTGCCATAATAAATGACAAGGAACCTAAAAGCTATTTGAAGAAGCGGACAACACACAACTGTAAAAAGTCTAGTTTACAGGTTTTATAAGTAAGCAAACGTTTATGTACAATGATATGGGTGTGTGACTCACTGATTTCCAGCTGTCTCTGAATCCTGCTTTTGCTCTTCTCTCTGAAGGACACTTGGGTTTCGTTGTATTGTGTCATCACCTCCACAAACTTACGAGACAAGTTAAAGTACTAAAAACACAAGAGGGAGTCAACAAGAGAGGATTAAATTTGGGATGAAAACATAACCATGAAGGATGACAGAAGAAAAAAAAGAAGAGAGATTCAACACCTGAGTTTTCTGAATGCGTACATCCACTGTGGCACAGTTTACCTGATCATCTGGAGGTAGACTCTGTTTCATTGCTAAAGAGAAATTAGGGAAGAACTCAATTTAACATCTTTATCAAAAATAAACATGTCATCAAGTGTAATTTCTGCACCACAAGCATAAACCAAAACGAAATTGGAAACATAATGAATGTTTTCAAACAAGTTTCCTGGATTTCCCCCCCGTCTTCCTCTGGTTGCAAATAATGAGTCCCACCCCAAACTCACGGCATTGGTTGAGCCAACATTGCTGAGCCGGGCTGGTGGGGATGCTCAGACAAAACAGAGCATTGATTCTATAGTGACACAGAGCCACAGAGTTTCACTTGTCACAGGAATCAGACTATGCATTGCTTTCATATAGTTATTTTTGCATATTTATTTCTGCTTGGATAGGAGAACGTAATTTTTTTCTATTTTAAAATACTCCACATTTAAAGGAATAGTTCACCCAAAAATGAAAATTCTCTCATCAGTTACTCACCCTCATGCAATGCCATATGTGTATGACTTACTTTCTTCTGCAGTGAAGTGAAGATTTTTAGAAGAGGTTCACACAATGCAAGCGAATGGGTACCAAAACTTTGAAGCTTCAAAATGCATAAATAAGGCAGCATAAAAGTAATAGTGGTTTAATCCATATCTTCATAAATTATATAATAGGTGTGAGTGAGAAAAATATCAATATTTAAGTCCTTTTTGTACCATAAATCTCCACTTTCACAGTCTTTAGTTTTTGCATTCTTTGTGCATTTCGCCACCTACTGGGCAGGATGAAGAATTTATAGTAAAAAAAGGACTTAAATATTGATCCGTTTCTCACACACATCTATCATATCACTTATGGAGATAGGAATTTATCCACTGGAGTCTTATGGATTACTTTAATGCTGCCTTTGTGTGCTTTTTGGAGCTTCAAAATGTTAGTACCCATTAACTTGCATTGTATGGACCTACAAAGCTGAAATATTCCTCTAACAATCTTTGTGTTCAGCAGAAGAAAGAAAGTCATACACATCTGGGATGGCATGAGGGTAAATAAATTAGAGAATTTTCATTTATTAGTGAACTATCCCTTTAACCATTTCTCTCTTTTCTAAAAAACAATTACATTATCCATCCCCACAGTTGATTTTTTTTCATGTATCAGTATAATTCTGAACCGTTCTCATATTCTCATCTTTACTCATGCATGACTTCTCTTTAGAGCACACACAAAAGCAGAACATTCTACTCACATTTGAGACTTGTCTGGACAATATTGGCATGTTTCTTGATTTCTACTGTGAGTTGTTCCAGCTCTTCTTTAGTTTCTGAAAGCAATATTCATATTTAGTCATAAATAGTCATATTAGGGATGAGAGATTTTAAAGCATTCTACTGAAACACATACTGCATGCTGTTGAAAGGCTTGCAGAACGCTAAATTACTGTGTAAATTGGCTTTGGTAAGTTTAGAAACAACATTTGGCCTCAAAACAGAAAAGAAAATGGCTATTTTAGGGCCTGATGTTCACTTGATGTACAATGTACAGATGACAGATTTTAAAAAGAAACAGTTGATTATAAAAGTTGAGAGTTTCCTTTCATTACAAATAATGGTTCTAAATAAAATACTGCCCCGGTAAAGCCCAATCTACAATAGGACATTTCATGTTGGAAAAATAATGTGTTGTGTTATAATGGGTGAATTTAAATACAGACTGATATAGGAAATGTAACTGTAGATGGCCTTGTTGACAGTCTTGTACAAGGGAATGAAAAAAAAAACTGTACATACGTTAGCACAATGCCCAAATGGATCATTACATAATACAAATATTCTTGAGGAGAAAAAAAAAAAAAAAAAAAAAAAAAAAAACCACACATCACACTGACTCCTGTAGATATATTACACTTGCGTGTAGAAAAAAACCAGCAAGGAGCAGAAACGCTCACACCCTCCTAGATGTCTTTATCTCTGTCACACATTCCTCTCTGCATGTGCCAAACATGGTAACGTAAACTCCAAGTAACAGGCCCCCCCCCCCCACATGCTTAATCACAAATTAATTGCATGCCCAAAATTGACTCCTTAGAAGGTACACTACCGTTCAAAAGTTTGGGGTCACTTGTCTGAAATGTTTCTCATGATCTTAAAAATCTTTTGATCTGAAGGTGTATGCTTAAAAGTTTGAAATTAACTTTGTAGACAAAATATTATTCTGCCAAAACATATACATTTATTTAATTACAAATCTAAAATTTCCTAAAAAAAAAAAAAGTTTTTGAAATGGATGACTTGGATCAAAATATGAAGAAAAGAAGCCAATAAGTGCCCAACATAGATGGGAACTCCTTCAATACTGTTTAAAAAGCATCCCGGGGTGATTCCTCAAGAAGTTGGTTGAGAAAATGTCACGAGTACATTTCTGCAAAATCTAGGCAAAGGGTGACTACTTTGAAGATGCTAAAATATTACATAGTTTTGGATTTATTTTGGATTTTTTGGTCACAAAATAATTCCCATATTTCCATTTCTATTATTCCATAGTTTTGCTGACTACTATTATTCTAAAATGTGAAATAAATAAATAAATAAAGAATGAGTAAGTGACCCCAAACTTTTGAAAGGTAGTGTATGTTTCCCAACTTTTAATGGGATAGAGACCCCTTATGGCTGGCCTGATCATTTTGAATTGTTTGATATTATACATCATACAATAGTTCGTTCTAGACCTCTAATCAGTTTGGACAAGCGACTTTCTGATAGGGCAGATGTACAGAACAGCAGTGGGAAATTTTACTCTTTGTATCGCTTTGCTTGTAAATGTCATAGCAATCAAGACTGTCCTTTGCCATCTATGTTTTGCATGTCCTGCATAGGCTTCATTTTGAACTATTTTAGTTATCGTAATACCTGGCCATATTGTGTCTAAAACGTAAGTTTGGACTGTTGTATAACAGCAAGATCATACTCAAATTATGCTGTTGTTTTGAATATCAGCATAAGAGAAAGAGAGCCTTTCACCATTCTGATGATTAATGTGAACAATAACTGAAGCTCCTGATCCGTATCTAAATGATTTTATGCATTGCAATGCTGCCACATGATTGGCTGATTAGATGGTCGCATGAATAAATGGGTGTACAGGTGTTCCTAATAAAGTTCTCAGTGAGTGTATATATGGGTGTATGTGAGGGGACATTTCCCCACAGCAGTTTCCTGGCTGCTTCAGAAGTGTACTTGTATGGAGGGATGTGATATTTCTGGCAGTAGGAAAACTAGGCAAAGGAAATTCAATGGTCTTGTACTGTTAGAAGGCCTTGTGCAGCTGGATAACGAGAGTAATAAAACAACGTCTTTGTTTGTAGCACAGCCCTGAGTATTATTTGTTTATTGTGTGGACCAGAATGATCAAAAGACAATGGTGAAATCACCACGCAACAGCAGAGTGACGCAAATGTAAAATGCTCAATGCTCATTATGTACCAATCACTGTACATAAGCAGTGTAGGCAATTGTGAAGCATGGGATTTAATAAGCCTGAAAAACACATATAACCATCATAAAAGTAATCCATACGACTCAAGTGGATTAATTATTGTCTTCTGAAGCGAAGAAATTACTAAAAATGTTCGCTTCCAGCCAGCACATAGACGAGGGTGGAGTTCAAACTGCCTCTAGCATGACGTAAACAT
This sequence comes from Moxostoma hubbsi, assembly GCA_032164185.1. NCBI lineage: Eukaryota > Metazoa > Chordata > Actinopteri > Cypriniformes > Catostomidae > Moxostoma > Moxostoma hubbsi. Next base: position 27,234,226 of record JAVLUX010000018.1, on the reverse strand, counting down.
AAGCCTCCTCTGCGTAGATATTCACAATAAAATACCTTATTAGCAGCTATTCCTATGGACAGCGATACCGTTTCCACACAAAAGCAGTTTATGCAGTCGTCAGAGGCATCTCCCCCATTCACTTGCATTCAAACAAATCTCTCCTTGTTGACATATCCAAACCAGCCAAATGATGCATCCATGTATGAACCTCTATACTCCTCGTGTAAACACTGCACTTCCGTATTTTTTTGTACTTCACATGTCAGTTCTTGTCAACGTGCTTGCATCTATTTGACCAAGACCCTCGTGAATTTTTAGTAAAAAAAAAAAAAAAAAAAAAAAAGTTTTAAATATTTATCTTTTCCTTACACACACCTAGTCTTTAGCTTCAGAAGACATAAATTAATCCACTGGAGTCATATGGATTACTTTTATGATGTGTATATGTGCTTTATGAACCTTAAAAAATTTGGCACCCATTCACTTGTATTGTATGGACCAGCAGAGCTGACATATTCATCTAAAATTTTCGTTTGTGTTCTGCTGAAGAAAGAAAATCATACACATATGCGGGTGAAAAAATAATGAAATTTAATTTTCATTTTTGGGTGAACTGTTCCTTTAAACCAGGGCTGGATTGGTAATCTGGCATACCAGGCATTTTCCCAGTTGGCCAATGCATTTTGTGGCCAATCAAGTGTGGACTGTCCATCGGGAGAACTGGGAATAAGCTGAAATGAGCCGCTGTGTTATACAAAACGGGCCACAAAACGGATCCGCGGTATGCTGAAGGGGGCAGCGATATGCAGAAAAGGACAGCGACCTTTTGGGCCAGTATCCATGTGAAACCCCGAGCCGATTTCTCTTCCCAGTCCACCCCTGCTTTAAACAATGCACTTATTGCAGGGACAGTCGCTCTAGAGCAACCTGGCATTCAATAAATTCTCAAGACCTCAATGGTAGTAGATCTTAAGTACCCCCTTGCAGGGTTTGAACCTACAACCAAACCACTACCTCCCCATCATTTAAAGCTATCTAACAAGCTCTTGTTTCAGCTGTGCCATTTGCTCAAATTTCACTGACCTTTGAGTAGAATATGTGCGCCATTAAAGGGACAGACAACACAAAAGATGTTAGGTAGAATATTCATTGTTTTGGGTGGAAAAATGCATTGAAAGTGAATAATGACTCAGTCTACCAAACACCTTTTGTGTTCCACAGGAAAAAAAACAAAGTCATACAGGGTTCTGGGTGAACTATCCCTTGTGACTTACTCTCGTCAGGGTTGGGGGCCAAAAGGATGATGCTATGTTTCTTCTTCACCTCATTCACTAGGGAGGAGATCTTATCAATGACCCCTTTGACCTCCTCCACCTGAAACAAAGCAGAGCACAGGTCAGACACTTCTCTTATATATGTCAGTGGACCACTAGTTGTGGACTAGCCATCTCAATTGACTTAAATTATATATGGGGCAAAGAGAAGAATCATAATAAGCACCTTTCATAAAGACCAATGACTTTACCTTTCTGAAGAAGTCCTGCATGAAGACATCTCTCTCCATGGACACAGCGACACCCTCATCTTCACTGACACCTTGCCTGTCCTACAATAAACCACAAAGATGACTCAAACACAGGGAAAGACTACAAAACTCATACAAGGATGAGTCGACAGAAAATAGCTATTAAACAATGCATGTATATGTTGCAGTTATTTCATACTGTATACAATGTGGTGTTTCAGTGATTAAAACCATTCATATCGCTATAACATGACATTATTGACCTTATTAACAGTAAAGCAAGTTTATAGCACAATTCAAACACAATGGCAATTCTAGGTGCTATAGACATAGTTATTAAAAATAGAAACATATACAAGTCAAGTTTAAAATCATTCAAGAACAACGAGAAATATATGTCAAGTTTGGAACATATTTGACACGGAAAGAAAAATAAAGTTTAAATTGAAACGGATTAAAATTATAAAGGAATAAAAAGTGTTCAAAAATAAAGCAGCACATGTAAACAGACATGTGGTTTCGACTAGTTTGATTCGTTTTTAGTAACAATGACTTCTCTACTTACCGAATTCAGTTCAGCCAGTCGGTCCCTCATAACAATGCCGTTCGGAAAGTCAATTATCCTCTGATAATTGTGCACATCCGCTGCGGTTCGTCCGCGTTAAAGTCCATTGCAAGTTCTGGTTAGATCGCCACAAATGAATGTATGTCGGAGAAAGTAAACTAAGCACATAAATGAAGTAACCATTGACCTCAGTTCCTTTCAGAACTAAAGCACAACAGCTTCTTACAAATAAGGTGTTTCATATTCATGGAGTCATCCAGCAAGTTAAATGTTTTTGCCCGTTTCCATCCTGTTATTTCACCGTCTTGTCACCAATGGACGGATTTCTCCTCTGCGCGTCTGAATATTGCTGTGGCGCATCTATACGAAACACTGCGGTAGTGCCATGGCAACAGCGTCCTCTACATAAGCGAGTACAATGGGACAACAATATATTTATATCTTTAATTTGTTAACTATTTACTGCGTGTTCAGCTGTCAATTATAGCCCAGACCTCTACCTTCTAAAGTAGTTCGCGGACAACATAGTCACGTGGTGCCTGATACTTTTCTCTGCGCTTGCCAGGATAGACCAATAACAGACATTAGTGATGATGGATTAGGTATTTAAGGCACCTTACAGCTATAGCAAAAGCATCTTTAGATTTGTATGCGAGTTAGTAGTCCATGGAATTATTAGATTTAAACTAATATCCATCTTATTATTCAAACATATGCATTTAGAAAACGTTTGAGGTTTAAATGTGGCTCAAAACACTTTTCTGATTTCTGAACCCAGAAAACTATAATGCCATTCTTCCCAGTGAATTGGCCACTCTGACCAGATTACCCTTTCCCCTTAGCTTTGGTTCTTCCTGATTTAGTAGGGATTTTTCCTTACCACTGTTAAACCAAAATAAAATTGCCATTGAGAAGTATAAATTGCCCACTTCCTTCTAAATTAAAACAAGTTTTTATTGAATTACTCTTGCAGAGCTATGCAACTCAGTTTTGCCACTACAAAGCTATTTGGTACAAATAACCTGACTTTTTATTTTACAGCAACGGTTTAGTCTTCACCAGAATTAGCTAACGTAGAAGGGTTTTGTCTTAAAGGTATAGTTCACCAAACAATGAAAATTCTTTCATTTACTCACCTTCATATGTATGACTCTTTCTTCTGTAGAAGATAAAAACAAAAAACCCTCAGCTCTGTTGATGTGGCCAGCAATCTGAAGGTCCAAAAAGCAGAATAAAAGTTATCCAGTGGTTAAATCTAGATCTTCAAAAACAGATGATGTGGTGAGGAGATATTTAAGTCCTGTTTTTACTATAAATTGTCCACTTTGTAAAAATTAAAGAACAGGCATCACATGACTAAGTGCAAAATGGGAGATTTAAGATTAAAAAAAAAAAAACAAGACTTAAATATTGATGTTTCTCAGACACCTATAATCACGTTTGAAGATATAGATTTAAGCACTGGATAACTTATTCTTTTTGGACCTTCAGATTCCTATTCTATATTCATCAAAAAGCCTTCAGTTGTGTTCAGTTCAAAATAAGTTACACACATCTGGGATGGCATGAATTGAGTAAATGATGAGAACTCACATTTTTGTGTGATCTATACCTTTAATGCAAAACTGAACATGAACAGTTTTTATTTGTCCTCTTTGATATCATACATGACCATTTTGTATCTCTGTAGCATTAGTTGTGTGTTAACTGTAATCTAGATATCAAAATGGTTTCATCCAAACATTAAAATGTCAGTTACTCCAAGTCTGTCAACCATGAAATATAGTCGGCGGACTATTCTATCCTCCATTTAATTGAGAAACCCAACCATATGCAGTACATCAATGTGATTACACACTCTACTTATACATACCATCGAGTGATTTTTTTTCCAGATCAGAAATCAGAGGATAAATAAATCACTAACAATCTGAGCATTTAACATGACCAAGAAATCTGCCATTTGAACCAGATTATCAGCATAGTAAAGAAAATCGCACCTTGAACTTGACCACATAAGCAAGATGCGTGAACAATAAATATACTCCAGAAAAAAAGGAAAGTGAATATACAAAAGAAAAACAGTAGGGCCTTAAGCATTTAAACAAACTCAAAAATCGTATACTTGCTTCTATCTGAACACACTACATGCAGGTATATATATATATAAATAAAAAAAAATTCTCCTGACATGATACTTTTTAGTTCAACTGAACCAACTGGGAAGCAAACTAATAAAAAGGCTCTATTATGCTTCCAAACCCTGCATAATATCGTTACACTGAATTACAGGTAGTACAAGAAGTCATCCAGGTTCATGTTGGGCTCCTTGTGAATTGACTGACCAATGAGGAAAGCCAGTTTATGGGCATACTGACATGGTGCAGGCACTCGAACAATCCCCTTAACATGGAAAGAGAGAGAGCCATGATGAACATGACATCACATAATTGAGGAGCTTACACAGCACTATCAGCAGGGTAATATGTGTGCAAAGATTTAAGGAGGTCATTACCTGCCAGTTGTAGTACATGTGGCAGAGTTTGTAGGTGAGTCTCTGCATGTGATCTGGTTTGAGACCACTGTTGTCAAACACCACATTGTAGTGAGTAGGGGCAACACATCCAAAGCGCACAGCCTGACTGATTACGAAGAAATCGTACCTGGGAAAAAGCAGAATGAACACTTGATTAAAAAAAAGAACTGTTCACATTATACCAATATAAAGTAGCCAATTTATTGATAAAAACCAGTCCTAATGACTCTGTACACACCACTCTGGACGAGTCACTTCAGTGTCGATGACTGTTCCAGGAGGAGGGTTGGCGATTTTGCCATCAATTCGAGCAAAGAACCTGGAGCTGATGCGCTTTTTCACCACAACTACAGACAGTTTGGGCCTACATGCAAAATGAAAAATGTAAATACAATGGAGGGAATTCAACACTTCCAAAATGTTAATCTGTCTATATGAAGTGTGGCTCACTCATAGTCTTGCCCCATCGTCTTGATGGACTGCATGATCTGAGGGACTTCATAGTCCACCACACTCTGCAGCATGCCATCCCCAACTCCATCTCTATACACAATGATGCGTGAGGGCAGGGAATTGTTGTACTTCAGATATGCCTTCAAAGCAGCTGAGGAGACCGATAATGTCAATATTGATGCATGATTTTTAAAATAAAGCCTTTATTATAGAACTGAAATCAATAAGTCATTCAAAAGCAAAAGGCAGAGCCATTAGGTGAGATAAATGACATTAACTTGGGGATAGAGCCCCACTGCACACCTTGCAAAGATCCTTTCAGGGCATCAATGATCTCTTGACCACGGTTTTGCAAGACACACTTAGAGAACCATCTAAAAGACACAAAAAAGGCATTATATACTATTTAGGTAAAGCCACACAATCTGATTGACTAAAATCCAACCATGCCGTCATTCACGATAACAGCAGTTCCCACTATTGACTGAAATTTTCTATTTGATAGCGTAAACCTTCTTGCAGCTTCTTGCAAACAGAAGGCATTTTTTTTTAAAAATCCATTTTACTACAGTGCAAAATTATTTCCTTGCAGTGAAAAGCGTCTCTTGTGGGGAATTTTTTTTGACTGATTATAAATACACAAACCTACATCTGAAAAGATGCAGTGTTTCTTCGTTTTTTTCTATACTTGACAGACTATTTGCAGTAACACTTCCACTGGTGTTTTATTGCTTAAATTAAAAATAAACTAATCATGTCAAGCTTATTCTTGGTTTTAACAGTACTATCTTCAAACTGTACATTACCTGGACATAGGCCTGTCAAAATTATTTGAGATAACCATGATTATTGTGCACGTCAAATTCCAATCAAATATGACTCCCAAGCATGGGACTTTGAATATATAAATGCCACAAATGGCGCGTCTATATCTCATTCAATTGAACTCCGACGATCTCACTAAGCCACACTGTGGACAGCACCTGAAGAGTGTAAAGATTAAATCCTTGAAGCGCTGTGACAATAAAGACAAGGATTTTTATGTTGAACACAAATCACTCTGATTTCACTTTAACATGTGTAATGAGAAATGTTTTTAGTCATTACGTGTTCAAAGAAGTAGTGCTAAAGACACACAGTGAGAAGATACCCACTTACTCTAAGATGATAGATGAATAAACATTTTCAAATAAATAAGATTATTTTAGGTTGAGTACTAAAATGAGTAATTAAAGAATTTCGAAAATGTTACTGTTCCAAAATACAATATAATAGCTATTCAATATATCTGGATTCCAAAAATAATAATGGACATGTAGTTGATCAATTTTACCAAAGAGAGAAATTATTTCATATTAAAAATAAGGATGTACCGATACAACTCATCTCTTCTGATACATGAACTCTCGTTATCAGAAGACACAGATTCGAGTTGTTTTTTATCTTACTAATTTTAGAACATCTATACCTCACAGTGTGCATTTACATGCACTTTTAAAAGTTCAATTTCAGTCAGACTAAAACAAATATATATATATATATATATATATACATATATATATATATATATATATATATATATATATATATATACATATATATATATACATATATATATATATACATATATATATATATATATACATATATATATATATATACATATATATATATATATATACATATATATATATATACACATATATATATATATATATATATATATATATGTGCTAATAGTGTCAGATCAGCGCGCATTCACAGAAATGCATGCAGACTATATATATTTATTAAATACAGCCTTTTGCGATTCTCAAAGCTTGTTATTGTCAAGCTCCAAAAATGACAACCATGCCTAACACACAGTATCGGATTTCAATCGGGCTGGTCAGACCAATACCTGATACGGTTGAAAACTTCGGATTCGGAGGTGATACTGATCCAGATATCGTATCAGTGAAATCCAAAAAAAAAAAAAAAAAAAAAAAAAAAACATTTTTCATGTCATTCATAAGTCTTAAAGGAAATCATATGGTCCTATTATATAAAATTATATATATGAAGCGCACAAAGATGTATGACAAATTGTATGACATTTAAATTGTAAAAGCCCTAAAACAGACTAATGTCATTATAGAGAAAATCCTAAAACAGACAATTGTCATAATCCCAATTATTTGTTTAACAACTAATTGTTAGGGATGCACAGATACTTTTTTCTGAAGTGAAAGTGAAACCTACCTTTAGACTAAAAGAGAATTAACTAAATAAACGTAGTGTTTATTTTGAATAACATTGGTAGCAGAGGACGGTTCAAGTATGGCAGCCAGTTATAAAATTCTGCAAAAGTTTGATGAAGCCTGGCCATACGAGTGTTGGAAAAATGAAGTTAATATCTGGACGTGGGTTACAGGCCTCCCCAAAAAAGAAGCAAGCCCTTGCTGTCGCCTTGGGGCTTGAAGGAAGAGCAAGTGACCCGGCGATGGAAATACCTGCAGAGGATTTGGACAGTGATAATGGTATGGCAACGTTGATGGCAAAGCTGGACGGCGTCTTCCTCAGAGGAAAAGGATGGCGCGCATATGAAACCCATTCTTATTTTGATGGCATAACGAAGAATAGTTCAGTTTCCATGGGGGACTATTTAATTGATTTCGAACACCAATACAACCGGATGAAAAAGTATATGATGCTTCCTGATGCTGTGCTGGCTTTTAAGCTATTAGACACGGCCCATCTCAACAAAAAAAAGCAGACAGCTAGCATTGACAGCCTGCACAGAGTTGAAGTTTCCCTCCATGAAGTCTGCTTTAAAAAGTTTTTTTTTGAGTGAAAACGACAGGCTCATCGAATGGAACACAAGTGAACCAGGACATGGCATTTTTCACAGAACAAAGAATACAAGGAAAACGGAGCGCAACTTTCCAAAGTGAACAACTAAAGCAGCCATTACCAGGGACTAATCCACTCGACAAGTTCGGTAAGAGATCCAGATGTGCTATTTGCCAGTGTACATATTGGGCAAAAGACTATCCCCACAAGAGAACTGAACAAGTAAGAATAACTGAAGATGCAAATGTAGAGAAATGTAACATTACATAGTTTACAAAGGCCGCCAAGTCAGACGCAGAGATATTTATGACTGAATCGATGGGATCAGCCATTATTGACACGGCTTGTACCCGTACTGCGCGTAGGAAGAAATGGCTGGAAATCTACATTGATAATCTCACCCAAGATCAAGTGAACCAGCTGATGCAAACAGAAACTCCCAGTTGCTGACCATTTCGGTTCGGAGATGGGAATTTGGTATATTCCACAAGAAATTTGAAACTACCAGCTAAAATAGGACTGACAAAATGCCAAATTGAAACTGAAGTTGTTAAGGTTGACATTCCACTTCTGTGAGTAAAATGTCCCTGAAGGAGGCAGGGACTATTTTGGACATGGGAGAAGGACAGTGCAGTGATGTTCAAACAATCCATTCCTCTTAAATTTACTAGTTCTGGACATTACTGTCAATATCAGAGAAACAAAAAAAGGCCAAACTGAAGAGGAAGTCCTAAAAGTGACAGATAATATGTCTCCAGATGAAAAACGTTAAGTTCTTCTGAAGCTCCATAAACATTTTGGTCACTCGTCGGCAGACAGACTACAGAGGCTCATTTACAGTTCAGGAAATAATGACAAAGAATGCTTTACTATATTACAACAAATATATGACTGTGAAATATGCCAGAAGTATGAAACGACAAAGCTTGCTGTGGGATTGCCCTTAGCTTCGGAATATAACGAGACAGTGGTGGTGGATCTGCACGAGTTGGAGCCAGGTATATGGTATCGCCACATCATCGATGACTTCACATTTTTCAGTGCTGGACACATTGTGAAAAAGTCATCTGAAATTGTCAATTCCTTCATTCACACTTGCTAACTGGTTTGTTAAATACATAACAGAAAGTTAAAAATTTAACTAATGTGACATTAACCCTGTCCCTGACTACAATTTCAATCATGTTTATAACAACTATTTGCTGTCAGTCAGATAATAGTTTGTCAATGCAGTCAGTAACGTAGCAGATTGAAAAGGTATGCGGAGCATCTTTTTGCGGCTCAGCAAACAGCGCGGTGGTGGATTTTGAGTTATGAGTTCACGCTACGTTGTTACCTAGTTGGTGAGACGCAATACTGGTCCATATTTTACTTGCCGTGACAACAAGCTTATAGCTAACCACGTAGCTACTTTCATTGCTTGTCAGCTGATTGGAAGATAATGTGTAAACATGAATTCACCAAACTGTTTTGTTCAGGATTCACAGTTTGGTACCACCTTCAACTAATCCAGTTGTGTCATTTATAAAATGTAATATTTAATAGTCTGGTTTTCCACCGTTGAAAGATTCCCTGAACTTGTTTAGCAGAATATGGTTTAACACCACTTGACTCGGCAGATGTAAATGCTTCTTATTTCACAACCTGCCCCAAATTCATGGTAGTATTAAAATAGTCAGCATTTGACTGATGCCAAACACTGATATTTATTCAATCATTTATTTTATTTGTATTTTCTTTATTTTAATGGTCAGCAATTGACTGATAAACGTACAGTAATGTTTATTTAGCCATTTTTTTATTCTTTATTTTAATGGTCAGCAATTAACTTATACTGAACAGTACTGACGTTTATTAAGCTACTTATTGTATTTTTATTTATTCTCAGTGTTCATTTCTAGAATTTGTTAACAATGTATAATCATGTCAAATAGTTGAAAAAAAAAAAAAATATTTAAGTAGCCATCTGCGTCCCTTTGCATAGTCATATTGGTGCAAAATCGGTGCACAATCCACACAGAAAAGGTTGGTTTTCATTCTAGCTCAAAAATGAACTATCAGCCACCATATCGATAATCAGCTAATTTTCCCTCTAAAATTGGTATCAGTCTCAAATCCCACATCGGTCGGGCTCTAGTAGAAAGATATCAGTCCACTCTTCATACATATCTATTTTTTGGAACCCATTCAACTTATTTTTTTATAAATTGTAAACAAATACTAATGATGACTATAATAACAATAATAGTTATTAATATTATTATTAGTGACTTAATACAACAGTAATATTCAAATCGTGCACTTTTTTAAACTCACTTTTATTTTGATATTTTATCTCTCCAGGAAGTCCTGGATGTGTCCATTTATAGTTAAGTTCAAATTAGTGTAATTCGCTTATTCAAATTCTGGTAAAATGCAGCTCAGGTGCAGTTCTAAATGCATATTATAAGGGAACCGAACTATTGAGCATCTACATCTGAGATGTTCGTGAAACCAACTGAAATATTGAGCACACTGCATGAAGACTAAGTGAAGGTGAGTGAATCATCCAGGGCTGCATGTGCTTGTGTGTCAGAGCAGCACCCCTCACTAATGTACTACCACTGTGTGTGGATACTATATTACTATAAAATACTAATTACTTATTTAACACAGCCTATTGCCATTCACAGAGCTATCGCACGTCTTTAAGTGGCTTGCACAAAATGCACGCAACATATGAACAACTTTAATGGTGTTTTATGGTTCTTTAATTACATTTTTGGAGCTTGACAGTAACGAATATGACTAACACAAAGTATCAGATTTGGATCAGGCTTGTCGGATGGATACCTGATCCATTTTAAAGCGTTAGTATCAGAACTGATCCAGGTATCGGAATTGGAGCATCCCTACTAATTGTCAGCAAATTTCAATAGTGACAGCCCTACCTGGACATGCCCTGATTTAGACTGGCCACCAATGCGCCGATGGATCTCTTCCCAGCAGCAGTATCGTGGTAACAATCAATGCCTACAATCATCAGCTGCCTCAACTGAAAGGCAAATCATCATTGTGACATTTTTGTACAGATATCTGCATTTACTGCCTATGTTGAGTAACTTTACATAATCCAAAATAACAGTAGAGCTGTGTATATGATAATTCAAGATATCCTTAGTTTTTAGGGTCTTACTGGGATTTCTACACTCCACAGCTCTCCTCCCATTTTGCAATTCATCTGCAAAGCAATCTTGGTGGCCACAGTCATAAGTGCTTGAGGTTTGCTGATGGTGCGAGACACCACACACTGACTGGGAGTGGGGCAATCCACACACAGGTACTTCTTCACACAATCATACTTATCCTTTCGATTGGTTGGAAGGATCACCACCACCTATAAATGCACAAAAGCAATTTGAAAAACAAAGTGCTGGGTTTTCGTCTTCAATTATGACAAGTGCGCATTCATATGTGATTGCTGGACACACCATCTGAGTTTCAGGTGATACATTCTGTTGTAGGGCTCTCAATAGAGATTCCTGACGATCCTCATACTCAATCCTGCTTAGATAAGAAATGGTAATTAAAAGGGATAGTTCACCCCCCATTCCCCCCACACTCACTAACCCTTTATGTTTTCCCAAAACAATATGTCTTCTACTGTTCCACTGAAAAAGTCAGTGGTTTGGAAATGAAAGAATTAAAATGTTTTTGGTTAATTACTCTGTGAATGGAAAGGGAATGGTAAATAGTATTGAGGTTTCTCTATGCTGTCAACCCTACATGATGGCTCTCTGCATGCGGATTCCCATGGGCCCAGCCACTTTGTTGAGAGTCTGAAGCAAAGACTGGGCGACATCCGCATTTCGGCGTGTGTAGAACATTAGCCAGTTGTCCAGAGGCATGCAGCTAATAAGAGGGACACCTCTCATTTCTTTAGACCAGTCTGCTGCCCATGGGTTATACTCAAACTAAAAGATAAAAGAAAAACACCTCAATTAAACCCTACTAGTAAATGTTTTTTTTTTTTTTTTGCGAAGCCTGGAGGGTAGGTGAATCATCTCTTACCACTCTGCCTCCCAGTGTGATCCTCTCAGAAGGTAGAACTCTACCGTTCATACTTAGTAGCCTGTTCTCAAAGCTCAGACCCCAGGTGCTCAGTTCATTCTGCACATCTGAGTTTCTGAGGTGACAGTGGGGAGAAAGGTTTATGCAAGAGCCCTAATTTACTACGAGTAGATGAAACGTAAGAAAAAGGTAATAATTGACCATTAAATATTTCCAGAATCAACCTTCAATAATTTCGAAGTATTTCCAAAACATCTACATTATACAGTAGCAAACTGCATTGATGTTAACTAAAGCTAACAATAACTATTATAAATAGTATGCGGTGTACTGCATTCCTTTATCATTAGTGACATGCAATTGGAAGTAATAAATCTGACACCACATGAACTGTCATTGGCAGAAAGAGCTTTTTTTCCATCCTCTATATTTGTCTTTTCTGACTCTGTTCCGTTTTAATATCATGCAGTAACAAACTGGAATAGTGATCGTGTCATCATAGACCCTCCAAATCCAAACAAACGTGGTCACAGTAGATGCATTTAAGTAACCAAGTGTTAACAGCAACTTGTCTCACTTGATTGACCACATGTGATTGGATCACTCGAGATGCATCTTAATACCAGGCGTAATTGAGGGCAGTTAAATTCAGGCCCTGTTAAATTCCTGTTGTCTATACAAATGATTCAACCAAGACACAATGTTAATAGGAATGGTTTCTATATCATACCTGTTAATGTTGGAGATTAGACGGTTCACTCTGCCCTCTCTCTGTTCAGGACTAAGTCTTGTGTGTGAGGCTAGATCCTTCATGATGTTGAAATCAGAGCGCATCTTATCCGTCAGTCCTGGGGGGGCACATTTTACAGACATGACCTTTAGTTGTTATTTTGGAACATTACAATTATCTATATGACCCAATCACAGCAAAATTGGAATTTTGTGGTTTCTCTGCCAGGTCTTAGATTTGACACTACCTAAAAGTTAACATACTTTGAAAAGTAAAAAAGAAAAAAATATTTTAGCAGGTAATACACACTGAACCATTTAGTGCTGCTGCACAAATTAGTCAAATAAAATGTTCTCCAGAATGAGAACGCCTCCTAATAAATATCATCTGTCATCGACTAGCAAATAACAAGCATCAAATCATGGCTCATTGGAGCATCTTTTGTTGTGCTTAAGGCAATTAAAATAAAATGGACAAACCCTTCCGTTTCAATGTCAACACAAGAAAACTGCTCAAACCGTTTTAATAGCTCAGTAAGACAAGATGTTAATTCAGTCTTCTGTAGTTGCAGATTTACCTGTGAGGTAGCAGAACTCTGGGATGAGCATGGCAGGTCCGGGTGGAGGCCGACCTGCAGGACCGAATCGCTTTACATGACTGACCAGAAGAACCTGGTTCCCATCTGTTATGTCCAGACCATATTGCTGGAGAGAAAAATAGCAATGCAGCAATAAAAGTCAGAAACTGGTATCAAAATAATTGCCTTTTCCTGTAAGATTTAAGTTACCGTCTTAAAGTAGTTTTTGAAAGAAATCTCAGAATCTCCCTTCTTAAACGTGTTGTTGGGTGTATGGTCCCAGGCAATGTCATCAATCCTGTAAGTCTTGTTATTGTACCTATAAATTAAAGTTAATAAGTTTGTTTGTTAGTCAATAATTACCTGAGAATTTCTTTTTAAACAACTTTTAATTTTTTTTTTTTTAAATTTTGCATGTGGCTGCTCTCATTTTACTTGGTGAGGATTATCAGGCCCACAAGCTCCTTGGTGCAGACTTCAGGAAAGCGCTGGTCTCCACACTGCTGCCTCAGATTGTACATGAAGTCAAGAACTGTCTCACTGCGCAGAACTTTGTGACTCACATCAGTGCACAGCATAATACTGGCCTCATACTGAAGGATGGTGGTCACAAAGCCAGGCCAAATTGTCAGCCTTTAAAGAGTGAGACAGGGTTTATGCAAAGTAATAATTCATTTTCCACCAGCTGTTAAATTTGCATACACAGTGGCTTTAAAACCTGTGCTGGGGGATGTTGAATGGATCATCAGGATTGTAGTAATGGCGACCAATCTGCTGCATGTTTAGCATCCGCAGGATTCTACAACACAAAATTAGCAGGGCTTTAAGTTAATTACCACATAATTACCATCACTATTTAAAACAAAACATTCTGCTGTGCACTGTGATTACCTCTTGAAGAGGATATTGTAAAACTGCAGGCACACTGGTGAGGATGGCGGCAGTTCATTTGTAAGTGTGACTGTGATCTGCACCTTCTCTCCTTGTCTAGTTTCACTGCACAAGACGGTCTCCTATAAAAAAATGACAAAGCAACTTGTCATCCACAATAAAATTACAGAGGTTACTGGTTTCAAAAAGCCCAAAAAAACAATTTGATATCACAATTGAATACTTTGACATGGGATCTATCTAAACATACAGTGTTGTGCAGTTTGTTAGGAAGGAAGAGAATGGCTCCGTCAAATGAGTGTGCTTTGCCCAGAGTCTCTTCATGCTGGAAAAGCAAAGCAGTGCGCAGACGACGTGACTCCATAGGTGGCTTGAAGTCCACATGGTACTGGTACAGAGCCCAAAGGGGCCGTGAAATCAGACGCATAAAATTGGCTCTCAGCTCAATGGCAGTGCCTGAAACACCTGTGGACACATGAAAAGTTTGTCAAATCTAGTATCTCCTATATCACTACAACTAAAGCCAAGTACAGAAAAATAGGGGTGGGGGGAATATAATCCATACAGCAAAAAATAATTACATATTTCTTTATCTTATAGAATGCACTATTGGGAGCCTATTCAGGTCAATTTGACTATTCTAAAAGACAATTTCAGAGAAAGTGGCTAAATTTTAAATGTTGCCCACTTGTTGCCCCTAAATTTACACGCAATGCAATTTAATACTTACCTCAGATTACATAAACAGCAATAAACACATTTAATAGCTTGGGCTCCAATTGTAAATGTAAACAATATTTTAGAAATGCACCAAGTTAAAGGGTTTTAATTGAATTGATATCTGAGAATCAGAAAACATGTGCCGATACCCAGTCCTAGAAATGTTTGATCTTAACGGTTTGGCATTACCTGTTTTAGACTCTTTGACATGTTCCATGAGCTGGCGAGTGTGGACCCCTGAATCATGAAAATCCCGCCTGCGTCCACCTCTCTCTCCAATCTTAATCTGTTTAAAACCTGCAGAAATCTGGACCATTGCTAAAAGGATGTAAAGAGCAAAAGAGAGAGAAATGGATTGATGAGGGCTCTAAAAACAGGTAAGCCCACTATCCTAGGGCCAGCATGAGTGTGTTTCCAGCCAGTTGACAGAATGGTCACTAGCCCCATCGTTTTCTATCCAAGTGATAAAAGAAATGACATGTCAAACAATCTTTCTATCACTTGATTTTCCCCCTGTGCTTTTTTCTACACCGTTTACAGGGTTTGCACATTGTCACTGAAGTGCTTAAAATTCATGAATTCAGCTTTTAGACATTTAAGTACTAGAATACCTGGAAAATCACCTTTTTTAAGTGCTTGAGATTAAAGAGAACATTCTTCCGTGTAATCGGTCCATCAAAAGCCTAGTTTCCATCCACGTTTTGCACCATTTTATTATCGACAAATTGAAAATGTGTAAAAAAAATTAACATTCTATTCAAATGTCCGTCTATCACTAAAAATTGTGTTATGACGTCATGCCTAAAAAACCAAGTTTTGGTTTATCGCAAAATAAATCTACCCTTAAGCCGTTTCCATACAGAAATGTGTTTATATAGCTAATTGTGCACCCAGATGTCCCTAATTTTCTTTCCTCATTCTTGTAAAATGGGGAGAGTATTGAGACAATTAATTGAAATTAAACAGCTTACTGTCATTTTAATTTCACAAATAAATGCAATCAGAAGACGGAATTGCAATCAAAAGGAACAGTTGCCCTTCTGATAGGACTGTAATATTGGTCCTGATGTTGCACCTATCACTGGTTGCCACCAGTTCTGACCCGAAAGCGAATCATGGCCCCCTGTTCAAGCTGGCATCCTGCACAAAGTAGTGAGGAAAACTTTTGGTCTTAGTATAACAACCATCCATTGATGTGTATATGCTGTGTGCACAGCTTTAAAGAAAAATTTATGCGGTGTAATATCATAGTTTACATATATGATACAATGTCTGATATTCAATAGGCTATTTTGAACAATCATCTAAAGCATTGCTATCACAACTGCATTATGTGGCCTAACAACATAATTTTTTTCGTTTGGTAATTATTTTATTTATTGATTTATTAATTTAGTAGGTTCATTTAATTTAAAACGGGGAATTTTGCTGGCATTTTTTTCAAAAGTATAAACAATAATTTCATAGAATTGTGCGATATGTTAAGTGTTCCAAAAAAGCAGACTGAAGCTTTTCTCCTAGTATTGTGTATGTATTTTATTATTGTGTATGTATTGGTGTGGTAAAGTAACTTTAATAAATAAATGGATGGATTAATCACAAACAGTGGCCATTCATTTGTTCTCCGTGCACTTGCCGATGTGCATGATACGAGATATTTCTGTTGGCACTCCTGGAAGTGCCATGTTTGCAGATCGGATCTATATGCTGTTAAGATCAATCCATAATCACATACAATAAATTGGGTTTCAAGGATGTATACCATCGTCATTAATACAGGCTAACCATTGGCATAAATTCTGTCATGTGACACTATATTTTAGCGTTTATGACCATTTTCTTGACAAAAAGTGGTTCCAAACCAG